>JAVKLA010000040.1:4278751-4336251 GCA_034782735.1 Sagittarius serpentarius
CCCCCCCCCCCCATCAGGGGCCGCAATTACAAAACCCAGACTTCTTACCCAGGAAATCTTTCCCCGGGGTGCTATTAGGTGCCAAATGCTCGCGCGTCATTCAAGGGCACCGCCTGTGCGACAGAAAATCTTTGGCCTCCAGCACTCGCGTAGCGGGTGCCGGAGATGGAGCCGCAGGAGCCGGACTGGGGCGGGGCCGCCTGGCCCTCGGCGGGCGGGGGCCGCGCGCCCTCTGCCGGTGGCGGCCGGTGGCGCAGGCGGCGCGTGCCGCCCGGCCCCGGGGCGCCGGGAGCGGGGTGCCGCTGCTCCGGGGCGGGGGGACGAGGCTGCGTTCTCACCCCTGGTGCTGACAGCAAACAACAGCAGGAAATAACGTTTTTCTTGTACCACGGGTGTCGTGCGTAAAGTACTGTTAAAACTCCTTCCAGGCGCGTGACGAGGGGAAACCGAAGCGCCGCGAGGGCCTGCAGCCCTCCGCTGAGGAGCGGAGAGCTGAAGGCCTGGGGGAGACACGCTGAGAAACGCTGAACCGTGAGTCTCCTGAAGGCCCCGAGTCCACCTGCTCTCTTGAGCTGCAAACTCCAGGCTGGCCACGCCGCTGCGTGTTGGTAAAAGCCCGCTGACCTGAAGAGGAACAAGACCGGGCTTGCCCTGGGGTCCTGCAAAGCTCAGTTTTGGGTACACAGTGCAGGGCTCAAGGAGGTCAGACCGCCTGCCGCCGGCAAAAAACATACCCTGGCTGTTAGACCCCCGAACGGCCTACGTTGGGTTTTTTTCTCCTCAGTAATTCTGTGACATACCTGTCAGTGCCAGCGAGGTGTGTACCGCTTCCTCTGCGGTCTCTCTGAACCGTGACTTAGCACTACAGCATGAGCACTTCTATTGAGCTACCTTGTGTTTCACCAAAGACATAGCTTGTAAAACCTCACCTACCTACTACAGGTGAAGTTCTCATTTCTGGTGCTACCTGAAGCTGCCGCCTTCCCACAGCAGACAAAATAAAATAAATGCCTGTGAATATGTCCAAGAAAGTTCAGATTCAGACACGTACATGCAGTTGCATTTGGAAACAGTAAAGAAATGATGAAAATTGGTAGTATTTAATTTTTATGTGATTTGCACCAGCTTTCTTTTCCTACCATTTCCACGTGGTCAGCTTTTAACTAAAAACATAATTACCAAAGAAGTAAGAAGCACCAGAACAACAATTTAAACCACATACAAAGGTACAAGCAACTAAAGACACCAGGATGTTTAATGCCTCCATTATCATCATGTGCACTCCTAAAGCTCTCTTCACAGCCGCAAAGCTCTCGACTTTCAGCAACACAGACCACAGAAGGAAATTTCTAAGCTCAAGCATTTCCAAAAGTTTCTTTAGGCCGACTGTAAATGGCATGATTCACCTCCCTCAGACTGTCCCCTAGCAACGATTACAACCATCAACAAAGCTCCACCATTCATCTGCTGTCTGAAGTGTAAGTTGCTGAGGGATGGGAATAACAGAATTCACAAGGTTACAATGCAAGAGTTAAACTCATGGTAATTAGGAAAGGGCTTTTTCTCCTCCTTTGCTCGGGACTGTCGTTAAGCAGCTTTCTTGTAAATATGACTCTGCTGTTCATCAACTGACTTCTCAGCTATGAAGCAAGTTTACTTTAAATAGACTCTGGAGCTGTAAACAATGGGTGGCAGGGAAAAAAGAAGGTTGCCAGAAGATAGCTTTGCTCCTCGCGATTTCGGATTCTGAAACGCTGTTTTCAATATTGCCCATTTTTGTTTGGACAAATGTGGTAAAGAAACTGTGTTAGAGAAATTTGAATGAAAATAAAAAGAAACAAAACTATATGTGCTACCAAAACACAAACAAAATCCCAGATGTATTTGCTTATGTGCCTTAGGTCAATCTGAACGCGGAGAGGATGCTGTGATTTACAGAGTCTCTGTGGCTGGTATCTGAAAGAAAACATTCAGAGAGAACTCCCAGAAAACCTAGCATTAACCTTTGATACAGGGTGGAATGTTCATTCAGTGTTGAAATTTAAGCCAGCTGCGTAGGCTTCTGACGAGATTAACATAATACAGAATCTGAAATACAAGGAGAGAGTGTTTGGGTAGAATATCCCATAAACGTCTGAGTCCACAGAAAATAAATAGAGAGTCAAATACACGAGACACAGTAAAGTCAATACCGAGCAAAAGGTATGGGGAGAAGATGAAGGGGCAGCAGCAGTTTATGGCTCTTTGCATTAACTTGAAAGCAAGCGAGGTGTACCCAGGCAAACACAGGAATGATGGCACAACCTCCTTGACTTGAACCCTTTGGAGAAGCAACGAGTGCCACAGCAGCGGAGGAATGCTGATAAGCCTCAAAGATGAGAGAACAAATTCATTTAAGTTAGACTTATAAGCCAGAGAGGTGCTAGAAACAAAGGCTGGTCGTGGTGATCTAAAGCAGTGAGCTCAGGTACAGGTGCGTGGGAGCTACACATCCAGCAAATTGGGAAAGACGTCATGTGAAGCAGCAGCAGAGGGCGGGGAAGGTGTCTTGTGGGTTTTAAAGGCACAACAGGGCCTGGTCTGTTGAGAAGGTAAGGTTACTGAAGAGGCAAGGACCAAAATAACTGTGTAAAGGCTTAGGGACGTTACCGAAAAGCTTGGGTTCTCATCAAAGCACAGAACCTAACTGAGGCAGATTACTGCTATGTACGTTCCTCAGTTTCTCTCTCTTTGGACGGAGGTAAAAGAAGAACTACACCAGCAGCATTAACTGGGAAACACGAGATGAGTAGAAGAACCAATAGGACCACACTAGGGACTGTCACTGGCCACTCTAAAGGGTAAAAGGGAAGCATAGAAAGAATGAAAATGTATCAGATGGAACATCTTTTGATTATGTTAAAGATTTAATACTGATGATTTGAAAATATTTTCAAATCATCAGTATCAATTCCTATCAATCATCATTAGCAAGTGTCCTTATAAAAACAGAACGTGATTTTGAAGATCCAGTGCTTTAGGGAATTGTTCATTCTTCAGACTGCTCTTTTGGCGTTATACAGGAGCGTATCAATACCTACATGGATGACACTGGGGGCTAGGTAAAAATAACAGGCAAGCACAACCGTAAGCGGCTTTGGGAAGTACTTAGGCTGGCTAGAGTTGAAGAAAAGTGTAAATTTGCATGCAAGGAAAACAGTCCAAGGAGGAGAAGTTAAAGCAGGGAGGTAGGTGACGGTAGGGCTGGAACCACCACCAACTCGGATATCTACCAAGAGGAGAGCCCCTTCTTGGAACAGTGAAGAGCGTGGGGAACGGGGAAACTTGTGTCCATGCTACCTGCTCAAACAGCACCCTGAATTCACTTCTGTGTACAAGAGTCAGACAGACACAGGAAGAATTTTAAGAATTTGAGGAACTAATTAAATTGAAAACTCCAGTTGTGAGGGGTTGTTACAGAAGGCACAAAACTAAGGTTGTCCAGTGATAACCCCAAAGAAGGGGTTAGAGATAGCTGTTTTACAACAATATGGTAAAAACTGGTGGTCAGTGGTTTATGTATCATGTGCACTGACTTAATGTGCTGAAACAGAGAAGGTAGCTTGAATTCTAGTTGAATTATGTAAAAGTTTAATCTCACTTAGAGAAGGTCAATATGAACAGAAACTGACTTTAAATCACATGGGCTTGGCTCACTCTCTTAGAAGAGAGATCATTTTTTCAATTACAGATGCTTGAGAGAATTGTTATTTGCATTGTAACACCGGTGTTTCACAGATGCTGTAGTGACTGTAAACTCACTGTAGAGCACACAAGTACTCTGCTTTGGTGAGGCTACTGTTCAAAAGCCATTCTCTTCCTTGGCTGTACACGCCTCCTGTCTGTCCTCATACTCTGATGCAGGACCTGTAGGCAGATTATCAAGCAGCATAACTCAGTTCTCTCACTATTTGATGTAGTAGTAGCTGGGGTGTCCAAAAAGCACAAAGAGATCAGACATATGCTGTAGCGATTATATTCACTACACTGCACACACTGTTGTATCTGACCTACGTCAGCCACCTAGTCGTACTTTGCTAATATTTTACAAAGGCTGGTAGAATACTGCAAGCTGCCAGACACATTTTGATATTAGCCGCACCGTAAAATAGCCATAGCATATTGTTACTGTAGTAGAGGAAGCCTTGATGCTCAGTGGGAAACGTCTATCAACCAACCAGTTATTAAGAGGTGGGCTACATTGTGATAGGGTAGACTACCTTTCAAATGTCTGGATAACGGCTAGAAATCGAGGAGGTGGTGATGTGAACGGTTTAGCTATCGACATCACACATCCAGCTTGCAAAGCTTCTCTTCTAATTGCCAGCTATGGCTCTGGAGAAGGACAGGCAAGCTGAAGCTTGCTTTTACATTTGGAGCAGGTAACTGTAAGGACTCCCCAAAGATGTCAGTGAACTACAAATTCTGGTCTTGTGGAGTGAGATGCTTTGCTGTTCTGGTGAGCAGTTTTATGCCTTCAGTTATAATATGCTGAATATGGCATCTCCTATCTTGGGTATCTTTTGGTATTCTGGATTTTAAGAGTCATCACAGCCATCTGTAGCTGGCTGTTTTCAGAGCTCTACAAGAGGCTTCCCAAGGGCACTCTGGCAACCACCTGGCTTTCTTCGGCTGGTTTTTGTTCATCACCAGTAGCCTGCTGATCCTTTCTGTACAGGAAGAGGAGTTCATTTTCCACAGTCTATGGAAATTTGTCACTACACTTGCTCTAAGTACTCTAAGTAGATAGCCTTAATTCCTGAAATATTTGATCCTTAAGAGGATCCACATATTTAGGCAGGTATTTATTTTTCCTTAAAATGATGTAATTAACAGCAATTCTGAGTTCGAGTAATATTGCTTCACTGTGAAGGCAAGTTGCAAGATGAACAAGATTTGTAAGAATCCATTGAATCAGAATTTCTGCTGCTGTTCTGATGTTTATGATAAGAACCAAGAGCTCTTGCAGTCCATTACAAAATTGTCGGCGTGTGGCAAAGGGGCTAGCGTAATTGCCTGATGATACAGAGGTGATCAGTCTTTTGATGGAGATGCTGTAACCAGCCTGCTGTTCTCAGGTCCAGCGTACAAACTTGATGCTCTGGTTATTCCCAGCTTTAACAGCGTCACTGGGAAAAGGTCTGTCCTGTTCCTGGATATCAGAAGAAGATACGGCTGCAGGTATGAAAATGACTCCTCTTGCAGCTGGATAGCCAAAGACTGACACCTTGCTTCTCCCTTACGCTACTGCCATGCAAGTAGTCTCCCTCCCATCTTGATCTCTTTTGAGTCTGTCTCAAAAGGTAGAAGGGTAATACAGTTATTAGGTGTCAAAAATAAGGATACTTGGGCAGCGACTTGGGGAGAACTTGACCCAAGTTTTGCTCAGAGATGAGGGGCTGAAGTGTGTTCCCTGTAAAACCATCAGGCACTTCAATCCAGCACCTAGTGCTGCCAGGTTATGAGGTAGGATTGTGTTGTTCCCTGACATTACGATCAAGCACCCTTACATTAGCAATAGGCTGTGAAAGACAGCTCATAGCTCCAAACAAACCACACAACTACCACAGCCATTTCCTTCAGGTATCACATCCCATATGCTGTAGCCAGAGTCACGTTATCTCTCAGCTGAAGAGTTGTCAAGATAGATTTGCGTGCACACATCATGCAAATGTAGCTGTTCCTTACTACAAAACTAACACGAATGAGATTCCATTCAATCAGGAAAATTAAACATACTAGATGTGTGGAGTTCGGATCCTAGAGGCCTGAGTCTAGCTTACGTCACTGGTGTCAGGCACCTCACTTTACAGGGAGGTTGTCTTGAATGTCCAAATGTAGAAAGCTCATCTTATTCACAAAACTGAGCAAGAGGGAAGTCTGAAGGTCAGCTAGTTGGGTACTCCAGAGGTTCCACCTGTTGCCCGTTCATAACAGTGAATAGTGAGGACTGTGGCTATTCTCAGTCTGCTGTGCAGAACATCTTTATGGCCCTGACAGACAACTGTATCAAAAAATAAATCCCATAACACAACTGGTCTAACAAAATACACACACCTCCATACTTGGGTTCCAAAGGAACACATGCTCTAAAGATGAAATAGTGCCTATATATTCAGATAAAGATACGGCTAGCTATATAAATACTAAGAAAATTTGAAAGGTGCTTTATAAAGAGCACACACATATAAAAACTTCTGAAGACAAGCACTTGCATTACTCTATAGCTTTGGTACTTCATTCTCCTGCCCATGAAAATCAAACATTTACATCTTCCTTGTTCCTTACTGCAGGTAATCTAGACCTTGAAGAGGCAGAAGATTTGTTTCCATTTTGAGGCTAAACTCAGACATGCTGAAAGCTGTGCTCTGTTGTTGGTTTTAATCAGCAATTACTTCTTCAGTAAGAATTGCAGCTTCCAGCTCTCCTGGCTAATCTGCAAAATCCCAGCAGTGGAGGAAGTCACTTCTGTTTTGGGGGAATCGTGGGGTGGGGTGGGGGGGAGCCATGGGGAGGAAACAAGCTTTTTTTCAGGATAAGATGGTCTAACTTAACACCATTTTCAGATGTAAAAGTAGAAGCAGATTGGAAATGTAGGCTTTTTAAAGTTTCTCCCAAATGTTCACCATTGTTAGCATAGACTTTTGCTAGCAGACTCCTGTGAATCAGTTCATCAGGAGCTGCTTCCAGTTACCTCCACGTCCTTAGTCACAACATCGATCAAGTCCTGCTGAGTGGCGAGATTAACAAATTGCACCCCGATCATAGCTTCCTTTAGGGATCCTTGACCATTCAACACAAATTCAGTGACAGAGTGAAGGTACAGTCGTACCGTCTCTGGCCTCACCAGGATCATGGAAGATTGTACTGAACTCTCCAACCAAACGGCATCAACCTCACATCTGAACACCACAGCTGTCAAAAGACCACTCAACACCAGCCTTACTGAAGGGTAAGCATGCTTTAAAATCAAATTTCCAAGATTTCAGCCACTAAAGTGTACATCTGAAACACAAGAGCAAAGACTAGCCTCATCTGAAAAGTCACGAGCATAACGTAAGGGTATGCACGTAATTCCAGAAGCAATGCTAACAAACAGTCATACACGCAACTACTGAATGCTTCTGAACCCTTTCAGGTGGGCAGCCTGTGTACAGTATCTTTATGCGCGTAATTTAAAGTTGCTTACAAATGGAGTATCAAAATCGCTGTTCAGCCCAAATCATCCCCAGTCTATATTGTAGATGCGTAATTCCACCCTATACCAAGTATTTTCCAGGTCTCAACCTAAACCGCCAACAGTTGTTCACATAGAACCATTTCAGCAAAGTTCTGAGACAGACACCTTACATCTCCAGGAGACTCAACAGTGCACAGCGAGGCTACTGGCATAGGTCTGAAATCGCTGTAAATCAGTAGGTATGTCAATCATTTGCCAGTAGCATTCTACCTGCCTTTTTTTTTTCTTTTAATATTATCCACTGGCTTATGTATTATTTTTACATTGTTCACGACGACAATTGACACATGGAAGACTACATCTCCCCCCTCCCTTTTTCAGATTGCCTTTTTCCAGCAGTCCACAGGGTTTCATTTCAGGTTTAAATAATTATATTAATTTCAATTTATATAAAAAACCCACTAGATTTACACGCTCCAGTGAGTGTGACTGCAACTAGAGCAGTATTAAATCAAGATACAAGCTCACTAGGTAGCCAGCCACCTATGAAAATACAGTAAGTTATGGCTCCCTCGCATGAGTAACAGACTTCAGATTGTGCCTACGGTTGAAGGCAGGCATTACAAATCCTTCCACAGACAGTTTTGCTGTATCTACAGCACACCCATGTGCCCTGCCTCCTTTCTGGACAGAACTAAGTTGTATATACCTTCATTTCTTCTGGACTCCAAAAAGAGAAAGCAGTAGGAGCAGGTGAAGAACATACATGTGGTCAACAGATCTTGAAAAACTTCAGTTGTTGGCAATTTCTCTTCTTTGAATGCTTGCCCGGTTTTACACTCGCGCTGCGGGTGAGCCCATGCAGTAACCCATCTGGTCGCCTGCTTTCGCAGCTTACCTGGAACATATCCTCAAGGCAGGGGAACAGCAGTACTACTCTAGCATAGACAGCATTGCTCCAGGATGCCTCTGCAGCTGTCAAACGGTTGATAAAGGTAAGGCTGAACTTCTGTGGCCACCCTACAGATGCTAGGAAACAATTTAGCAAGGCAACTAGCCTTAACTTGTTGCCTTGTTGAAAGGTAGCCTATTCCCTACATGGAGCCACAGCAACAATACGAGAACAGACTCTTACCCGTTACCTAATTAAACAGTTTCTGAAATTTGCGGAGATGTAAAAACACAGCCAAAACCGATCTGAACAGTTTCATGCTTGGTATGTTAAAAGGATTGGGCCTACTTGGCAGTTCCATGAGAACGTGACGTCTCCCCTGGGTGGGCTATGAGAGACTGATGAACAGTCTGATCTTGTTTACCAAGCAGGTGTATTACAGACAGGTACGTTTTAGAGGCAACTTACTGCTAGATACACCAGTTTTGGGATCCTTCTGCTCTCATGGCACAGGAGATCTGTTTTTCAGTGATGTGCACTGTTACCTGAATGCAGCTGCCCTCTGTACAGTGGAAGAAAATCTGAAATATTCCAGATTACCTGGAAATACTTTCATTAGTGTAAGAGTGTGCTCCCCAGGGGGAACCAGGTACTCTGTATACTTTTGACTGGTATCCCCAGCGAACCTAGGCTCAAAGCTGGGAGGTGTACATCAGAGTAACCAGCGTCAAGTCCGTCAACCACTGAGAGAATATAGGGGCCTGTACTGATGATTCAAGCATGTCCTATCTTGCCTCTACGATACTTCAGGGTTTACCTTGGAAACCACACTTAAAGTTAACTTAAGTTAAAAAAAGTTAAAAGTTAAGTTAACTTAAGTTAAAATACAATAAAGACGCCTGAGCCATGTTTAATACAATATACACGCAGCTCTCCTGGGATGCGGAAAAATGGTATTAAAACTAAGAAGAACCCCCCCCTCAAAACCAAGTATCAGCCCAGAGAAAAATCTAGAATGGAACACTGTTTCGTAACAACTTTTTCCACCTCTTAACTCATACCCACTGGGGTTTTTTTTATATCCATCACTTCTCAAAATCCCACTATTTCCTTTTCCAGAAATATATTTCAGTATTTCCATGAATACAAAAGTGAAAGTCACTGAGCAAGAGCATACCCACCACTGTCCCCAACTCGCCTACTTCCTGACTATTTCCAGCTTCCATGAAGGTATCATCTAAGTGTAGACATGTCCTGTCAGGCCACAAGCATTAGGTAACCGGGAAGACAACTAAACAACTACAAGTTAGACAGCATTACAAGATGTGCAGCTAATATTTTACCAGTCCTTTAGAGCTTCACAAAAATATAGAAAGTTCAAAAATATTCCTCCTTACATTATTATTTTGATCGAACCCAGTAACTTAACGATAGTATTCTGTTAAATGTCATGCTTCAAGTACTGAAAGTCCAAAATCCAAGATTCCTACAAGTATTATGAAAGTATCTGGAAGTCTGGAAGACAGCAGCATCAAACACCACAAGGCCAAGCACTCAACAGCTGAAGGAACACAAAAAACATTAACAAAAAAATGTTCCTTTGACCAGCTGAGAACGACTTCCTGAGATATAGCCTGGAGGACATGAAGATGACTATATGGGTAAGTTTTGAGAGGTCTATGCTCAAGGGAGGTTTGACAGATTGGGAAGGACTTAAATTCAGGCTAATTAAGAAAACCTGCAAAATTACAGATTTCCTTGTCACGATGTCTGCTCTAACACCAAAGTTGCAAAAATCAGGTTTCAGACAGGTCGTTGAGACAGCATGGCAGCTTTCATACTGCAGCAGCAGATTCTACCTAACCTTGTAGTAATCAAGTGCTCAACTTTTGCCCTCCCTGTAAAATTTATTGCTGAGAACTGCCCTGTCACAGACATTCCAAACACATTGTAAAAACTCAACCATGGAAAGTAATTTCAAATTAACTTTTGGAGGAAAAGATGGCTCATTATTTTTCCCTAATGCACACTCTTATTTAAATTTGAAATTACTAATATGTATTAATAAAGTCCAAGCACAAAAGCTTTGACTTTTGTAGTTAGCATAGAATCTGCCATGCAATGCACAATTTTTAGAAATAAACCACTAATCTACGCTTGGGCGTGATCACGTATTACCCAGTCTCAAGATTTTCATTTCTTGTTTCTGTTTGTATGTGATACATCAATGTGTAACATCACGATTGTTGCAACATTGGTGCTTTGAACGCCCAAAAGGAAATCAGCTCCTGTGAGTTACGTGAGAAAAGGTCTCTTGTTTGCAAAGGAATTAACTCCCCTTCACAGGAAGCACTGCTGTGCAATCAAAGCTATCTTCTGTAAAAGCAGTAAGGAAGAAGGATATAACATTTAGTTTCAAATTAATAACTAATATTATTTAGATTTTTGGAAAAAGTGGAAAGAATGTAGTCATTAAGTTAGAGCCAAAGTTTAATTGCTGTTTTTCAACTGAGGATTAGAATAAATTTCAGAAGATGGTATCCCTGTAAAGAGTTTATTCTACCACCATCTTTGATTCACTAAAACTGGTATTCCAAAGGGAATTAGAGATTTTAAAAAAATAACACTAATGCCATTTTCCTTCAGCTTTAATTATTTCTTTTTTATTTTTGTAAGTCAAATGAGTCAATATATCGGTATTCCTAAATCATCCATCTTGCATCTTGATGAGTTAGTCTACCATCATTGTTCTGAGTTACGGAATTTCAAAGTCTCTTTGGAATACTAATTTCATATTTATAGGTTTCAATTGTTTTATTCCACCCTATTTCCCTGAATTTTTCCTCAACAGTTGCTGATGTAAAATTTAATATAAAATATTTAGTCACAAAATAGTATTGCTTTTATGCACATTGTGGTAAGGTTTTTTTTTTTTTTCCAATAAAAACTATACCATCTTCCATAAAATCCTAAACATATTAAGAACTGTGATGCAGAACAAAATTACACAGGGTGAAACAGGTACCAGCACAACAGTGAGATTATATTACATCAAAAAATTTTAATGGTCCCAAATATATACTCAACAACTAAGCATACACTCAGGGGGGCAAAAAAAAAAATTATGACACAAAAGTGACCACATCTAGAATTCCACTCAATCTTTAATCAAGAAGGGACAAACAAATCCCCCACCTCCAAAAAAAAAAATTCTGCAGTTTAAAGGGCAAAGGGAAAAGATCTTAAAAAAAAAAAAAAAAAAAAAAAAAGAGGAAACTTTATATTCAGCCCTCCCCCGTAGAGGTTTTTAAAACCTGTTGTAGCTTGACTAAAATGTTCAGAATGTATGATTTCAAAGGCAGGTCTCTTTTATACAAAGAAACTGCTGGCATTCTTAACTAGTGAAGAATTATGGCAAAACCCGCCTTTTTCTTCAGAAGTCTCATACATGGTCCAAGAAAGCATATTCTGATTGTAGCAACTGACCAGCCAATCCAGAGTTCCACTAACAAAACTCCTGCCCTGTTGGCTTTTTTTTTTTGTTTTGTTTTGTTTTTGTTTTCCATTTCCTTCCCTGAGAAAAGGGCAACATGTGGTCCAAGCTGGAGAGCTCAAAGGCGCAAGTCTTTCCCCTAAACGAAGTATTTCCCCTTCTTCTGCTTCTTTGAATTGGCACTTGATTGGCAGAAATCCGCTTGTACAGGTTGATCTGTGTCACACACAGTAATTCACAAGATTGCTGCTTTGCTGTGGGTTTGTTTTGTTTTTGGAAAAAAAAATCCTTCCTCCAACTGGTAATGTTCTTCAGCAGTTGCCATTATGATGACTCAAGCTTTGCTTTCTTTGACAAAGGTAAAGTTTCCTCTTTATCTTCATCTTCATCATCCTCTTCATCATCATCAGGATAATCTACAAGCCCAACGAGGCCTCCCTACAAAGACAGATACAATTACTATAATTAAGACAATGTTTGCACACTGATTGGAGAATGAAGTTTGCACAGAATATTGCCATAAGCATACTGATTCATGAAGTTTTTAATAAAATGAAGCAGAACAAAAATAAATCCTTCAGTATGAAAGAAAATTACATTGGCTGAAAAATGTTTAAATGAATAAATCCAAAATGGGGTTTTACCTATCCAACTGGATAGAAATACTTCCAGTTGAAATTTAAGAAAATCCAAAAATCTACTTAGTTTTGCAAAGTGTCACTGCAGCTCTGTCTGTAAAGATCTAAATTTTTTTTTACTGAGCATAGCTGACTGCAGGAATGAGAAAAAACTGGAAGCACTTCAGAAACAAATACAGAATATATTTCAATTTGAATTTTGAATCACAATACTTTTAGAACACTGTCTTCACAAAAGCTCGTTTAAATTTGTAGTAACTTAAAGAATTTTTTGTAGAACGTAATTGAATGAGGTGTACAGGTTACAAAATGTAAACAACCCGGCAGCTGGAAATGAAAGCGTATCTAGTAATATTAAAAACTCCCTTGTATTGCAAATAACCACAAATTTTAAGATTAGGCAGCTCTGGACCCATGAAGAAGCAGCATGAACTTCTAAAACTTCCTCTAATTACAGTACGCTGCAGTTTCTGAACCTTAACCAGCACTTGACTACAATGGCAGTTACTGGTACTTTACTCAAAGATAGTATTACTTATTCAGGTGTCTAATGATAGACATCCAAACCAGAAAATTTCAGCCAACTATATACCAAAATACAACTCGATGAACAATTACACATATCCTGTACAGTCACATACAACGTAACACTGAGTATAATACACATAAAATAATAGGATCAGGTAATTAACAAAAACCCTAATTTCAACACTGTTTCTAGTTTGCGACTGTGGCACATTTATAAACAGAGTACATTTTACTGAAAGAAGGTGGCTTATGCCTGAATCCATGAATGGTTTTTCAGTGCACTGCATATTCAGTATAACCTGCACATTTTTCTTTTCCCACCATGACTTGAAATTTTGGAGCCAATACTGTATGCAATATGCTCCATATGTAAAGACTCCATTTCAGATTCAAGGAATTATACTGTCTGGCAGAGAACAAGCCTCCAGCAGAAATACAGATTAGACTGAACTAAATTCCAAGCAAATTCTATCCCCTTTAAAAAGTGCTTGACTCACTACTGTATTTTTTTTCATAAATGAAATAAATCTGCTCCCCCTTCCTCCACAGAAGGATTCAGAGGACATGTCCCTTAGTTCTTCCATCAGCCAAACTCTTCTATTCAGCTGTTTCCTACAGAAGGTAATCCAAACACAAACTCTTAAGCCATGTTCAAATATAAGAAAGAAAAAACCTAAAACCTTATTTGCCTTTACTAGGAGTTAGGTGAACCAGCAGTATGGTGGCATTAAAAAACAAGGATGAATTGGAGTTATTCCAAGGCTACCTGAGAACTGAGATACATACCTGACCTTTCAGAAATGGAAACACATGTTACGAAAGTAAATTCTCATTATCCAAACTACACCGTACCAACACTACATTATCTGTCCCCCAGTGCTGAGAAAACACCAGTCACTGTTTCCCTGACTTGGTTTAAACAGTTTTAGCCAAAAATCTGGTAAAATCCAGCAGCATCCTAAAATGTATGTAAAAATGCTGATTTTGGATATTCACTGCAAGCTATACTGACTCTTTTAAATGGGCTTTCTTCTACTTCAATATGTTCCAACCCAAAACTATGTATTATTTCAAAAGGTAAAAAAGTTGAGCTAGGTATTAAAAATTGTTTACATTTTGGCTTACAGCAACTACCCCTCCATAATACAATTTATTTCTTTCGCATGTACCAGTTATATCATTCTGAACAATATTAAAAATGGTAACAGTAGAAATTCTCAATGGGTTGGTGGGACATCAAGGAGTCTGGCAAACTTTGGCAATGTTTCCAAAGTATTTCTGTATTTCTACCTGCCAAATACCCCTGTGCAATTTAACAGAAGTGTTGTCTGTATTTTACAGTAAAGGTTGCTGCAAACAGCAGCTAGTTGTACGCTTCATACTTTAAGAGTCTGGGCATTAAAAGAGCTTTTATTTCTTCTTTTTATATACATGTTAGATCTCCTTAAAAACGCTAAAGGCCAGACAAAAAACACACAAACCAGACAGTCCACTACTGCTTAGCATGTCAGAATTCACACAAACTTGAAAGAGATGCTAAAGCAAATTCCTAGTCTGTAACAATGAAGTCAACCTATGTCCATTCAAAATTACCTTAGTTGTAATAGCTGCCATCTGAGATGTGCTTTTAGAAACTGATCCTGGAGACCCAGGGGACCCTGGGGATCCAGGGGACCCTGGGGATCCAGGCAGATTACTTGCAGAGGACTGGCTGGTAAGGTTAGATTTTGTACCACTGGAAAAGGAAAGCTTGAAACTTGGGCTCTGACGACCTGAAAGGTTAGTTTTCAGAAGAACTTCCTTTTCTTCACTCTCTTTTACTGGAGAGAAAAAAATAAACACACACAAAAAAAGCAAAGATAAACCAGTATTATTGAGCGAAACATTTAATTAGAAATCACTTTACTGTGTGGGAAAAATTGCAAATCACTTTACTGTGTGGGAAACGTTTAATTACAAATCACTTTACTGTGTGGGAAAAGGCTTAATACTTTATGTACAACTTGGTAAAGTGAGTCATCATAGACTTTTTTTTCATACTACTATACCACTTACCCGCTGTTGTCATTGGCCAGGAATGAACACACTTACTCTACCAATGATATCACCTGAACATTTACATCGAAAATTTTGAATTATAAACCTGAATAAAGCACACGAAAACTTGACTAAGCTAAAATTGTCATTCAAATGCTTTAAGAAATCAACAACAATATTTTGTATTATTCTGCTTTTAAAGACAACAAAACTTGTTCTGAAGGGGTAGTCCACCAACTTGGTGTCACAATTTCAAAATCTAAGAACTTCAGAATAAACACATGCAAATCCTTCATTGCAGTAGGACTAAAGAATACAAGTTCTGGCTTCTGCATAAGCTGTATGGCATTCTTCTTCTAACTACTTACATTTTTTCCTTTCCATGAATTTACTGATAGGGTCCATAATATCTTCATCATTTTTAGTTTTGTCAGAAGGGGGCACCACTGCCTCTCCATCTTCCATATCGTCTTCATCAGTATTAAACCACATTTCCTCCTCATCCTCCAGGGTTCTTGCATCCCTTCTGTACCTGTGGTTTCTCAGAATGGAACGCATGCTGCAGAACAGTAAATTTTAAAACTTTTGATTAAAAAAACCCCTCATTAATAATAAAACTTTTACTGACACTTACAGTGACAGCTTACAAATATTGTAGAACAGTAAAAATACCAGCAAATCATTCTGTAATGTGCATCTTTGTACTTTCAATGCAAGTATCATTAAAACCTTTTCTTTATAAAGAATCAAATAAAGTACAACTCTGCTAACAGCACATTCAGACTACTCTATCTGTTCAAAATTCTGTAGCTTACATACAGCACTATTAAAAGTAATTTTAATAAATGTCACTGAAGTGTTGCATGAGGCTTGGTTTAACAGTTTGCACTGGTAAATAAAAAGTAAAACAAAGAGTTTAGAAACTATAGGCCTTTTTTCTGAAAATACTTTCTAACTTGCCAGTATTTGTGTTAAAAAACAAACAACCACAACAACCCAAAATCTAACTTAAATATGACTCTAGTTTAAAAGAGATACATTAAAAAGACAGCTATCTCTTTCTGCCACCTGTTACAATTTTTGGTCACTATCGGTATTTTCCATTCTTCGGAGCCTGGGATACAAAGTGCTACTTCTCCCTCCCCATCTGATCTATTATTATTGTTGGTAATAACTCAGCTCCACTTTCCTTTTCTTTTTTCCTTGCAGAAGCAGTATTATGGCCTTGGAGGAGAGGGACAGTGATATGCACCCTGAATATGACGGGGAGAAGTGGAAGAGAGGTTGAAAACACTCTTTTCATTGCTAGATGTTGATTCTAACAGTCAATTTCCAACAAAAGTGTGAAACCCTTGACAAATTTTCTGTAGCACTTCTTCAAAATTTACTGGCCACAATGTACATCTGAAATTGAATGTTTTTCATGAAGTCTCTGTTACTGGAATCAAAATGTTAAGAATACAATCTAAGCTTATTCTATTTAGAGAAAAGGTCTTGCATTACTGACTGCAGGAAAAAGCCACCAGGGAAAAATTAGGAAATTAAAAGATATTAAATAAGAATGCTAAATGTACTTTTAAAAATAAATCTAATTCTGAATAATTTGCTTGCCAACACTATCATCTAGATCTATACATACTGCATCATCTTACATTGCATTTGAATTCAAGTTCCGCTAATAGTGTAAAACTATTACTTAAGCGGCACTCTTCTGAATACTTTTGTGGCCCATGTTAACAAAATTTTTGGCTTCCTTCCTTACTGAACTATTCTTTGCCAAAATACGTAAACAGATGCTTGTTATTTTTGCATTTTATTATTTCTGGGGTTTCACTTAAGAAATTAAATGGACTGCAACAGGGCTTGTGCAGCCACTATGTAAGATGTAGGAAGAAGGTAAAAACTGAGCTGGTTGAGCTCTTGAAGCTATAATTTTCTGTTGGACAAACTCATGTGGCACAACCATACACAATCACTTAGCTCAACTAAAGCCAAGAAAAGACTAATGTTTTACTTCCTATACTGGATGGAAATTACTGAAGGGAATGGCTGGGTGTTCTTTCCAGCACATGCATTAATGTAAGAATCATAGGCTTGAATTTCACAGCTGTTTAAGTGATAAGCTTAGCTGACACAAGCCAAAATAGTAACATCTCACCTGTAACACATTAGTACTCAAAACTGCAGATCCTCCAGTTGAAAGTGTTTCAACGTTTTAAAACAAATCTACTATTATACTCTCATTTTAATTCTACAAGTCTCAAATTTAAGTATTGGTTAAGAAATCCTGTGGCAGGAAATAAAATAACTTAGAAGTCTGAAATTTCAAGATGTCCTAGTATGACTAATCAGGATTAATTTTTTACCATGTTTTCAAACTAATTCAAGACAACAGAACAAGAACAGGTCTTGCTAACAGCTCTTAAGAGTAACTCGTCTATTCACACAAGCAATCCATTTTGTTTTAATGAAACTACACATAAAAGTAGTATCATTTGCCAAAAAATAAATGGAGTAAAAAGTCCTAAACTTCCTACTTTTATACACCCTAACCTTTTCACCTTGGGTAATTGTGTACTAAGGAAGGGAACTTCTGCCTTGGCAAACAGAAGGAGTAATTCAAGTGTTACATCAGATTGTTTTTTACTCCATCAGCAAATCTAACAGTGACAAAAAAGCACTCTCTGAAAATTTCTTTGTATATTCTATTTCTCAGTCATTTCGGTAGAGCTTATCTAAATATCTACTCCCACAACTAACTAAAATAAAAGGAAATCTGACGTGAATTTTTGAAGGAAAAATTCACAGAATGGTAATTGGCAACTGAACAATCTTTCAAATGCAACAGTGGGAATCTGTTATTTAAGCAAATGAACTTCAGATACTTTACAGGCTTCCAGTCTCATTACAGTAGTGTAGGTAAGTTTAGGATATGACAACTTAGCATTATTACTGGGGGCCCAGCAACTACTGTTAGCTGAAAGCTGATCAAGAGTTTGAAGCAACACATCTGGAAATACCACTTTTAATCAAGTAAATTCAACAATTCCTGAGATGCAAGCTGGAGTCTGAATTATTTACATTTCCCACTATCACAGACAAGCCACCAATATTCCCAAAACAGAATTAAAGCACTAATATACTAATAAGAGCATTTAGTGCATTTTACCTGTCAAGTTTTGGATTATCTTGTCTTTCCCTTTGTTGCTCAAATCGTAGCTTCAGTCCTTTGAATGTCTGCACATAATCTACATCTTCGAGTGCCTTCCAGTAATTTTCAATTACATGAGCCGTTAACGATTTTATATCTTCCTATAGGAACAAATAAACATAAAGTGACTTATTTTCACTCAAATGAATTTATTTAATACAATATAAAAAGTAACTGAGATTATTTTTAAATACCCCATAGGAAGCATCATATTAATTAGCTTATGCAAAAATGAATATTATGCATACAAGTGTAGTTAAAAAATCTAGAGCTTCAAATATTTGATTAGCAGAACAGGCACAATAGCAGCAATTTTCTAGCAATATCTCCTTCAAAACACATGAACAGAACCTAAAAGCCTGATAAAAAATTATACCAAAACCAATTCTAAAAGGTCTTCCCCACTGTAACTTACAAATGTTTTTATATTGATAGATTAACTGTTACCTGTTGTAATCAGTCAATTAAAAAGTATGTTTACAAGATACAGACACAGCATTCATATTTTGTCTTTCCTTGCTGCAAATAAATTATGTATGTAAAAATAATTATTCAGTACATTTGTGTAGGATGAAAACAAGGAAAATATTTTTCATCAGAAACTAACATCAAGTTTTTCCTTTGTGGCCATGCAGTGCTGGTCAAGGTCCTTTACAAAAGGCTCCCAACTGTTCTGCTATTTCAGTTTAGCATTGCGGCTGCCCAAAGCCACCCTAGACAGCTGAGACTAGCACAGGTCTGCATACTGCAGCAAGAAAATTGCTCCTGTGCATTATTTGGCTTTCTTAGCACTGCACAGCCCCTGGAATACACTGCAGAATAAACACCTGAATTACCATCTACTAAGGACAAGCAAAGAAACATGAATCTTAATATACTGATTATTTTCCTTTTTAGTTACGTGCTGAAAGGTCACCTCTTATCAATGGTAATATATCAGTAACAACAAAAGCACACTTCTTTAAACTTGCTGTCTTTAAAAAGAAACCTGGATGAAAAATAATTGACAAAAATTACTGGCAGATACCAAGAGGTATTCTGGAAATGCAACCTGAGTATCTATGTGAAAAGGAGGATAAGAAAATAAAAGATGATTTATTTCCCCCTAGCAGCAGGTGTAGAATCAGCACCCAATCTCACAGAGTACTGAAAGACCACAGAGTGAGGGCCACCTATATGGATTAACTTTTTTCACAGCTTCAAAACCATTTTTAAATCAACTCTTCCATGATGATCAGGTCATCTCAGTCTTGAATTACCTTTAGTCCCAACTCAAAGAGGAAAGAGATCATCAGCACAGAAGATTTCAAGAGGTAACAAAGCCTTCCTTTTTGGTCACCCACTTACTCCTCCATGACTGTCTGCACCCTAGCTTGGCCCCACTTACCACATTTACAGTCTGTACAGCATCTTGTCAGAATCTGGATGCAAAAAACAGTGAGGAAACAGTACTGTGCAGACAGCCAAACTAGCATCAATATCTTAAGAGACTCCCCATGGAAGGAACTTTGTAGCACTCCATCAATATAATTAAAAAAGACTGTATGTTTCCATATTGTACTGAACTGACATTACAGAGCACAGCTAAATTTGACTGTTTTGTAGCACTAGTTTCAAGTTACATTCCTGTCATAACAGGCCCATCCAATCTGCATGATGAAACTTGATTAGTGCTGCCTTTGCAAATCTACGCACTGTGAATACACTATTGAGTGAATTTGATTTTCAAGTCACGGTACTGTTTGAACGTAAGAAAGAACATGTACAAATATGTGACAGGGATATAAAAGAAAGTTCATTTTAATACAGTATCATACGGTCCCATTACAATAACATAATTTAGGGTACAAGCAAAAAGAAAAGTCGTCTTGAACTACAAGATTAAACAATACAGTAATTATCTTCAGCATATAACAGCACTCACCACTCTGATAAATTCAAACATCTCTATTATGGCAGAGTTCATCAGATTATAACGGGAGCCATTATTTAGAAATGCTTTGACCACAGGTTCAAACAAAAAACTTTTCATTATGTAACGGTTGTAGAATTCATCCTTTAGCCCAATTATCTTTCTCTTGAAACGAAGGGCACCTGAAATAGAAGTGTTGTCAAAAGAATTTTTCAATTTTTAAATTTAAAAGAAAAACCCTAGAAATTACTCAGCATTAGTTAGGGCAATTTGCAACCTCAGTTCTCATACAGCACTGTATTATTAGAACGAGGTAATATATTCAGCTGTTCTCTGCTTCTCAACAGTCTTGACTATACTGCTGAAGATTACTTAGCTATTTTATCATAAAGAAATCCTCCATCATAATTGTACAAGTGAAACCACCTCTGTTCACTGAAGAAATAATATACTACTGTTTAACTATATTACTACTAACATAAAGGTGTATTTTTGATTTTTTAAATTACTTATGATAGAAGTAAAATATTTTCTCAGTAGAAGAACTGGGTAATCTGCTTATCATTCCTTTTATTCAAATGTAAGTTTGATTACATTTAATTAACTCCTATTTGATTAGGATGAAAACTATCTCATTTTAAAATTGGTAAATGACATTTTCTTCACACACATAGTAAAATACAGACTTAATTTACAACCAGTTTGAAGCTCTTTCTGAAACTCCAAAGCATACACAAGTGTGTGAATGTCCATGCATAAACAGAGAGTATGACCTCGCTACAAGGCAGCACATTTTGGTTGGCAACTAGGTGTACATGAAAAAAGATTATTCAAGGGTTCTAAACCCAAACTCCGGTGATTCAGTTACAAATTTAAAAGGTACTACTTATTGTATGGTACTGCTCAGTCAACTTTAGGCTTTGTTTTACTCTATGTGCACAATGGAATCATGGAAAAAAATCTCTTTCTTGCCTCCAGAATTAAGTCACACTGCTTTGCTATTACTGTGCTGAGCATGGTTAAGAAACTACCAGAGTTTGAACAGCAGCACATTGAGCTTCTGTGCTGTTTAATGCAGTCAGATAACCATACCTCTAATTAAAAACCTCTGATAATTTCTACTTAAAAAAATACAAAAACTTACAGTGGTTCTCTTAGGATATTCAATATTGAGATACCACCTTTTTAATTCAGCTCTACATTAAGAAAAATCCTTCTGCTTTTTAGAAAAAAACCCACATCAATAAATGCAAAATTATTTACTAATACTAACTGACTTATCTATAAATTGGTATGAGAAACAAAGAGTATAACAGTAGAATTTCTGTATTCAGTTACAAATTGTCATGATCTGTGAACATCTTTCTTCCAGCAGAATGCAGATATGTTAACACTTCACATTCACAAAATACTAGCTTATTCTTTAGCTTTCAAACTTACACAATGCCAAGAAAGCGTGCTTTGAGGCCATGAGAACGAGCACCCTTCTCAGGATATCTTTGTTAATGATGTAGTTTTTTATGTGATAAGTATGATGTTCTACGCAGAAAGTTAGCAATTCCAGTATTAATGCCAAGAGTTGGGCTGTCTGAAAATCATCTGTAATAAAAACAAACCCAAAGTAATTAAACATATCTAGGATATTGCCTTCAGAAGCTAACTTCAAATATCCAACTGCAGTCTGGTAAACATTTCCAGGTTCTTGTATATTCTCACAGATAGTTTAGGGAACATGCTGCAGGGTATGTTTAGTCTTCAAAATAGAAAGTGAACAAGCTTGTTATGGACTGAGTATTTTCTATTTATACAGATATGGCAGGAAACCCTCTTAAACTATAGAAACATTTACATTTTGTCTGTCTTAAACCAGTGTTTGAAGGTTGAGAGTATAGAACTTAACACTAACACAAGCGGTCAGGCTTATTTAACCAAATCTCATTATGATGTCCACATGTCTGTATCATAAAGTACTGCCCTACATGCACTGCCCTGTCTTAAGTTTGTACCAAAAATGTGATCTATTACGCCTTTTAACAAAAGTACTATGCAAGAAATATCTCAGGCTCTTTTAATACCTCTAGGACATAATTGTATCAGTATATACAAAACATAAATCCTGCTTTTAAGTAGATAATAAATTAAATACATATTAGATTTAACCTTTTTTTAAAAGGTAGTGCTACCTTTTTAAACATATTGCCAGATTGTTGACCATTAAAGAACACAAGTATTTTAAACAGTAAAAATATCACTTCCGATCTATCTGGAAGCTAGTTGAGATAAAACAGATTAATTCAACTAATCCCTTGGAAATCTATACAATAAAGTAAAAAGTTTAGAGAACGTTTATCATTTACGTACCTCCTTTTACATCCACTTTGGATGTGTTTTACTATTAATAAACAAACAGTACTGCTGCTGGTAGCCAGCAAGAACAGTTACTTCATCACTGATCTCCGCTTTCTTAGCCTGATGTAGAACCAATACCCTCAAATTCAGCACAGTATTGTGATACACACCTTCTCAGGGGCAATTCTGCATCCTCTAGTAATCCCCGACCTTAAGAAACATTTGCGCATGTTTACAAGTCTATGTCACTGAACAGCCTCATGAGTTAGTAAAAATTATACAAATATTTTAATTTTTGCTGAAGCAAAATCTGCAGCAAATGCTGTTCACTTCTTAAATCAGGTGTCTCTGCTGAATTTTATGCTTACAAATTATTCAAATTACTAAATCATCAATCAGCATTTTACTTTGAACTATGTGCTGTAGTCTCATTCTCTTTCAGACAGAAAACATCCTTTGACAGTTCTTCTATTTTAAACTTTGATGTGCCCAAAATCCAGAGTGGCATTACCTTTGCTAGGCTTGTCCTCTGTAGTATTGGCCAATAAAGGGGCTGTCAGAACATGCATACAATGTTTGTAGAAGAAACCCAAGAACTCCGTCTTTTCTGTTTTCTGAAGAATGAACAAAACCCCAAATAATTATATATGTAACACATATCACCACATACTCTAAAAAAAACCACAACTGTAATTTCATTTGAAGGTATTTACTTACATTGGCAGTGGCAAGCATATTTTCTGGATCAACTAAAGTACGAAGCAAACCCATCAGCAGCACTGCCCCTCCAAGTTCTGGATCTGTGTCACAAATCATGTGTTCTATAATGAGGTTAATGAGTAATATATCCTAACAGGGGAGGGGGGGGAAAAAAAAGGCAAAAAGCAATTTTAATGCTACTCTCTTGCCCCAAATTTGAAATTACCTTCTAAAAGGGTTACTGCCTGGTTAAAAATGGTGCTCTATCAAAATTTTGTAAAATGTAAACAACCACCAAACAAAAAATCCCAAACTTAACAGAAACAAACTTTACATGCCAGTGATGCTTTCTGGTCAGTGGTTCAACAGTAAGGCGGCAAGCAGTGAAGAAGAATCTTTCAAAAGCAACTAAAAATGGTTCAGAAATTAACAATCTAATTTAGAATTTAGTCTGAAATGAAATGCCAAAAGATAAAAAGCACAGAGGCAGATACCTAACAGTCTCAAAATTCAACTGATTTCTGGAAGTGTTTTCAGAGCACAGTAGTTTTAATTTGTATCCCCCTTTAGAATACATACCAACAGTTTTATTTCCACAAACATACAACAGTAAATTTCATAATGCTACTGAACTTGATTAGATTATTTTCACCTAAAAATAACCCCAACATGTATTTGTAGAAAACAAGAACAACACATAAAAGTAGAAAATAATGTTTACATTTCGGAATCCCTAACACTAAAGTTGCTTGGTTACCACTATCCCCCACAAAAGAGGACAATCATCAGATTCAAATAGCTGGAACCACCAGCGATATTCCTTGTCCCGGCTGCCCCTTTCTTCCAGTACAGAAGTAGCAGCACCAGCAGCTTCCTGTTCTCTGGCATGTTTTTGGCAGATACATGCAAAAACATTAACTATATCCTGTATGGAAAAGGGAGCACAATGTTTTTTCTCCAATGAATACCACTTTGAAATACCCTTCTTACTACTAGTTGTGTGCTAGCATTTTGTTTTAATCAGCTACAGAGGATCTCTGGGAAATGTAAACCTCTGTCCAAAAAGTGTTCTCGAACACTCAGGACCGTAATTCCACTTTCAACGTGTGTGATAGTAAACTGAACACAGGTTTCTTATAAGTAAAAACACATGTACATGCCAAGATCAAGACTGAAATTTGTATCTCGCACTTTAAGGTGGTCACCATTCAAAAACATTTTGTTTTGCTTGCATGACAGCTGATATTAACAAAAATGGTGGTTTATGGTAACCTGTTTTAGTTTACACACAACAGAACAAGAGTATGTCTGACTAACAGAGCTTTTAAAAACATGGTAGTTCAGCATCCTGTAACCATTGTGACTATATTACATAATTCCTCAGAACTAGGGCTCATGTCATTAGAGTTGTAAGTATAAAACAGTAATTTCAAAAAACAATACGCACATTTCTAGGGACCCTCTACTTACATCATCGTTCTGCTGCGCTTCCTGCATGACAAACTCTCGTACCATGGATGGGTTGTATTCAACCAAATATGAGAATATATCAGTGGCTGCACTTCGTACTTGTGCATCATCCATACCCTAGAAAAGTAAAATAAAATCATTTATGTTTTCTTAAAAGAAAGGCTTAAATGGAATGAAAAACAGAAAGCCTATAGCTTTTAATTCCTACTTACAAGTCGTACCTAACTATTACTAAGACTGTATTCTAAAACTGAACTGACTCTAACCTGTTCTTTGTACAGTTTGACAACTATCGGGCAAAATAAATTTTATGGTTTCCCTGCCCTTTGGTCTATTTCCGTATTTTCTTACTTAACTGTACACCAAGAAGCCTGTAAAGATAGGAAAGCGAATGAGAAAACAAAAATATAAGAATGCTAGGGCACTCACCAATGTCATATTGTAACTGCTTTTAAAGTTTTACAAAAATATTTTAAATGTTTTGAATCTCAAGCTAAGACGAGACAAATGAAGCAAACACTTCAGAAAACCATGTGACTGAAGTCTGGCATACCTAGTTTTTAAAAAAACCTCTCTGGAGATAAACAAAATTGTTATCACAAATAAAATTGAACTGACTTACCAATATGACTTCTAGTGCTGGCAGTATGCCCATATTTGACAAGGTTTTGAAAAACGCATCTCTGTTTTGAGGCTGCAGTGTCTGAGAGAATGCACAAAACTCTTTCAGAAAATTTACCTGAAAAACAGCAATAATACACTAGTCAGTAATTAAAAAAAAGATGCACATACCGCTTTGTAGTAACTGTCCCTTTCATGTATATTTTACAGATTTCTTACCAATTCCTGTCTTTTCTCCTCATCTGTGGCTTCATCTGTTAGTTGTGCAAACAAGTCTGTCAGAAATTTTTCGTCTTCCTACAAAGGCAAAACAATACCATTTTTTTATTTGACAATATCAAAAGGCATCCAAGTATAAAGTTCTTCTAAACCATGCCTCCTGCAATTAAGAGAACATAATGCTTGTGTACTGTAATCATACCAGTATCAACTTTCTAATTCAATTTTCAAACAAATTAATATGAATCTTGGTTTTGAGCTCTTATGTTCAATGCCAGTTGACCTCCCAATACTTCATTCTCAGTTATGATGGATCTTGTATTGCCTTTTGGCTGTCCTTTTTCTGTTTTCTACTGCCATTCTCGTAGTTTTTTCTATGACTTCTTCTCTTAACTTCCTTCCTCTGTGTCACATGCCCGTTCCCCCTAAACCACAGTACAATACCCTTGCTTCAACTGTTTGCATATATTTATAAACACACATACACCTTTGGAATGTTATGAGATCTCTGCAGCAGAACTAAAGCAAGGACACGATGAAGCGAGAGCTGTGTCACAGAAGGAATGAGGTGAGATTCTTTCCCCATAATGTTGTGGAAAGGATGAATTCTAGAAACCAAATCAAAATAACTGTTCGTATTACGTACAGCATTTATTGGGCATTCTGGCTGGCAGCAATCAAAAACCATTCCGTTATTTTTCTTGCTGTACCTTAGCAAAACTACGAACAACAGCCGACCCATTACAAACATATATTTAGACTGAAAGAAGCAGCAATTCTTAGCTTCCTATAACCTTCACATTCCTAACGACGAGAAGATTATTAAAACAGAAGAAAACCTTCTCCCATCCTTTCCTCAATATTATACAGTAATAAGAGAGCACTTGCTTGAAAAGATACCTGTACATCAGATATGAATAGATTTTTTCAAAAGCTACCAGACTGTTGTTTCTTGTGAAGTCAATAACACCACATGGAATATACCTCCATTCCAAAACCACAGTGCTAGGAACCCAAGTTGCCTCGCTTACATTTACACAGCATAAAGCAGAACCATGAAAGTACTTCAGATACATCCACATAAACTTTTTTATATTGTGAATTATCTAGGTACCTCATCCAAGCTCACCTTGCAGCCTTGCTGAGAAAATGAGTACCTCAGTTCCAAGCACACCATGCTAATGCACCTATAACACTGTCACAACCCAATCCAGGATCTCTACATGGTACTGCACAGCATAGATCAACCCAAAATAGGCTGGCATGAGCTACTACCCTACAAGGCATTTCACCACACTGTAAGGTAAATCCTGTATTTAGGATATACCACACTTCCTCTTGTTTGATGCTGTGCTGTGCTTCTAACCTGACCGAACAGCCTAGTGATAATGAAAAAGAATGACTTCTGGACACAATTTCAGGTGCTATTTCTGTGACTGCTTCAAAATCAAACCAAAAAGAGATAGGAGAGCCTTCATTTGAAGTTTATCAAAATTGACTCTGGAGGATCAAGCACTAGAAATGCAAAGTTACACTTTCAACTTTCAACAGTCAAACATGTTCAAAACAACTATTATGGTCTTTGATTTCAAAAAATGTAACTTAAGCTGTGATGAAAGAATACAAGGATGTTTGACTTCCTGCTATCCAGCTGTTACATGGCTTGGTAATGTTTCTGTTCCAATATTTAACTCATTAGACATGACAGGTAACATAACTAACCCACAGTAGAGATACTGACATACTTGTTTTCTGAAATAAAAAAAAAACCACAAAAACCCACAAACCCCCAAAAACCCCCATAAAAACCAATTCTTTTGAAGAACATACAAGTTACTCTCCATGACTAGCAGTGCATTTAAGAAAAGGCTAAGCCGTTTGCTTTCATTTATCTTTTTGCTATTTTAATCAAGACGTAAAACTGATCTCATCTATCAAAACTATTGAGAAGATGCATGCTTATCCCCAACTGGAAAGTATAACCCCTATTTCCATTCTCACTGTGAAATGAACTTTTCATCTCCTTTGTAACAGCTGATGGTAAGTGCAAGTCAATACCACAGAAATTTCTCAGAATGATCACTGGGAAAAAATAATAGAAATTTCAGCATTTAAAGGTGTCAGAGGCATCATTAGCATGCTTCTGCATAAAAAAGGTACACAATATTAGCCAAAGCATAATTTTTTTTTTTTTAAGTCAAAATGTGGAAGAAGAGGAGACTGCACAGCTGGTGATAGGTGGGTCTCATTTATGACTGCCTTGGTTTCGGCTGGGATAGAGTTAACTGTCTTCCTAGTAGCTGGTACAGTGCTGTGTTTCGGGTTTAGTATGAGAAGAATGTTGATAATACCCTGATGTTTTCAGTTGTTGCTAAGTAGAGTTTAGACTAAGTCAAGGGCTTTTCAGCTTCTCGTGCCCAGCCAGCAAGAAGGCTGGAGGGGCACAAGAAGCTGCGAGGGGCCACAGCCAGGACAGCTGACCCAAATCGGCCAAAGGGGTACTCCATACCATGGGACGTCATGCCTAGTATATAAACTGGGGGGAGTCGGCCTTGGCGGGATTGCTGCTTGGGAACTAATTGGGCATTGGTCAGCAAGTGGTGAGCAATTACGTTGTGCATGGCTTGTTTTGTATATACCAATTCTTTTTTTATTATTGTCACTTTATTGTTGTTGTTATTGTAATTCCTAGTTTCTTCCTTTCTGTTCTATTAAACTGTTCTTATCTCAACCCACGAGCTTTACTTTTTTTTCCTCGATTCTCTCCCCCATCCCACTGGGTCGGGGGGAAGTGAGCGAGCGGCTGCATGGTGCTGAGTTGCTGGCTGAGGTTAAAGCACGACAATGACCCATGGCAGAACCCCAGAGACAGAGGTGGCTGGGGAAGCTGCACCACACTACACTGCAGAGCATGGCAGGCAGGGCCGCACTGGGCAGGACCCCAGCTCAGCTCTCCGATCAGATCCCACCGATCCCACCACTTCCCTGCCCAGTTCAAGGATGTGGCCACCTGCAGCAGAAGCCAACCTACTCACCCTGTTACTGGGCTTGCAAACATTTGGGACTTGTAGAGGGGACTTCCTAACACTGGCAAGTGATGAAGACTTCAATGCTGACAATGTTTCAGGAAGAATTTGCTGATGTTCGGTATGTAACCGTTTTTCAACATTCCACATATATGCTATAATACAGTATTTTATAATTCTCTATTAAATACAATATTGAAGCATATCCCACACCATCTCCCCTCCCAACTCCATTAAATATATTGTATTTTTAAATTAATAGGATTATTTGAAATCTCTAGGCCTCAGAACAACTGTGATCTTTTTAAAAACAGATGAATTAAGATGGGTCTGAGTGATTCAAAACATCCCACCCTTACATGGATAATATGCAGTAAATGGCAGTTATTCCAAGAGAATAAAAACAACCTAGTACTAACTTCGCAGTTATGTCTTTGCCCTGAAATGCACTTAGGTGCTATCTCATTCCAGATGCTTAATGAAAGGTAGACAGGTTGTTATTGATGGGAAAAACCCCAACCCTCTCAAATTTATAGAAAAATTCTGGTTACAAAGAACATTCTAAATACAAGATTCTCTCTCTCAAGCTGTAAAATTACTGAAAAGGGTAGCATATCTAAAGATACATTCCTCAACAACACTACCACAATGTATGGAAATGCAGTCTGAGAGCAGAGTTCACATATTTTAGAAGTCACAAAGCACCAACATTGAATGCTAGAATTACACAAGCTTAAGTGTTTTCCGCTTTTTTTTCCAACTTGCAAAAATCCCCCAAAACATGTCTGTGAAGTGAACACAGGGCAAATGCATAATTCCTTGCAGTATCTGGCCTCTTCATGCACACAAAAACCTGTTTGGATGTATCTTTGAAACTGTGAAGGTCGCAACTGTTTTCCAAAACAAAACTGCAAATGATAGTTTATGGGGTAATTGCAGAATCTAGCTATTTTCCCCATGCACAGAAATTATTAAATGTGCAATACCTGAACTATGAATATACCAAACAGTAAGTATATTCATTTATGCTTTTCCAAGATCTATGTAGATGCTCCTAGGATTTAATATTTTTCAAAAGTTCACAAAGATAAAATTAAGCCAGACCATCTACTCACTCAATCATTATGACTTTAAACACAAGAAAACCCACAGACAAAGCAGGATCCCGAAAAGACACTATTTACATTTGTGATTCAACTTCCAAAGCAGTCCTCCTCCTCCCAAAAGGCACTTAAAGAAGCATTCTTCAAAAGCAGGCCTCTCTTAAATATAATTAGCTTTCAGTCATCAGATACTTCATGTCTGTGATTACAGATAAATGATGAAAACCAACCCTTTTCTCAAAAAAAAAAAATAAAAAAAATTCCAAGAAACTCAATGACATCTAAGTTGGAAAGAGTATAGTTCCATCCTGTCTTCCAACTCCATATTCATTTTAGGCAGAAATAACATTTCAGTCCAGAAAGTGAAAGTTTCATAAAATGTTACTAGCAAACAAGAGAATTACAGCTTCAAACATACATTCCTTCCCACTACCACACCAGGAGGTTTCATAGTTTAAAATGTTTCAATCTCCTTTATCTCAGAGTGCCTTCCCACACGTGCCTTCATTCACTATCAATAAGCTATTTCGACTTGAGACAACATGCTGAAACAGCAGTGGGATCCACCTAATTACATTTGGAGTTTCTGTACGCACTGAAAAATCATTTTCTACAATGAAGAAGTTAATCTCAGAAATCACTGGCATGCACCACTTGCAAACGTCTTTCACCAAGTATTTTCCCCCAGAAAGTGGCATCCTTTCACACTTTATTGCAAGGTAAATTTTGCTGAAAGTAAATCTCCAGAGTTATTCCTGAGCCAACTACCGCAAAACAGCAAACTGGCAGGAGACATTCCAATCCTAATACATTTGGACAAAACTACCAACATGCACTGACACAATTCTTCCTCTAAAACAGCTACAGATGATTACATTTACATCCACTGGGTTCTGTTAAGTACCCATCTGTAAAACCACTTTCAAAATTAAAACCAGCTTATTGTTATATAAAAATACAGTAAAATATAAAGATGTCCCTAAATGCCTACAATTTTTTTGTTATTGAAAAGGGAGATAGGACTATCAGTAATATGGTATCTGTACTTAAAAAAGCTGACTTATCAGTACAGTAATGCCATGTGATCACTGCTCTACTAGGCACATAAATTATTTTAACATATGTCCAATTTTCCCCTTCCATTCTCCACTTTCCTGAAAATAAAAGACTCTGAAGTCCAAATGCACATACTCAAAAGTAATCCTAACAATATTCTGTATTCGGGAAGATAAAAATACCGCAGGATCTTGCTGGCAAAAAGAACACGCCAATGAGAAAGGGGGGAGAGAACGGAAGGAAACAGTGTTTGCTCACTCTATGGCGCAGTTTTGCAAGTTTTTGTTTTTTAAGAACTAGTTAATAATACAAAGGGAAAGAACTGGTGGCCTCCAGTGTGAACATTAGTATATATATTTTAAATTGCAAAAGAGCGTCATATAAAGTAAGAAACACCACTTACCTGTCCCACCCCCACTCTCAAAACTTGGCGAACTCCATGTTTCAGCAAGGTTTCTTGGTGGCTATGACATCTCAAGACTAGAACAGGCTGGACCCCAAGCAGTAAGAGCATATTAGGAGGGGCTGAAATTGGAAAAAAATGTTATATACCTGTTTCATATCTTACATACAGCGAATCACAAAACCTATAATTGAGTAGGTTTCTACAGCAGTTAATTCTGTAGACTGGAAATACTGGTACCATGGGTTTACTATCCATCATGACCAACTGTATCTAGTTCAGTGAGATCTTGATGTAGTCACTTGAAATGTCACATTTTAGACATTTAAATCACAAATAAACTAACCTCCATTTCTCACAAAAGCCCATCAGTGTAAGCATTTTTATAAAGATTATGGGAAAGCTAACCTTAATGAAGAAGGAGGAAGGAATATAGTTCATAATCCTAAGTGGCAAAGGCGACCCATTCTCTGTTTCTGGTTTCACCACAGAACTGACAAAAATTATTCACCTGACAAAGAAAGCAAAATCATGGAAGCAGGTATCTTCCATGACCAGAGAGAATTTGTATCTTTTTTTTTTGTAAAAGACATTCAAAATCTCTCCTAATAAAGCCAAAATTCTTATGAATCAGCATATTCTTATTTACAGAATTCCCTAGTTATAACTGAAAAACTGACCTTAAAGGTCAATGACCTTTAATGACCTTAAATGTCCTATCTTGACACCAAATACCTTAAAAAAGACACAGTGGTAATTCTGAGTAAAGTCACCCGGCCTGTCAAAAAAGCATAAGGCACAATCTGCACAAAATCGGCACAATCTGCACTTGTACTAAATTCTAGTCACTTTTCTGTAACTAAGGTATGGCTGAGTTAGTTTGAGATGAGGGTATTGCCAAGTGCCACTTCAGTTAGTACACAGCCTGACATGAAAAGGGCTCTTTAGAACTCATCTTTTCTTCATGGTGGAGTTAACAGTTTTTCTTCTCCTTTCCTTCACAGCCATTCAGAGAGAAAAGAACAGAATATAAATCAACTCAGTTATACATGCAATAATTGCAGTATGTCACAGGATATCAGCTGCTCAGGGAGTTTACTTTTAATGTGAAAAGTAGAATTTCCTAAAAAGATAGCTCTTTTTTCATACCCAGGAGAGACAGTCAACAGCAGAAGCATTAACAACCTGTATTACGCATCAACTAAGAACTTGAGACTCATTCATGGCTCCCAATAAACTACCATGAAGCATCTCAGAAACTCTTCAATTAATAATGACTTATAAAAGAAGCAGCTTCTTAAGTACACACGTAAGGTTAGTGAGTACCAGGATCTCGTAAGATCTAAAATAATGAATGCCAGGAACTCCAGTTACAGACAACTTTAAATCAACACACATCCCCCCACCAAAGTACTGTGATACAATCAGCTACAGAAACACGTTACACCATACACTAATGGAAGAAAGACCTTAAGAATTAGTTACAGAAGTGAAATCAACAAAAGCAGTCTTTAATTTTGTTCTCAGAACATTATTTATTCCACTTAAAGAAATGAGAAGGAACAGTATCATATGTTTTATACATGGACTGTGGGAACAGGGGGTGGAGAAAGGAAAGGGGAGAATGAAACTTTAGGGGGCAGAGATTATAGAAAAGTGCAACCTGATATATTGCTCTAAAAATAAATTAATAAATAAATGCCAGGTAAAGTAGGTTTAAACCTTGGTTTAAAGCTACACTGAGAACTTCAAAAGAATCAATCAAGCCTTTTAATCTCTTCAAAATGCAATAGGCATATAATTTGTGATAGCCTCTTTTAATTCCCTCAAACCCAAGAATTGATCATCAATGTGAAATAATTTCCAACAGATTCTTATTTATAAACTCAGGGAGCTCCCCCACAATACTATAGAGCCGTACTGTGAAAGGACTAGGAAATGCAATATAGCACAGGGTGTATTTTCTTCCTTATGCACTACCACTCTTGGCTCCTCAAAGCTGTAGAAAGCACTTGAACAACTGGAAGTATTTATCTAACTTTGAAAGTTATGCACTGCTAAATCTTCTGGCTCCACCACACAGGCAGTATACTTCATTCTCAACCACAGACAACAGCAACAGAAGTGAAGATAAGGTTCAGAAACCTGTGGTCACACAACAAATCAAAATCAGATCTGAGCCTCTATTTCAACTGTAAACTGCAACTAACAAGTTTTGCAACCAGACTAAACTTTGATGTTCTAACCCAAGCTTACCCTGTATCTGTTAACACAGGTTGTAAGAGACAGAAAAAAGGAAACTAATCAGCCACTAGTCCTGAATCAAGTTATGTCAGAATTTCTGGTAAACACACCCTTAATGATTTTGCAGGATCAGGTTCCCTTCTTCCTTGCCCAGTTTCCTTTTCAAAGTTCAAGATTCCTCTCAGAATCAGCCACTGACATCAAGACTCCCAAATAATTCTTCCCCTCCTCCTCAAGCCAAAATGCATCATCCTCAGGATTTTGCTTTTAGCAACCCTTGCAAAAAGGTCAAGGTATTGTGGAGACACTAGTCATACTGGATACTCAAGTTGAGACCCCTTAACTGAACCTTTTTCAGCACTCTCTCAAAGTCAGGCTTGTAAGTTTTCTCAAACTGGACACTCCAAAATGATTAAGGCCTTCTGATTGTTTCAGATGCGCACTTGTGACTTTGTTTATCAAGGACACACATACAGACGTGAAGAGTTTGGTTCAGCTGGGCATATGCTGGTCTCTAGTTCTACTGAAGACGCCCCAGGTGTTCCACCAGGCCTCCAGTGGCTGCTCCAGTAAGTCATGGTCTGTCCACAAGGCACACGCCTTAGCTGTTAGGCCTGGGTGACGTCTTGCACATCTGGCTGCTCATCAAATACTCCATGTGTGGACATGACAGATTAAAGCTCTGAGAGAGTGGATTAAATAATACGAGTACTCTGATCAACTGAGTGTGGTGGATGAAAAGTCAGGAGGCCTAGTTTTGACAATGTTTTGCCATATGAGCTTGCAAAAGGAATTTTCACTCTCCTTTGCTGTATTTTCCATGAAATTAAACAAGATGCATTCTGAGATTCAACTGAAGATAAATATGATAAAGGTAATCAGTAGCATCTAGCACTTTGTCCACTTCTCCAGATTAGACAGCCCCTACAAAGACAGTGGCTATTCATTTATTAAATGTTAGCAGAATTAAGATAATGATAACTTCTACAAACCAAAATACATGTGCTGTAACACCTTGCCAAATTAGCTGAAAGCTGCAGGAAGCTCCCATTACAGAGATGTGCCACCTATTTCTACACAGTTCAGGAAGTTCACGGGTTGGTGCAGAATACTTAAGACATGTAGGTAAGATACCTAAAGCATAATATAATCTCTTTACATTTGCAGTAAGACATATGTTATGGAAAACCAGTAATTACAAGCAGTATTATTTAGGGACTTATAAGACAAACTAAGAAAACATTCAAGCACCTAAGGCAACGTTATGTTCTGAACCTGTACTTTCCAAACAACTAATTTAATTTACTTCAAAATTAGAAACAGTTATATCCTGGTATGAGATTATGCTTGTGAAATTTAGGTGAAGTAATTGGATTTTTTTTTTTTTGTCATGCTAACATGACAAAAATTACCCTTAACTGTAGAGCCTAAAAAGTCCCAAAATACAGCAACACCCCCCCCCCCCCCCCACAAAATCAACCCATCAAAATGCAAACAGAACTATTAACTCCAAACAGCCTCATTCGGCATTCTACATATGTTTGCTCCACTTATACCAGTTACAGAGAATCTAGTCCATAATCTGAAATTTAAGAATATATATTTAACAGCTTAGTACTCAAATCCATGCCTTTTACGTCATACTTCAAAACAACTTTCAGAATCACAGAAGTGAAGGTTCCACCGAAGCACCTCAATCTTTCCAAGAAAAATTATCCGACTTTCTCTGCCCAAGCACAAATAAAGACTGTGAAATTCTGGAACTTACCTGTAACATGCCCACTATTTCCACTTTATTAAAAAAGATGAAAGAATGAAGTGTTGATAACATATTTTCCTCAAAAACTGAGGGAGTGGGTAGGACCATATCTTGAATATACTGTACTCTGTATGTCTGATGTATTTTTTGCTTCAGCTCTGGATCAGATATAGGAATCACCTCTTTAAATTTTGCTGTTTTAGTCAGAAATTCCCTGTGTTTCCGTGACTGTGATAAAGACGGATCATATTCTAGGCATCCAATTACGTCCATTATACATTCCTCGGAAAACATGACTTCAAAAAGTGCAGTTCTGTTCAAAAGGAAAATTCCCTTGATAATTTCATATAAGTGGTGTAGTCCTTCAATGTTCTCCAAGTCTTCACACACATGAAAAATTTCTAAGAGCTTCTTAATATAGCCCTCATTTTCCAGTGCTAGTGCGAGTTTTTCACGACGTAACGGCGAAGGCAGTGAAGATGCCACAAGTTCTGCAATTTCTTCTAGTCGAGTTAATTCACAAGATGGCAATTCTAGACCCGGTGATGACATATCATCAAAACGTTCTTCCTCAGATTCATCGACAAGGTCCTGAGTAATATCGACAGAAGGGTCTTTGCCTTGAACCTACAAAATAAGATGTGTTCAAAAAAGAGGAGTTTAACGTTTACTGCTACTTGAATGCTTTTTTAAAAATACCATTTCAAATGTCACACACTTTTTCTTTGTACGGCCAAAACAGAAGTGCAAATATAAGTTTGATATTGAGTACAGCTGGTTTGGAAAACAAGACACAATGAAAAGGTTTCTTTAAACATAAGGCTTTACAAAACTATTTCTACATTAGATATTTAATTCTATTTATTTTCTATAAAAAGGAGGAAGAAAAAAGAAAAGCGCTACATTTTCTGAACACTTCAAATAAAAAAGGAAACTCGTAATTACTAGTGTGGACTACAACTTTTTAGTAGACGACTGAACTAAGCTATTTGTTTCCAGTTTTTATTCTCCGCAGACAGATTTTCAAATGCAAACCACTACTACATTATTGCAGTGACAGCTTTAAACATTTATCTATAGGCTATTTAACTGCTCTTGGTGCTTTTCAAAGCTTCGGCTACCTCACAGAGGAGAGGCCAGTCTTGATAATTTAATTGTTGTTTTCAGTTCTGGAGAGCTGCAAGTCAAACTCTGTTACCGTGCACTTTCTAAATACTCAACAGAGGCACAGAACCCCCTCTTAAGAACAGAAAATGCCAAACCAGTGTTAACAAAAGAGTAATGGAAATCTGGAGCTGTAAGAAAAACAAGGCACAGGACCTGCAAAGATCTCTCTAGAGACACAAAGGAAACCGCGGAAAGTACGGATTAGTGAAAAAAAAAAAAAAAAAAAACAGAGACAGATGCTTGGGCACCAGAGTGTTTCAGCTTTAATGACATCTTAATCGCAGTGTCTGCTTGGAGTCTGATGTGTCAGATACAGAAAGGCACTGCTGTGTAGAATGGTGGAAGGTACTCTTCTTAATCTTGAAAATCAGCAAAAAAAATCTAGGAGAAATAATTCTTCATGGATAACAGCAAGCCTATACTTAGATTAAAATGCAGAATGCTGTTAAAACCCACATACTATTCTGCTTATACATCAGGAACCATTTCCAGTATAAGCTGTATCAAAGTTTTCCTTTTAGAAGAACCTTTAATGACTGAGAAAGTCTAAGATCTTTAAAGTATGCTAGACATAAATACAATAGCATGGCCTCAAAACAGGATGTAAAGACACTGGTTTCTTACAAGAATATTAGATCTTTAAAGGAGGCTGAGGAAGCTGGGCTTCTTATCTGGGTGTTTCCCAAGAGCACAATTTCCCCTTTCCCCCATTTTGTTTCTGTCCCCAACTTTTGGTCCTTTGACTGCTAAGGTTCCTGGAAATGTTTCTGTACTTATTTACATAAGTTTCTGTACTTACTTAGTTAAGTGGTAAACTGTTTAAAAGACTCATTCCTAAAAAAAGGAATGATCTATACACATGCAATTATGAAAACAGATTTTTTACTTTACTTCTGAAATCTGTGAGAACAAACTCCAAGAGACAGAGTGGAGAGAGCTAGATGATCTATCTTTCATACCCTGACAGTCAACAGAAGCATACTGTCACATTTACATGGAAAAAAGTTCTGTTGAGAAACTCAACATTCCCCTCACCTGAAACAGAAGAATGAGAAAAGAGAAGAATGAGAAATATAATAAGAGAAATGTGAATAAGATATGGTTAAATCCTTGAGAAATACACTACAAAATTCACTAAGAGCTCACATACATTCTTCTCTCTACAATAAAACTTTGGGACAGGTAACTTTTTCTCTTCTGGCCGACTTGGAAAAAGTTAATTATGAGATTAATTGTTATGAAACTTTTTAAGCACTCATTTTGAGCTACACCTCCTTGGGCAGTAACAGAGCTAAAAAGTTACGTTAAGCAAAAAGACTTGAAAATGCTCTAAAAAAAAAAAACAAAACCCCAAACATAGTTTAAGTTCATACAAACTTTCTGGAGGAAGGAGAAAGTTTTCAAACTCAAAAATACAAAATTCAGGGGAGGTGGCTAAGACAATAGTTTTTACTTTGTTGTTCAGATCTATCTACTTCCTATCTATTGTATCAGATTCACCTCTTAGACTAAAAATTTGGAACACAAACATTAAAATGATTTAGGTTGTCTCAATCTTACATTTATCAAACTTACCTGACATATTTTTTCCCATATTTCATCACATCCTGCTTTTTCTTGAAAACTAAGTGCCAAATCATAATTTTCAGCTTCAGACCACACAATCAAGGTATCCTTTAAAGAGAAGAAGAGTATTTTCAGGCAATGTATTTCAGATTTTACAAACCTAAATTGTGTTTAAAGAGTAAAATTTTAAAATAAAAACAGCTTAACACCTAATTATGGCAGGACAGTATTACAATACAAATTTTATCATCATACTTTGTAAGACTTTTTATACATTCTGAGATTTTAAACATTCTGCGTAAATCAGAATAAGGAAGTTCCGGAAAGGTACTGAAAGTTTTAGTTCTTGATTCATGTGAGCATAATATTGTAAATCTCAAAAAGATTCATCTAGAATACGTAGTTCTAGATCAATGGATCCTATGATAAAATATGGTAACAACAGCAACAGTTTTTCTTTTGGTTTTTTTTTTTTTTTTTAAATCTGTTTCAATTGGACCACACAAAACTGCACCTCTTTTGTAGGATCAAAGTTACAATCTTTTTTTTTTTTTCTTTTTTTTTATAAGTCCCAGAAGACACTGTGCTAATGCACACAACAGCTGCTTAAAAAGCAGTCCCAAGATGCCTACAAACTTTAAACAAGAACAGAAACTTGAATATGCACACAGTTAACTGCCTAAGAGTATGCATACCTATTACATTGAACTACACACCATTTTTACTCATTCCAAACTACAATTCTAAAGGATCTTTTGCCCTAGATTTCTAGAAGTTAGCTGAAACCATGCTTAGCTATGTTTACTCCCCAGACTCTTACGCTCTCATCTACTTACTAGAATAGTTCAAGAGTTTATCAGAGCCCTCATATTGCATGCAAAAACAATATATGGAAGTGGAAGCTGATGCTGCAAAGAGCAATATCACACACTGATAAGGTATTTGATGCAGTAGTTTACAGACAGTCTGCTAAATAACAGAATTAAAAAAAACAAAAAGAGAAGAAAATATAATCTGCATTATTTACACATTGAATCAAGTTTTATGTTAAAAGTCTCTTGTCTTCCTAAAACAGCTAGCTGAAATATAGCCACATTAAATATATATAGCCCCATGAAACTCACTAGGACAAGAGACATGAAAATTTTTCTACTTATATTTCAATGAGAACCATAAAAGAGAGTATTTTTGCTTCATTAAGTATAGAATTTGCTTATAGCAGTTATTCCTAAAGGAATTAATTTTAAATATTTGCAAAAGCACTGTAAGTTGCCAGATATTTATAAAGTTTAAGACAGTTTATTAATTAGGCTTAATTTATTTCAAATATTAACATGAACACTGAGGATAAAGAGAAATCTTACATTCAGATTTCAATATGCACTTACTAGAAAATGCCTTAAACTAAATTGTAATCTAAATAGCACAATCAGCTAGCTCCATTAGGATTCAGTCAAGCAATACAATATAATCAATTTGCCATTACCAGAGCAGCTATACTGCTTCAGAGGCACTAATGGCTTTACCTTGCAAATGGCAAATAGTTTACCTTTTCCTTTTCCAAAGGGTTGAGGAAGAGGTGGTACACAGAAGAAAGGGATTTAGGAAGACCACCTCCAAAATACAAAAGGAAGAAGAAAGTCACAATTAATAGTTTATTCTCTACAAGACAGGTCACGGTACAAATACTCTGGTAATAACAGATTGACAGCAACTAGTACTGCTGACTCCTGTAGAGTAAGAAAAATAAGATTACAAAAATGTAGAACAGGAAGGTCCAAAAGAAAAAAAATTTTTTTTTACCATCTTTTAAAAACGGTATGTACGTTACTGCAGTATTCATTGTTTGTATCAGGTTCAAAATCTAATACATTAATCTCTGCAATTAGTATTTATACTGCAGTAATTTTCAAGGCCACTGTCTCATCAGCTTCCCACTGAGTAGTGCTTATTTAATTTAAAAAAAACAACCCTAACACTAAATCTTAAGTAGACTCTAGCAGAACTTGCAACATTTCTAATTACATTTCCACTTAAGTGAAAGTGGTTAGATTTCTAAGCAAGCCATTTCCAAAAGAAGATCAAAACATATTTTCTTCGCTATAAAGAACATGACTAACAAATAGGGAAATGACTAAAAGAACACTAATAAGGACAGTGTTATTTACATTAACTGTGGTAAGATGAATAAACCAAAGCTGTAAGTCTGAATAAAATCCAGCACTGGACCAAGACAGGTCCGTCTGTCTTTTTCCTCTGGGGAGAGAAGGGATGGAAGGAGGAAGGCAGGCAGAAAAAAAAAGAAAGGGAAGACACAATGGTAAAGCTGCTTTTGAAAACTAGAGTCATAGAGGTACAGAAGTGTATCTGGCCATAGCACAGCAATTGTTCTTGTTAAACAAGATCATCTACTATCATACATGGAAGTTCAAACAGTATTTTTTCACCTCTACGCATTTTGATTTTTTTTTTTTAAATCATTTCTTCTTTGGAAAGCAAAACAAAAAATGGCTGAAAGAAATTATCTGAGCAGCATAACAATAATCTTCAAGTTTGGTTTATTAATATTAGAAAAGTATTTTCCAATTGCCAACATTAGTAATTTCAAATGATTAGTTATCTGTTGTCTTATCACACAAGGATTTTGTATTACAGATTAATATTAGTGCCTCAACAGAAATCTATTACTTGCTACTCTCCGGATCTTATTTGTTTGTACATCCTTTCTTGCCTCAAAGGGCTTTTAAAAAGAGAACACACAACAAAGTGAGAAAAGCATTTCACTCTGTTGCACAATACACAGTTCACTGAAAGTTTAAATTCACTGTTAAATGCAGACAGTTATTAATGTAATTTCATTTTCTTAATCCTACGAAGTTTATAACCACCAAAAAGAAGAGTACAAGACTTACACATGCAGGGAGAAGACAAAGAAGGAAATTCTAGATGTAGTTAAAGATAAGAAAAGATGAGTAAAAGTCTAGTTTCTGCTTGTTTTTTTTAAAGGAATCTTGCTATGTGTTTGATCTGAAATCTCCTCAGCATAATTTGAATCCACTAACTACTCCAGATCTCTCAGCCATGGAATAGGACTATTTATTGCTTTCAAATGTCAAACATTACTTCTTCCAACTCCAAAAAGCAATTGAAATTTCTTAAGACTGCCTTCTCCATTCCAAGAGGAAACAGGAGTGTGAATAAATATGCTTAGTGATGGTAGCTATTGGTTAGAGAAGTAAGGAGATTGAGTCCTGCACATTACCCCTCTATGAGCAGAAAAATCTTCAATTTTATGATTCATAAAAGCAGTTCCAGCTCAGTTTGATCAAAAACATACCATTTTTGCATTACGTACAAAATGTTAGCCTCTAGACAAGGAACTGGATGAGATGACTAAAAGAAACATCTGAAATTTGTTCTCATCTAGCTTGTTGTTAAACACAATGAAAATGTGAAACTGCAGTAGTAAATCATAGCTACGTTGTGTGAACCGAGTCATAAACATGGACAAATGTTTTATCATTGAAGGCTTTCTGGAGTGCTGTGCAAGAATCCTGGCATTCTAGCTCCTCACATTTTTCAAGATGCATTGAGTTCTTGGCAAGATCTTTTTTTAATAGGATGACAATCAGGAAACTACTTATGTAGAGTTCACGATCTTATTCTGAGTTTGAAAATAATTTGCTGCTTCACAAAAAAATATTTTGACAATAGTGCCAGTTGGATGTGTCATTGCTACCTTAGCCTATACAAAATCTGCTGATTCCTTAAAACCGTTTATACAAATTTGTCTTCTTTCATACTATTGTTCGTTATGACTGCTCAGATATAATCAGTAATTCTCAATTTTAACAAAAAATTCTGAGCATGGCCTCTCTTTAGAAGACCTATGTATTTAACATTCCCATAAAGAAGTATTTATAAATTTCTACCAATGAAGGTTAACTTTTTGCACTCTTATCAAGATACAGCCAGAGGCAAAACTTCTTCAGAATACTATCAGGGATTTCTCTGCTGCTTGTCTCATTGATGGCTGCATCAAGTCCACACGGAGCACGTTCTGGTTAGTTGGAGGTTTTCAAGAAAGCACTATTGTGTGCTACAGCTTTATTTGAGACTTCATTCCTAAAAATCTAACCTTAAAAAATACTGCTGCAATAGTTTAAGCCAAGAAGCAGTGGCAACTGCAACCTACCATATGATTTCTCCTCACTTTTTGAAATTATTTCCAAAAGGTTTACTTTCCTTAACAGAAAGGTTGTTGAGCATCAGTCTCAAGTTCTCACCATAACACTCACCAGAAGTCATGCTTTTATTAGACATTAAATCAGTTTTATTTAACTATTGGCAAGCTGATTAGCAGATGTGTTGTACAGAATTCATACAATCTCCAAAGCAAGCCCCGGGATTTCATAATGACGAATTTCAGAGCAACCAGTACTCAGGATTTGATTCTGCTGCGATAAAATTAAAGAAAACTGTTACTCTTTGACAATGCCTTCTCACTGGTGCAGCTCCAAAATATTCTCTTGGCATCCCTTTGAGATTTAGGCTACTCTCAAGAAGTACTGATCTCCCAAATTAGACAGGTCTTTCATAAATTCCTGCTTTCTGTCTTAAAAAGCAAATTAATCTCTTCCTACTAGCCCTCAGATGATTTAGGCCTATGACACTTTCCTGGCCCCCACTGAAGTTCAAAACAGAAAGGTTGTTTCTCCCCCTCTTGGGCTGTCTGGTTGCTAGTCTTCCTTATCTAAGTCCTTACACTGTTTACAGTTACAGACACTTCCCTGGACATGCCAAGCCACCGTTCAGCATCTTGCTAGGTAACTATTCATAATAAAAAGTACAGTTTCATAAGCAGCTTTCTACTCAGGAAATAAACTACTGGCACTACCCAGGTTTTTAAAGTTAAATATATGTAATTATGGTGGTAGGTTGCAGCAGAATCTTCAGGCTAAAAAAAACGGCCCCAGTAATGGAACAAAGTTTCATTTATGCATTTGGTTTTTTGCATTTGTTCACCTAGAACCTGGTTATCTGGATGTGCTAACAAGTTATCCCAAAAACTGGAAGAAATATCAAAGGCACACTTGGTCTTTTGGCAGAATGTATTCTATTAGCTTCTACGAAAGCTCAACAATCATACATGACTTTTCAGTTAGTGATTTCATAGCTGCATTCCCATGAATCTCATGGAATAAAATAAGTTTATTAGTTCTATAACAGAACCTCAACTCACTGGCCTAGTGATCATACCCAGAAACAGAAGAAAAATTAGATTTCACAGGACAACATGCATGAAGATAAAGGAACGTGATCATTTAAAACAGATGAACCAACCCACCGCAAAACCAAGAGCAGTCACTCCCCTGGTTTCTCCCTTCACCCCACAAAACCACACACTTTTCCTTACTATCTCAGCTACAATAGGCACAAATTTTATTGAAATAGTTTCACTGTTGGCTCGCTTGTCCTGACAGCAAAGGTTGGAAGTTCATCTTCTCTGAGCATTCTGCCAGTGTCTTTTTGAATCTTTTCAAAATTTAGCTTTGTTATAAGTCTGCTCTCCATCATTCAAGGATAGCCACCTTTGAGCTACAGAGCTAGCAGATGGTACTCTGGATGAATTTAAGCTTTGTATTCCTGTGAGGAATTGAAAAAAGGACTGCAAAGGCAGAGGACACGACACTGAAGTTTCTAGTGCAGAGGCAAGACACTGTAGCTGGAAGCTGGAAGCAACTCAAGTCTTCCTTGTTTCAGGCACAAAAAGGGATGCAATACATACTTCATCACTGGGTTACAGGATGTATATGGACGTATCTAAAACAAAGTTGAGGATGTAAGTCTTTACTGTTCTATTGCTGAAGCATTGCCAAAGTATATCAAAAGTATATGGAAAAGTATATACACCCCAGTCCACACCCCTATCGGCTTTCTCCCTAGACAAATGCTATGTACATAGAGTTTATTTCTCCTTTAAGGTTGCATAGGAAGAGGTGTGTTGTCCTAAAATACTAATGCAATTATTCATCTTCTGAATAAGGATCACCTGTTTAAGAACAGCACCTCTGTCACCAGCATTCCGGAATTGTGTCATTTTAGCACCCTTAAAAAAAAACCCACATAAAGAACAGAGCACGGATTGAAGTGTGTAAACCAACTTCACCAGGACATTACAACCGAAGTATCTTCTACCTTTACCAGTCTATTAAGAAAACAACCAACAACAGAAGAGGAAAACTAAGTATTCTATGTGTGGCCTGGCAACCCACAGTATAATTACATTCCACTTACTAAAAATTTGCTTTTAAGCTGTGTGCTACTTACCCATAATTAAATCCAGTATATACCATACCAAAGTTATAGGACCATTACTGTAATATTTTAAAATAAGAATACCAATAAAACTTAACATATAGCCCTAAACAAGAATACAAGTCAGGAGGCCGAGTGGCTGTACTGATGCATATTTTGCTTTTTCAGAAGAAATCTTCTGCCTACAAGTCATACCTTAAGAAATACTAGTCCTTTTTCTGAGCCACAGGAGATTAGTTTCTCAAGTTGTTTTCTTTCTAGCTTGTTTTCCTCATACAGGTGCCTTTCTTTTAGTTCTAGTATAAGTAATGATGAGTTTGCCAGGAAGTAAACTGTTTAGAGAATCCAAAAACTTCCACTGGTGGCTGTTCTATGTTACAGAATCAGATACATAGACATATCTTTCTTTTTGAACACACAGCAGAAAATGACTCTTCATTGTGACAGAAAGACATTTATCTGACTAGTGAAAAGGTAGTTAAAAGACTGCCTATGTGTTCCATGCTTTAAGGCATTATTTCAAACCTCTAGATGGCAGGTAAGTCTGGGAAGACCAGGGACTAGACCGTGCAAACTTTAGTATCTCAGGACCGTGTTGATGTATGAGAAATGAGTCCCCGACCAGGTCTTAAGATCTGCCAAGTATTCTTCCTCTCCAAAAGGAAAAGCAGAGAGTTGTTACCTACCACCAATTAGATCAACATTTACATGCACACAGAGACCTGACTAATCTATACTAAAGGGCAGTCATTTCTCTTAATCCTAAATCCCAAGAAATCTAAAGCAGACAATTTGACAAAATTTTACTTGAAGCTCAAGTCAGGGTCTGGCTTTTGTTGGTTTGGGGTTTTTTTTTTGTGGTTCCCATGGATATTTTACACACCAAAAGAACAGAGGCAGCAAGGCAAACTTGTACTCAAGTCTTCACACTTACTTTGACAAATAATGATTTAAGCTGTGACAGTTATCATTAAAATATACATATGTATATGCTGAGATTGCGTAATTTGTGGTATACTGAGACGATCTGTTTCACACTGACACTAACAGTGCAGCATAGGTAGAAGGTTCTTTGACCAGTGGAAGAACCTCACTGTTTATCACAAAGGTATCTATAGGCTTCTTGAAGAACCCAAAGCAACTGGGATAGTGTTTCCCCAAGAGCTTAACTATCACACATCTCTCCTTCCTTCCAACCACAAATTACATTAGTTGGTCCAATAAAAGATTGTTTCTTCTTATAAACCTCATGTCAGCCTAGACAAAAGTCAGAACCCATCCACTTATTCCATTAGATATCCAAACTGCTCACAAGCCACATGCTTAGTATGTCACAGTAAAAACAGCTCTGATGTACTGCTATTTCCCTTTAAAAGGAAATGGAGGTTCACCCTCACAACAAAATTTTGAGATAAAGGCTGGTAAGACCGTAACACTGGAAAGTTACTCTGAAGTTTTAAGTCTTACATTTCTAGGAGATTTTTCTTGAAATTTTATGAGTGCAACTGACAACTGCAGGCAAGCTCAAAAGTAAGTCTATCTCAGGCTGCAATTTCACTAGTAGCTGAGGTAACGTAAGTGGCACTCTGCAGCCAAAAAGGAAAGATCTCACTCACTCTTCCATCCCACGGTCCCACAAATGGATCTTATGTGAGGTGGCTTGAAAATTCTGCTGGCATAGAGAGTCACCAGTTTTTAAAGAGGGATCTGGAGTACCAAGTTCATTCTCTTGTGGTTTCGTGAGTTTAGACAGTTCAGAGTTCTATGAGCAGAGCTGGAAAGAAGGAACTCTTCCTTTCAGCTGCTAAGCTCCAAGCTAACTCATATGGAATCCGGTTTAAACTCCAAACTTGCCTTTTACTAAGGGAAAGGATAAGTAGGCCTCACCTGAAAGATAACGTGCTACAAAGCAGGATTAACACACATACCAAGAAAGATTCAGTATTTCTAAGGCTCAGAGTGGAGCCCTACATTCAATCTGTATTAGATACTACTTCCCTTAAATAATATGAAAAACCCACCTGCAAATATAAATTTCTGTCTATGCTGCATTCAAAAGCTTTAAGAACAGCACTTTTCATTCTCCAGCACAGAAAACATACAGTGCTGTTCTAACAGGACAGATTAATGTTTAATATTTTATTTCTCTAACCATGTTTTCACAATCACCAGTATTGATTTGTGCAATGCTAGATTACAACACATATCTGACTCAGAGTAGCAATGAGCACAGATACAAAATGCTGTTGCACTGACAGGCATGTTGTGGTGGTTTGCACCAATCTTACAATTTCATAGAATCATAAAATGGTTAGGGTTGGAAGGGACCTTAAAGACCATCTAGTTCCAACCCCCCTGCCATGGGCAGGGACACCTTCCACTAGACCAGCTTGCTCAGAGCCCCGTCCAACCTGGCCTTGAACACTTCCAGGGATGGGGCATTCACAGCCTCTCTGGGCAACCTGTTCCAGTGCCTCACCACACTCACAGTAAAGAATTTCTTCCCAATATCTAATCTAAATCTACCCTCTTTCAGTTTAAAACCTTTACCCCTCATCCTACCACTACACTCCCTGTTAAAGAGTCCCTCCCCATCTTTCCTGTAGGCCCCCTTTAAGTACTGGAAGGCTGCTATAAGGTCTCCCTGGAGCCTTCTCTTCTCCAGGCTGAGGAGTTGACAACCTCAACTCAGCCTGTCCTCATAGGGGAGATGCTCCTACTTATGCCTACTTTAAGCAGGCTTCATGTTTGATCTGGCATAAAGCCTACTGATACAAAGCTCACTCCTCAATGCTCTTTGAGCAGACTGGAACCAGCAAAGCAAGTTTACACTAAATCAGCACTGTATGCCATAAAGCTGTGAAATACTCAATGTCATTTTAGGAGTCCTAAAGCTCGAGTTACTGTGTCATAGAACCATGACCTCACGCTAGTCAGGATTACAACTAAGAGTGAACTTGCTTAGCATTTTTGCTGGTCTTGTCCTTTATAATTCCCTGCAATTGATTCTCCACTCCACATTGCGCTTACCAGTTGTTCAGTAAGGAGTGTTTATGTGGTGCATGATGAACTATATCAAGGGGCAGATACAGGTTAAATTTTCCAAGGAAGGATATTTTAAACCCAGACTGCTTTTCCCCATGCAGTTCAACATACAACCCTAGAAATAGCTGCAGCCACACACTGGGACTGCCTGTAAGCAAAACTACAGTATGTCTATGCTTACAATAAACTATTAAAGCTGAAGATTGAAGAGTGTTTTAATACATTAGCTCTACTGGATGGGATTTTAGGAAGCCTGAACTGACCAGACAGGCAACAAAATACAATCTCGTTCAACATTTCTAAACCTCTACAGGTAAATTCTCAGCATCCACGGAATAATAACAGTAAACAAAATGCAAGACCTGCAGTTCACTTCTCACTCATCTCAGTAGCATTCTTTAGGGGCTCACTACGTACGGCTTAAATAACTGAAGCAAGGTGCAAAAGAGAGGTGAGAAGCTGCTTTTACATATATAGAATGCTTTGAAGCAGTAGTAACCCATATGCATCTTCCAAGTAAAGGCCAAAGGTAAACATGCAAATTGCTTTAAAGCCTTCTAGTCTTCTCTGAAATAGAATACACTGAAACTTGTAGTATCTGAAATATAAAGAAGAAAAAAAGCCAGATGATATTAAGTTTCAGATACTATAATCCTCAGGAACCCCAGCTACTTTGTGATTTTCAATTATGCTTTGCCTGTCTTTTCCAAATCATTGTTTGGTGTAAAACAGAGTACAAGTTACATAGATAACTTCACAAAAAATGCAAAGAAATTACACACATTTATCACAAAACGCACAAAAGTTTTGAGAACTACTTTGCCTCTTTTTTGGTACATGAACACACAATATAATTCATAATACAAGAAAGAAAATAATTGTATTGCTGCAGTTAAAGAACCTGCCTTTAAACATGAAGAAAAAAGGTATGTTTACCTGTTGCTTCTGGTATGCAGTGTTCGGGTTAATTTTGGACTCCAGAAGAAGAGAGCCTAGAAAAAAAAGTTCCACTTTTTTACATGTATACTAAAATTTCAATGTCAACATGAACTTTCTGATCACTCTTTCCTCAAGTAGGTATTAACACCTTTCCTCCCAACAATAAGCCTGTTAAACCCATTTTCTACAGCTTTATATTTCATTTCCCCCCCTCAAAGGCATTATTCACATAGTATGGAACATTCAAGACTGTTTTAAGAACTTGATTTTTAACCTCTTTCTTATTCCGAGTAATGACTTTTCCACAGAAAATTTTTTAGAGGTGATAAATCAGCACACAAAAAAGCATCACAACTGCATTCTGTGGCTCACTCACAGTTGTTTTGTAAAAAAATTGCTTATCATGTGGTATTTGTTCTTAAAAGTTTAGCTAAAACACTTACATTAGTCTGCTGGAAAGCATATCTAGAAACTAACGCTCAGAGTGACAACCACTGTGACTGCCAATACCAAAATCTTCAGACATGATAAACTTAGGAACAATGGTTTCACAGCAGCTTATACTGATTTAAGACATAGAACAGCAATTCCATTCTCATGTCTGTGTTTTCTTGCCCTTCCTTTTGCGTATTAGTGTTAATACACGTCACGTTTAAATGGTTGGGAGGGTGTGAAAACAACCCTCAAAAATGATTTATTTTTGGTCCAATCACTTCCCTCATCCACCTTGCTTCTTAGGTGCACAAATGCCAGCGCATGAGAGACTTCTTACAGCCATGACTTAGATTTACATATCTGCAGAGCTTCACTCAACATACATGAAGAGGTATTGACAAATTAAGTTGCATAGTCAGTCTTGTAATTAAAACATAAGGTTGCAAGCACCCCTTTAAACTGGCACTTCTCCATTCATTTACCTGCTTAAATTTGTTCTTTAAGAAAAGTCCAAACTTTAAGAAAAGTCTCAACTTCTCAGTTCCATACAGTTCTAAGGCAGTCTTACATTACTAGACTATTTGCAAAATATCATCACAAAATCTACACTAAAGGAAAATGAAAATGCTTCAACCACCTCAAACATGGAAGCCAGAGAACTTGAAGACAGGACAAGAAAACAAATTACATGGATTTCAAAAACATACTTGGAATTGAAAATTGTACTTCCAAATCACACAGCAGAATCAACGACTAGCTAGTTTTCACTATCTGAATAGTATACCAATCACAAAATCCACAGCAAAAATATCCCAAACCAATGTTTGTTTACTAAGTATCACCATTCTCACAGGTTACATTTACACACACACACACCCCGCCCCCCACTCCTTTCCTGAAGAAGTGCTACTGACTAACAGATGATCATAGAATCATAGAATAGTTTGGGTTGGAAGGGGCCTTTAAAGGTCACTTACTCCAGTCCCCCTGCAATGAGCAGGGACACCTTCAGCTAGATCAGGTTGCTCAGAGCCCCATCCAGCCTGGCCTTGAATGTTTCCAGGGATAAGGCATCTACCCATCTCTCTGGGCAACCTGTGCCAGCGTCTCACCACCCTCATTGTAAAAAAATTCTTCCTTGTATCTAGTCTAAAGCTACCCTCTTTTAGTTTAAACCCGTTACCCCTTGTTCTATTGCTATAGGCCTTGCTAAAAAGTCTGTCCTCATCCTTTTTATAAGGCCTCTAAGTACTGTAAGGCTTCCGTAAGGTCTCCCCAGAGCCTTCTCTTCTCCACGTGGAACAACCCCAACTCTTTCACCCTTTCTTCATAGGAGAGGTGTTCCAGCCCTCTGATCATTTTTGTGGCCCTCCTCTGGACCTGCTCAAACAGGTCCATGTCTTTCCTGTGCTGAGGACTCCAGAGCTGGACACAGTACTCCAGGTGGGGTCTCACCAGAGTGGAGTAGAGGGGGAGAATCACCTCCTTCGACCTGCTGGCCACCCTTCTCTTGATGCAGCCCAGGATCTGGTTGGCCTTCCGGGCTGCGAGCGCACAGTGCCAGCTCATGTCCAGCTTTTCACCCACCAGCACCCCCAGGTCCTTCTCCATAGGGCTGCTCTCAATCCCCCCATCCCCCAGCCTGTATTGATGCTGGGGGTTGCCCCGACCCCGGTGCAGGACCTTGCACTTGGCCTTACTGAACCTCATGAGGTTCATACGGGCCCACTTCTCAAGCTTGTCCAGGTCCCTCTGGATGGCATCCCGTCCCTCAGGTGTGTCAGCCGCACCACTCAGCTTGGTGTCATCAGCGAACTTGCTGAGGGTGCACTCAATTCCACCATCTTCTTCATCTTCATTGATGAAGATATTAAACAGTACTGGTCCCAGTACGGACCCCTGAGGGACACCACCAAGAAGAAGGGAAACATTACCAGAAAAGCAGAAAGTTAATTGCAAAAAGCAGGCATCATTTAAAGACTTGTTTATGCTGAGGGAGCAAGGAGAGCAGTCTACAGGCAAGTAAAAGGAAGGAAAAAGTTGCACAGTCAGAAATATGGGGGAAAGAAAATCAGCACAGAGGATTTGTTTCAAAGCCATTGAAATCTATGGGAAGAATTGCATTATGTTTAAGAGATGCAGATCCACTTTCAATGAAATTCACTTTCTACAGAAACATCACTGTGAACAGATTTTTATCTATTTTAAAAATAGATAAAAAATTCAGCTGTGTGTAACCTTTTGTTAGATAAATCATACCATCACAATGCTGAAATAACTAAAACAGTTTTGAAGACTGGTTGCTTCTGCTGAACGCAATGGGAGTTTTGCCATAGACTGCGAGAGATGACGGCCTGTCCCTCAGTGCAAGCTAGAGAAAAGAATGTAAATCTGCTGGAGCAGTGTTTGTGGAACATGGTGCTGATTTTAGTGATGGCTTTTTCCATGCACCAAGCATGAGATCATGTACAGGGCTGTATTTACATGGTGATGTAATTTTACAGCAGAAGCTGGAAAAACAAGGAGTGTATATCACGTCCAGCATGATTGATGCCAAGCTTCCCACAACTATGCAGCCTCTCTCCCATGTCATACATATGTTGGCAGGACAAAAGTAAGAAGTGGGACAACCCTGCCCCGATTTCTAGACAACCTTATGCTTTGGCTGCAAAATCAACTCATAACTCAAAAAGCACCCTCCATCGGGCAAACAGTTTTCAAGTCAAACAGCATATGTGCCTAATTGAATGCTTGCAAAATTACCTTTTGTTTTATACAAATGTCCTGCCAACAAAAGAACGAACCAGGGATGTCTAATGGATTTAGCAACATGGCACTATTTATGTTGCGATCACAAAAGACTGGATACTCAAATACCATTATTTTCCAAGAAATGTTTTACGATAATGTGATTTACAAACTATTACACCCACTCATCTTTTGAGGAAGATTCTTACATTTTTTTCCTTAAAAGGAATGCCATGCCATGCCATTGAGATGTAAAGACTTGAAAAATAAAATTTGTTGGCCTTGTTTACATACACAATGCTATTAGTCATAAATAAATAAACTTAAAACAGAATTGTTTGATTAACCAGAGAAATTATATACACACTTTCTGGAAAATCTGATTAAGTTTAGTCTATGGTTGGTTTCTAACTAAGCAGACACAGATCTCTGTATGAATAACATTTAATGTAAGATCGTAACTGTTGTGCCAGTTCACCTACACCCATTTTGGACTTCACTGAAATAAAAATGGTGCAGCTTCTGAAACTTTGCTGCTTTCATCAAAATTGTTGCAAGTTAAGCTGAGTGAGTCACTACAAGCAGCAGCAAATCCAACTACAAACCATGTGTGCATTGTATCTACAAATTAAGTGAACCGACAAAACAGCTTTCATAACTATTTTCAATGACAGCAAACTTGGATGTAACAATCAAAATAGTGTCTGAGCGTGCATTAAAGGGACAACATACAGCTGTCACCATTAGAAGAGTGCTTTGAGACACCTCTTCTCCTTCTTCTTGCATGTATCCTGGAGTACATAAAGTTCCTTGCTAATTTATATCGTGGATTGGACTTCAAATGATGCATCATTTTCCTTTTCTGGAAAACTCCCTTAGTCTCAAATAAGCCAGGAGCTGAATTTGGAGGAGCCAGAGTCTCACATGCATACATAGTGAGGCAGTCACTAAGCAGTAAAGCAAAATATTCTGCACTTAAAAGGCAAGACATCCCAGGTGATTTCTAGCTGGCCTTTTAAGACATTCGAATTGAAGTAACACCTGCTAGAACACCCTATTTTAATGCCAGTTGTACCCTGGGACTGGTGCTAGAAACAAGCAAGTATCCCCTTATCAACTGCTTTTTCTTCAGGCCTGTTGTCCAACATAACAAACATATTGATAAGCTCTAGACCCAATGAATCATCAATGAAAAATGCTTTATGTGACAGCTAGTAAGTTTGTCTAACTGGTTGAGTCTACTACACCACAAATTATCTTCCATCTTTCACAATTCTGTTCAAGAGTCAGGCAGTGTGTAGGCACACCAGTGTCTTCTCAACATGCACGTGGAAGAAAATAATCTACAAAGGCTTTCCCTTCCAGCCATTTTCCATTCCCCTACATCCTCTGCAACACCTCTTATACAGATAACCTCACATAATTAACTCACTGGCAGCCCTCATCCTCCAAAACAGTTTCATTTTCCATGCTCAGAAGCACCAAAACAGGCATTATTGTGAGGACTGGACTGTTATTTCAGGTGATGACAGGTTATTCGAAGCACAGCTTTGGTTTACTTGCACGGTAAATGCTGATGCAATGAATGTGCTCTTTTTGGTTCTTGAGCGGGGCAGGTCCCTGTCCATCTCTAGATGATTTTCCTCAGTAGTGAAAGCAAAGAGAATTCCTGGTTTCCTCCCAGGATCTCGGGAGCCAGTAATTAGGACACAAGTAGGACAAAGCAGTTTAAAAAAGCAAAACAGTGCAACATAAGTTTCTTTTCCTCATGATCTTACTGCAGCCGAGTATTGCCTGTTTCCCTCTCCACCGTGCTATGTACAACAAAGCTGGAGCGCACAAAGAAACGGACATCCCAATGCTCCACTGCCGTGCTCTCAGTAATGGAGTGTGCCTTGAGTCAGCTGAGAACAGTAACAAATGGAGCCAAATTTTGTGCGGTTGGACAAATAAAGGACTTTCTGCTTTCTAAACCTGAAATACAGTTTCCTCAAAACACTGTAAATTGAGGAACAAATCTAGGCAACAAGCAACTTAAATGCTCCAGTTTTGTAGAAAAAAAGCACAGCGTCTTTAGCCAACTATTAAGAACCATTACATTCTTACATGAATGCACACACAAATGCAGAAAACCCCAAAGTCTGGGAATAAGCACAGGATGAAGCAGTGCCTTAGAGTACATTCTCTAGTACCTCTCTTGCAAAGAGAGGCCTTATATACCTCCTCAATGTGTTAGCAGTCAGCTCCCCTACATGCAACACTACATGAAATATAGTTCCTTAGCTGGCATTTCCTCAGAGAAAAAGGCAGGACTTGCACTTCAGTTTGAGATGCTGGTAAACACTGGTATAAACAATTAAAAAAAAAAAAAAGAATATTTTCTGTTCATAACTTTTATTATAAACAAAGATTAAATATTAACACAGGAAAAAGGAGACATTACTAGTTAGGCCCTTAAAAGGCTAGATGTCCTCAGCCAGCCCAAAAAGTCCATTTTACACAGTATCCACTGAGTTGGCAATCTCTGTAGAACTACTGCTGTGGTAATCGAAGCTTCCAAAACACTGGGATATTCCCTGTCGTCTCTTTCAAATAGAGCAGCATTCTGCATAGGAAACAGTTTGCACTTTTGTTTACTGCAGTTCAGCCACAATGAATAAAAGACATCCATGTATTCAAGTAAAGATAGTCCAAGAATATCAGCTCAGTCCAGTTCCTTTTTTCATTTTACCCAACAGGCAGGCTCATTCCAAGTGTTGTAACTGGCTGGAAGTTAACGCTGTCAGTCAAGAGCCTCTGGGCCTACTGGGAGCTTTGCAAAGAGTGTCAGTAAGAGCTAAAACTGATGTTTGTTCTCTGAGTAACATGCAAAAGCTTTTTCAGTTCATTTATAAAAACTGTTCAAAAAGCGAACATGTAAGAGCCTGGGAAAATCCTTTTGTTTGCTCATTTTCAAAATACTAAATTTCAACAGCAAAAATCTGGATGGTTGAAGTTTTAAAAGCTTCAATATCAGTTGATTAAAAAAAAAATAAATCTAAGAGATTCCATTTTTTTCTTGACCCTTACTCAAAGTCAAAAAAGTTAAACTAAAGGTGCTCTGAGCTCTATGCTTAAATACAATACTACGCTTTCTTGTTACAGTGTCTTCTCTGCTCCCACTGTTCCTTTGCCTTCCAGCAGCAAGTACTCTCACTGTCACTCTAGTTCATGTCAAATGTTAGAACGGGATCCAAGTTATCAAAAAGATGTGATTATTCAACGTCTATATGAACATATGTATTTGTACAGTCCAGACAGCCAACAGTAAATGTGTAAGCAGTGGATTTAATGGAATATATATATTTTTTAAGTCCAACAGTTAAAGTAGCGCAAAGAGGTCTGTGCTTTTCGATGTACGTATTATCAATTATATACATGACATTTTCCCGCCTTAAAAATAACTGTGAATAAACCCCTGAAAATATGGGGACTAACAGAAAAAATAATCTTAGGATTTTGTAGGAAAAAATGTAATTTGCAATAAAAATATAGTAATTTCTTCTTGCCAGAAAAAAGTAACAAAAATATACTCCCACACATAATTTTTCAGCATCCTAGACATGTAACAAATACTTCTGCAGTAGTAGCCCATCTTTTAAACAAAGCCTGAGTCCATTACTGTGCTGCATTTTAATTAATATCAACAAGCACTTATGTCAGTAAATATTTGCTTACTCCTTCATACATGTTAGTCTAGGTTTTAGCAATGTAAGCAAATGCTAGAACATCGTTGATTAGATAGGAAGTGGTTTATGTATAAGAATTCTATCTAAGAAAGTAATTTATCTAAAAATATTGGCCCTGATCCCAGGAAGGGCTGTCGCCTCTTTGTATTATTCCATTGATTCCAACCAGAATTCACTCAAACAGAGCAAGTCTGGAGGGCCCCACTTGCAAAGATCACAGTTAGTCAGAGAAACTTTTATCTTTCAATCTGTTTAGAGAGGATGGGGGAAAACCCAGGCTACAGGCATGTCAGGGTACCAAACAAGCCTCCATCAAAGACAGAGATTAGAAAAGCCTTTGGGTACTGCCTTATTGTGCAGTTCCCTTTATGCCTTCTCCTACTGCCACAGCTTTCCCACTTGCTCAGGCACACCCTACTCTGATCAAATGATGTCAACACGGGTGCAACCCCAGAGGCTCAGAGGTACTAGGATCAGGCCACTGACCAGACTGATTCCCATGGACTTTGGAGTCTGCCAAAGACAAGATTGCAGATGAGGATGATGTCAGTGACTAGTGAAGAAGATGCTGATTCAAGCTGCTTCTCTCCAAGTCTGGATTTCTGTGTTCTTATGGAACTTGAAAGGGGCAAAAATATATTTTTCAAGGTAGATTTTTTTAAAATCAAATGAGCACTTTACCCAGTTGCTAAGTCCTCCTCTTAATAATATTTAGCCGGTATTTCTCTTGGTGACACTGAATTATCCCAGTTACCAGAGAGGCATGATGCAGTGGAGAACTTCTGAAGAACTCATGTAGACAATATTTTTCTTTTTATTTATACTATTTTGAACAGTGTAGGAGTATCTTTGTAGAAAAATCAGTCCTGAGTTTCATCTCCAGTCTTCAAGATGGACCAATGCTGTACCATTTAACAACAACTTTTTCAGGGTTGGCAATAGTATCTTTCCACTGCTCTACTGCTTCACTGTTACTGCTATCAGAACTTATCCAGATCTGCAGTAAGAAGCAAAAAGAAAAACGAAGTTGAGTTTACCTGATAAAACACAGAGGTCCAGCCTTTATTAGTTCCAAATAAATACCATGGAAGTGTAGAACGAGATACAACAGGTAGACTGCAACCAAAGCATACCAACAACAAATACAGTTCTGTTAGGACTAACATATTTTGGCTTTCAGCTGGGAACACAGGGAATCTGGGTTTAAATTCAGCCTCTAAAACAGCTTAGAGAACTCACTACATACTAGTATTTCTCTACTTACTAAGATGTTCTAAGTCAAGCATTCCTTGCTCCATTCAAATGCACATGCTGGGGTCAAGGGCTCATCAGGGCCAGTGATGGCTCTATGAATTCAAACTCGAGTTGGCTGCAAGCCATCTGGCATCCCAAGCTAGCTGTCCAGCATTTTCATGAGCATTTAAAATTGCACACTCCAACAGACAGGGCCAAACCTTCATTCCACAGAGGTTACTAACATGCCCATACCACACATAGTCATGCAGTAAGAGTCCGTTTCTTCTCAGTATTCAATTAATGGATAGTGGCCATTAAATGAGGAAATGAGGTACAAGTAGGAAATTTTCCCCCTGAACATTATCACCAGCCTCCACTGCCAAAAGAATTCTGCTTATGTAAGTAGGTATCATTATTTACAGGACTCTATTTCCTCAAGTCTTCCAAGAATGAGTCCTTTTAAGACTTCTCAGAAACCTTCAGTATGAAGTACATTTAGCCTACACTGCTGAGGCATAAGTCCTCAAGAAGTGAGAATGTCTTCCAGAATACCACAGACAGCTGATGTTTCATCCACAGAGACTCAATATACATCTTGCTCATGATTAAAGACATGCCTGTAAAAGCAGCCTAATCTTAAGTATTGTCTCCTTAGAACAGCATCCAATTAAACATCATTCTCTGAAGAACAAAGTTAATAGATCCAGCTATATTCATCTTTTTCCAGCTACCCAGCCAATTGCTCAAAGTTCATTTTTCCCTGAGCCATATTTTATGTCTTCATGTGTTATGTGGCAATGTCTGCCTGCATGAGCTGAAACAACCTTTTCCAAATAACCTCTGAGGAGCAGAAGTAGCTCATTTCCTCCCCCTAAAAATAAGATCCATGATTAAATGTAACTCGTCAGATTGAGATGACCTCACATATTGCTAAGTGGCTGCAAAATCATACCTAGTTAATTTCACCCCAAGGTAGCACAACTAACAATTTTTTTTCTTTTCCTATTCCAAATCCAATTCCATCAACAGGAATCAGAGAAAGATGGAACATGTGTGACATAAGGCTCCGTAAAATGGAGGAACTTCACATAACTCTTGCTGGCACATCATTTCTATAGCACATCAGCATCTTCTATAACTGCATGTCTTCAGCAGGCACAAGAAACATCACCAGAATGGGACAGTACCGTTTTCTGTACCTCAGGATAGCACAGTCCTTCATCTGACAAGGGACATTACAGTTAGGGTCTCAAAAGCAATTCTACATTATTAATTTATGCATATATTAAAATTCTGCTACTAAATCTAGCTTGGTCGGGGAAAGCACAAAGCATTAAGAACAGCTATGGCTCACTATACCAAGACGAAAAGGAGAGAAAGAAGGGACAGGATGATGGTAAATTAGACCAACCAGGAGAAGAGGACAGAGAGAATAAAGG
>JAVKLA010000040.1:4336340-4366841 GCA_034782735.1 Sagittarius serpentarius
GGGGGAAAGGGGGGGAAGGGGGCGGGGAAGGGGAGGGAAGCACTCAACTAAAAAAAATAATTGTGTGTTTAGTCACTTATGTTATCACTTGATCATACATATTTAGAATACTGTGCTGATTTCAGCACTGTTTTACCCAGGAAGGCAATCTGATATTGTAGCTATTGATACTTTTACACACACCTGTTTGGAAGTGTCTTGGTATGGTAAGCCAACACCCCCCCTTTCTGTACAGTACACTGCAGGTTGTGGTGCTCCTGCCAGTGCTATCTTTGTTTTCTTTAGAAAGCCTAGAGGCAAGGAGGAGATCGTATGTTTCTCCGTAGGAAGGAATCTTCCACAAACTCCACACAAAAATGACTTAAGGATTTCTTTTTAAAAGAAAAATGAAATGTCAACTCCCATTGCGATGTTAGTGCATGTTTAAGAACCCAGTACCATTCCTTCTTGGGTTTATCAGAATTTACTATTTTGTTACATGCCACCTTATTTAAAGTATTTTAAAACTCATACCAAGAAACTTGTGGAACTGGATTTTAAGTAAAGGATATCATGCTAGTTAGCAGAAACCAACCTGTCCTAAGAAGTGCTTTCTTCTCACTGAGCTTCTGCTGTAGAGCTTGATGAGAAAGCTAATTCCTTGTTCAGCTTGGCTAACTGGAAAAATCATCATTTCTCCCCACTTCACTTGGCCATTAGTGGACTTCAGAAGACGAGTCTTCTTCTTACAGATCATCCCTTCTGTACTAAACATTCCAACTTTCACAAAGAAATCTAACACAAAAGGGAGGGAAAAAGGCATAGCATATAAAGGGTTATTCACAAATACACCCAAAAAGGAACTGACAAGATCCACATGTATGGTTCAAATTGCAACAATTTCCCAGAAGTCTGGCCAAAAGATCTGTACAATAGCTTTCCTGACTAGTCACATGGAGTATGTTCAATAATACTGAAAACAAACAGCAAGTGCAAGCTAATGCTCTTGTATGTCAGGATTAATATTGGGATAAAAATCTTCCAAAATACATAAACACGTAGCTTCAAACCAAACAAAAAGTAATCAAGTAAGACATCTGTGGAAACAAGCCTTGGCAATGGAAATCTACTGCACAGTATGTTAGTCTGAGGTTTGTAAGGAATGTTATGAATAGCCAACCCATTTGAGCAGCAATTTACCTGTTACAAATACTTTTAGACAGGAGGCATGAGACAGCTGATGTAACTTACTTGAAGACAGCGGTGTAGATGAAACTGGAAGGTTTTGTGCTTCAAGAATCTGTAACTGAATCCTCCTGTTTATTGCCTGAAAACAAGTTCCTACTTGAAGTTCTGCACGGCACACCTACAAGCAGAAGAATGTTGCTATAATATCTGGATTAAGTTGCTTATAAACTCAGGAAACACAGGAATTCTGTCATATGTTGGGCTTCCACATTTCTATCTGGGATTTCCTGGACAGAAATATAAGCATGTGTTGTATACACAACCTGCAGATGCACAGTAAGTGCATCTTGCACTTGTCATAGTTGCAGTACATGTGCTCTGCTGACAGACTGCTTATGTGCAGCACACATACGGCCCTCGTGGGCTGCAGCCAGAGATACTGGACAAATAAATGAGTCCTCATTTTCACCCGGGAAAGATTCCTCAATGGTAAGAGCAGACACATACAGGGAAAATCGGACATGCAGTCGTAGCCCTACTAAACCTGGGGTTGGAAGTGAGAGACCAGGTATGCTCCACTAACACAAAAACCTTCGGAGTTCTCCTCCCACACTTTTGAATTTTGCAATATGGAGATATAAGAAATGCTTTCCACAGATACAAGGCCCTGTCACTTAATGTCATGAGTGTTTAGGGTGACTGCATGCTGTGGAGTTTCCTATGTTACAGAAGTACTTACGTTTTACATGCCTACACACGTACACCCTCTCCGCCCCCCGCCCCATGAATGTACTGAGATCTCCAGTCTGAATTTTTTTTAGAATTTTCGCTTGTGGCAAAGTTGCGTTGAGACACCCTCATTACTCTCCTGTCAGATGCTAACATACTCTGAACACTGTAAGAGCAGCAGGAGAAGGCCAGTGGAGGCCCAGCTTTTCTGTCAGCCTCCATTTGAAAGGACTTTGATAGTCCTGGTTCCTTTCAAGTTTTAACGCACTTCAGTGAAGCAAAATGCACCAAGCAGGAGAGCAACAGGTCAGATAAAGAGAAGTCAGGCTCCAGTTCATCGAAGAAACCCAAATTCTCTTTGCAGCTCAGCCACAAAATTTCTGTGTAACCCTGAGAGGAAGCCACTTGCTCAACTCCGAGCTTTGGCTCTCTATTGGCAAGTAGGGTAGTTTGCTGTCTCACAGGGTTACAGGGATGAACTCCAGCAGTGTCTGGAGGGCTCTTGGATATAATGGTGAGGAAAGGCAACAGAGAGAGAGAAACTATGACATGATTCAGGAATTTACATTAGGATGAAGCAGTTTCTAAAACAGCTTCCTCTTTCACTTAATCTTACTGCTTTTGAAGCAATATGGTTATTCTTGTCAGAACTGAAAAATGTCAAGTGTAACTTATGTTAGAAATCAAGCGTATCACTCATATTACTCAGACACACTGAGATAAAATTTGCTTTTGAATTGCTAATTCAAGTTTAATTTGTTGAAAATACAAATGTCTAGACACAATCTGAAAAAGAAACAAACAAAGTGAGGGTAGGGGGAAAGGAAATCCCACTGTGAAAACCACCTGCTTCTTATTACACTAATGGAAATGAACTGTCTGAATTATTACTTCACAGCATGCAGTCTGAACATGAAATATATAGCTATCGCTGCAGTTTCAAGACACTGAAGATCTTAGCACTTTTCTTCCATAACAAAAGCAGATTCCATTTGCTTTGAGCTCTTGCTATGAGTCCTAAGGATCTTCTGACGCTTTTTTGGCTGGAAAAGGCAATTACCTGGTGTCCTTTGCTGAACATTTCCCCAGAATGCCACTCCCTCAAGCTGTGGGCCATGGTGTGGAAGAGCTTGCTCTAGCTCTTTTCCCAGAAACATCTACAGTTTATGAACAGAACAGCTATGTGCAGAGTTCAAAAGTCTGCATTTTTTCCCCATCAAAATGCCTTTCCCCAAGAAAGTGGGGAGGAAAAAAAAAAGAAAGAAAAGGAAAAAAACTGTTTGTTGTTAATACTGAATTAGTAACGAATTACTTTACTTTGATTTCCAGCAACTCTTTCTAGGTGATACAACAACATACTTTTGCAGTATTGGCACTTACAGGTGCTTTGGAAGGAGGAGATATATCCAGCCAATGACTTGACTCCTCTGAGCTGAGCTCCCGCAGCGCCAAGGAGCACTCTCCAATTGTTTTTTTCCTGGGAGTCTGCACCTGGATTTTAAATACCAATCTGACAGCCTGCAGGCTTTGCAGTTTAATAGCAAATACAAAAGTTTCCATAAATTCAATGTCCTAGAAAGAAAAATAGAGGGGTAACATCACCATTGTAAGAATCACTCCAAGCCTGAAACGTCGAAACCAAAGCTTGCTGGTCCTATAGCCACTGTGCCTGGCTACCATTTTGGGTTGCCACGGAAAAGTGTGCTTTTACAGTTGTAAGCCCCCACAGACTCACCACCTCATTGACATACCCTGGCAGGGACAAAGTTCTGGATTATTTTTCACTGCCGTAACAAGTTGAGGACATTTCTTCTGGAGCTTTACAACAGCATACACACACCGTCATAGCAAATTCTCCTGGCCTTTTGCTTCAGTCTCTCCTGCTAATTTTATTTTCTTTCACCTTTGACTCACATTATGAGAGGTATATGTTGCTTTAACCTTCCACTCCCTTAATACTCCTTTACTGCCACTATCACGAGTCTTGTCCCATGTGACAAATTCTTACTGCTTTCTGTAGAAAGGAAGTATGAACTTTGTCTCCTGTCCTAGTGAGAGGCAGTACATCATCTACCTTCCCTGGGGTGAATGTGCACCTACAGGTATGCCCTGTCTTCCTCCAGTCCCCCACCACTGAGTTGGCAAGGCCAGCAGCTCATGGTTCAGCTCCCTATGAGCATAGTCCTGCAGACTTGGGAGAGGAGGACAACAGTGCAATGCAAGAGAGGATACAGGCGGAAGAAGTGGAAACAAGGCTTTTAACAGGATTTTGAGAAGTTGGGGGGCGGGGGGGTGGGGGTGGGGAAAGCAACCTGAACTTTGGCAACTACCACAGCAAATATGGGATAGCAGTGGATGTTTGGTCCATTTAAAAAATACGTTTACATTTCAGTTTTCTTTTTTGGGGGAAAGAAGATTTCTTGGTGTTTTCCCTATCTGTACTTACATTGCACCCTTCCTTGGCAGAAGATTTGAAATGCAATGGTTTGGGCAGTGTGAGAATTCCCTTGACATAGATACGAGGATTTTCCCCACAGCTAGAAGGCCAGCTCAGATCTTTGCACTGCAACATTGAAAACACAGTCAGTTTAGACAATGTAAGACTCTGGCCTTCAGACAACTTAGAAACAGTCTCTTCTACACTGTTCTAGAATTACGCATAATTCCTGTAATATTGAATATAAATCAGAGCCAGTGTAATGATTGTGTCACTTCAGATCATTTAATAATTTATTTTCACAACCAGAGGGTAAAAAGTTATTCGGTAGATTTTAATGATTTCACTATGTGGCAATTTGACAACAGATAAATCATTAAATCCCTTATGTAGTATTTATCACTTGATGTAGTTATGAGGTTTCTGACTACTCAAAGTTCCATTGTCTAAAAATTATTCATAGTTCCTGGAAGTGTATAAAACAGCCAGCATAACAGTATCACATTAGCTAACAAAAAAGCCACAAGAAGCTACATGTCCTCAAAGTGCTATTATGGTTCTGCCCTGAAGGAACTGTTAGACTTAAAGTCAGTTAAATGCTGCCTGCAAAGTTGCTCCAATTTGCTGCCTCCAAATTTCCACAGGAAAAGTTCCACAGCAGGATCAGCCTATGACCAGCTCAGCTTTCTTATCTATGTGGAACAGTTCCTCACTCCACAATAAGAACGTATGTATAGTAATATAGTTATATACTACTTTTTACTATTGACTGCACCAGAACAGATTGCAACAGGAAAAAAAAAAAGAAAAAAGAGAGGAAGATACTTTGAATGAAGCTCAGTATTACATTTGACTGAACTTTGTTTATATTAATATTAATTAGAAGTAATTTTCTTTTTCTCCTAAAGTATAACAGAGCCAAATTTAATGAGAATGAACACTAAGTATAGTAAAATAGCCATTTGAGTAAATAATAATAAAGTTATTTATATTTGCTTACATGTAAAACTGTGATCCAAATCTGTTCTACAGAAGAAACATAACACAACTTCACATTCAGTCTTCCAAAGTCTCGTTCATCACCTGATAATGTAATAGTATCTATGGAAGAAAGCCAATTAGTGTTTTCAGAAGTAATGGAGTATCTTAAAAGTTCATTCCAAGAATAAGGGAACTCACTAGTAGGTGGACTGCCTATCTTTGAAAACTTCTCTCAAAATGGGTTTGAAATACCTTAACACCTACATTTTAAGGACAAAATACTCATGAAGTCCTGTAGCCTGACCTTCTGCATAGCTAAAAGGCTTCACGTTTACCTCAGTTCTCTCTACTGAATTTAGTAACTTGTCTTGTATTCGAACAACTTTAGAAAAAAAACCATGTGCCTGAGACACCCTGAACACATTTATAATCTATCACTTCCCTTAGATTAATCACTTTCATGGTTAAGTTTATAAATTGTTTATAAATCTTTCTCAGATTTCAATTCCAGCCTAGTAAACACTTTACTATTATGCTCTTCTCCAAGTCAGAAGAGCCATTTAAAATCCAGCATTCCTCTGTCATGACTGAAGCTAGGTCATTGCCCCCGTCTTCTTTTTGAGGAGACTGGGTGAAATTCTGACTTCCAGCAGGGTGACTTTTGTGGGGACTTGATTAATTTTTGAGGGTTTATTTTGTAGTATCTCCACTTCTTCAGCATTCTTTTATAAATAAGGATACTGGGTTTGCATGCAATATTCTTGCCTAATTCTTAGCGTAATACGGGTATTGTATTCCAGGCACTTCCCACAGAGGAATACTGATACATGAAAAAGGACTAGAGCTGTGACCAAGGTGCTACATTCTATCCTAACAGAACATCTGTAACTTCGTAGTTCACTGGGGTAGTAAATCCAGGGATGAATTTTTCAAAAGCACGACAACTCCTCAAACGCTCATTTGCTCAGTCTCCTGACAACAGGAAGGTACAAGTCCAAAACTCTCGATTTCAGATCGCAAAGTAATCTCCAAACTGACTTGCTAATCAGATTCATCTAAAAAAAACCCAAAGCAAAACACCAAACAGAAAAAAAAATCATCAACAGTAGAGACAGATTAATGTTTCAAGTGCAAAGGGAAATCCTTCATTACAAGGTAAACAAACAAAACATTACCCAGGCTCCTGTTACTGCCTTGCGAATCCTTCCTGGAAGAGGTACTGCTAGGTACACTGGAGAATGAATCATATCTCTAGAGGCAAAAAAAAAGAAGTCACTTCATTCAGAGCAACAGATGCAAAAGGCCAGAGAGATTCTACCTTCAGACAAGACACGATGAAAACAAAACAACACTGAATTTCAAATAATTGTCTCATTCCCTACTAATCTCTTGATCCAGCAGCATGGAATTACTACTTTGACGCAAAGAGCTAATACAGGACATGTACAGCCAGCACAGATTTTTTTTTCCTCACTGATACACATGCAACTTTGTCTCTATGTAAAAGATGATTATTTGAAAAAAAAAAATTTCCAGTGTTTTTTGCATCAATGGAAATTTCTAGTGTTCCACTTTTCAACTGATGGAGGAAATCACAAGACAATAAACGACAACCTTGTCTGTCTTGTCCTGCCTAACAGCCTACTCAGGTTTCTCAACAGCCCCGCTGGGCCAGAACAGCAGCAGTCAGAAGAGACACCAGGAAAGAGCCTCTTGAAGTTGGTCAAGATGTTGAACTTTTCCCTCTAGTCCTTCCAGTGCACAGTGCAATGCCCTTCATTGTTTACTTTGAAAACACAATGCAACAGGAACAGATACACCAAGTAAGCTGAGTTTTCAATATAACCTAAATTACAAGGAGAACTCACCTTCATGAATCGATGAGGTGGGCTTCTGAGATCAAACATTGAACGACTTACATCAAATGATCCAGGCAAAGCACTAGGTCTTAAATCACTAACTAAAAAGATAAAGAGAAAAATACAAATCATGTAAGATAATTGCTAGGGAAAAAAAACCTAAAACACTTTTTAAAAATTTAAGTAGGCCTATGGTAGAACTGAAACCTAGCTAAATAACATCTAAGGAAGGATGTCAGCACCTTTCCCAAAACACTTTCCTGAAACAACCAAATGGAGAGCACAAGCCACTAAAATATCTTAATCATTTCCATCTTTGAAATAATTCAAACTTACTTGGTCACATTGGTAGCACTGGTAGAATGGGAAGCGTGCCTCAAAGTTCATTCCTCAAAAGAAATGCTTCTTTTAGTAGATGCTTTAGCAAAACAGAAAAGTCTTTAAATCTAGTCAGGCAGAACTGGGGCTTAACCTGGTCTCCTTTTTTAAATTTTTCCACAATAAAGATCCCAGCGGCAAAAACATGCTGCGTGCTAAACTTGGCCTCATCTCCCTGGCTTTACCAATCACAGGGTCCAAGCACCGTACTCTGCACCCTTATGAGATCTCAGACAAAGCAAGTCTTAACTCTAAGATGTCACCTACTTGTTATAGCATGAAAGCAAGATTCTTATTTTATAGAAGGGTAGTTTCCTCAGCAGTTGGAGGTGGTTAAGTAGATCCTATCAGTTTTCTTTTGACCTCAAAGCAATACAGAGCTAAAGCACATTGTCTATGCATATTATGCAGCAACAGTAGGAAATGAGAGCTGAACTAATACCACTGTTTCAGGGATCTTTGCTAACTCCAGTAATGTTCAAGAGGTTTTTAAAGCCTCCCAACTTCAAAGCTGGCCCATACAGAAATGAATGGAAGCAGTATGGTTTAACTTCTAGGACTATCTGATACAATGAATTGCTTTTTGTTGCAATGCTGTTTTATGGTATTTCAGAACACTTACATTACAATTCACTGATCATAGCTTAATAGAATTACATCACTTGTTACTGAAAATTTATTTCCCTTTTATCGCTATCAAAAGCATATTGTGAAACATGACAGTAAAGAATAATTTTTTCTTTTCCCAAGGAAGAAAAAGAGAACAAAAGATAAAGAAAGTTCTGACAACCCATGGGAGGAAAAGGAAAGTAACAACATCATTTAGATAAAATTTAATGAACGTCTGTGTGTCTGGCATGAGTTCCAAATTCTCCTGCGCATAACACGTTCACCAAGTCTGGTGCAGAAATAGCATTATAATATCATACGAGGTCTAGAAACCTTGTTTGATATAATGGGAGACCAGCCCATTGCTTGATTTGAAATGGATTATGTTTATGGAAATTAATTCCATATTCTGTACTCATGATTTTCACAAACTACTAGGAAACACACACTTGAGCCTACAGGTTACAAATCACTGAAACGCTTTAAAGACAGCATGATCTGCTGTTTCTAGTAAAGCTGGTTAAAGTTTTCAAAGAACACAGAGGAGGGCAGGGGGAAGAGATGGTGCCTTTTTCAAAAACTTGAATCATTAATGGAAAAAAAAGACAATTTTTACACTGAGAAAGCTGCCTGTAAAATAAAGAAGAAAAATTTTAACCATAAACATATGTTGTTTACCAATAATAACTAGAAATTTGGGAAAATATTAATGAATTTATTTTTCTGTTTGTTTGTTGTTGGGGTTGTTTTTGCTTTTTGTTTGTTTTTAAGATGTAAAGGCAGGACTTCACATGAAAATTTCAGAATTTCACTTCATATCTTCCAAATAAACACATTCTGTAGTTCTAAGACCACACACATGAAAAGTATCATAGCACTTGCTGCAACAAAATACGCTCAGAATTTTGCTTAAATAGTCTATAGATGCACATGAAGAGAATCATCTAGTTTTTGAAACAGCTGTCAAAAATCTCTAGAGGAAGAAGGCATTTTAGAACCGTAGACACACTTAAGTGACCTTTCTTGTGTTTAAGCTTACTAAGACAAAACTAGTGAAGTGTTTACTTAGCTTGAACAAAAATGAAAAAGAGATGATGAACTGAAGGGAAGATGTTCCAAGACAGTTTTGCAAAACATATTTGGCTCCCACCACAGGTGCTTGCTTCCAAAGCTTAGCAAAATCATATGCGTTAAAGGCGGCTAAAATTCTGCGTGTGTTTTGTTCTTCGAAAAAAATATATGGAGTAGTCCTTTCATGTAGTCTCTACGGTGACTGAGAATTATTTTTAAAACAGGACACAGACGGAGACATTTCCCCCAACTGTAAAATAAGCATGCTATACTATTCTAAATAAAACATCTTTAAAAATGCATGCTGTTGCCAGCTTCTGATTCAACAGAGAGGTGTGTACGTTTCTTCGAGTGTATGAGTTTTCTAAATGCGTTTGCCTTAGCAATCACTTACAGCAACCAAGAGTCATCTACCTTACTCTAAACAGCATTTATTATAGGATATGTATACTAATGAACAGCACAGAAGAAAATTTTTACCTAGGTAGCCAAACACTTTTTATCTAAACTTTTACTATCTCACAACCCTCCCCGTTGTTAAACACACTTACGCAATGAGAAGTGGGGACATTTCTGCACCTTCAAAAGCAGACTACAAAAAAGCTGGCATATAGCACCACTTCCCATTTTGCACCTGTTCTTATCATCTGCTCCTGAATGGTTTTTGGTGCTTCTTCCTCTCTCCATATACATACTCCTCAGGCATTCCTCTACTCTACATACTGCCTGACTTTGTTCTTCTGTCTCCCGCAAACACTCGTGTTACTGCTAGCTGGAACCTCCAGTACTGCATCCTGTTTTGGATTGGAGGCAGCTACACTAGCTTGCTTTGCCACCTCGTCTACCTTTGTGTGATGCATGCAAACTTTGTTAAGCCCCCAAAAGACAGAAAGTAACAGTGCAGCTGGAAATCAAGCGGAGCTGGCTCCACAGATTGATTCACCAACCAAGAAGTGTCTGTAGCATACAGACCAGTTTGAGAACCGCTACAATCAAACATGCCTTCTGTAGACTCATGTTTTTTTTCTCTAACGTATAAACCTTGGGAAAGGGAGGAAGACAGAAAAGTAAGGGTGTAGTCTTTCTCACCTGATCCATATAATTTCCTACTATCCGACTTTGCTTGGAAGCGCCTCATCAGATCTGGCGAAACCCGGTGCTCCAAATAGAACGGGTTGTACACGTCATAGCGGGGCCATTGGTACACGCTGTGCAGTTCTGCTTTCCGGTCACCAAATGAGGCTCTGGCAGATTCTGTGGAGCACAAGTAAACATCAAATGCAAGAGTTCCAGACAGAACACATGCTGCCTGGCTTCATAAGGCAGGCAGAGTGCCTTCAGGGCAAAGGACAAAATATTTTAATATTATCTACTTCGGGAAAAGGAAAAAAAAAAAGAAAAAGTAAAGAAAACACACATACGTATTACGTCAGATTTCCACAGTATGCTAGCAAAGACTGGAATTAAATTGGCCATAAAGAGCTATGCATACCCTGTCTTGAAGTTCCACAATAAATGTCTAACTATTTAAAATACAGAAGGCTCCAGACAGACAGCAGGACAGAAATTAACAGGAAAAGTAGGGCCACGTGTACAGAAAACCTCTGACTTATTTGGCTACCTACCCCCAGGACATTCCCACTCAGCCAGTGGACCCCCAGACCTTCACGAGGGTCTTGTATGGAACGATAATGCAACTTGTGACTGCAGTCTCCTTGTCATCCAGTTTCCATAGGAAGTCTGTCAGTGGTAAAATCACTGGTCCAAAATGACTTGAATTGTTGGCTGAGGCACAAGCAGACAGATCTGAGAATGCTTGAATCCCAGCCCTTTACTCAGCCCATTACAGCACAGCTGCCCTATTTTTCTTTCCTATTTATAATCATTTCAGAAAAAACATGCATGTCTTGGTCAGCAGAACAGTAAAGAACACTGCTGTAGTGCTTCATTTTGTCTGTCTGGAGTGAAAATAAGCCATATGTAACAGTACAGTAGAGAACAGGGATGGCGTGACCTGGACACTGCCAAGCTCTGACATTTGCTTCCTTCATTTCACCTCCCTGGACTTCAACCTATCTGTGAAAACATTCTTTACTCCATTATAAAGTGCCTTCAACTCTGCAAGTGTGTTGCACCATAAGGGACAAACTATTATTGATGTAAAATCCTTTCCTCCAGGTGTTAGTAGAGCAAGCAAAAAAGAATAACTAACAGTGAGATGGAACATGAGAGACAATAAAGCAAGAATTCAAGTACAATGGGCTTGAGCATGATGTAAATTAGGATGAATGCTAGAAGTGAGGCCATAAAGAATTGCTACACAGGAGATGATAGAAAAGCCAGTGTTCCAGACCAGGAGCACACTTCTTCCTGCTAGCTTACTTCTGTGAGAGCATGAGACACGCTGCAGTGAATACTGAAGAGAAAGGCTGCCAGAACTTAACTGCTTTCAGAAGGGGATGCCAAGAGCTAACGCTGAGCATGTCCTGTTTCACTAAAGGAAAATGGTCAGACATGCACAGAAAATGGAGTGGAACTGAGAGCAGAACTTGGACCTCTACAGATATTTAACAATGGTCTAAGAAGCAAATACTCTAAATGCATTTTTTGAATATGCTAGTGCATTGGCTAATGTGAAGAATGAATGACAGCACACTTCACTGTATTTAGTAAATCTCCCTAAAAGTAAACTTTGCATTTTTAAACACAACTTTAATGAGGTTTAAAAAGCTGTACTTTAAAAAAATAAGTATTTATATTTAGAAAGAGAAATGGAAGTTGCCTACTTGACATAAGAGCCACTTTTCAAATATTTGTTCAAGAATTTAAGATATTTGCTCAAGAGAGACAATTATGAAGAGTCAGGTCATCCTGCCAGAAGACCTACCAGCTTTATAGCCTAAGGGCCACACTGTTCACCAGATCCTTCAGAAATTATGATGAAGCAGAATTCCCAATGAAGACAAGTCACTCGTTGATAAGTCACTGACTGTTAAGATTGTGTAGAACAGCATGAACAAAGAAAACATTTATCTAAAAGGTTGTTAGACACATTTTCCTTCTCCCTGGAAAACACTTGTGCTTTAGAGTCCTTGATGGACTTCTGTACAGTATCTTGAGGATGAGGCAGGACAAAGCAAGGCAGAGCCTGAACCCAGACCCAGTAAGAAAGTGGATTACCAGGAGCATGTCCTGCATTTCCATACCTTGTCCAAGTATGGAGTTACAAGAACTAGCTATTGAAGTATCAGGCAAGTGGGGAGGCTGAAGGAGGCTCAGGGATGAGGGGGGCCTCACATGTTCTGCCTCCAGCTATTAGGTTGCCTGCCCATGTCTGGTGAGGCAGACATCACAAATGAAGCCCACTAAAAAGACTGGGCACATAATGGCCAATCTATACCAAAAAGTTCTGCTAGGCTGATTAGCTTGGCTCTGGTGCCAGTGTTATCAGCAAGGGTGGGTGAGGGTGAGGAGGAAGTTTGGCAATAGGCATGCAGGAGGAAAAAAGAAGCAACAGCAAGGACCTAGGGAGAAGAGAGACGGGTGGGAGTAAAACCACACAAAACCAAAGAAGTTAGGTAGTACTGCATTAGTTATGCAATTAGTTATTACGTGGTTGACTTTTTTCAGTTATTAACGCTTCCACTCTCAGAAAAGAAATACAATTACATGGGACTAAAAGCATATTACCAGCTTATCACGTCCTTGAGGCAAAGCAACTCTGGAGAAAACAACCGTTCGGGTATGCCCCTGTGCCAAAATTTTCCCTTACGTAATTCTAGGCATCTCCTGGCAGGACCAAGAGCCTAGCGATAGCATATGCCCTATTAACTCATGTTACTGGGCCAGGCTCCTATTCTTTTAAAATGCCACTGTGCCTAAATTGCATGTACATCATTTTGGCAGTCTGAACACGGGATTAACTGGCAGAGGTTGAAGCACAAGATTGTTGTGAAGCAAAGAATCACAGTATTGTGCGCAGATCTGTGACCCCTGGCCTCCCAAACAGCATGAAAAAGATGAGGAAATAGTAGGGGCAAAAAATTCTGCCATGTGGTAGCACATGCTATCTGTTGGTGAAATCTGAAAAGGAAGATATGTTAGTATATTAATATCAGTACATTAAACATGAAAGCCACACCACCCTCCCTCCTTCTTTACTTGAGTGATCTGGACACTGGGGATGTGTTAGGTCTTTCCTTGCCTCCAATAAATTCTTTACTAAAGCTTCTGTTTCCTTTCGGTGTCTTCTGTCACTCTGAGCATGAGCACTGGTGTGCAATCCTCCCTCTCAGTTTTATTCATGAAACATCACAGACATTCATAGTGGGATTGTTGTCCCAAAAGCTGGGTTCTTTCACCCCGTCTGCAATAAGCCAATCAACACATTGAGTCAAGATATCTGTCTTTATTGCTATATTGCAGCATAGGGTGCCAGGTCTCCAAATACCTGCACACACCTTTAGAAAGAAAGGCTGAGGTTTTTATACAATCTTGTGACAAGGAAACACATACAACAAAAATTGTGATAGGCTACACAAACTTATCTAATGAAAACATCTTTTGAGCATGTCATGCTCTTGTCTAGTTCATTATACTATGGTAGTCTCGCATTACATACTCATTATGCACAAGTGGGTGTTGATTTTAATACTAAAATTAAGCAAGGTAAGGCAAGGACAGGGTCTTTACTTGATTCTCATTCAGCACTGACTAATCTACCGTAATCTATGCCTAATGAATAGTATGTTCTAGGTTCTACATACTGCACATATTCTAACTCTCTACTTACCTTAAGTTTACATGATCACCTAGCAGCATTTCCAAGGTAATGCATTTCTTCATACCAACTATTTCAAAATTTGTTAAGTTTTGCCAGCTTTGTGAGTTAATTCTGCGAGTTGCTATAACAGGACGACATCCTTCCCAAAACCTCTCTGGGTGTCCAGAGAAGAAAGAAACAATACCAGGCTTCCAGAAAAGTTCTGCAAACATATGTTTTCAGCAGGAATACTTGACAACTTTCAAGGAGCAGCAGAAGCTAAACATCTATTTCAGCAATGCTGTTTATATTTTACCTTGAATCCCTCCAGCATGTGAGATACTAGGAAGGTTCTTCGGCTGTACATAAGCCAATTTGAATGGAGGGACCACAAATGGTACCTCCTGACCATCCAGGGGCAGTTTAGAAAGCAGATAATCCTCTGAACAGCCAACTTGACGCTTCACTGACACAGAGGACAATGGAGGCTTCTCTACAATAGCTGGCTTGCTTGCGGCTACTGCTTCAGATTCCTGCACCATGGAAACTGCTAAAAATAAAGAGCAAGAAAAACAGACGGTCCACACGTGCATTAAGTTTTGAACAATACTATGAACAGATCTATTTTATTTAATAGGATCTGTGCCTGACACATTACTTAACAGCTGCTAGCATTCAGTTTTACCAGCATTCAGGGCTAGCACCTGGAAAAGACATTCATCCTCCTGACACCTGTACTGATCCAAACTCTTTGTTGCCCAAGCTTCTATATTCATAGCTACCTTGCTCTTAAGTGAGTTTTTACAAGAGGTACACTTGTATCATAGAAGAGTTCTTCAAACAACTAAGATGCCAAAGAAAACCCTAACAGCCAATCCACAAGGAGTTAAAAAAAAACCCAAAAAACAGTTCACTCTTAGGATTTGAAAGATACAAGACCTTTGTACAACCTTGGGTAAGAAAGCTGCCTTTTTTGACAGCATTCTAGGCTGCAAGGAGAAGACTTCAGACAAGTGTTATTTTTCATTTCCAATTCCAGTTGATAACACTAACAAGCATGTGTTCAATCTCCAAGTGGAGGTATGGAAAGAATTTTGGATGTTATAAAAGAATTCAAGTTTATCAGGGGTAACACAGTTATTTTATTAATGGGAAATCTCATCATTAATGAAGCCAGAACAGCAAGACCCTTAGTTGATGTCATTATGTCAGAACTCACGATCATTTTTTAATTTTTCCACGCAGAAACACCATTTACAGCAGTTCTTTATACGTTCTGTTGCCATTGTTTTCAATATTGCAATCTGGAGGAGACCACAATCAAAAGATCCAGTGTAGCTGGAAAAACACAATAAAACAAACCATAGTAGATGGTAATAACTGAAATCAAAATGCAGTTTTATCAGTTATTTAATACATGACTGCTTATTGGACATAGTCCCAGGGTTAATGAGAAAGTTACTTCAGTCATAAAAGGATCAGACCCATCAGATTTCTCTCACTGAGACAAATTATTTTTTATATAAAAGCACAAGGGAAGAGATAATCATTTTAACATACGGCATCCAAGTACCTTCAGTGACCCACTCAGGTCTCTGTCTTTCAGGAACACTAAAATTCTCCTCATATTTTTTGTGTGTCGCTGGGTTTTGGAATTTACTCAGCTTTACAGCTGTTTTGATGTGGTCTTTTCAAGTCATTTGCAGGATTTGTTTTTTTATTTCATTTCCCTTGTTCATGTTTCTCTTATCCTTTTTCACTCATGTACTATTTCCACATAGATCCATACGCATTTACATTTTTCACTCAACATACTCCATACTTTACATTTGAAAACACCCTTCATGAATGATGCCAAAATTGCCTTCTTTGAGGAGCTACTGCTTTCTCATAATTGTATGCACATGAAACTGAAGACCTGTTTTATTATACAATTGTCTGCTATGCATACAGAAATAGAGAGCACTGACTTCCAGCAAAATAAGAGGCATGTAATCTACTAAAGAATGAGAACAAGTCTATAACAGCTGGTTAACATTAAAAGAACTTTACGACAATACTAACTGGCCTCATTTAAATGTCTTTATTCATATCCTTATGTTCTCTTTTCACAGGGACACAGACAGCTGCATTGCCTTCTGTCCAAAACTTTAGCTGTCTAAGCCTAGTCCTTTTACATGTACCTAAAGTACACAAGGTTCTTTGTAGAACATAACCAAGACATGATTCCAGCTCCATGGAGGTTAGAGGACACCAAACAGAACATGAACATAAGCTGAAGGGATGGGGAAGACAACAAAAGAAAGGGGGAAAGCACAGAGAGAAGGTGACAATTACACAAAAATGGACATGTTTGCTCAGTTATCTCAATTGCAAGAAATTGCTGAAAGCTTCTGTGCTCCAGCACAGAAGTCATTCCCACCTGCAGCTTGAACAGTGCCATCATTTTCTTCGCATGTGTATTCAAACACTGCTAGGGAACCACACAAATACTGTGGAAATAACACTAATATTCCCCAAACTTGTCTTTCATTAAAAGCCCCTCAAAATTCTGATGGATGCCAAGTGGAGATAAAGCTACAGACACTTCATCTAATTTAGAAAACATATGCTTTCTTGTCTTAACATTATTTATTCCGTGGGTAGGGTGCAAGTGAAAGTTATCAATAGATGTATCAATTTGCAAATACTGACCAAACACAGCATATACTTACTGACCTGCTCTTTTGCACTCTACAGTACCTCAGCACTGCTATTTATGTTTTAACTCATGGGTTTTGCAAAATCACTGAGAGCACGTGGCTTCATGAGGAAGCCTTGAATTAACTTACCTTTAAAATACTAGTGTGAAATGTAATGGTTTATTATTACAACTACATAACTGTTCCAGAATTATTCTTAATCATGAACTATCATAAAGTACTGATTAAAAGGAAATTCTTAAAATATATTACCATTAGACCTAAACCTAAGTAAACCATTATTCTGCTGCAACAAGGATCTAAGGGAATATTTGGTTTAATACAATTTGTCTGAATATTTTTTTCTGCTTTTACCACTAAGTGACGTTAATTATTTCCTGTAGTTTTATACTCTTCTTTGTGCCCAATAGACCAACATGACCAAAATGCAACTGACCCGAATATAAGAACCTCAGAAGTAGCCTGAATGCTGGTACACATTATTCTGGAAAACAGAACACTACTGAAGAGATTACAGCACAATCTCTAACCAGACAGGGCAGGGGTGCAATATCCTGCTTTAGAAGGGACACCGTTACTCTGCACAGAATCCATCACTCAGTACTTACCCTCATCTCAAAATTGCCCATGAATGTTAAGTACAGTATGAGATCTGCTTCAAAAATCTTCAGAGGGGACGCCACCAACTCCAGAACCTGCTCTGCATCTTCACAGAGGTACAAAAAGAGGCACGGGAATTTCTCATTAAATTCTTCACATTTCTAAGGATCAAATTTTCACCACTGCTCTTCCCTCAGAGATGCACTCAAAATAGCTAAGCCTGCTAGAATTCAAAGTTTACTTTAAGGTTCCCTTGCAGTGATTTTCCTTCCCAGCTGTTATCAGTACACAGCTGGAGTTAATATGCTTTGCTCTTGTTCACCATGTTTAAACTGGGCTGAAAGAGCTGCTTCTTTTGCTCTAAGCTTTGCAACAATGGTATCTAAGCCTCAGTGGCAGTTTGTGCAGTCAAAACAGTCTTTTATCTCAAAATGTCCAGATTGAATTTATTCGCTACTGCTCGTGAAGAAACCAAAATGTTAGTAACTGCCCTGCTTTCCAGCTACATAAAGTAGAAAAATTAGTTTTTCTGCATCAGAGAAAATTCAGTTCATGGCAGTAATTTCTTTACCCAGAATTGTTTAGCTGGAACCATTAGTGTGAGCAGATAAACAAATGTAAATCATCTGTCACAAGCAGTTGCCTTTCCATCATGGGGTTGAATGCCCTACCTAGAAAGAAAGGGCTACATACAGGTATTGAGGATATAACAGTAGTAATGCAATTCTACATCTTTTGTACTTCTGTCATTAAAAAAAGACCATGTTCTTCACAGTAAGACCAAGTAACCTGTGATAGTCTTTAACCATTATGTTCTTTTCCCCATTTATCAATATGCAAACATTCACATATTTTTTTTCTACCTGAAGACAAATATAAACCAATTCATCACTGCCTATTGTACAGAAGAGAGTACACTATTTACAGATTACTGTTTTGTACGCAAGGTAGTATCAGCAGCCAATGCCAAAGTATATAGACACATAGCTCAGAGTCTTCAATTCAGTTTCAGTTTAAATACAGTATTTTGAAAAGAAAGTTCCAAAAGTAAGAGACTAGAACACTGTTTACGCTTTTTTAATCTTAAAAATGTAATGATTTCAGTGACAAAATTTGCACTTGTGTTCCTAGACTTATACCACAGCCACATTACAAAAAAATGACAGCATTTGCTGAGGGACAGATCATCTAGATACAGTGCTCCCTCATTATGCTTAGAGCACTTTGCTTTGTTCATGAAATCACAACATGGATGGTCTCAATTACTTTTTAAAGTTTTAATTCACTTAATTAAGCTACAGACATAAATACATTTGTTTTTTTGTTTTAGTTCAGAAGAGCAATCCTGAAAGTAAATTAGATGGCTTGGCTCCCGGTTCATTTATTTTCTCCTATCTGTATTTCCCAAGTTGCCTACAGTTAGTTATACAACTTCCACTGCATGCAAGTTTTGTCTTAGCCATCTGGGTCAGAGAGAAATTTAGCAGGTGCTGTTGTATATTTTATTAACTGAAAATGAACAAAAACTTTGCAGAAAATTAAATGAGTATTTCATGATCTTGACAGAAGTTGATATTTCTATCAAAGGTTAAACTTCTCCCACATGCCAGAACCTTTTGCTGGTGTCAGCTACCCCAAAATCCTCAGTATATCGTTTTAACAGTTGTTAGAAGGTTGTACTAACATGCATTTGTCTGGGAATAAATTTACCAAATAAACCTGAACTGCAGAGACATTTGTTAGGTGCACCACCAAATTCCAAAGTAGTACTGACTTCCCAGCAATGCCATCCGTCTTAACAAGAAGTTAGGACTCCATGACCCTATCTCTAAGTTTTGGGGTCAGTTTTTGTTAGGCAATATGCATACGTCAAAGACATCCTCCATTTTGGAGATATTAGACTGTGAAAATAACAGGAGGAAAAGGAGAATTATCCCTGACTGTCAGACAAAAATCAAATCACTTGCAGCAGAAGAGGGAGCTGAACCCAGATCTTGTCACTCTGTCTAAAATTCTCTCTCTCTCGGTGTTTTCTACCAATTTCAGTAAGATTTTTCATTTCTCTCTTCCCAGTATCAAGCCAAAATAAGATAATCAAATGTAACTCAGCAATAGTCCTTCCACACTACGGCAGGAGAGCCAAGGTTATTAGAACATCCTGGAAACAAGAAGTTTAAAAACCAACCACACACATACACAGAGCCTAGAGAATTACAATCACTGCTATTTTAATGGGTTTAGATGGAGAACATAAATTCTCTTAATGATTTCCAGATTTCTCTGATAGAAATTTTGAATGAGCTAAAATCAGATAAACAGAGTATCAAAGACTTCAGTTCCAGATGCCTTCAGAATGATTACAAGACAGAGATGTTTGGAGAAGAAAGTAAATAGTTTCAACAACTCATTAAAGAACATGATAGAAAACGGATGATCGCAATATTAAAAGCTGAAAGCAGTCTGAAAAGAAATGTCAGGTCTTTGCTGCCTTATGATGAAAGGGTGTGTTTTGCAACAAGTTTGTAGGCTGCCGATGCATTTTACTGCATTTAGTCACAGCACTGCTCCAAAGGAGTTGATCAGGTAACACACTGAAAACTACACAATAGACACAAAGGTGAAATAGCTGATCTCAAACTCGGAAAGCTGGCTAAACCAGGGGTTTCAACATTATAAGATTTATTGCCAGCCATAAATGTATAAAACGCATTCTCAGATCTGCATTCCAGAAACACGTCATGGCAAAATTTCTAGTAGCAGTAAGTCCTCACAAAGCGCGAGGTGTAAAAGAAAATATCCGGAAACAGGGATGATTGGTTGTTATTAAGCATTTGGGACAGAACCTTGAATGACATAAGTGTCTACAGCCCTGGTAGGCCCAGTGGAGCCACGACACTTTGCAACATCTGAGGATCTGCTCTGTGGAGAAAGCGAGCTGAAGCTTGCCAGTTCACACCTCAGCCAAACATGTTTATGCTACCTCTGTGCCTTTCTGCCTTTCAGATCCAGGAGATGCAGTCAGTCCCAGTCATATAAATCCTTCAAAGAGCAAAACAATACCACCACAGGTCTCCGGATGGTCAAAACCACAGCACAGCAAAAGCTGCTTCTGCTGCAGGTCAGATGGATTCTGTTTTGATGGTGCAGACACTGCAAAAGGTTTAACTTCCACAGCCAGCTGTTTCGTAGTTTTGTTTCTGGGGGAGAGCGTCTGGAGCTGCACACCAATCTGAGCACAGATTCATCTGAAGAGGGGTGGCTTGTGACCACTGCATCTCAAAACCAGTCAACACTAGTAAAACAGCTTAAATGGTTTTGAGAAATTTGCCTCCAGGTACTTTGCTACTGCTGCAGCGAGAACAGCACATTCACCCACCTACACACATAGTGCCATGCATGGGCATACACTTGCCAAGACAAAAACCCCAGAGTTTAAAAAATAAGCCCTAGGGTTTTTGGGCCTGTAGGCCGGTCTGATTTGTACCATCCACACAGGAGAGAGAGGCACTTCAAGTGGGTCTGAGCGTGTGAAAAGACAGGACATGAGCTTTTGTTCCGATTCACTATGAAACTAGGCAGTAGGTTGTCTGGAGGAAGAGGGGGGAAAAAAAACGTCATGCCAACACACACCTACCAGGTGCATGATAAAAGGCTCCTATCTATCCCTGTTTCAAGAGAACCCCACAACAGTGGTATCTGCAGTAACTAGTGGGTGTGTGCATACATACACCTTCCTTTCTCTGCTTGTAACCACATGTAACGAAAAGCATGAAAGCTCTGGGAATTTGCACACAGAGATTATTCCAGTTCTCCTACCTTCCAAGGAAATGAAGAAAACGTGAGGCTTTCCTTTCTTCCGTGCCTGGAAAGAGAAAGGGATTTCACCCTGAAAGCAATGGATCACAAAGGAGATGCTGAAATAACACAACAGAAAAAGAGAAGTTACGAGAAGGCTTTTGAAGGACACAACCAGAAAGGCATTCTGGTGAGAGACATCTCACAAACAGTTCAACCAAAACATCACAAAGAGATGCAGAGCTCTCCCAGTGCAGCAAATAAATGAAGAAAAAGTGTAATTACATATTTAAAACTGAAAAAAAAAGACTACGCATCATTAACCTAGTTTAGATGATGGGAATTTTATGATGGACCGTTGCACAGCTTTCCTGGGGCAAAGAGCCTAGTGGCATTGTTTCAGTAGTTACACAATTAAATCTGGTAACAGAAATAGACGGTAAAAAGTTGCTGGGAAAAGTGTCACGCTCCATGATGCAAACAAACCACTAACTGCCTAGGCACAGGAAGCACCTTCCCGCGCTGGTAAATGATGGCTCAACAGCCCACTGGGGGAAGCTTTACTGGTTCCTCTTGCTGATCCCAGCAACAGCAAACCGAACTGACCAGACTGCTGGTCCGAACCAGCACGGTCCTGTCCTGCAAACCCCTCTCATTCACTTACACTTTGCTAAAGCAGAATCTTACTTTTGAAGACCAGAAGGGCCATTATGCTCCCTTGTCCCACCCTCCTCAGTTACTGACACCACTGGATTTCAACCAGTTACTCCTGCACTACACTGACCAACTTCAGCAGGAAGACACTTGGGTTTTATTTCAGAAAATACCCCAATAGCTAATCACCTTCACTGTTAATATTTTAACGCTATTTCCAGTTACATTCCCCCCCCCAGTTTTTAAGTCCTTGCTATATTAAGAGTGTTCCTTATCAGTAGTAACTCTTTTCTTCATTCAGATCTTTCAAGATTAGGATCTAACCTTCTCTTGTATTTCTCTTCAGTAAACTAAGCAGACCAAAGCAAGCCATGTAGACAATTTTAAACCTGCAGGTTTTACACCATTCAAGTCTGTTTTGTGTGGTTCTTCTCAAAACATTATCCCTCTTCTCTGACCAATTTTATTCTGACTGTGCACCCCAGACTCAACAATGCCACAGGATAATCTAAGGTGAGAATATATTTCATTAAGTAACACTTGCAAGGGCAAGATTGCTGTCATTCCTACAGCACTGTATTGAGATCCCAAACTGTTACTGGTCCACCATTGCCCCTTCATCTTCCTGACTATATTCTGAACAAGTGGAGAAGAGGAGGAGGATGGGAGCCTGCAGAGAATGTCTCCACAGTCCCTTTGGTGACTGCTGTAGCATTCAGGTAAGATATTGTTTGCTGGGCTCTCCTAAAGATAACAGTTGCAGGTAAAGTTTAAAACCCTTGTAATCAGCAGGAGTGCTCAATACTTCACTATCAGTCGGGATGTGACAATTGTACAAAAATATTACTTATTCAGCTTTAGCAGGCTTCTCCTGATGCAAAGGAAACCACCTCGGAAGTCAATTCTTAGCTGAGCTGTTGTCATACCAGTAAAAGCAGAGCTCACTGTGATCCCACAAGCTGCTTTCTGTGTTCTCCTGCTGAGGAGGTCTACCTCTAATTGAACCAGGGCAGAAGCTTTGCCTGGAACAGTCATGTCTTCCAACACGCAGTTGTGAGAGGCCATGCCGTGTTCCACTGCAACTTTCCCTTCTCCCTCCAGCTTCTCTACCCAGACAAAGATGATCTAATATATGTTTCCCTTCATGCAGGCCCTGAGCTGAACCCTACAGAAAGAGGAATTGTGCAATCTAGCTGTGGTCTCCTTCAGCTCAGCAGCTGCTTCTTCCCAGGGCTCCCCACTGGAGGAGGCCAAATGGCCTTCAGCGCATCTGCACACGCAGCCCAGGCACAGACCGCCACACAGAGTACGTCATGAAGAAGAACTAATTGCTCTTGCCTACTTGCCTGAAGAAAAATAAAGCTGAGCAGGTGCGTGCTTGAGCTATTGTGCTACAGGGAACTGCCTCTGCTTTCCAGGCACCCCTTGGAGAAGTGGAACAAGCCCTGGCATGAGTACACGTTCCAAAGTCCTCCTTCTGACGCGGCCGCCAGGGACACCCTGAGTCTGGCTTAGCATTATAGCCTTGCACCTGCAGCCCTTAAATGCAGACTTAATCCAAGCCTGCCCCAGTATGCAGAAGATTAATAATATCATTTACAAGGGCCAAAAGAACAATTTTCATAAATCTGAGCCAATTTTTCTCATGCGAGATTTATATTTGAATTAAGAAGGGAATATTATAAATCTATCCCATGATAAAGCTTAAAACTTAGGATTTTAATATGCTGAATCCCCTATGCTCTGGGCTGTAAAAGTGATAGAGAGAGTGTTTTTTCCTAATGCTGCATTAGGCAAGTAACCAATTCATCCAGTTACTGAACTGACAACACTGTTCCTGTGAACTGTAGATAAATTCACTGACTTGGACAAGGATGTACAATATGGTATGTATTGTGGCAGTAAACACAAAAGAATAAATCCATTATGTTGGACTGGAGATAATTTTGGACTCAGACGGAAAACAGCGAAGCAGAAGTTGAAGTCAGGACACCAGAAAAGAAAAGTTAAGAGACTGAAATCTCTGTAAAATGAACTTGGCTTTTGATGAGAACATGGAAAGAATTCAACATAAGATAAGTCCTTTGCTCTAAGCAGATTAGGAAAAAATCATGACCATCACCGATGGTTACTTTATAATCTAACTTAAAACTTAAGACTTTATGTATTCTGTGTCAGGTTTTAATCCAATTTTTTCTCCTTCTGCAGTAATGCCAGGAAGCCACAAAAATAGAACTGTCATCAGTCCCTCTATAGCCCTGATACCAAAGAGAACTGGAAACATCTGGATACATTTTTCAACAGGACAGCCAAGAAGAAGGTATTTTAGGAAGAGCATCTGCCTTTGCATTGAAGTTCCCTAACATGGCTAAAGACATCTAGCTTTGAGAAGATGGCCCTTGGACACCAACTCAGTACAACACTGAAAGAGAGCACTGAATGGCATCCAGGACTCCTCAGCCTCTGCCATGACCACAGAGCCATACAGAAAACACATGAATAAACATATAATATCCAGACAGCTAATGAAAAATAGCTCCTCCTGTATGTATGAAAAAAGAAGAAAACCCAAACGCTTTTGCATGGAAAAATACAGTTTCATTAACTTTAAAACTATTTTAAGGGAGCCCTGTTGATCCACAAGAGTCAAGATGGAATATTTCTTTATATATATACATACATGCACACACACATCTACTGCTTTGTTTTAGGTGAAGCAGCTTTTTATTAGTTATTTTACATCAATTACTTAGTAGTTATTGTACATATAATTATTATCCTGTTTCATGACAAAACCAAAAAACTTTAAATTATGGAGTTTCCACAGGATGTGGATTCCCTGTTCAGCAGTTCTGCTCTGCACTGTCACTCTATAACCAGTTACAGCATTGTGGTGAGAGGAAGGAAATATGTAAGTTGTATAAATGAAGGCTAAAAGACTGGCTGAGATTAAGAAAGGAAACAGGTGATGCAGAACATCTCATATATGAAAACAGATTAAATGAATTACTCTAGAACAGGAAATGGGAACTGATCTTAATTAATTCAAATCCGAAACAGATTGGGAGTATGGCTCTGCAGGGCACGTGCACTGAGCTCAGGAAGCTGCCTAAACACACTTTAAAGTCCAGGAGGATCCCATCTGTATAAGGTACAACTATTTATTATTTTTCGCTTTAAATTCATTCACACCAGGGGCCCACAACCACTTTTAACAGCCCCAGCAGTGCCTCTCAGAGAGAGTGCTGTACTGGCTGGAGTAGATGGCAGCTACCCAGGCAGATGAGTGGTAATCAGGCACTGCATAGAAGAGGTATTTCTAAAAAAGTTCGCATAGACATTGGGAGAAATCAACAGAAATAAGAACTATCTCAATTTTATGGGAGCATCTAACATCCCAATTATTATTGGCGAAATGCTGCTACAACTATGGGGCACAGTGGTGGGGCTCCGCTCCCTTCTGAGAAGACACAGTTCCTGAGAACGAAAGTCAGCAGCATGAACTTACCATTCCCTTTTTTCTCCTCAGAAGAGATTTGCTTAACAACGAAGTGAACAATAGCTGCATCATGAATGTATGGGGGTTTTTTATCCTGTTGAGTTTAAATCAACACTCTTCACAAGAGACTAGATCTGGATGTACACGTACCACTGAACTGAACAAAAGCCAGGATGATTCAGGGAGATGTTCTGTGTTTAATCAAGGTTTCATGGAGGAAACTTTTTAGCTACTCTGGTCACTCCTGAGCAGACAGAGAACCTGAATGGGAGACTGACAGAGAGTTCCCAATCTAGAGGCCAACAATCCCATTTTGCAAAAGTAAACTGGAAAAAAACACCCAACAAACCCAAAACCCCAACCCAGAACGAAAAGGTTTTGAATTTTCCTCTACTATGAAATGAAACTGATCTTGATAATGTTTTGTTGTCACCTAGAAGATCAGTACTAAATGTTTTATCAGTCTCTCAGAAACAGGAAACATAGCTTGTTTTTGTACCAGTTCACTGCTAACCACAGAGGCACTGCTAGCTCAAGCTACTTTTAAACATCGTTCTGACTTACCTTCCTCTCTGTATGGCAGGTGCTTTCCTCATCAGAAGACTTACACACACAGCAGACTAGATGCCTGAATTTTGTAAAGAGAACCCACCCTTAGCCCTCCTTTATCTGCCCCCATCCAGCCCCTGCCATGCCCTGGTCAAGAGCTGGGCCATCTTCTGGCCACAGGAACCACCTGATGCTGTACATGCTGGCCCAGCTTCAACAAGCAGGGTGGACAGGGCCGCATCTAGCCCCCTTGGCCTGGAGGCATAAGGGCTCTGTGGGAGCGAGGGGTTGCATTCCTGCAGGTGGAAGGGACCCTCCCACAGCTCTGGTGACGAGGCTGTCCCACAAAAGCCAAGCAGCCTTCTAGCTCTCCATGCTTCAGACAAAGCTGAGGCGCTACACGCGTGCATTAACGTATCCCAAGCGCGCTCTGCCGATGGGGCCGCCGGGGGCTCCGGGGCCCAGCATGCCGCCCTCTACCTTGCCCGGTTTGCCAGCAGAGGTGGGCAGAGAGCCAGGCACCCGCCTGTCCAGGCTGCAGAACGCTGTACAAGTCCACATCCAGGTTCCAGGCTCCAAAGCACAGGTGCCAAATTAATTTAAGCACCTAATAGGTTTTGAGGCCACTGGGTCATGGTCCTTCTAGGTTGTTTTTTTGGATTTCAAAGCTTGTTTAATCTCCGGAACTTGCTCTTCAGGCCAGACCCAAAGCTCATTGCAATGACGACAAGAACCCCCCAAACACCAAGGGCCTTCATTTGGGGCCTAATTATCTGTTCTCTCCAGTTTAAGTGTGGCTATTAGATCACTGAAAAACAAAGCTTCAAAACAAAATCACTAGGGTACAATTTACAGGAAAGATAAGCATCAGATTGCTGACATAATTTTTTTTTGGCACTGAATTAATGTAAACTTCAGCTGCGATGACAGGCAAACAAACACTCATTACTAAGCTTAAGAGAAGTGTCCTCACTAATTCTGCAGGGTTTGATGTATTAATGTGAGTAAGAGATATGCAACACAGATGAGCTCAAACCAAACCCAGGGATCTGAACCTCTTCCCACATGAGGCTTCTCAGTTTAGGTCTGAAGATTCATCCTGGCTGCAAAAGGCTATCAACATAATTTTTCTCTGCATAAGCAATCTTTCTGATGAAGCCTGAATAGCATTACTAACCAGAATGACAACATAGCTTAACCCAAACTCAGCCTGTCCTACTTAAAAGTCAAAGCCCTTCTTGCCTTTCACTTTAAAGAGACAAAAATCTTAGGTTCTCTGCTGACAGAGACTGGGTGTTGTCCTACTTAGATTAGAGAGAGAGTATTTACCAGATTTAAGGTATTTTGGGAGATAGCAATTCAGAGTAAACAAAGTCCTTCTTTTATAAAATTAAACAAGAGTCTGAAGACAGGAGCAATAGGTCAGGATATGCATCATGCAAAATTCACTGAATTACGTAAATAGCATATTGATCAACCAAACAAGTTCAATAAATGTTTCCACCAAAGACAAAGGGTACTGCCGGTATAAGCCAAAGCAGGTAGGATTCACAGGAAGACAATAGGCCTAAGCTAGCCAAAGCCTGGCTTCCTAGTGGAGGCTGCCCTTCTAAGGCAGGTCCTCTGGTTCTGCCCGCCACACATGGGGGCCGCATCCGCCTGTCCTGAACTTGCCTAAAGGGCTGGCTGCTACTGGACGAGCAGTTTGGCTCTCCCTTGCCAACAACCATTCCTGTTGGATCTAGTAAACATGCAGCTGCACGATGAGTTGGCCCAGCTTGCTGATGAGATGCAAAACTAAACCACCAAAATAAACAAACATGTTTTTTTGTTAAAAAGTAGTTTTCCAACCCCCGCCCCCCCGTGGTTGACTGCACAAGGTGGGGTCAGAATGCGCAGTGGGGAAAACGGGGGGCCAGAGCAGGACTGCCTTTTTCACAGCTAACTCACAACCCTGGGGAGTGCATTTGGAGTAATGTACATCTGAAACTAAAACACCTACGAGTACGATGAACAGAGGCTGAGAGAAAAGCAGATCAGCTGATAAGAAACACAAGTGACAGAACAAACAAGTAAAATGACTGAGCCTAATGATTAGGACAAAGACCAGAGACTGAGCTTTTTCTCCAACATTGTAAATTAATAGCCTACACACATATGACTGACTGAACAATCCTGCCCACATTCAGTCTTTCCACAGCCTAAGAAGAAAGGGGACTTTATCACCTGGGGATCCATCACCTAAATTAAGTGCAGGGAACAGCAGTGGAATTGATGGGACTTCTGTGGATTCCAACATATACCCTTTGGGTACAGTGTTTTTAGTAGGTGTGATTTTTTTAAGTATTTGCAAGAATCAAGGGATACTTGACCAATAAATATATTTTTCTTGAAATTCAGTATTACTTAACTAAATGTATTCTGCAAATATATTTTAAATATTTAACATACAGCTGGAAAAAGGACTAGAAATCAAACTTCCCCACTCCTGAATTCATGCCCTAGCCACTGAGTTGTAGGATCACAGGTCACCTAATTAATATTTCTGTATTGAAAGCAAGGTGAAACAGTTTCATACATAAGGAGTCAGAGACCACCAGCCCAGAACAACACACAGGTTTATGGCTCTAGCACTCTCTTGAGAAATGAAAGATGCAAATTCAGAACTTGGCTCTTCACTTCTGGGTAACAGCTCTAGGCAAAGCCTAGAAGAATGAGGGAAAAAAAAAAAAAGCATGGCAATATACGCCCCTGCATGTTTTTTAAGTGGTCCTGATCATCTATATGTAATCTGAAGACACTTGGGCTCTCTGAAAGGAACTTGTCAAGGAACACCTCGCTTCTGGATCCTTGAACAGCTTGGGCATCTAACTAATCAACACTGTCAAAACTAAAGTTACATCAAGCAGCAGACCTCAATGCATTCAGCAAAAATTACTGGGAAAAATCTGAGCCTGCACAGATCAGAGACCAAGGGTTAGGACTGCAAGGATCTAGCTCTGAAGAGCAGGTGCCCACAGGATCATTTAGATGCCCAAGCACTTGACAGTTGTGGCCCAGCATATGTCCCTTGAGATCCATTTCTCTTCCTGCACAATTACAACGGCACTGACTGGAAGTGTACATTGTAGGAACAGCTGCGGTATCGACCTTTCCATTCTTATATACAGAAATGCATCACACGAGACATTGGACACGTTTCCGCATCTAAGAAAAGTTACAAGACCAGCTTAATTTAAGATGATATTTATTTCAGACTGCTGTTTAATAACCAGAGTGATCTGAACCACCCAGGAATCCAGCTGTGTGGTATGCATTAAAAAAGTACACTGTGGCTTTTGAACAGGACAGTTTGAAACCGCTTGATCACAACTGCTGCTTTAACAGTGCTCTTGGATACAGCAGCTTATAACTTCAGTAAATATCATGTACTTTCTGATGCTAATTTCATCCAGTACAGAAGGGAAACTCTCTCTAGCTATATTCACAGCTTCCTTCTGAGTTTTGGCTAAACCGTATCTCTAATGATCTGAAGTGTTCCTAGAGAAGGTGATCTAATTAGTTATTTCTTACCTATGATAATGCTTAGATGTTAATTCACACAGATATTTGGATTTTACAATGACATCTTCTTATAGCATTACCAGTTTCAGACTGTTTTACATACAACTTAATCTCAGACCTAATTTATATGACAATTTAATTCTGTAGTAGTTCAATATAGTTACTATTTTTCTACCTGCCTCCATTTCTCAAGGTCTGTCACTTGATAGAAAATTTAGTCCCAAGCCAAATCTTGGAAGCACACTGTCAAATTAATGCTTATACAGCCATAAACAAACAAGGCCCGGGCACTGAAAGGTCTTCACTCCAAAACCCCCACTGATAATGTAGCGTGGTGGCAAGGCACTACAGATGTGCAGCGTCACCTGTAACACGAACTGCCCAGTAACACTGCCTTTTGCAATTCATGTTCTGCAAGGTGAATTAGTCTGTCAAGTTTTAGCCTACTTAGAAAACCCACGTAGATTAATATGCTGACAGCCTTAAAGAATTCTGACTTTAAACACATGCTGTCCCATTCAATATACCTATCAGTATGCATCAGGGTGAAATACATCAGGGTTTGTAAAAAAGATCATTAGTTTCTGTTTCTCAGGAGCCTTATATGCAGATTGCAAAATTATCACTGTATATTCACATTTAAATTCTCTAAGTGTCAATAGACAAGGCAGTTACGTTATATTCAATCGCATCACTGATATATATGGAAGAGTTGCTTTAGCAAGACAGCCCAACAAAAGCCAGCCTTCCGGGCTAGTTTTGTTCCCATTTACTCCGTGCACGGCCCATCTTGCTGTACTGAGGTGTGCCACGAGTTACAGAGGCTGCTGGAGATCGGCAATCAAATGGTTCTGCTGGAAATATAAAGCCCAACTTTGTATTTCCCATGAGCGACCAGGCACGGAAAGCAAGCCATCACCTCCACCATCCGCCGCGGCGGCCCCAGGAGGGCCCGCCCGCAGAGGACACCCGCCTCGGTGCGGTACGCCCGGCTCCGGGCTCCGCCGGCGGCCGCCACCGCGGGGCCTCGAGCTGCCCGCGGCCGCCGAGGCAGCTCCCCCGGCCCGGCCCGGCCCGGCCCGACCCAGCCAGGCCCGGCGCTCGGCCTCCCCGGCGGCCCCTGCCGGCACCTGCCACCCCCCTCC
>JAVKLA010000040.1:4366965-4386316 GCA_034782735.1 Sagittarius serpentarius
GCCCGGTCCCCGCTGGGAGGGCGGGCAGCCGCCCCTCCGCCCTCTCGCGGCTGCTGCCGGCCGTCTCCGGCCCACAGCTCCCGCGGGCCTGCCCTGCCCCGGGGCCGCGCCCTGCCCCGCGGCTCCTGCCCGGCCGCTCGCTGCCTCTCCCGCCCAGGCCTCTCCTCCCGCCCGGCGGCTGCCGGCCCCCGCCTGCCCGTCCCAGCCAGGCACGGCCGGGCTCGCCGCCCGTACGGCCCGTCAGGTGCGCTCCTGCAGCGCTCACTCACCCATCCCCGTCGCGAAGGGGGAGTTTCCCCGCTGACTTGGGACTCGGCCGCCTCACCAAAGCCACTCAACGGCGGCAGAGTTATCTCCAAATCGCTGCCAGTAACTTTTCCTTGTCGGTGTCTGGACCGTTACGCTGGCAAAGTCAGTGCCAAAGCTGCCTCTCGCTTTGCTAGAAGCAAAACCAGGCCTGTATTTTAGAGAGGGAAAAGTGAATTTTTGATTTTTTATAATGTTCTTAGTAAATGGCATGTCCTGCTGGAATATGGATCCCTGACAAATTAAGCTTTATGTAGACACGTGAGAGAAAGCCCCTGCCACAGAGCGCGTAGTCTGTAGGATAATTTATGGATTACACACAGTGGATTGGTTCAGAAATTTCAGCAGGAAATTCTGGTTCAGAAATTTCCTTGCAGGAAGGAAAAGTTTTGTGAGACTCAAGGTGGTCTCCTCTTCCTCCTTCTCCTCCTCCTCCTCCTCTCCTTTCCTTTCCCTAATTCCAGTTTCTGATAAAGAACTAGAAGCGCTAAAATAGTCCAGGAGGCAAATATGAACAAGATGTGGGGCTGCATTAGTAGGAAAAAGGGAGTATTTCCTCAAGGAAATGTTGTTTACACTCTTAAGAGCATTAAAATTTCCAGTCAGTGAAGTTCTGCACAGTCACCCTGATAGCTTTTGAACTGCAGCCTTTGGTGGATTCCCTATCCACCAAGACTGTAGTTTTTCTATGATGATATTTTTTATTTTAAATTTAATAGCACCACGCACCACGGACCTGCTGCTAACTAAGAATTTCATGCCTGTCATCATGCAGTGTAACACAGCTACTCCGAGCTCCAGAGCCACTGTAAGGTGAGAGACCCTTTGCCAAAAGCACAGACTCATAATATTTGAACTAACAAAGCATCTCTGTTCATCTCTGCACAGAGCCAGTCACACAGTACTGGGGTATCACATAGCAGAGCAGCTCTGATTCCTGTTAATGGAGCTTGTAAGATTATGTGCGGTCACTATTTTGAAGAAATACCAGTAACCTGGTATGCTTCCAAAATTATCTGAGTCCTCCTGAGGTGCACATTTAAGCACACATTTCAAGGCATCTCACTGAATTAATTGACGTGATTGAACCGCTTTTTCTTCACTGTTCACAGAAGTGCATTGTTTAACTACCAGTAAGGTCCCTGTATGCAGCTTGCTGCTATCAGGTTATGTCAGCATTTTCATGTTCAAGGATTTTTCAGGCTCTTCATCGACTTCCAGTCTCCAGCTGCTGGAGTCAGCAGTGCGGTAGCAGCTAGCCTTTGGGACTACAGATTGCCTCTCCAATAAAGGAAAGGACATTAAAAATGGTATTTTTGACAAGGCAGTTAAAGGGAAAAAACCCCAGTTTGCAAGACTACCTTCCTTCTTTCTCAAGGCAAGGCTGTCCTCTGTAATATGAGGGGGCCTCTTCTCACATCCCTGGGGCTTATTTGATGGTTTGGGTGGGACAGACCTTCCATTCTGCTTTCAGCTGCTTGAAAATGGGGGGTTTGTTTTTAACAACCCATGGTAAGGGATGTGGCCGACTGATTTTGTACGGAGGAGGAGAACATTACTCTGCTGTGATTTTTTTAGCTGGGATGGGAAACAAACCTCCTCCCTCCCTTAGAAGATTTTTGTCTCAAACAAATCTAGGCTGAAGATCAGCAGTAAAACCAATTTAGCTCTGTTCTTTGCTCCCTAGACCTCTCTGTCAGCTGCAAATACGATCTTCCTTCCCTGCCAGCCTCCTGGCAGCATAGACAGCGCCCCACGCTCTGCTCTAGCACTCACGAATCTTTCTGTAACTAAACCGCGCTTGAGAAACCTGGTGATGTTCCCGTGCCTCACTGACGCCTGCTCTCAGCCCCTCTCTGCTCCATGTCCACCCCAGACTGTCATTGCAGCCACTTGTCCTCACTACTTCCTGGTGCTCTGCAACTGCTCTTGCCTCCTCATGCTGCCTCCACCCCGGCCCCCCCCCCCGCTACTAAGACTAAGCTAATAAACTGGGCTGGGTTTGGCTGGCTGTGCCAAACCACGGCACTCTCAGCTCCAGAAATGCAGGGTTGAGACACTTGAGCAGATCCGTGCAGAGCCAACAGAGGAGAATTTATTAGTCTGGGCTATGCTTCACTTATATCCCCCAGCGAGGCCTGTCTCATCTGTTTTGAACCTCTGCACAGCACACTTTTTCACTTGTTGCTGAGGCTGTTTATGCTATTGGATTACAACGTCCCAGGAAGGAGTAGCCAGAAGAGAAGATTGCAGAAAGTAGCTACAAGCAGGAGTGCATATTATCGTCTTTGGGCCTCAAACCTTTAGGAAGTAGACCTGAAACAATAAAAACCTCATGTATAAATACTGACACAAATGCTTTTGAGTAATTATTTATATCCGCAAAAGCTTTCAAACAGACTAAGACCCTTTTTCTTCCCTTTGTGCAAATACTCCAGTGAACAAGGTTTTAAGCAGGAACGCTGATGGAGGCTGCACCTTTGCATAAATCAAGCCTGAATTCTCCCATGCGATCCTTTGCATCAGAAACCTGATCCCACCACTTGTGCACACTTACTGAATCATGCCAGCTTCCATGTTAAAGATCAAGCAGTTCAGAGGTTGAATCATGTTTGCACAGAGCACACTGAAATCTTTCAAGCAAAAAAGTGGAAAATACCATTGCTTAGTAGTTCTCGCCTCGTTTGCAAGAGATTAAACGCAATTAAGCAGTTAATGATTGCAAATAGCTTCCCCAGCTCTGCTGAGAATCCTTCAGAGCAAGCGTCTAACACTACTGCTTGTGAAATATTTTAGTTTCAGAAACTAACAAGTAATGTACTTATGATCAGAGTTAAAATCCAGTGTATACTGCAATAGCCAAGTGACGAGCTCAGCTGTCGGGACCTACAAGCAGGGCGTTATCAGGACAAGTCCAGCACACAGCATACAATGTCTCACAGCCAAGCTCCGTGTGTAGCCACTAAATTAAGTTTTCTGACACAGAGGCTTTTTGAGAGAGAAAAAAGGATTTTGCAACTTAGATTTCAGTGAAATAGCACAGTCCTTTTCAGCTGAAGTCTGTAAGTGGTTAATACACCTTCGTTATAAACAACTTCTGCAGCCAGAAGCTTTTACTACCATTAAAGTTTTTGCAGCAGTAATCTTTATCCCCTGAGGTTTTGCTGGGAGAAACATGAAACTGTTTCCTCATCCTCCTTGTCCTACTCTCAGCTGGAGCCTGGCTTTTTCCATTCCCATCATAACCTTTGGGTTTAGCAGACACCTTCCCTCCTCTGCCACAGATGCTGGGTGGGGTCCACACACTTCATTATAGAAAGCTGCTATAATTCAGACTGTGACTTTTATTTTTTGTTTTCTCCTTTTTGCAAGTGCATGTTTAATGTCATGCTTTCCTGACATAACCCACTGTAATTCTGTCCACGATCTGAGACTGCAGCCAGTTGCCTCTTCCCACAGTGCTGCAGAAGAACAGTTTTATTGCACAATGTATATCCAGCATCTTTTGAAAATGTTGCTAGGATGCCTAGAGGAGCAATTGCATGGAGATACTTTGTTGTCCAAATTAGACCATCTCTTTATCTCATTTAGATTTGGTGTACTGTGAATTTGAAAAGAGATTTGCTGGCTTGGTATGTCTTGCCTTATCCTATAAGGCAGATTTTCTTTGTACACACACACATCATTGATACATTCGGATAATAAATCCAAGGAAGGCTCATCCCTCATGCACCAGAACACTTTGGTCCTGTCTCTCCACAGCCAGTCCCACATCTGTGTGGGCTGCAGCAATTGCTTCTGAGCTACCTAGCAGTCTTCAATCTCGTAAATGGCTGCCAGCCCCAAACTAGCCCAAGGCAGGGTGAGGTTCCTGGGTGGATAACCGCTGAGGCACAGGGGTGCTGGGCTGGGCCTGGACTGGAGTTTTCAGGCCATCGGCTTCAGCCTGAAGTGACAAACAGGAGTGACTGTGGGGGTATATTTATGCAGGAGCAAACAGTTCAGTTTCCTCCTCAGGAGGCATTTCTTGCTGCTGCTACTGTCTAGGAATCCAAGATGATGAATCCAGTAAACTCAGGAGGCATTATAAACCTTCATGTAGAGTTGACAAAAGGATGAAACAGAGCCAAGGCATGCTCCTTCCAGTGTTTTCCAACTGCATCTTTTTCTTGCCTGGCTTCATTAAAATCCAGCTGCTTTTAATCCCAGCACAGGTTTGGGAGGACGTTGTCACACCTGCTGAAAAAAGATAATAAGATTAAATGTTATCAACATATTGACACCTTCAGATATTTTCTAGAGCTCTTATACCTGCAAGATTGTGGGTAGATGGTGCTACCTCAGCTTTAAAATGATCATGCTACATACACTTGGCATATCAGAACTGTCATTTGGATCCAAACAATTCCAGTAGTTGCCTCTTTGATTCGGTGCTTTAAGCTAATATATTTAGAATTTGTCTGGATCCATACAGTCTGCTGTTTGAAAATGGCATTTTCAGGGTAAAGGATAAAAGAGAAAGGAAGAGCCTTATCTGTTGCTGATTTCAGGAAAGATTTGAAATCTGAGTTTCTGTCTACCTTTCAGTGCAGTAGTTGGACTCAGTTCAATAACAGAGTTTCAAATTGTTCCCAAACCTTCACTATTAGGGGGAAAAAAAAAAAAAAACAGGAAAGACCTGTTTCAGGAAAGGCTGCTGTATCACTGAAAAAGGCCCCATGGAGAACCTGACTCTGAAATACGCTTATTTATTATAAATAATTTCCGTGGCGTCACATTAACAAACATAAAAGGTCACGAACTCCTGTATTTAAAGCAAATGTGTTTGACATCTGGGATCTGGCAGAAGTTCCTCCTGTGGGATAGATTGTTTGCGCAGGGCTTTATTGAAGAATAATATTAAGAATGAATTACGAAATATTAGTGTAACCTAGTAAGAAATTACTGTATTTTACAAGCCAGAGACATAACAGATCTCACCGAAGTATTTTAGTTCATCTGATTCAAAAGCACATCAAGGAAAGATAGCTGTGACCAGCTAGCAGTGAACATCTGTGGGGTTTAAGCACTGCAGTTAGAAATGGGCTGGAAAGAGAGGTCCAAAATGCAGGGAATCGCTTAAATGCACGTCTGTATTTTCGCTACGCCCCCGCTCTATGAAGGCAGTGAGGAGGGAATTGGCAGGGAGCCTCTGTAGCTGGGGAAGCCAAGGGCTGAGGGGGAGGCAGCCCCAGCCCTGGGCACCAGGCACCTCTGCGGGGCTGGGGATGGGCCGGGACAGGGCAGGACACCAGGGCTGTGGGGATCTGGAGACCATCACTCCTACAGTTTATCCCTCTCTTCCCGCTCTTACCCAGAGCATTGAAAACCTCATAGGAGCAGCCCTTTCCCAACACCCGGGGGATGCTCCCTGGGCTATTTGTAAAGCCCAATCTCCCCAGTAGGAGCTCTCCCACCGGGCTGGATGGTGCCACCTCCTGGGGTGCCTCTGAGGTGTCTCCCCAAACACTGTTCCAATTGCCTGTGACACTGCCCAGAAATGCCTCTTTCGACGTGGAAGAGGTGATGAGAGGCAGCTCTCCAGGTCTTCCGAGTCTCCTTGGGGCCTGGGTACTTGCCTGCCCAAGCAAAGGGCAGAGCAGGCAGCCGACCCAGGGACAGGAGATGTCCAAACGCCTGCCTGGCCCCTTTCCTCCCCTCTCTTTTTTGGGACCTCAGGGCCAGGTGCTGCTGCCCTGCCCTGTGTTTTCACACCATCATCTCTGGGGTCTGCTCAGGGCCTCAGAGCTGGCCTCCCTCCTGAAAAAAGACATGGGCCTGCCCAAGGATGAGCAGATGTTCCTCTCCCCAGGACGCAGGGGCCAGCCAGGTGTCACCCACGCACAGAGCGAGGGCAACACACAAAAGGGCCTTCCTGAAAGGGACTGAGTCAAGAAACAGGCCCAGCTTGTGAAGCACAAAAATAATTTATTGTTTCCAGCTATAAAACTATTTTTTCTTTCCTCTTCTTTTTCTTCTGTTTTCAGGTGAAAGCAAACTTCATTTACCTTGCTTAAAGGGAGTGAGGGCAAAAAGCCATCCCAGAAATCACCACACTTTAAAGCCTGCCAGCCCCATGGAAATGAGGGAGCTGGGAAGAACATCCATGGAGGCCAGTGACCGGTCACCCACAGAAGCTGGAATGGTGTTCTTCCATCTAAAATTGCTCCATTCAAAACGAGAGCACGCACTGACCTTCTAGCTGGAGCTTTGGGCACATCCCTCAGGGAAAGGCAAGGAGGAAAAAACAGGCCAGTCTGGCTTGGTACTTAAAGCCATTTGAGAAAGAGCATAACTAGAAACAGAGGTTACCAGCCCCCTCTACCCTAATGTTAATGCTTTAATCCAGCTGCAGGGTGTTTGGCCCTGTTCCCAGGCAAACACACCAATATACAGCACTCTTAAGGTACATGAAATAAGGCAAAGCCAACCTGCTGCCTACCCTCCCGGCCCTCACTTTGCAGGCCTGCCAGCAGCATCGGCTGTTCCTCACCAGCGCACCCAGAATCACTGGGAAGTAAATATGCTGTGGTCACAACCCTTGCCAGTATCACTAGGGATTTTAGGGCAGGAATAAGGATGAAATCTCACCCCAAAGCAAAGGATTATGCATATTTAACTCATGTTTGGTTATACATATAAATATCCAGAGAGGAGAGAATATACAGCCTTTCAGAGACCACTCCACTGAGCAGACTGAAATGGGTTACCATATTGGTACAACTTGATTGTACACCTGAGCTGAATGGCACAGGTGTAATGAACCTGTGTTTTAACAGAAAGTTTAACAGCTGCAAACTGCAGGATATTTATTCTTGACAGTATTTTCCTGACAGATTATTTTCAAGAATCCTGAGTCAGCAGTAATAACTATAGGTACAAATATTTGTTTGCAGGACACAGTAGCTTTGCTATGTTATTCACCTGTGCTCCCCAAGCCAAAAGGTTATATATGTATGACTAAGGCTGGCCTTCCATGGTGAGCAAGTATATACTTGTCTCAAGTCTTTTCAGCTGTCACTATTGCTTTAGCTCTTTGCTCCATAAGAACTACATCATATGGTAGCAAAGAATTCAAGGGTGAAGGGTTAATCATTTCACTGCAGCTTGGGGATTAACTTCACATTAAAACCACATGCATTTGTATCCAAGTGACATAATGAAAAATGTGGGGGATGGAAGGTGCATTCATTCAAGCAAGCAAGGATTTACTGAACTAGTTCTTCAATATCTTAGAAAACATAACCAAAAATTTCTTAGCCAGTGCTCTGACTGCTCCTTGCCTAAACTGATGTGGTGATCCCATGACTGACAAGGATTTTCATTAGCAGGCAGATGGAGGCTGTGTTTTCTTACTGGAATTTAGGGGGCCTTGGTGAGCGTTCTGTAATGGTATGGTGTCTGAACGTGCAAGACCTCAGGAAAGGACAAATAACACAGGCTGGAAAGAGAAAAAATGGAAATGCAGAATTGCCGTTAAAGATCAGCAATCAGCTGCCATTCGGGACAGCCCTTACGAACAGTGGCACAGACTATGAACCCTTGCATCAGTGTGAAAGAGCTGGGTTCACGCATGCTGTCCTAATGAGTTACTGGTGTGAGAAAATGTTCACCTGTATGAGATGGGGAGCTGCCATCCAGCTTCCTGGAAAAACCACATAGGGCTCATTTTTTCCATGACCGATGTGGCTATGTGCAGGCTGACACCAAGGACAGTTTAACAGCATTCAGCAGCACCCATGGGCCCAAGGAGTAACTGGTGCCACCAAAAACAGAGAGGGGATGAGAAGGCAGAAGTTCTGGTACACTGAATACAGCCCATAGGACTTCTCAAGGAAATATGATTCATACCTCACCCTTAAGGAAGTGCAGCAGGAGGTTAAATCCCTGCAGGATATCAGTTTTACAGCCCAGCCAAACTGCGTCTCTCCAGCAGCATAGCATCCTTTACCAGCTGGCTGGACAGCACTGACAGAAGAGGAAGCACAGCCTCCTTTCCCTGTCCACACTGGTGAGTCAGCTCCGGAGATAGCGTTGCCTTATCCACAGAGCTCTTGCTGAACAGAGACACCCTTGGCTGGAAGGATACTGTCAGAGCAGATTGGTCTTGCATTGTGAAAAGAGCAATAAAACGGAAGGGGGGTCACACTATTCAGTCCCACATGCAACCCCATCTAAGACAAACATGACAGCATGTATAATAAGAAGAACCTGAAAAGCAGACTGTAAGCAGCTAGAGAAAGAAGGATGCAGTGGCTCAGGTCTGGAAACCTCAGATTAGGCTACTTAAGCTGTATGCCTAGAGCTAAATCTGAGCAACTTTTTTTCCTAAAGTGTCTGTTCTCCACCAAATGGAGTGGAAAGCCCAGCCCTTTGGTGGCTTCACTGGTCAGGCCGCTTTTACCAAGGCACCCTGGTGGGGAATAAAGAACCAGAAGTCTTTGATCATGGGGCACAAACCTACTTTCTCATTTTCTTTGCGCAGTTGTAGACAGTTGTTTGCTTCTCCTGAAATTTTGCAGCCCAGCATTCCTCCACTTGCTCTCTCCTCTCTTCACTTTGCATGTGTGCCCATTTCAGTGTAATTTTTCCTGAGTGTGTGATTCAGAATTAATGCATTTGCAGTGTAGTGGAGGGAACTGACATGTCCTCATGATACTGTAAATGAGCAGCAGCAGTTCCTTTGAGTTCGAAACACCTATAAAGATCTTTATCAGCTTTCTGAGTGGCTTGTAAATCATCACAAGCCCAGTGAATGGCGTATTACCTACCTCACTTCTGCAGTGAATTATCTGAGTGATGAGAATGTAAGAGAGCAACTGTGTGACATAAGTTCATTCACTTCCCACAAAGCAAACCAGAGTCAGGCTTGGCTGCCCTTGAGATTTGCTGAAATAAGAACATTCCACCTGCAAAACACAAAGCCAACCAACAAACAGCCAAACCCCATTAGGCAGGGGTCATTGAGTATGGTGTGGGTGGAAAAGCCTTTCTTGTACTAAAGTCGCAAGCTATATAGTGCAGGTGGGAGTGAGAACTAGCTACTAGTTAATGATTTATGTATGAGGAAAGCAGTTCAGTCTAAATTATCTTATATTAACACTGCTTGTTAAGGAGACAAGTTTATTCTGCAGAGCTAAGTCAAATTCTGCCCACAGCCTCATGTTCACTGCACAGTCCCCTGCCTTCACTGGTCCACGTTGTGCTTCCAAGACCCAGGGCAACTTGGAGAGGAGAGTGGCACTGCATTAGTCTGGGAGGAGAGCTCATCTCCTAGGACCCGCCGGGAACACCTCCAAGGCTGCAGCATGCAGCCTGTATGCCCTCCTGTATACCCTCCGAACACGTGCTGGGTAAACACGGCTGGTTCTTGGGGGGACCAGGCAAGGGAGCCCACCCCGCCATCAGAAGCAGTGACCTGCTCCAACCTTCAGTGGAGGTGCAGGGGAAAGAAATGCCTCCGATACATCATGCTCCTGGTACAGATAAAGTAGTATTACACAGAATGTTAATTTGAGCCTTATCATGCATAAATGAAGGTAAAATACAGACATGTATCTCCAAGTATGGGCAAGTTTACAACATAAAAACTGTGAAAGAAAACTATCCTCTGGAGAATTAATTGTATTTTGCTTTGAAGTTTTCTCTGCTACTGTACATATGTTACTAGTGTTTATGACCAATAGATGTACCAGTATCATTGATCCTCATTTAACTTGGTTTGCAAAGGGGTTACATGATTCTGGCATGAATGCTTGCAATGATCTTATGTGATCATCCCTAAGCCAGGCAATGATCAAAATAAACTAGAATTCAATTATAATTTTTGTTAGCAATATATATTTTTATTTTAAAAAAGCTTTAAAATAGTCCCTACTGGCATATTCAATGTAAATTGTTCACAATTTGTAAAACAATACAAGAATTAAAAGCTCATTTTCTTCTACAAATGAAGTAATGGTTATAGGTTAAAGGGGCAGGATGAAGGACATTGAAACCAACCATTTTAAATTACAGTATTCCTCTTCCAAAAAAAATGAAGACTACAAAATATAACGTGTTTTATTAATCTGGACAGCCTGCAAGTAAGAGTTAGGGAAATGACTGTTTAAGCAGAAGCAGAAGTCCTGTGGAGCATCCATTCAGCAGGGGAGTGAGTCCTTCTCCCTGCTCCTGTACTGGCTGCCGAAGAAACTGTTGGTATAAGGCGGTGCTGTATGTGCTATATCTTAAATTGTACTTGTAGTCTTCTGGTGTCCAGTGCATCTCACCAGGTGACAGGTTGGCCAGGGCAGCGTGATTTTTTTTGAAAACTGATGCTGCATGCAAACACATGAATGCTGTCCTATTTTTATTGAAGTGACTGTTAGCACTTTTCTGTCTTTCAAAGGCCCAAGCAAAGCTAAAATGCTTCATACAGCCAGAGAGAGATTTGTCTCAGAGATCCTGCACACTGAGAGTGTTCCTTAGTGCTTTTACATTATCGTGGTTTGTCCTTCCCTTGCTTCTGGCCATGTCTGCCTCTTCCTTGGCCCATCCACCAGCCAGCCATTGCCTCTGTATCCTGGTGAGGAACAACCGTGCTTAATCCTGCCGGTGGGAGACAGGGATGCTGGAGGTCAAGGAGTGAATTCTTCCTTTTCCAGATGTTGCGTGGGATATGTTCATTTCAGAGCTATTTATAGGCTACATAGACACTTATCTTTTTAAGGAGATAATATCTTTTTTAATATTTTGGGTTTCTGGTTGATTATTTTTGTCCATAGCAATGACATCATAACCAAAGCACTGAAGGTTAATGAACAAGCGAGCTCTTTTTTATTAACTTGCTGGTTCAATTGTAATTTTATCCCGCAATAATTCTCTTTTTTCAGCTGTGGGAATGACTTTACACTGGTGTGAACTGAATGCTGTCACTTACACCATTGTATCTCACACCAAATCAGACTGGGTAATTCTAAGTGAGCACAACCCTGGGGAATGGCAGAGGGATACACTAGAGCTTGCTTCAGGTAGTATGCATGTGGTAGGCAACAGCTTGGTCCTGTCCTTTTAAAGTTTCCATAGATGTACAAACACAATGAGAAATTTTATGCATGTTATGAAGTAAACCTCCACTTGACATCTTAAGAAGTCAATGAAGATATCTCTCCTCCAGCTAAGGACATGTCTCTATGAGTTCTGTGCCTTCCTCACTGACCTGGGGTGCAGACTTGGGCTGATAGGCTGTTTCGCTGTAGGAGCCCCAGGATCTCTGTAAAGCAGCTGCTGTTTTTTCTGAAGCAGCCAGTTTTTCTGTCCCCCTCCCCTACCTGAATGGCATCAGATGTCAGAGTCTAAAGGAATATTTTTAAATTATGAACTCGATTCAGGTTTTCTTGGGGATACTGATTTGGATAACAGATCTGTGTAATCTTGGCAGGCCTTCTGCCTCTTTGTTTGCATTTCACATAATCCACAAAATTAGTTTCCTGACCAAAATGTTTCTTAAAAACAGTGATTTCTTATGAATACTGGAGAACTCTGGTGCTGGACTTGTGAATTGTGTTTGCATTATGTGTAGGCAGCCAGGAACCACCATATGTTTTGAGGATCTTGTCAAAACTAACCTTTGTAGCTATGATTTCACATACAGAACATTTGTGGCAAGTTGCTGATAAACAATCTCCAGAAGGTCCCCATCTTGAAAAACACATGCACATGCATTACTTTGAACACTGCAGAATCTCAAGGAAGTCCCTTATAGGTTACAGAGAGGAACAATTTCTATGAATGATGCATGAGCTGTGACTCTGCAAAGGCTTGGGTGTAGCTTGATGTTTTAACAATACATAGAGTCAAATGCCTGGGTTGGCCTTTGAAGAACAGGGGTGAAGAATTTTTCATGGAAATACATCAATGAATGGCTTGAAATACCAGAGGAAATTTTGAAGCTTCGAAGGATATCTCAGGAAATCTTAAAGTACCCAAAGATAGTGCCCACAGAGAAAGGATACTGCAATCATACTACTGTTTATTTACTAGAAACAATCTTTCAGCTCTACTGTAAAAATAATACATATCTGTTTACATTTATACCACTGACACTGAGACTCAAGACTTAAAATAAAACTGGGCTAAATCCAGACCTGATGTAAGGTGGTTAGCGATCACTGACTTCAGCATAGTGGTGATCACATTGCACTCTCTCTGACTGGGCCAAGTACTCTGTTTGCAAACTGGGAAAACCTCATCCAAGGTGTGAAGAGCCTAAGGATGTATTGCATAAGCATGTCCTTATCAGGCTTCTTAAAAAAGCCTTGCGACTATCAAGCCAGTGTGATATAGACACAATTTCAGGAGAAAAGTGATTAATCAGGACCTAAATGAGCATCTATCGCCTTCAAAACTGGGGGGTTGTGGGGTTTAATCCTCTTCATGAAGCCAGGCACTGCCAGCAGGCTGGGCAATCCCTCCAGCCATCCAGACCTAATACTTTGCTGTAAGGGTGCCTACCGACATTGCGGAGGGAGAGGGTTAGAAAAGCAGCAGACAGGCCAATGGCAGTGCCTGCATTTCCAGTGGAACACATGAAGAGTTTGTTGTACAGATGGTGGGTGCAGAGGAAGTTCTCAGGGAAATAATGGATTTGCCTCGGCTATGAGAAAAGCAAGTGAGGTCAGTCAGAGCCTAGAAGACACACATAGCCTACAAGTGACCTCCAAAAAGCAAACTGAAAAATGTTACATAGTGCCAGAGCACATCAGCATGTGCTTGCAGTGCATGACCATAATCAGATCACTTGTCCAGGACAAACTCAAAATGGAGAATGAGTGACTTCTGGGATACAGGAGGGAATTGAAAGAGATTGAATATTTCAGGAATTTTTGGTTGCTGAAGTGTTTTCTAAAAATCCCTTTGCTACCCAGCAACATTCCTCAATTCTTACATTAAGGTTACTGCATCATTATTCATGTGCTGGTGTAAAAGTGTATCTGCCTTGTACCCAAACTCTCCTTCGTGTGACCCCACCAATACTAGTTGAGTTACTCAGGGGGTTAGTTTGGCCAGTGGAAACCACTAGAGGGATCTCAGAAGTTTGAACTAAGAACTGGAATAGGTGAGATTTCCACCTCTGATGTGCACACTTATAAACATCAGATGCACTCTGCACTGAAACAGCTGAGGAAAGAGGAAGATGCAGGATCAGAGACATCCCCACACAAATACCTCTGGACCATTACACTCCCTATGGCACTGACTCTTCAGCATAGGTCACCTTTCTGGGCAGGCTTTCTGTGGAATCCCCAGAAGTCTAGTTATGACCATCAGCCTCAGTCTTCATGTATGGCACTTGCTCTGGGCTTGAGCTCTTCAGAATTGGTTCAAAGACTTAAAACAACAAAATGTGATGGGTATAAATCACTTGTCTGCACTCATGTCAGATGAGGAAACATGACTTGCCTGTGCCATGTTATCTTACAACTGTTTGACTTCCAAATACAGAGCCACACTACCACAACTAGTTTTAGCTTCTGTAAATTCTCCTTGTATACTGATAGATGTACAGTACTTTACACACACACAGGGAAGATCCTAAGGATACTTTTTATCTTTCTGTTAAAAAGCAGCAGAGTCATGCAAATTAACACCAGATGAGGGTTTTGTCCATCCAGGATAGAGATTTATTTTAATAATAGTGCCTGTCAGGCTTGAATAATGTTAGGGCATACTTTTATTCCTTTTTTTTTTAACATCTTAGTGCTATGAAATTTTCATTGGTTTCTAATAGAGCTACATGCTACAGAAGATATTCAGTAGCATGTTCTGTGAATAAGCCAGACTGGAGAACTTGAATGACCACAAACTGTACGGATTCTATTACTCCGCTTGCTCTAAACGGAGAAAAATGAGTATGTAAGTTCTGCTGATGCTGATACCATGTTTATGAGACAATGAAAGTTGACTCGTCTAAAAGCTGAGCCAAAAAAAGGTAAATATGAGTACAGGCCCCCAACTTGAAAAGGAGAAAGCTCTGTGTGAATGGCCCTAGACACTACACTTGGTGATCCTGGGTGACTAGGTACTCAAAGAAGCTTAGTTATTCTCAACAAAGTTATTGTTGTCAGAGAAGCACAAGTTGAAAAGAAATTCTGTGGGATCCAGCAAACTCTTAGGTGAAATAACGTTTTGTTGTCTGCAGCAAAAGACGTCAGTCCCCTAAAAATATCTCAAAGTCAAATAAGCCTGATGATAGGACCCATTCAGCTCTACAGCACTGGATCATTCATCTCTTGCCATTCTTCTCCCTCTGGCACCTAACCCGACTAGCATGAATCACTTGGTTTATTCATCAGAATAGATTCTCCTTCCCAAACATTGTGATCTGTATCAAAGATTACTGCCGTTTCTGCTTTTGTTTACTTTTATTCCAATTATTGTACTGGCAATAGGTGCTGTACAAACACATAGTGAGAGGCAGTCTTTCTCCTGAGGGCCCTTGTTTAAACAGACATGACAGCTGACACACAGGAGAGGCAAAGAGCTGTCCCTTGCCAGCTCAGCCAAGAAACGGCTCTGCCACCCCGAGCGAGGAGCATGTCAGAGTAGAGCGTGCGAGGGAAGCCACACATACCCAGACCAGGGTCAGTGCCCTCATCTGGTGCCAGCCAGAATATTGTCTGTTAACCATATGGTAAAAGTCTCTGTGTTAGAAAATCCTCTGCAGTAGATCAGAATAAAGAATTATTTTCTGAGCAGACCTGGAATTCTGTCTGCTTTTATGGAGGCTGGGCCTCAAAAGGAGAACATGAACAGATACAGCAGTTGCAAGATTGCATTTTTAACTTTCGTACTGTAAAAACCTGACATGCACAGTCCTTTTTTTAATTTGGTGTGAACTGCTGTACTATACGAGCCTGAGATGGTCTATTGGAAACAGACTCCTGACTAGGAAATGGAGAGTTTAGATGTTATAAACTGCTAATAATTTATTATTTTGAGATTGGCATATATTTTGGCAAAGTTAAAGTTGGCTGGAGTGATAGTGAGTGATGAAAGATGTTATGGCGGTTGAGAAGTGGCTGAATTCCTTTGTTTCCAGACTTTTCACTTTTTTTTTAAGGCGCAGAATGTTTATATAGAAAGTGTAATACGGTTTTATGAGTATTTGCTGGACCCTGCTAAAACCAAGCATTCAAGCTTTACTCTTTTAACAAAGTGTTTTGTTATGGAATTCCTCTGGGTTTTGATGTTTCTAAATTAGGGCTAAATCAGGTTGTTATGTGGGGGCCATGGGAGAACAGCCCAGAAGTGACAAACTGATGTCTAACAGGGTGTACTTCCTCTCCAGAAGGTGATGTGATGGCAGGAAGAGAGAGGACTCCTCAACTGGGTATAAAGAAGCCATAACATAGGGGCACAGAAAGGGGAAAAAGGGGCTTTTAAGCACTGGGAAAACTTTCAGCATGTTAGGAGTTTAACATCTTTAATGCAAGACCCTGCCTGCCCCTTGCCTACTCTCTGGGCCACCAGAGCCTGCTTGTTTCCCACGTCTCACTTCCATCATCTGGGACACATGAGCACTTTTAGCCCCATGGTTATAAAATAGCATTCCTCCTTCCTGGTCATCTCTATTTTCCCCTCCAAGACTGTGGTATGCAATGAGCCACGATACACTCAGGAAACACATTCTTGTTTCTGATATTTCTCTGCACATTTCGTCTACATTTATCTCCTCCAAGTCAGCTACTCACAAAACTCATTGGCTTCCTGCCTTCAGCTTGGCCCACTAAACCCTGGAGTCAGGCTCCAGCCTTTTAGTTTTTACAATAAAGGACAGCCTGTGTAGAGAGCTCTGAGACACAGGATCCCAGGACATCGTAGCAGCAAGGAGAAAACTTTAAACCATTAAGAAATGGAAGCTGCTAAAGCACACTCAACTCAGCATTTCGTTGCTGTGAGCCATTGCATCAGGGCTTCCTTCAAGCCAAGTACAAGTAAAAAGAGCAAAGTCTTTATTAAAGCTAGGGAAAAACAACTCCAGACTAACTCACAAAGCTTATTAGGAACAAGAGAGTCAATTTTCTGATTGTGTCATGCAGTCTGTGTTGCGATAACTTTCTGAGTCTGTATTCTCCCATTTAATACTCCACTTTAATGAAGACCTCACATAATGCTTCTACTCTGCTCCAGCCTGCTCACATTATAATCTTCATAAACTCCTTTTCCCAAGTAGCATTAAGCACTTCCGGTTGTCAAAAAGATGAAGCAAAGGTTGTCTCTCCTGCCCTAGTGATGCTGGAGAGCAAATAAGACAATAAGGAAAAAGCAGGGGAAGAAGTAAAAGAACTTGCTTCAGGGAAATTTAAGAACAAGGCATACGAACCCTCATCCCTACTAAAATAAAAGACCAAACTGCCAGTGGCTTCAACAAGGTAAGCATTATACCTCCAAACTAGACATTTTTTTTTCAAACTCCTAAACATTTATATAGATTTAGCTTAGCACTGTGAGGCCTCAGCTGGAATACTTTTCACACTTTTGGGCACTGCACTTCACGAAAGATGTGAACCAACTGGAGAGAATCCAGATGAGAGAAACAAGAATGATCAAAGGTCCAGAAAATGTGATGTATGAGGAAAGACCAAAAGAATTGGGTTTGTTTAGACTAGAAAGGAACAGTCTGAGGGGAGACGTGACAACAGTCTTCAGACATGTTAAAGACTGCTGCAAAGGGGAAGATAAACTGTTCTCTATTTCTACTGGAAGTAGGCTAAAAAGCAATGGATTTAAATTACAACAGCAGAAATTCAGATTAGACTTTAGGAGAAACTTTCTATTGGTTACAGCAGTTATACCTGAGAAGACATTGCCTATGGAAACCGTGGGATCCCATTGTTTGAGGTCTGCGTGCTGGTATAGTGGGGTCTGCTTTGTGGCAGAGGCATGAATGATAAGACTGGACCACGTCCTTTTCAGCTTATTTTCCCCAGTGTTAGAAATGTAGGAGAGAGACTGCGCATGAACAGAACAATTAATATTTTTGGAAGGAATTTGGACGGGTCTGAGTTGAGTGGTCTCTGAACAGGAGATTAGTTGCAGCCTTAACTACAGAGTTAGTATCACTACCTTATAACCATTACAAACTGTTTGCAACTATCACACTCAGGAAAACAGGGAAAAATAAAGTTCTGATTCTTATCTGCTCTAAAGTCCCTGGACACTATTCTGGCAGTGGAGGCCTATGTCAAAGAGCCTGGATGTAAATAAGCGTAACATCCTAAATATTGTAAAACATACCATCCAGTGATAGATTTCTATGAACTCTGTTGTATAGAAAGATTTAATACAGGAAGGAACCCAAACATGTGACACTTTGTTAGAAAGTAGATTACATAGTACAACATGTATTTTGGAATGAATTTACAATGAATTTTAACTATAAAATAGAATCAAAGATAAAACAGGTGACACTAAGACAAATGCAGGGTGAATTGAGACAAAGTGCCTGACTGATAATTCCAGAGATTATTGGGAATGTAAATTAGCACTTCTGAGATCCCTTGTTTCAATAGATGGTTTTTTGTTTCTGTTTCTGCTTGTTTGTCTGCTTTCCATTTACAATGAGAAAAAAAAAAAGGCAAGATTACAAAAGCCAGCTTTTTCCTCAGTTTCTTTGGTGCTTTCTGCTAAGCAGCCTTGGAGCTACAAAGGTTCACAGTCTTTCAAACATAGACTCATACCCTAAAAGTGTTTACAATGGAAAGAAGAGTCCTTAAAATATATGACCACATAGACAATCATATGGGATCTGCTGACAATACATCTTCAGATGTCTGCATCCTGGTAGGGACTGTGCATGAAGAGGCCTCCCTCCTCAGACAGGCATAGGTCACCGGGTCTGTGGAAATACTGATTTGGTTTGGAGCTGCTATACGTACTGGCTTCTGAGGAGAGAGTTCTGCAGAGGAACCGTCTCTTTTGTTTTAATGTTTCCAGGGCACAAACTCAAGGTTTAGAAGGAGTACTGTGATACGTATATCCTCAGCCGGATGACAGAGCTTCCTCTGAAGTTGATGACAGTGTTAACAGTGATCATTTCCAAGTCCAACTGAATAGTACGGGGCCCCTTCACGGGACGGGTCATCACCAGAGTAGCACTGATCGGTCCCGTTTGCTGTGCACAAAACAAGAGAAAGTAGGTGAGATTTTCAAAAATGGCCCTTGGAAACTATTGTCTCACTATGGTCTTCAAGCAGCCAAAATAACTGTTTTCTGTTGCATTGTTTGAAACCACTGGAATTCATGGGAGAGGTAGCTTTTTTTCAGCATCTGGCTCCATTTCAGTGTTTAGTAGGAGCTACCACCTTCTACAGTTTGTAAAGCATTTGGGAGCCTTACACATAAAAGGAACTATTGAACATAGAAATTTTCTATTGTGCAAATGGAAAAAGATGAAAACGTGGATTTAGGGTATAAACAAGTAGTGACACCTTTTTAAATTTTGTTTGATGTAAAAAATGCTGTTACTTTGAAGCAGCAAACACCAAGAAAGGATTATGTTAACAGAGCTTGGAGAACAGATGTTCCTACGTGAACAGGATCAGAGTTTGTTGCATAATTGCGTACGTTAACGTCACAAAACCCTACCCTCTGAAGAGAGTTTTAAATATGTGAAGGCACTTCAGAAAATCTTCTAGTAAATGGAAGCAGACCTTTGAAATATCTGGCCAGAACAGTGAGCATTTAAAAACCAGAGCTTCTGACGTTAAAACCAAGCGCAACTTGTTTTCCAGCAGAAACTTGGGCCCGCAAAGCAGGACCTGATCACGTTATCTCCGACCAGAGCAGCCCGACAAAGCCGTGAGGAGGAGCCAAACGGGGCGGGCCGGACCGCGGGCTTTGGCGCCTCAGTCCCCGGGGAGACGCGTCCCGGCGCCGCGCTCCTCCCCAGCGCCCCGTCCCAGCGCCCCTTCCCTTCCCTTCCCTTCCCTTCCCTTCCCTTCCCTTCCCTTCCCTTCCCTTC
>JAVKLA010000040.1:4386416-4428772 GCA_034782735.1 Sagittarius serpentarius
TTCCCTTCCCTGCCCGTCCCGTCCCTTCCCTTCCCTTCCCTTCCCACCCGCTGCTCTCGCTCTTCCCACAGCAACGAACAGGCACCACCTGCTGGCTACCGCCCTGAGGCGGGAACGGTGCTGCTGCCCGCGGCGTGTTTTAGGTGACAAATGGATGGGGGTGGGATAAATAAGAAAACTAGCGGACTCGAGCAACGGTGCTGGTCGCTGGAGCCTTAGCGTTTGCTGGATCGAGCCAGATGAGGGGAAAAGGTCGGCGGGATCCGTAATGATTTTGCAACCGGAAAGCCCTTGTGAGATGTAAATGGTCGTTCCTGGACCACTTGTCATTTCAGGATTTTGAAACATTTTCTGTTTTTTACAGTAACAATATGAGGTGCTTGTGAGAAATGTGTATTGGAATCTATCACACTATCGGTTTCTCTGAGGTATGGGAACCATCAACAGCCACTGAACATCACTTAATGTGAGTATCAAAGCCAGGTTTTGCGTAGGGTTAAAAATCAACCTTCTGAACACTGTCATCCCTGGTGGCTGTGCTTCATTCTGTGCAGACACTTCCCATCACCCCTGCATGTCAGAGGTGCAGAAAAGGTGACCGGGAACAGAGATGCCTTCTGAGGAACACTCAGATTGGAAAAAAAAAAAATTAGTTGTGTTTTCTCTAACAGTGTCTACACAAAATGTGTATTCTTAGTGGAAAAAAAATGTAACAAATGAAAGCAAAGAACCCAGAAAGTCAATTCTTGGGATAAAGGGGTTTTTTTTGCTTACTTCTTTGGTTTTCAGGTTTTTCAACGTGGTGAAGAGTTTAATAAAACAAACAAGAAACTTTGACTCTTTCAGTGACAATTACTGATTGTCCATCAAAGAAAAAAGGTTTGGCACAGTAGTTTCTCTTGAACATGGGACACCTAAGCTATTCTCAGACATGGGTACAGCCCCGCACCTAATGTCTCATAAACCAAGCATGTTTGCTTTGGGTAGGCTACCTTCCTGAAAGAGCCAGCAGCCCCTGCAGATCAGCACACCACTCTGCATGTCTGCATGTAAAAATGCCTCATACTGAAGCTTTAAATGATATTCATCAAAAACTGAGTTCTGCTATCAGAAGGACAGTCAGCTAATGAGAAGATATTCTGCATTTTCCCTCAGTGAGCACCAGACTTACCCGCATGTAGAATTCCCTGCCCTCATTCCCTGATTTGATTTGGAAGATGTAATAGGCTCCAGGGTAGCGAGTTGTTGCTTGCATCTGAAAAATGTCAGAAGGCACAGACCGCCCGGACACCATATCCATCACTCTGTACAAGATGGTGAATGGCTGATCTCTGCAACCGGTGTTTTCAGCTGGACACATGCAGCGGCTAATTGTCAGAGATAGGATTGTCATCAGGGGTTACAAATTGCTGTAATATTTGATTCTTTATATGCAAATACAGCTGCATAAATAAATAAACAAATAATGTTGTCGACCAGCTAAAAGAATCAGTGAAACTTGTAATGAATTTTCTTGCTTTTAGTATTCTCCGTGTTGCTATTCTGTCGTACCTATACCCCTACCTTCTCTTTCTTTTCTTCTAGGCCAAAATATCTTGGCATCCTTTGTCTCCTTCAATCACTTGAAAAACTGTACTTTCTTTAAAGCAGCTCTGCAGGTGTAGAATACCTGGCACATGTTTGTTCTGATAGTAATTTAAACTGAACTGTCCCCAAAATAATGTTAATTATTGGACCATTTCACTGATGGTGCTACATAAAAGTTACACCCTTTGCTTAACAATCTTTTATATACTACATGAAAACATACAGTGAGACATCCTGGATCAAACCAAAGCTCAGGCATCAAATGCAGAGTCCTAAGAAGAGCGGGATAGCAAGCCAAGTGCATGACACTTCCACCAACAGCCTCCAATTGTTTGTGACTCAGGAAATTCTTGAAACGAAGATGGCTTCTATGTATTCATCAGCCCTTAATGCATTTCTTATCCATCAGCTTGTCCAGCTTCCCCTTACACTCACATGAATGTGTGGCATCCACAGCCCCCTGCGGCCAGGAGCTCCACAGCCCCCTTCACCTCTCTCTGCACCCCCCCCTTGCTGACTTCACCTGATGCTCCCACCTCTTCAGTTGAAAGGAGAGCGGCCAGTCAATTCTCCTCACGCAACTCAGGGTTTCACATTTGACCCCGTTCACGGCTGACGAGTCCTAACTTAGCTGTTTCTCACAATGAAGCTATTCCGTACTTCTGATCATTCTCACTGCTCTTTACGAAACTTTGTCCGGTTACATTTCTTTTGAGAAGAGGGGAGGGAACTGCACAGTCTCGAAGATATGGGTGCACAATGACACATGCTGTAAGGATATTCTCTACCTATTAACACCTCAAATTCAGATTGCTTTTCTGACCTCTAGTGAGTACTGCAGATCATGGAACTATCTATAACAACCCTCAAATCTCAGTTTGGACAGATTATGATCAGATCAGTGCTCTTTATTTAATTTGTAAATTTGGGATTGTCTTTTTACTTTACATTCACCTACATTGAATTTCATCTGCCATTTTTATTGCACAGTCATTGGGGCTCCTTCTGCAATTCTTTTCTGCCCAACCTCTACTGTTCTCAGGTACTGTTGCAGACTTTGCCCATCTCATGGTTTATCCTTTTTCCCAGGTTGCTTACAAATATGTTGGACAAAGTAGGTCCAGCTCAGACCTCTGCAGAACTTCACTGTGAAAGCTGACAATTTAATACTCTACTTATTTTTTGTCTTCCAACCTCTTATTCTTCTGTGCCAGGGACTTCTCTCTTACTTATGGCTGCTTCATTTCCGTAATAACCTTATTTAAGATTCTTTTCAGAAGTGTTTGGAAACCCAAACAGACTGCATCAGCCTATGTGCCCTAGCCACATGCTGTTGATTTCTTCAGAGAACTCTAATAAAGTTGTGAGGCAGGATGTCCATTTATAAAAGCCATATTGGGGTATTTACTGAAAAGGAGTTGGGTCCTTTTGCCTATTTTTTCTATAACCTCCACTATTGACACCAATTTCAGACAGTGGGGCATGTCCCCATCTGGCATGTCCCCCATAAAAAGGCTCCTGGCATTACAAACACCCAGTTCTTTCCACAGAAAACACAGATGCAAGGAATTCCCTTGGCTTTTATACTGACCACTTCTAGACATATGCCACAAATTAAATGCAGTCACATCTATACATGAGCCAAAGCCACCAGACACAAAGCTCAGAGATCAAGAGTTCTGATCTGCAAGCTGATCTGCGAGGACTCTATAGTTGGGCTCCAGAGAATTTAGATACAGAGGCTTCAGATACTTCAAATTCCAATTTAAGACTCTACCACCTCTGAAGGGAGGTAAACCCAGAACTGGAAGAACAGAATCTGTCCAATCCTCAGCTGCCCTAGTTCAGAAAGCAATGTAAAGACATGAATAAATGCTAATGGAAAGAAGTTGATTCTTCATCTCTTGCCTTTCTATAAAATACATTAGGCTACCAAGCAATCCCAAGTAATTGGGTTTAGCGCAAACACTATGGATGAAATACTATGGGCTGCAATATATAGAGATCTCTCTGGAGCTGAAATATTTTGAGCCCCAGGCAAATACCTACAAAAATTTAAAAGAAACAGGCAATTTCTGGAAATCTGGGCTTTATTTTTTTGCTTGCTCAAATAACTCCAAATTTAGACAGTAACAGTGCTAACAGCCCCATTCAGACATATCCAACTTCTGGACAAGGCAAATCAGTCTGGACTTCCCAGCACTTTTAAAGTTTAAGCAGCAGGAAACTATTTGTATCCTGCTATAACTATCATCAAATACTTTAAAGTACTTCCCAGACATAAGCTAGTTAATATTTACAGGAAATACTCATACTAATAAACAGGCTGCATTTGAGCATATTTGAAGTCAGTTAGTAATGTAAGTAAATGTCTCTTATTACATTACAAACCTTGCTGTTTTCTCTACTCACTGATAAGTGTTTTTCCAGTTTAACTTCCCACACATCTGAGTATCATATCATATCCCACCTGGTGACCTGGTAAGGAATTGCAATTTATTATTTTATAAAGCTTACCAATGGTAAATGCAGCAACAGCATGTATGTATATCTCTCTAGACACACTTCACGGCTGTGTTGTAAAAATGCAGCTTATTTGGTTCACTCTAGATACACTTCACACAGATACAATTTGCTTTTGTGGCTGTGGGTATGTTACTCACTTCTCATTAATCTGGATATAAGGATCCTCACATCTTACTGGGTCTAAACATTTATATTCTCCTGGGATATTGAAACACGTTTGCTGCACAGTGCAGGTGAAGTTTCTGGTTTCACATTCATTGATATCTAAAACATAAGAAACAAGAGAAAGGCTAAAGCAGGGAAATATGTGCAAGACACCACTCTTAAATTCGTAATACTCTTGCACCATGAGAAGTGGCCTTTTGATAACTGGCCCCTCTTTTAAGATCAGTTTTTACTCCATTTATTTTTGCTTATTGGAGTGCACTCATATGCTAAGTCCTGCAAAAACAGAAAAGAAATTGGCTGCTCAAGCTCTCTGGCCTTAGAGAATGGTAAAACTAAAGAAAGATGTGCAGCAGAGAGAAGAGCATCTGAGGGCTTTCCTGTGTAGCTGTTTTCTAGTCAGTAAAGTCTTACACCAACACACCAATTCACTTCAGTGGGACTATTCACGTGATGACATTCTTACCAGAATTACATAACTGGCCCCTACGAGTATTTCACTGTGCAATGCCAAGACCAAGCATCTCAGTTCTTGAAAACCTCTTTCCAGACACAGGACCTATTTTCTGGTCCCCTCGGGTTTTAATCAGCACAGGAATGTTCTTACCTTGGCAGCTTCTGCTATCGTCAAGCAAGTTATAGCCCGAAGGACAGATACAGTAGTAAGAACCGGGCGCATTCACACATTCATGCTGGCAGAGGAACTCCGAGAAGCTGCATTCATCCATGTCTGCAGTGGTAAAACAAAGTTTAGTGTCTTTGGCTTTACAGTCAAAAGAGCAGTCCCACAGGCAGGTGGCCATCCAGACTACATGCCCATCACCTCAGCTGGAGGTTGGCACCCTCCAGCTCCCTAGAGCTCTGCAGCAACCTGGCAAAATGCTATATAACAAGTTATTGGTTAAACATTTTTCTCCTAAGGAAACCAAAGCTGCTGCTGAACACAATGCATGGCTTTTATTTATTTATTTTTCTTTTCGAATACCTGTCACCAGTTGGCCATGTTTTCAGTTCTGTTTTACGACACCAATAGATCTACTCCAACAACAAAGCTGCAACTATAATTTGAAAGGAGAGAGTTGGCAGTGGTTTTCTTTTATTTTTTTTTTTTTCCTTTTTTTTCTGGAGAGCAAACTTCCCTTTCCCAGGGCCACAAGGTTCCCAGCAGAAGTCCTGCAGCCAGCCCCGGCTGTTTTATCTTTCTTAGCCTCTAGCCAGTTACTTCCAAGGCATTCCAGCAAGACTACAGAGCTCATCCCAGCTTGGGTCAGACCTACTGGAAGGCCCAGCCATCTCCCAGATACCCAGGAAGCTAAGCAGTCTGTCAAATCTCTGACTGAAAGCAGAAACTGTGCTCTTTTCCCCTTGCACTCATGAACTGACCAGTCATTGTATTCTGCAGAACTGTGCTCAAGCAAGAAAGACGAACTTCAGAGCTGCACATGGAAGCATAGCTGACTGAGGGGAAAACACATGCAAAGGCGCTAGACTGAGGGAGGCTGCAGTTAATCATTTCCTTATTTCCCTGTTCAGGGGAAGAAAGAAACAAAGGCCAGAGCCCCAGCCAGGAACTCCCAAGTTTTTATTCCCAGCTCTGACATGTTGACTCTCCCAGGCAAATCACTTTTACTCTTCAGACTGAATTTTCCTTTCTTCTAAATTGGGCTCAGTCCATTTATCCACTTTTAGTGTTTTGTGCAGATGGACTGGAAAGTATTTGAAGTCCAAATACGTTAAAGTGGCTTTATAGTTGCAACCATATTATCAAAAGGGAGATGAAAGGAACTCTACATCTACATAGTCCTGTTATTGGGCAGCCTGATCTTGTGGGTGGCCCACGGCAGGGGGATTGGACTAGATGATCTTTAAGGTCCTTTCCAACCCAAGCCATTCTATGATTCTATGATTCTATTGTGTGACTTCCCCCAGCGAGTTCACTGAAAGAAACGCTTTCCTGACAAAACATGTACCCAGGGCTGACTCCATAAAGGGACCAAGATAACACCCACCCCCTCAAGGTGTCCTAGCCCAGACCTCCAGCACATTGGATTCATATAACCTGTGCCCAGCTGCTGTCAAGCACTGGAGGGATTTAAAGTCCCAAGGGTCCTACATTTCTGCTGCTGAACTCACACAGTACAGACACCTTTTTGCTGTCCCTAAACACTTCTGGCATTCTGCTGACTACCTGCAGAGGACAAGATGGTAGGCACTTCAGAGCACATCTAATGCACATGCAAGACCTCTGTGATTAGAAAATAATGCCAATGTTGGGAAAGCCAGGTTGAAATCTCTGCCTCTCTCCTTGAATTGGGGTGGGGATGCCTCCCATCTTCAAGGTAAGCTAGCTGCTATGCCATGGACTAATCCAGAAGCTGTTGAAGTACATCTGGATCCTGAATGTCTCATAGGAGTGTCCTCCTAACCAGGCATTCGCTTTGTGAGCCTCAGCAGTAGTGATTGCTTGTCAAGTGAAAGAAGCTCATCCAGAGAAATCTGACCTGCTTGGACAAGCATTTTCATGCACAGAATCACCAAGAACAGGTTTTCTGCTCTAAAAATGTGTGGTGGAAAGTCCCTTTTGCTGTCTTAACTCAGACATGAACGAGGCTCAAGCACCACCTCTTCTGTCATCATTCTGTACTGGTGATATTTACGTGGCATTGCATTGAACTTAACTGATTCAGGCCCCCAACTAGCTCAGGAGCATGTAAAAAGGTGCAGGAGTCTTATTTAGAAGCATAAACTCCATTAGAAAGCATCAAACGTAAGTTAGGTGTTGCAGCTCTAAATGTTAAATGCATCAGACCCTTTAGAGATCTAAGTCTTTGTACTTTCCTTTATAATAAGGAGGTTTGCAGGGAAAAATAGCTTTGGAAACACTAATCTATACACATACTGCATATCGTATGTCTCCTCTCTCAGAAACAGCATGTTACATCTGTTTACTGTAAATTAAAAAACAAGTATTTTCCAGTGCGTTTTTCCTTCCAAAAAATATTGGCTGGATTCTCTAATTTTATCAGGCTGTGGGAACATTAAGCCCAGAAATAAGTTTTGCCTTCAATTAAAATAAAGTAATAAAATAAAAACAAAAACAAGAGAGGAAAAAGTACAATGACATAAGCACAGTTTCTTCTGCTATGTGCTGAACAGATTAGCAATAGCTGTACTAAGAAACCATATATTGTTTCTGAAGTGTAGCCAGAGCCATACAGGGGAAAGTGGGGAAGGTTTCAGGCAGAAAAGTGCAGTCATAAGAGCAAGAGGAATACATGCATTCAACTGACAAATGGAAAAGTGCTTTATATAAGGTATTTCTTTAATCATGGAGGAATGTTCCAAGACTATCCCTACTTTACTTGCTCTAATAAAGCTTCCTGTTCAGCATTACAAAGTGTTTTCTTATGTTTTGCTGCTATCTTGGAGCTTTTTAATATTTAGCTTATTTCTTTAAAACCATTTGCAGCCCTCCTCCATTGTGCTTTTGTGGGTATTTGCTGTGTGCTTGAACTGAAAAGAAGATCGTACGAGTTGCAGCTATCCTGCTGCTAACCATGGACCAAGGCAAAAAACTTTCAAAAAAGCATGTACAAAACAACACACTGGAAAAAGAAAACTTGAAGTAACTAAAAAGAAAATGGAAAGAAACCAAAATAAATAAATAAAGACACTTACCACTGCAGTTAACTCCATCAGCTTCCAGTTCATAGCCAGGTTCACAGCGGCAGAGAAAAGAGCCATAGGTATTGACGCAGGTCTGAGTGCAAGGGTTTTCGCTTGTGCATTCGTTCACATCTATGGGAAATCAATGCCCAGTGCATCAGTGACCTCTCCCCAAACCCTGTTTTCAATTCATTACTGTAAAGCATTTCAAAGAGATTAGCTGTACACTCAAAATGATTTGTTCTGAAAAAATATAACCAAGTCAGTATTGTTTATTGGGATTCAGGCTGATGCCTGGAAATAGCATGTTGGAAACATGACATGCGTGGAAATGAAGCATTTTGGGAATGTCATCAATCAAAAAAATAACACGGAAGATGGGGATGAAATATTTATGACAAATGCTTCTGTTTATCCTGCAATTTTAAAACCAGTGAACTGATTTTGTCATAACAGACCTGAGACAAAATGCAGCAGGATATTCCTGAGGAAGATAATGCAATGTGGAACGGTCCTCATGGAAACCCAGGGCTAAGACAAAACCAATTTTTTTTTTCCTTTTAGGACATTAGCAGCTTCTGGACATCATTAGCACAGACCATTTCTTGCAGCATGTGGGAAGATGCTCCTTGCTTATCTTGGGACAGGCTTTATGAAGAGGTTGTGTTGACTTTGATTGAGGTAGAACATCACAGCAAAAGGTGGTCTAGGGCTCAGGGCCCTAGTCTAGAACTTGGGAGACTCAGATCTAATTTACTGATCTGACAGTTTTCCTGTCTCACGTGGGTCACACAGCCTCAGATTTTAAAAGTAAATTCAGTGCTTAAACTCTTGGTAAATTCAGTGAATTGAGTAACTATATTTTAGGGGGCTTGGGCCTCTGTGCATATTTGCCCTGATACACTGGTCATGTTGCACCTGTATCCCTCCGAGGTACTGTGAAACTACAGAAATATCTCAGGCTGACAAACCTATGAACATTTTCAAAAGCAGTGTTGGGAAGGTTACTTGTATTCTAAAAACTAAGCAAGTTTTAAGGGTGTTGCTGGGTTGGGGCCAAAGATTTCAGTCATAGTTTACCATACGCAGTACCTTGGCATGATCTTCCGTCATCATTAAGGGTAAAGCCTGGGTTGCACGTACAGGAGTAGGAACCGGGCACATTGGCACACAGCTGCTGGCAGTAGCCGTAGCGACATTCATCTATATCTATAGATGGGAAAGATGAGAAGTAGAGTGGTCTGCATTTTCACATGCAGGTACAAAGCAGCAAACACTGAGTCAACGGTACCAATAACACAAAAATAACCCAGCATACTGGTTACAGGTAAACAGCCAAACTTCCAGGTGTTCAGACCCAGAGTTATAGTTAAAATACACCTCTACCCATAAGAATGTAGTAATGTGTTTTTATCCACAGGTGACATCTATCAGTATGCCCTATGAACTGACTGTCATTGCTGTAATCTTCAGCTTAATGTGACATCATCAGGAAGCCCAGAGTCAGTCCCTTTAAGCAGCTAGCTCGAAGCATACCTGATAGCTGTCATAGCCCATCAGCACAAGAACAGCCAATGTTGTAGCAAAATTTTGTCAGAATCAAGACAGAAACATTTTTTACCTGCACATATACCAAAGCCACTCACGAGAAAAGAAGTATTTGTTATTAAATACTTCTTTTTTTTAGAAAGGATATTCTGTAAAGACTTTTTTTTTACTAGTCACATTCACATTTTATATGAATTTTTAACTGACAAGTTATAGACTCTAAAATGTAAACAGTAAATTTAATGCCAAAATAGAAGTTTGAGCTGAACCGCAGCATTAGCAATACATGCAACTGACTGTTACAAGCACAAAAAAATGCTGTAAGATATGTATGATGGCAAGTGCTAGAAGAATTTTGCCCCTGGACTAAGAACTGGAATGAAACACCTGGAGAAGTTTTCCTTTCCAAGGCTTTACATTTCCTTTGGTATCAACTGGCTTTTGATTTATGGAGATTTTTTAAATGGCTACTCTCAAAGCTTTAAAGTTAGGTTTGTTCAATACAAAACCAAGTCTGTTATCTCCAGTCAGTTTGCCAGAAGGAGCAAAGCAGGAAGACACAGATTTTGGTGAAATGACCCCCACCGTAGGTTCCAACACATGTGAAAATCAAAATGACAGTATTCTCCCCATGGTTCACATGTATACATAGATACGCGCATGAATTCCAGCAGTTCATTATTTGTTAGCTAAATTGGCTGCTTCCTGTTTTAGTGTTAAATATTAAGAATGTGTTGGGAAACTGAATTCTTGAACAACTTGAACATTTACATGATGTGGTAATACCATAAAAACAACAATGTTGTGAATCTGCTGTATAAGTAGCTACATCCTGCAATTCAAGTTTATGTTGTTGGCCTCATTGGGGCAGTTTTGCCATAGAAAGTCTCAGGAAACCGTTCTGAAAATGTCAAAAGTCTTGGAAATACTCTCTCTGTGTAAAATAACAAGGACACTGACACTTAGTTTTACCCTTACTAGCTTTTGTTGCCCACTGCATTCTGAATAGCAAGATAACCTAAAGGCCAGGGTCAGCTATGGTATGTACCCCAGCAGTAGGCTTGGCCCAAATCCTGCAAGAAGTGACATGGGCTTTAAGTAAATTAATACCTCATTTCACTGACATAATGCATTACTTTAAATACATGCTTTGGCTTTTGCAGGACTGTTATCTCAAAAGCACTACATTTTGAGGATAAGGACTTTTACAGGCCTGCTTCTTGTGGGTGGGTCGTGTGGATACTGCTGTACTGGCTCCTGTACAAACTTTACTGGGATAATTACAACAGATAGAAGTGTAGCTTTTTGTAACTGTGATTTACCATCAGTGCACTGACAAAGCCTGTCTCTAAAACCCAACCCAGCCCTCCGATTACAGTGAATGGTCTTTTACTGCTTTATGCCAGCAAAGATCACTTCTCCAAGGCCAGTGGAAAGTATGGAAAACTGAGACTTTTATGACACTTAGGGAAAAATATAGCAATTCTAAACACAATTTGCTTTTAGCTCTTTGCATTGTATTGTAATAATCCACCCCATGACTACTTTAGGTGGGCAAGACTGGGATGTTACTGCCTATTTTAAATAGCATAAGCAGATACTCAAATCAATTCAGCAATGCAACAATTTCAGTTCTCTGGTATATCCATCAAGCAGTAAAGTACTTTAGATCCAAGTCCAAATCCTGAATGCTGCACACAACCTTTTCATTTAGGCTGTAACTGGGAGAAGTAAATGGGTAACAAAACAGGTGATGCAGAGCAGAATCCCCCTCCCTGCCCTCCTTCATCCCCACCCCATCACGTACACCTGTACAACCCCAGCACAAGATTTTTTCCCAAGAGAAGAGGAATTATCAGAGATTAAGGAGCAGGGGGCTTGGAGACTTCATATCCCAGGGGAACTACAAGACAGTGACTCCCAAAGCGGCTGTGGCTGCACAGGCCCCAGCTTGGACAGGCCTCAGCTCTGTCCCTGGCAGGTGAGTTACACGGCAGCTGTTTCCAGTAGTTAGGAAAGCAGCTGTGAGTCAGTCCTTCACTGGAATTGGTACTTGGGAGAGGAAAGTTGGAAAATAACTGGAGACGCTCCAGGGATGAATGGGCAGGGAAAGCCCATTCTCCTTCCAGCAGAGGTGTTGTGACAGGATGGTCCAGCTCTGCAGAGCTGGCAGGCAAACAGCCTGTGCTGAGGGGAAAAAAATAATAATACGCAAACTTAAAAAAAAAAGTTGTATCCTATCTCCTAGGTCCTACCTGTGTACCTAAAATTGACATCTACTTCGTCATCCCATGGGCATGTCAAGTGAGGGGAACGGGCTGCAGGAGAGGAGAGCTGGAAGGTTTTCCCATGCCATTTGTTGAGGGGTGTTTTTTTTTCAACAGGGCTGAGCTAAAAGGACAAACAGGATATTGCTGCAAGGAAAATAATAAAATCAAAATAAAACTACTTGGAAGCTACTGAAATGGCACCCAGTTCAGGGATAAGTTTTTTTCTCTCCCCCAAGCAAAAGGGTTGGTTGAATCTAGGGCTTTACTCCCTGTTTCTTGGTGTCAAATACTGATCCCTTTGGGTCCACGCTGCCACGGTGTGGAAAGGACAGGTCTGTTTGGGAATAAACCTTTTGTATACATGCCTGTGATTGACCTTGTATGAAAGGGAATACTTCAGACTGGGAATATGAAAACCCCACGTGTTACATAGATGCTAGTCATATGGCATTTACATGTACATTTTCGTTCCATGAGAGAGTCTCTCTGCCAAGCATACCATTGGCGCTTACAAAGATGAAAGACAGTTTCCACGTAGCTGAAGGTTTAACCGTGTACTTGACAAAGATGCTCAGTAACATTATTTCAGCTATTCACAGATACACATACACAGATGCTCAAATACCATAGTGCACAAAGTTTTTACCTAAACACTGGCCTTCTAACAGCCAGTAGCCTTCAGTGCAGGAACAGGTATAGCCCCCCTCAGTATTTATGCAGATCTGGGTGGGGTTACATTGGTGAGAATCTGAAGCGCATTCATCCACATCTGCAACACAGAAATACAGCAAGAAAAGATTAGAAATGGCAACAACAAAAGATTGTTCACACTGTACAGGGACTTGCACTCACAATGTGTACACTGGCTCCATGCAAGGAACCAAAGTGTGGTGGAGTAGAGAGAATGACCATAAACTGAAGTAAAATTCATAAAAATAGAGGTCTGAGGGCAGTGAGAACTGAGGGTGTTCATCAAATCTCTCTCTTTTGCAGATGACCCAGTGTTTCTCAGAGCTCCTCAGGAAGGGGATTGCATTACCTTGAGCTTTTTATTACTTCCACATTTGCTTTTTCACTGAACTGGGATTTCCATGCTACAGGGCAGTGTTCAGCCCTAGGGAAAGGCTGCTGAAAGGGCTATATAACCCCACTGCAGAGTAAGAGATGAACATGAGTTTGAGAGACATACAAATACAACTCAGACATATAAAAAAAATTATTTCCTACCCCCACCAATGCAGATTAGGTCACTGTAATTTTTCTGACATAAGGTTCAACCAAAATCAACCTTTACCTGACAAAAAAAATGTATACTTCCCTGGAATCAATTTCCTGACAATAAAACTCTTTTCTTTTTAATTTTTTTTATCATCTTTATTGTTTTTAATGTATTTGAGTTTTTATTACAACCCCTCAGGGTGTTTTTGTTGTGGGTTCTTTTTTGGGGGGGTTGGGTTTTTTGTTTTTTGTTTTTTTTTTCAAAGGAGGTGAATAGCATTCCTACATTTATATAAGCCAGGACCCTGGAACCTGATTAAAAATGCCTTTCAGAGTCAGAAGTTCAAGTTGAATCACTCCTTGCTCAATCTCTTCCCTGATGTTTCTGGCGTTGGGTTTGCCTCTAGATGTCAGAAATGGAAATATCAAAAGATAAATTGTGTCATTTTTTTCAGCCAACTCAGATTTCTATGTTTTATTTATTGATACCTAAACTATTTTTTATTCCAGCATACTGTGCACTGGCCTATGCTGAAGTACTATGTCATTCAAGCAGTGCTGCTCCCTTGATCCCCCCCTGATTATTAACACAGACTTTGTTGGGTCATGCCTAAAAGTATCTCACAAACACACTGGGCTGGAGCAGGCAGCAGAGGGCAGGAATTAGGTCTCAGTATTTGCGCCTGAGGCACCTAGCACAGACAGTTGGCTGTAAAATCCCAGCAGTCATGAAATAACTGATCCAGTCTACCACAGCAGCATACCTAACGTGTTCAGATATATAAAGAAATACATACATATTACATTTATGGAGAGAGTCTAGAGTTCTTATCTTGCCAACATCTGTACCAGAGCAATTTATGGCGAGTCAAAGCTGGTAAGATAACAAGAGTGGCACAATTAGAGGTAATTAACTCTGTCGGAAATTAGTTCCCACATATTTATTGGCCAGATGAAGGTTGGCAAAATGGTGGGGGAAGTGGGAAAGGGGTAAGATAACAAGTCTAGACTATATAGGTATATAGATAAGTTGTTCAGTTCATCTATTGCTTCTGCGATTGGGCTAAAAATTCTGGATCCTTCCTTCATACAGTGTATCGCATATAATTGGTAGTATTTGAACACAGATTTTATCTAACCATAAATTTAGTAAGAATGACATTAATGTTTTCTAAATGAAAAAGCTTTCTATTTGTCATGTTTGCTTATTGTTTTAGGAGTGGAACCTTGGGATCTGGCCAATTCTTCTGCTTCTAGCCTACCCTGAGCTTAAAAAGGAGATTTTCATTTTCCATGCTCCCTGCTTCCAGTGATATTAATAGGTGAAGCATAGCGAAGACAAAATGAGCATTAGGGTCTTACCACCACATATGTTAGCAATGCTGTTTGACGACTATAGATCCTCCACCCTTCTGTGGTGCATCTTTCTTGCAGGGGTTCAAGATGCATCCTTCACCAAAAGCAACGGGTGGCTATGGGATCAGTTTTGTTCCCAAGTCATCTTTGTAGCAGTTGCATGAGCAGCAGTACAATCACTCCAGAAAAGTAAGACATCGATCCTCTTTTCTTTGCTATCTACCAAACAGATTTCTTTGCTTACTCCCAGTCTTCGCCTTTTGTGGTGGTATTGGAGATATATTTCCATTTGAATAGAAAATCTTTTACAGTGGAGGCTACCTGTGGAGTCCCTGCTGTCCCTAGAAAAACTGATCAATCTGAAGTTGTCTAGGCAGAACACCTTGACTCCCCGTGTTTTACACTGAATAATACCTTACTGACTTCATTAATGAAGTTTTGTGCAACCAACAGGTATAAACAAGTTTACAGGTAGCACCTAATCTTTTTGCTTCGGCCTGAGCACACACACAGTTCTATATTACACGTCCCTGGCTTTCTCTAAGATTGACCCTTACCATGATGCGCCATTAAACTCTGACAGGCCCAGCCAATGCAATCAAAGAAATTGTTTTTGGCAAGCAGCCTTTTCAGTTCAAACAGGTAGTATAATCCCAGCCTGTCTGCCAGGGGTTATTCACATTACATGGGCTCACTAAGTGAAAGCTGATATTTGCACACTGAGAAAACTGTTGGTGCAAAAATTGGCTGTTAAGTATCCTCTTGAAGAATATCAGAGCTTGGAGACAGAGGGTGCCTTGCCCAGACCATTTACACAGTGCAGCATACAGTGAGAACTGGTGTGGTTGATAAAGTCAAAACTAGACGTTTGACAGGGAAAGGAAAAAAACCAAACCAAAGTATTTCCACTGGGGAGAAAACTAGCCATAAAACTTTTAAGAGATTGCCTGTAATGGATTCACTAGATGTAAGTGCCAGCATAGAAACTATATCAAAACACTCCCAGGGCATTTTTGGTTGAGTGGAAAATTGCAAGTGGAAACAACCTGATAGCTAGTCAATAATGTGTAAATATTTCTTATTCTGGTTGCACAGCTTATTTCTGTCCCATTCAAACATAAATCTTAGGTGGGTTCATGCCCTGGGAGTATAATTTCAAAGTTTATTCGTACCACCTCTGCCCTTGTGATGGGTCATAGGCAATACTAGAGTACAACTGTGATGCTAAGTGTACGTGATATAAATTGTCAATAGTTTTGTAGGTTCAAAGCAGATAAGACAAAAAATTGTAAGGGCTACTCAATACAAGGGTAGCACATGTGGCTAAGAAGTTCCTGAGATGCAGTTTTCTGGAGCCTGGAAGAGTGCCTCTGAGCCAGCATTACTTATATTGCAGTCTTCACCAGGGAAAGAAATAACCGCAATGAGCTGTCTGAGCCGCAAAGTAAAGTCTAACCAGATGGAGAGCAGAAGAGTTACTTAATTGAAGCAAGCTAGCAAGAAACCCTAGAAACCCCACTGCCCCCACTCAAGGTGTTAATAGATTGTGATATTTGATGATTTCAGCATCAGTACCATGAAAGTATCTGATGGTGCCACCCATCGCTGATATCCAAGGATGGTTTTCATTATACTAAACCTACTTTCATCACCAAGATCCTTAGAAAACATTACTTGCATCCCAAGAACAAATCTAGGTTTTACTAATAGATAGCATTATTGACTACCTTCTGTGATTTTGGCTAGATTACTGAGTATGTGGCTACAAGAAGAATTGCCATGAGGTCAACTAGGAAGCAAATACAAATTAGATCTGTCCTCAGTGAAAACAGACTAAGGTACCTGGTAGTTACTATACAGGACAAGGAACCGGCACAGCGGCAGTGACCACACTGTAACTCATGTGCTGAGAATTTACCCTGTGGGAACTCATCCTTGCTCTTCATCTTCTACTGCCCTGCTTCCTATCTGAAAAATGGGGATAACAAAATCTCAGCCATAGTCCACCCTCCCTCACTGTTTAGCATTTAAACTATTTGGGGCAGGGCCTGTCCTCTTATATACAGAGCCAGTTCACAGTTAGTCCATTTTTATTTGAAGCCTTCCAATCCTAATACAAATCAAACTGTACTACAAAAGCCTATAATGTCCCACTTGGTGATAAGTATCAGCGCCCCTGGCTTTTAACCAGGAAATTCAAGACTTCGGAATTAAAGGACTACCCTGCGACCACTCAACAAGACAGAAGCAAGAACAAGTCACAGACATTTCTGACTTGTAGTCCTTCATGTAGCCCAATACAACCTGCCCCTATTATACAAACGCTTAAAGATGCGACTTCTTCAGAAATTTTGTGCAGCCTCTACATTGGCTAATGAGATCCTAAAGTAAAAAATTAACCCTCATTCTGAAAGCATTATGGTCTACTAGGAGACCTCAGAGGCATCAAAGGCTCTGTCAGCTAAACTCTACGCTACTCACAATGTTACTGTTCTACCCTAATGGTGCAGTGAACCTCAAAGTTTCCAGTAGTTACTGAAAGAGAGAGACAACTATTGACACAGTCAATGGCAAACTGAAAGAGTTATCTAGCTACCACACCTCTTCTTACCCTTACAGACAGGACTGGGGCTGTTGCTGTGAAATTACATATGAAAACAAGAGGATCTTAAAGCACATCATACCTAATCATTTTGAATATGTCCAAATTTTCCCAAGTGATGAGTGACTCTGAGTGACTCCTTAGAGGTTCCTGATTATGAGAGAGCAGCTTATAATCAAAACCACAGTAGAGAACCAAGGTAGAGCAGGACAGGACAGATCTGTGTTCAAAAGTTCTCTTGCCAAGGAGTGCTTGGCCAACCCTGACCCTGGATGTCTCGGCTCTTGATTATGCTGCTGTGTGCTATCAAATTAGTAGTCATCTATATTCTTTGGTCCATCCTTCCAGTTGTGTTCACGTTACTGCTTCCACAGCTAGTTCCAAGGGCAGAAGTTCAGGCAGAAGTCCAGACTGAAATTAAAATTTGACCTGAAGTGGGAATGATTCACTTTGTTACTTCCCGACTGAATACTGAGAGCAATCACATGGCCTATCCAGACCACTGCTCTCTGCCTCCTAAGAAATACCACCCAGAATGAACACAGAGCCTCACAGCTCAAAGCCATGAGTTTTAAAGATCTTTGGTTTACTGACTGAATGAGAGAATAGGTAGGCGGCATCTCCATATCCATTTGTCAGGAAGCCTTTGCTGCAAGAGCCTGAGCCTGAAGACTCCAAGATTAACCACATCCCTCTCTCTTAGGTCCGTGTGTCTGCCTTAAAAATTTATGGCTGTGGTGGTTTGGTCTAGCAACCCTGGGATGTGATGTTCTGTTTACTTGACATTTTGACAGAGGTAAGGTGGCTGGGGCAATGGGGTTTCGTTTGAGGACTGGAAGGGTGGAGAAAGTGTTTTTTTATATTTCTGGCTGACTGGCTGCCTTTTGTGGGATGTGATGTGCTGATGATTTGTTTTTATTGGTACAGATTGTTTTTTTAATCGATGGCAGGATGCCTGGTGACTGGATAGATATAATTTACAATGTCAAAATAAATAAATGAACTAATTGTGTTTAGCATGCAAATTACTGGCTTTGTGTTTTATTATCTGTAAAAGCTAGCAGTAATCTTCATGGATTCTTTAGAATGTAGCCACATCATAGAACAATGAATGAAATTTTTAATTCACTGTCCATAAACTTAAAAAAAATGAAATAATTTAAAAGCTATGCATACAAAAAAATGGGGCAGCATATTAATATAATCAGAAAGAAAAACTAGATGTCAAACTGGAGCACAACACCACATCTCACCAGGGAGGCTAATTCTTATCAGAAGACATAGTGATCTTTTATACTGACTCATGTCCACAATGAATGCAGGACTGAGACCACTCTCATTTGTATCAATAACATCACAAGAAATAACAGCATAAAAAGAAAAACAATACTCTCATCCATTGAATTAAGACCAGACATATTCAATACTGCTCAAATGAAAGAGGCTATAACTAGGAGACCAGAAATCTCAAGAGAGAATCATAAATCTGGAATCATGCTGTGAGTGCCTACAGGATCCTGAGGATCTGGTTTTGGTCCACTGTTTTCCACATTTGGGATAAAATGCAGAGGATCACAAGCTGGTGGAGATAGGAGCTAAAAAGTGAACAGAATGCTTATATAAAAGTAATTTGCTAGGTATGGTGGGAATATTTGAAAGTGCATTTCAAGGCAGACAAACACAAGGTCATATATCAAGAGTAAAAAATCTTGGTCGTGAGAACTCTGGGGTCATTAAAGATAATCACTTGAACACGAACTTTTCCTGACAGTGTTGCTGAAAGGACAAGCATAAACATGAGAACACCGAGTAGCACAGGAAATTGTTCTTACCACTGTATATTGCATTAATAAAGTAATTACTGAAATACATTTCTGGTATCAACAGTTCAAAAAGCAATATTGCAGAGAGATCAGAAAATCTCCAAAGAGTAATTCCAAGTCACAAAATTTTGTCTCAGAGCAAGGTAATGCTCCATTTAATAATTTGTTTAAGAAAAGGTTCAAGGTATATTTGCCTGTGATCTATAAACATCCTTATGGAAACAAAGTTTTTAGCTGGAGATGGTCACAAAAGCTAGCAAAAGACAATGGGATGAAATTCAGTGTTTAGAAGACAAATTCAAAATAAAAATAAGGCACAAACTTTAGTAGTACTACTGATTAACCATCTGAAAAACATAATAAAGCACATGGTAGATGTACCCTTTCTTTAGGGCCTTATACCTGAACAGTATTTCTTCTTTGAAATATGCTGTAGCAAAAAACTGTGTGCTTGAAACACCAGTTGTTGGGTAAGGTTCTATGGCCTGTGTCACAAAAATTACAGATTATGTGGTCAAAGTGGTATTTAAAGTCTTCACTGAATGATTTAACATCATTCAATGTTTAGTTATTTTTATCTATATCCATAACCATCACAGCTGAGATTTTTTGCTTACCTTAAATCTTTTTTAATTTCCTAGGCCATTAGGAGATCTATCTTGGTCAGTTAAACTACTGAAAATGGGGATAGGAATTTGTAAATTTCTTCCAAGTGATTTCTCCTTTGCAAAGATTTAAATGTATGCATGTGCAATTTTTCATTTTTTTCTGTAGTTTTATCAATAAATTTGATTTTTAGTGAGAGATATTGTACCTCTGATGTTTGTAGTAACTGCAGAAAAAATATGGAAAACTAAGAAAATGTTGATAACATCCTTATGCTAGAAGATGTTGAGTCATCAGCCTGAAGATGTTGGGCATGCCAACCACCTTCCTTTCAGGACACACAGAATGACTGCATCTTCATGAAGCATAAAGCAAGATAAAGAGGAGGAACCCAAGTTATCACTACAGACAATCTGTTGAATCACAGAGAGGACTAAACGGCAGGTTAGGGGAAGTGGACATGCAGGAAGTAGGAGATTGTTAGGCAAGCTAAGTGACTTTAAGAGGTGGAAAGCCAGGGGAGAAAGCCAGCAGACAACAGAAGAAGGAGCAGAGGAGCTTAGCAACTGGAAGCCTCTGCCCAGTGGAGATGAGGTTCAACAACTGTTAAGCAAAGACACTGTTTGCCTTTCTTCTGCTCAGAAAAACAGGACTTCGTGCATAAACAGGACTTTATGCATTAAAGAATACAGAAGGAAACAAGTCCTTAAGATCAGCTCATCAGTTCAGAGACAATATCAAAGTCCTTCAGGAAAAGACTTTCTTGACAAAAAGCTACTTTTAAAAGAAAAAAAAAGTTAAATAAATATATTGATGAGTTTCATTTTGGTATTTATGAGCATGTGGTTACATACCACCTGACAGAGTAAACGCATGTGGAAAGCTTACCAAAGAAGCTCCATCCCAAGGAGATGATTTGTACCTGCCACTACAGGAACAAGGGAGACTACTGCCTTGTTAAGTCCATCCACTGATGTTGAAAGTGGTGGGATCTGTGACTATGCTTATCTCTCCATAGGCATGCTCCATGCTCAGGGTGCTGTGACTGTTCTACTCCTTCCTGACAGCTCCTTTCCCTGCAGGCTGGCAAGGTGATAATGCCCCCCCGCAGAGAACTATCATGGAAGGATGTGGATTTATCTCTGAGCTAGAACCACATTCTTGGAGACTTTGGCGATTAGAAGAGAAACTTTGCTTGGACTCTGTGTTCAAGAGGGAAGCCAATGTGGACAGCAGATTTCCAAGATGATATGCTTTTGGCAATGTGCACTGTTTCACAGAAGGACTGTTACATTTTGTTCTATTTGGAACATATTTAGCATGCATGACTTCCTTTCTAAAGAAGTAATGAATCCTGATAATTATGCCACAAATTTCTGAATTTCTGTGGGTCACAGTAGTAGCTATGGCTGTGTTTCCTTCTTTTGATCAACCATTGACAAAAGTGGGTATGTTTTTGCCATCATGATTATTTGAGAGCGATTAGCACCACAGGGTTGTCATGGTTTAACCCCAACCAGCAATTCAGCACCACGCAGCTGCTCACTCTCTCCCCGCCCTCCAGTGGGATGGGGGAGAGAATCGGAAAAATAAAGTAAAGCTCATGGGTTGAGAAAAGAATAGTTTAATAGAAGAGAAAGGAAGAAACTAACAATGACACTAATAACAACAAAAAAATTACAATAATAAGGATTGGAATACACAAGACAAGTGATGCATAATGCAATTGCTCACCACTTGCTGACTGACGCCCGAGCCGCGCTCCTCCTCCCCCTCACCTCACCGGGCATGACGACCCATGGTAAGGAATACCCTGTTGGCCAGTTTGGGTCTGCTGTTCCGGCTGTCTCCCCTCCCACCTTTCCTGTGCCCCTCCAGCCTCCTTGCTGGCTGAGCAGGAGAAGCTGAAAAGTCCTTGAGTTAGTCTAAACACGACTGAGCAACAGCTGAAAACATCAGGGTGTTATCAACATTCTTCTCATACTGAACTGAAATCACAGCACTGTACCAGCTACTAGGAAGATAATTAACTCTATCCCAGCCGAAACCAGGACAGGGTTCAACACAGTAAAGCTGAAGATTAATTTGACAGTTGTGAGAGCACAGGTCTTGCAGATTAAAAAAAGTTTGCCATGGAAAGTCTTCTTTCCCCTTCTACTAGGAGATGTGGGTGATTCTGGGGCCCTACTTCTTTATTTTATTCTGTCTGTATTTTAGTCCCACTGTTGAACCATCACAACCCCAGGAGCTCACCCTGCTCTCAAGATACAAAGTTCTTGCAGAGAGGCTCAAGGCTGCTAGCTCGTTCCAGAATCTCTGTCTGCTCAAACACTGAAGCTCGTTCGGTCATTTATAACTATCAGGGCTCCATTTTAAAATAATACAAAGATTGTATGTCTATTTTTTTATAGGAATAATTGCAAGCCAGGACCAAACATCCAAGCTCAGTAACACAGGTATCAGTTCCAAGATTGCTTGGAACAGAGCACTTTCCCCAAACTTCTCCCCCACTCCTTATTTGGACACTGAGAAATAATTTCCTCAGTAGTAGATTTTTACTCAGTGAAATCACATGTTTTCTCAAAACTTTTTTTTCTCAAGATAATTACTTTTGATAAGAAAAGGGGAGAAATAACAATGCCACATTCCTAAAGTGCAGACTGAAGCCAAATTCAAACTGCTGCTGTGTGGGGTCAGTGTTTTTTTCCAAGAACAACTGACCCTGCTGGGCTTGGACACAACCCAAGATCAATTCCCTAAACACCTGTTTAATTGCATATTTCAGTGTCTGAGGACTGGTCATTGATTGCTGAATTCATTTTCTATCTTCATCCCATCTGCATTATGTTATTGGCTGATTGCTAAACAAGGATTAAAGTTTTTTTTCACATAGATCGTCAGCCTGGAAGTGGATACTTAATAGTGTGAGGCATGAACCAGTAATGCTGCTCCTTCTGCCTGGTATGAAAATTGCTCAACATGTGTCACAGGTTCTAGATCTCCTGCCAGCTATCTGAGCCTTTCCGTAGCTAGAACACTTTTGACATTACTCAAAGATGATAAACAACAGCTAAACTGTGAAAGGGCTTTGCTCTCTGAGCACAGTTCTAGTCCTGCTTTTGTGACTGAGATTTATAGACAGCCATGCAGATAAGTGCATAGCAAGAGGATAAAAGCAGCAGCTGCCTCTTCCCCTTTGCTCAGAACAGACCTGTGCATGGTTTGTACGCTTGGCATCACCTGCATGACCGCAGCTCCTTACTCCCACCAATACCCAGGGCTCCCTGTTGGTAAAAGGTCACACCCGGTTGTGTGAACTATTCCTGGTGTCCCACGAGAGCTTTTGCACAAATGTGCAGTGTGCATGTTAATTCTGGGATCAGAAATGAGACAAACCACTGATGTCAATTAAGGGCTTTGCTTAAACGTGGAAACTCCATGGACTGGAGCATAACTGTACTCTCTGGATTCATGATTTCCTGTTGCAGGTTCTGCACAACTTATGAAATCCATGGTCAGTGCATGTGACTTGAGAATCTCAGTTATTTCCCTGCTGCACTTACGCTATTCCAAGTAGCTGTGGTACAGCAGAACAAGAGTGATCCAAGTACCCTGCTAGAGTGGGGTAGAGATGTGTTAGCATCCCACTGATGACACTTGGACCTGCTGAATTCAGGGGTACCAAGCAGTTGCTGCTCAACATGGTTTCATCTTCATCAGCAGAAAACATATTTTTCAGCTGAATAAATGGAACGTTACTGTTGTACTACTAATTTCTCAGAATTACCTATTTTGTATGATCATATGCTAAGCTGAGATCTGCTGGTAGGGTGGTGAGAGAAGCGAGTGAGCACTTACGGAGAATACTACCAGCTGCTGGGAGGTTATGTAAGTGACACTTTCTATTGCAATGGAAAGAAAAAAGATGTGCAATCAGAGCCAGGAAATGCATGCTAAGAAATTAAAACATACTTCTAGCAAAAGGTCCTTACAGTCCTCCCTTTGCTGCATGCTATGAAATAGTCTCATGCAAGAACCTCTAGAGAAGGCTTATAAAATTTCACAGAAGAGGGGTAGAACTATTAACACTAAAAAAGTGAGTTTTCTATGGCTGAATTGTGTATTTTCTCTACAATTCTATGGGATAGTTTAAAAAGACCATGTAAGAAGGAATATATTAAAAATAGAGGAGTTTAAAGCACTATTTATAAAGCTTTTAAACATGTCTGTGAAATCCTATTGGCTCCTCCTCCAATGAATTCTTCCAAAGACTTTTCTGTAGGGTACAGAGCATGAGAGAACTAAAAGAAGAGAACTGCTATTCCCACTTTCGTTCCCCGGGGAGCTTTGAGAAATCACTAGCACAAATAGTCCAGCCAGCTGGTTTAGCCAATTGGTGGTCAGTTTACGTTTCCTCTAATAAGTGAACTTCTTGACCGTACATTTTAACTGAGTCATTAAGAGCTCCTTTTCCAAGTGTTTTGGCAGGCTAAAGAGGTCTGAGACTGTGAATAGACCACAATAACTAGTAAAGAGGAGAACAGCCCTGCTTTTAATACGGCAGAAGAAATTGATCCAAATGGATCTAGAAATTAAAGCCGCAACAAAAACAAAGGAATGCAAATATCCACCTGCAGGATCTAACAGAAACTTTCATTGGAAGGATTGCTTCTTCCATTAAAATGCAGCCACTTTGGACATGTAACATGACAAAAGCTTTAACCGTTGCTCAAGCATGTTGTGCAAACAACTGCAGGAGTGAAGTACTGGAGACCTGAAAATACAAGAGAGATTCTAGATGTGCAATATGTACATACCCCTAGAGAGAATTCAGTATGGATGCTCTAGTCACCCTCACAGGGTACCTTGAAATCTTTAATATGCATTAAAAAAGAGGACCCCATGCACGTACACAAACACAGGATCTCCATTATGGGGAACTGGAATAGTAATATGAGGTTCATCCCTAACTAATCTCTCACAAAGCTTCAGGAATTGTCACCAGCATCTCATTGAAGAATGGACTGGATTCAAAGCTGCTTGGCTTGAGCATGCAAGGAGGCTCCAGCCAGAGGTGGCATGGCTGTAGGTTGCCTCATGTCACTTGAATTGCTTGAGTCAAACACACATGCAATGGAGACTACAGTGCTTTGTCTTCCTCCAGGAATCTAAGACCTTATTCCCTGAACCTAGCTGATAAAACCAGGGAAAAGAGCCCGGCTGCACCAGCAGTGCTTGCAGAACGTGTGTCTGAACAGTGGGGCAGTTTTATATTTGCTTCAGAGGCTCTGTAGAGCTGACCAGTTATACATGCCTCAACGCTCACGTCACTAGTCTGCCCAGGCACAGCCACACGCTCTGGAGGCAGTGGGAGTTAGAAGTCCTTCTTAGGAAGGGAAAGCTTCAGATCTCTGCCCATGGCAGCAACCCTGGGAGCTGCTCTAGGAGCTGTCATGACTGACTACAAAGAGAGTGTTATGCTTGGCACTAAGGGCATTGGGGAGCTTATCAGGGGAGAAAATAGTTTTTGATATTTCATCTGAGTTTCAAATCTGTCCATGTGTCAGCATGCTTTATAACAATTTCAAAAGCGCCACAAAGCCAAGGTAATTCTTGTATAAATGTTAGGGCCTTTTGGGCTCTTTTGTAAGCAAAGAATGGGTAGTGGACAAAAGCCAGTGGAGAAGAAAAATCTTTGAGAATTATCCTCTGCAAATACTGGCTTCCAGGCTCAGACAGCTGTGTCCTCATTACTGTTAATAGCGAAGAGCTATGCATGTTGGGCAACATTCCCCTTTGACTGTATACATAGCAAGCCATCTATTTATTTATTTCTGTGGTGGTGATCATTGGAAAATGCCTATAATCCAGGCTCAAATAACTGGCTTTAACTCAGATTTGGCATTCACTGTTTTATAATGATTGAGCCACATTTGCTTGCAATGTTCCAAAAATTGCCGCCAGCCAACTGAGTTGCAAACCTTCCTGGATAAATGAAAACTGTGTGGATATGGGAGGTTTACTTTGTTCCAATTACTGTGTGATGTGGATGTCTACTGGCAATTCTCCTGCTCTCCTTACTCTCAGTTCATGGCTCCCTGGAAAAAGAGGTGTTTCATCTCAAAGGGCTTTTCCCTTTTCTTTCTTTCTCTCTCTCTCTCTCTGTTTTAAACCCCTTCAGTTACCTTGAATGCATAAATTAAGACAGAAACTTTCAAGATTTGTGAAATCCTCAGATAACAAGCCCTCAAAGCAGATGTGCTGAGCCTTTAGAGGCAGAAAGTTGTGTTTCATTTAGCCCCAAGAACTGTCAGTTTTGAGCAGGACCATGACAGGTTCTGGATCGTTGTGAAATGCCCAGGCAGAATAAGATGTGAGGCTGAAACTGCAGCAAAGAAAATTTATAATAGAAGTTAACTTAACACTTGCAGGAGTCCTGGCCCCTGCCTGTCAATCAATAAATCAACTGAGATAAGGGCAGATCTTCTTCCCCTGTACTGATCCTGGTGTAAAACAGATGTGTTGATCTAGATGGTCTTGACTGAATTTGCATTCTGTGAAACTCAAGATTCACTTCACTGAAAAGCTGAGAATAAAACCCCTCACTTCTCATTATTGCTTCTACTTCACTATATCAGCTTCCAACCAAAGATCTTACAGCATTTTAAAATCAATGCTAAAACACAAAGTCTATGTGATAAAGAGAGTATCACTTTTCATTTTATGGGAGTCTTAGATAAATTAAAGGCTAGAACCAGTATCACACACAGGCGCCTGCACTTCAGGCACTGCAGTCTCAGAACCATTGCACTAGGTATGCTGGAGATGACCTCTGAAGTTGGCTGGTCCAAGCCTCCACTCAAAGCAGGGGCAATTAAGTCAGGTTGCTCAGGGCCTTCTCCTGCCGAGGTCTGAATTTCTCCAAGGATACAAGCTTTAGCCACAAACTTCATGAACCTCTGTTCCAGTGTCTGACCACCTTCACAGTGATAACATTTCTCCTTATATCTAAAAACCATTTCCCATGTTGCAACTTTTGCCCATTCCTGTCCATGTGCACCTCTGAGATGAATCTGGCTTCATCTTCACTACATACTCACATTAGACAGTTGAAGACAGCAAGCAATACAACTCCCTCACCAGCCTCATCTTCTTAAGGCAGAGTAAGCCCACTTCTCTCAGCTTCTCCTTGTATGTTATGTGCTCCCACCCTCTAAACACCACAGTGGTCCTTTGCTGAATACCCTTCAGTATGCCCATGTCTGTCTTATACCAGGGAACTAGTATGACTGGGAGAACTGGGTGCCTGTGAAGGCAACAGGAATCCACTCCACACTGAACTCTCTCCTGGACGTAGCTAAGAGAAAATACTTAGAATGCTTCTATATACAGATTAGTTGTAAACCTTGTTATCAGTGCAGTTCATCACAGCAGCAGTATTTTGTGAATCTCTCCTTAATTTACTAGAAACTGTTGAGATGGAAGAACTATTTATTGGATGCTGTACAAACACAGCTAGAACCAGGACTGCCCTACTCACACGTACAGACCTGCACATTTTTATCCCCAAAGCTTCAAGGAAAGTCTACCTTCTTTGCACTGGGATTCAGAAATTGCTGACTAGCGCTAAAGGCTGGACACATGGCCAGTCATATTACCAACGTCACAGGCAATCCCATCAGCTCTCACAGTATCCGTGAAAGCTCAGAAAGACACGTACACACTGAGCACTCCCACGGCAAATGGTTCAATTCCAAGTAGCCTGGCCTGAAAAAACACGTTCTGTTTAGGTAATTAAAAGGAAAAAAAAAAGTAAATAAATAAACAAACAAAAAAGGCAATGTTCCCAACCAGCGGGAACATTTAATGTCTGTGGTTATTCCTGGAGCAAAGTCCTGTTCTTACTCTCCAGAAGGCACATCCCAGTGAATTTTCCATCATGTGGGCCTGCTCTAGTGAAAAGCTAAATTACATTTTTTTCCTTTATCATAGTACTTCCCTTTAGTAGCCCCTTACTACCAGAAGGTCGCTGGTCATACTCAGTCATGCAAGAGAGCAGGCACATTTTAGAAGGCACAATCTCCAGCACAGAAGCATGCCTAGCAAATCCTTAGCATGATTAACATTTTACCATTTGTAGTCTTTCTAATCATCTCCAGTCAATTACTGCAGACAGTGTTTAATTCAGCGTTTCACATCCCTCCCCAGGTCAGAGGGAAAGAACCACAGATGGATCCTGTATTTCTGAAATGGTTTCATGTCCCAACTTCTAGATGTCAGCTTGAAATTTTGGTGGAGCAGAGTGTGATGCTATTTTGTATCTTGTGACAATATACATCCCTTATCAGCTTCAGAATGCACATGGGCTGTTTGGCCATTAATGGATATACTGCAAATTGTCAGTTGCTAATTACATTTAGATGTTTTCTCCAGTCCGTGTAGGACACATCTATGCCATAGCTCTCTGGGCTCAAATCCACACTCAGGTTTTCCAAATTGCCTGGGCAATATGGAGATAAAATTTTCACTTTTTTTCAATTATGTAGTTTAACCTGGCAGGCAGCTAAACACCACACAGCTGTTCACTCACTTCCCCCCAGTGGGATGGGGGAGAGAACTGGAAAAAAGATAAAACTTGTGGGTTGAGATAAAGACAGTTTAATAGGACAGAAAATGAAGGGAAAATAATAGTAATGATAAAAGACTATACAGAACAAGTGATGCACAATGCAATTGCCCACCACCCTCTGACTGATGCCCAACCAGTCCCCGAGCAGCAGCCACCACTCCTTGGCCAGCTCCCTCCAGTTTTTTTGTTCAGCATGACATCATGTGGTATGGAATACCTCTTTGGCCAGTTTGGGTGAGCTGTCCTGGCTGTGTCCCCTCCCAGCTTCTTGTGCACCCCCAGCCTCCTCACTGGCAGGGCAGTATGAGAAGCTGAAAAGTCCTTGACAGTGTTAGCATTGCTCAGCAACAATTAAAACATCAGTGTGTTATCAACATTATTCTCACCCTAAATCCAAAAGACAGCACTATACTAGTTACTAGGAAGAAAATTAACTCTATCCCAGCTGACACCAGGACATTCAATTAAAATCACAGGCAGTGTTGGATGGAAGTCTTACGTGTAACTCTGTAAAAAAAGTCTTAAATCTCTCATGCCGCTTTCACCTACGACTAGTCAAACCTCTTGAAAATGTCAATGAGCCAAACAGGCATGTTGCAAGCCAAAAAATGTTAACTTTGTCCCAAAATGCAATGTATTACCTGAATAACATAATACACATTTTTTCAAAACCGTATCTTCAAATAGCACTGATTTAGTGGGGAAGAACACCTCCTTCCTAAAGCTGGCATGCTACAGTCTTCTGGGATCACTGCATGAAACCAACTGATAGCTGTCAAGGCACAGTTCTGGGTTATTCCATCACAAAGTCAACCCTGCTTTTAATTAAAATAATTTCAATCTGCTTCTGAATTAAAGCTCCAGATGCAGTGCTTAGTGATTTGCTGGCAACAACTGTTGTATATATTGCTGCAGTCTGCCTTTGAAATACATGAGCATGATCCAAGGCTGCTCCAGCCTATGCCTGGTTTGGGATTCCCCACAGGGGTTGCGACAGCAGGAAATTAGCAGTGTGCTATGGCTTTCAGACCATATCTCCCCTCCCTGGCCCAGTTCCTGCTCCAGGAGTAAGGACTGGCAGTCTGGCAAACTGACTCTGCACTGCTCCAAGATTCCTCCTTCAGAAAGGGGATGTCAGGCTACCCATTTAAGCTATCTATCTCAGCTTTGCATTGCTCCACCACAGTGACAATAACTGTTATTTAATGAGTGGAGGCTCTTACCCACACTATGAACTTTTCGCTGCGGTGTTAGATAAAGCACACAGTTTTCTTTTGTGCCTCTGTGCACGCTGGAAGCTGGAAATACATCAAAGGACTCAAAAGTATAGCAACTTAAAGATACCTGGTAACATCTATCCCACCTCCAACTTATGCAAGACTCTTTCTTGCTAACAATTGTTCCAGGCACTTTTTAAATGCTTCTGCTGATACATTTTGTACTATTCCTCCACTATAACATACCTAGTGTATTCTTGTATAACCTGATACACTGCGCTGTCATAAAGGGCTTTACTATGTTCAGTCGAAAAGCAATTTTCCTTCATTTCAGCAAATTATACCCTATTCAGGAATAATCATTCTTTTGTACCACCCACCATACACAACTTCTGCTTCTCTGACATTTACAGTTCCAATTGCTGTCATCTTACCTTAAGCTTTACAATATACTTAACTCTTAATCAAAGTCAGCCTCAATAATGCCCCCAATTTACTGTTGCTCTATACTGAGATTTCCATAAACTTTATCTACATTTATCTGGTAGTAAAGTACTTGCACAATGTTAGTAGGTTGGATCCATTCTCAGCAGAACACACTGAAGGTCTATTCCCTCTCTGTTCTGGGATGAGAACTCTCAGTAGCACTGCCAGAAACTACCCCATGCTACACTGCTCTTGACATCACTGCCTTCTACTGTTCATCTTCCATCAGATGGCCATGTGTTATCTTTTCATCTACTGCTGGGCTTCTAGTCCCTTATTTCCTGACCACAACTGTAGATTTTCTAGACTTCTGTATATTACTCTTTGTACAATCTTCCCATTCAGTGTCACCTACAGATATGTTGGGGTTGTACTACAAAACCAGTTAATGCCTTTGATCCAACCAGCAATTTACCAGCTCACCAGCTAATGCTTCATTCACTCAGGGGGCTGGCTGGAAAACAAGAATTTTACTTCACAAAGAAAACAAAAATTAGAAAATGGAAACAAGCTCAAAATATTAGAACAAAACAGACATTAAATTTATTCTTTTTGTGGAAAACAAAACCCAAACCAAACAACACAGTTAGTGTCAGACCAAGGAGTGGATCATGGATTCATTCAGACGCTGCAAGTTTATGATGGACTCCTCTCCCCCCCCTCAGGCTCTCCCTGTTTAGCTGAAGCACTTCTTGTATTTTCAGTATCTGAATGCCTCACAAACACAGCTTTATTCTCATTGTAGTGGCATGTTATTGATGTAGAGCTGAGCCATAGAAAAGCTAAGGAAATTTTACTCAAGGACTTATGAGTTTGTATATACACACTTGCAGGTGCCCAAATGCCCTATACACGCACCATATGCACCCTGACTTTCAGGAAGTGCTAAATGCCTCTGCCTGAAAACCTAGACCCCTCAAGGGTTTCCAGCTGGTTGCTCAGATACTGAGATTCCTCGGATAAGTAGTCAGTTCTGAAAACAATATTGAGCACAGAGGTCTGAGGTTATACTGGCAGCCTGTGGCAGACTGCAGGCCAGATCAACGGGCATTTATGTGCCAAACTTCCACTGAGGATGAAGGTCAGTGAGAACAAGGAACCTAACCAAGCTTTGGGGACCTGGGCCTTCATTTCAACTGTCCTTTCACCTATACTACTGCCCTCTCACCTATACTACTGCCCTCTCATCTGGACCATCCTTCTCCTCACACTGCAGTGTAGTCTTATACCACAGGGCACCTGCAACCATGAGTTACGGCTGGGAAGAACTAAAAGCAGAGAGGGTTTTGCTGGTGTTAAAACTGAAGATGGACTTCAGCGCATCTTGTCATCCCCAACAGGCAGCACATCCCAGTCAAGAGGCAGAACACTGAAACTACTCCCCTGAACTGGGGTGGTGATGTGTAACTCCCATTCATCTTCTGGTAGCTTTATTTTCCTTGAAAAATTCTCTCATCTCATTGAAGTAGTAAAATGGGAAGCCAGTCAATTGGCAGATGAAGGGATCAGAGCATGTTAAACTCCACACAACATCGGGCAGCTCTTCTTTTTCTGCGTGGCAGCTCTGTCACGGGTCCGGTGTCTTAGGGACAACACAAAGGAGCAATGCCTGCACATTACCTCTGCCTATAGAGTCTCGCAAAACATATGGTCCATCTGGCTGATTTATATTGGCAAAGGAGCCAATTAATATTTTCTATATATTTTGGCTTAACATCTTGATTGTGACATGTAACCATGCCAATTTCAGGCTGGAACCAAGCAAAAAGAAACAAAGCTGACCCAAAAAATATAAGGAAGAGGCCAAGAAAAACGGTGACTTTTAAGTCACTGAGAACATTGCCATCTCTAGGGACTGTGGGTGCTGCAAATATATGCAAAAATTAACATAGGCCTGAGCAGAGTGCTGGTGCTATGAAGGGCACTGAAAATAAATAAGCCTTCCAGGTAAGGAGAGACACTCTATCACGTACTGAACTCTGCATGTTATACCCCAGGGAGGTAGAGAAGGCGTCAGTCATGCAACCATAGTCCTTGAGGGTCCCAGGAGAAAGCTAGGCATGGACTGTCATGCCCAGCCAAAACAGACACCTATAGAAAAAGGAGAGAAGAACATGCCACAGAGCCAATGGATTGGGGAAGGGTACTCATGAAGCTTGTCAATCTTCCAGCACCGCTAAGTGACTTAATTTTCTTTTAAGCCCTGTAATTGTCTAGTTGGCGGGACTGCCTTGCATGACAGCTATCCCACAAAGGAAAGCTCACGAAATCTGCTCCAGAGCAGACAGAGCTAATCGGTACATAGTGGCTTTAACTGATCTGGCACTGCTGAAATCCCTGGAAGTAAGACATAATAAAGGCAAGGCAGCCACAAAGCCCCACATATCAAACCGTTGTTAGCAGTGAGTCTAAGGAATCATTCAGAGATTAACAGCAGGGGTGAGAGTCCTGCCCTGGCCAGCACATGCCTGAGGATATGGCAGGCTGGGCATGATTACTGCTCCTCTGAAGTGAGTGAGATACAACCTGCTGCCAACTAGCTCTTGGTGACAACTGAAGTCTATGTATGATCTGGCTCAGAGCCCAGTGACCAATAACCCCCAGTTCAGAGTCCAAGCTTAACCGAGGCCATTAAACCCACCAAAACCCAGAGTATCACTTGAACCTTTTTCCCTTGCATACCCCTTCCCTCTGCATTCTACAAAGGGCAAAGGAGATGGGATTCCTGGGTTCTTGCCACCTTGTATACCAAAGCATCACAGAATTCCAAGAAAAAGGGAAAACTTAAATACATCATGAAATACAGAGGTCACAGTCTAGAGAGATTTTAACCTTCCTGTTTCTGGACTGTGGTCTGCGCATCTAACAAGACATTGACGTTGTCCCTTCTGTTCTTATGCTCCTCCTCTGGATACAAACCACTTACATTTTGTAATGATGTGACACATTCTCGTTCGGCTGCCCCCCTCCATATGCCACTGGTCTTCCCTCCTGGCTCCCAGCCTCAGTACAGAAGAAATCAGAAAACTGTTAATCACCCCTAATAAGCAGGTGAAGACACTTCCACAGACAGAATCAGTTTAGCTCAAGCTAAAGCTGAAAGCAAATTCAAACACTCCTGGTAGACACAGTTTTTAATCATAAGGTGATCTTCTAACCAGCTGTCTATTCTTCTCTCACAATGTCTAGGAAATCCTTATCATGGTCTCAGAAGTCCAGCAGGAGGAAAATATGTTACCAAACTCCCTGACCATAAGCTACTTATGGTCAGTGGCTTAGGCTCAAGACAGATTAACATAAATCTAATAAATTCAGTGCAAGAACTTCTGCTCCAAGATCCTAAAATTTTCATCAGAGTCAATGGGGACCGTAATCAGAGGTCTAAGTGTTTTTGGTCTCCAGTTGACTATCCAGCTATCTAGCCAGTATGACTGTAGTTCGGTCAAGTTCAGTTCTGGCTATCCTGTAGTTGTGTTTATTTCATTTTCTCTTCTCACATCATCACACATAAATACAGTCAGTCAGTGACGCCTGAAAGGCACTGATGGACTTGCACTTACTGTTACACTTTGCCATATCCAGGAGCCTTCTATTTTTCATTCCAGTACACAGAGATGCCAGTTTTCTTAATAACATGCCAGCCTTCTTGGCTTGCATGTTATATTTCTTGGTTCAATTTTACTCATTTCTTTGTGAGTAGTAGAAGCTTCACAAATAAACGAAGCACTCGCCTGTGCTTTAACCACCAAACCGTACTCCTCCCACACTGCACTTAGCAAGGAATGAAAGAAGGAATAATCCAAGCCACAGAAGGCTCAGTTTACCCTGCTACAGACAGATAAGTACAGCAACCTTTTCTATCACGCCAACTCCTCCACCACAAATGGATTCACTTCAGTGAAAAGCAGCATTTCCACCCTCATTCTCCTTGGTAAATTCTACTGGGGGAGGATACATTTATTGGTGGTCAAATATCTGTAGGAATGACCCTACTGACGGACCCTGCTGTAAGGACTAGCTGAATCTTGCCTTTCCTTAGCTCCAGCCCATCCTCCGTGCTGGTGCAATGGTTTCCTGAGGGAGGAAGGAGCTCTGGTTTTAGATGTACCTTTTTACCCATGAGTATTTTATGGTCAACTCCTGATTACCTTTAGAAAGATTGTTGGGGTTGTGAATAGGTCAGGCCATCAGATCAGAAGCACTAGGGCTGGACCCAGAAGAATTACAGTTATATTTGTCTGGAGCTGTAAAATGTGGGTTTATCCAATAGGACAGGGCTATGTTAAATATGTCTGTACTCCATGATGTTAATTATCCTTCTTCCATTAGTCCCCTCGCATATGGTCTTCTGTCTTAATGTACATAGTCTGTATTTTCCACGTCTTTATTTTACCTGGCTTGTCTAGTCTCATTACATTAGATAATCAAGGGTCAACAATCCTGATTGTGCTAAAACATTAAATGAGCCCAGCATAAGTAGATGGTGACTGAAAGACTCCAGGATCAAATAATCACTGAAAGCTTTTGTAGCACAGGTATTCCTGAAGTAAATGGGAGATACTGATAAAGTTCTGGGACTTGCCGTCTCCTCTGATCTATGCAGAAACATAGACAAAAGTGCCCTGTTATTTCCAACCAGTTTAGTGCACTAGGGAAGTAAGTTCCACGTGTGTCACTGAGCTTCACTGTTGTAGGATTATTAAACTGGGCTTTTTTTCTCCTGTGTACATATTTTTACATGATACTTGTTAGGGAGGTGTCTCAGCACCTATCATCTACTTGTGAAATTATCCTTGGTACAATCCTGAAAATGAATTATTATTTCAGTTTACACAGAATGACCTGAAGCCCCAAAAGACCCAGCACATTTATCTATGGCAAAGTCAGGAAATGAATACAAAATCCTCCAACCCAAGCCTTAGCCACCAACTATAGCTTCTTCTTGAGATGTTTCAGAGGCAACTTTTCTGTTGCTATGGCAGCATGAGGTCCAAATTCATGTTTCCCCACACAAAACCTGACAGGAAAACCATCTTATGAATAAAGGCTATACATCATGGCCCTTAATTTAATCAGGAGTTGTTATCAATTACACATCCTCTCAGGAAGCTGCCCTCAACCTCCTGCAGAACCTATTCTCATGCAATCTTTCTTTTTTTTTCTAGTTAATTTGGACATGATGGTAGTGCTGCCCTAACAGGGACCATGCACAGCCTTCAGGAACTGGCCCTCTGGAATAGCAAAAGAGATTGTCCCACAGACCAAGGGGAAAAGGGAAAAGGGAAAGCCACAGAGCTGAACCAAATAGGGTTAAAAAAGGCAATGGCAGGAGTGGATTCCATTTGTTTTTCCTTTACAAAACCCTTCCAGGGTGTAATCTCCTTGCTGCATTCCCCTAATTCTCTTCCTCCTGTTTCTATATGTCCAGAGAGGTCACTAGAAAAGTCACTATTAGGATGCAGCCTGGCTTAGTGGCTAAGCCATCGGATAAGGAATTCTGGGCTCTGTCCCCAGCACAGCCTGCTAACAGACCTGGGCACCTCCTTTCAGTTCCCTGTATCTTCATTTCCTTCCCTTCTCCCCAGACACACACGTCTGGTTCCTTTATTTTGCTTGAAAACTCATCTAGACATAAGCTGTTCTTAATGAGGTTGCACACAGGGCAGGTCAATACAATTGCAGGCTTCGATGTGGGTTTTAGTATGCTTGCAATATAAATGATAATGATTTAAAACCCATCTGTGCAAAGGTAATGTTTTGGAGGAAGGTGTTTCACTCCACAAATGTAGGACTGGGGACCTGTGGGTGGGGAATGTCGGAGGTCCTGGAAGTCTTTGAGAAATGAGGAAAGCTGTCGCAATGACCACTCCACAGATGAGGCCTTGAAGAACAATTCTCTCTTACACTTGGAAAGAGCATCTTTCTATTTCCCTCTGTTTTTGCGCTTCTTCATTTTAGGCTTTCTTTTAAAAGTAAAGATAATGCCTTTTTTTTTTTTTAAATTAACTCCTCTGGCCTCCTCCCTTCATTCTGTCTCTAGGTCATACTCCTTTTGCCTTATGCTTATACCTTTCCTAACAGGTACTTCTCTGTCTTTGTTGTCTGCTTTCTCCGATCCCTCCATTCAACCCTCTTAGATGCCTCCCCACCCCCATTATCTCTTCACATTGTGCATGTGCATTAATGGCGGAGAAAGCAAAAATAAGAGCCCACCCATTACAATTCTTTCCACAATGCCCAGAAGGATCTGTGTTTGAGGCATGTTTTAAAGATCATTGTAAATCAGGAAACAGCAAGGTGGAGTGAAGGGAAACTGGAAAGAGCTCTCAGCTTATGAATATATAATACAAGAATATGGGCCCTCGCTCCAGTTTAATCTTGCCAACAGTTACTAGACCAAGTTCCTTGAACAAAAAGTCATTATTATGACTAACCATTCTGTATTTATAGAGAAGTAGCATTAGAAGACAAACAGTTCAAGCAGCGCTCTTGTGCTAGATGTTCTTTGCTTTTTCCTGTATGTGGTCTTTTATTTCAGCATTAATTGTGGTTATAAATCATTCCCAACCTGCTTTGGAATGAGTTTACACAGACTTCGTGCTGCTGAAGACACAGTACATTTATACATAAAAGATATAAAGCCTTCAGCAACTCCAGGGCTAAAAATACCATGTACCAGGAATCAAACCAACAGAAGATTTAAAAAGTAATTATCACTAAAATATTTCTCTGCCTCTTGCCACAAATGGCTACAGCTACTTTTGCACCATGCAGAGGGCACTGGAGTGGGCAAAGTGGTCACTGACAGGTGTCTTTGAGAGGCACTTGTGCCAGGAAAGGTTTTGTTTTCACAGAGGATGCAATCTGGCTATAAGAGTCTTGTTAAAACTGAGTGGTGAACAGGACGGGGAAGGAACGTGGACACCTAACCCCTGTCTATAACCATCCAGGCCAGAAAGGATGAGGCAAAAAAAGCCTGAAAGGGAGAAGAATGACTTATATTTCGTTTTTTTGCTGTGTTGGAATATATCGGCCCCATGAGGAGGAATGTTATTTGAACCACCCGGGGTGCACATTCCTCTGAGAGCCAGGGAACGTGGAGCCTTGGCAGGCAGGCCAGATGCCAGGCTGGGACAGAACGACCCTCTCACAGCCTTCTGATGTTTCCGTCAGCTCCAGCAAAGAAGGATAAAAAAAAAAAAAAAAAAAAAAAAGAGCTTGTTAAACCTCATACAGCTTTCAGATCAAATTTTTATCCTGGTTCACTTTGGAAGACTCTTGAACAAGCTCAGCGCTTCAAAGCTGAGGCTGCAAATCTCCCAGGGAAGGTTCCTGTGTTTAATAAGCTGTTTTGACTGGAATTCAGAGAGAAAGTAAAGATTACTGTTGGCCTAGCAACAGAAAATGTGGCCCAGACCTGTTACCCCATATCTGACCAGACAAAAATGTGTACTCTGTTAAAAACTGGAGATTTCTCAGAAACATTGGCATTAGAATAGTTCTGGTTCCCCTGAAGTCAATAGCAAAAAGTCTCATCATCTCTCATGGAAATACCTGGGACTAATTTTATTTGGAAAGAAGGTGCTGGAAGGTAGTGCCAGAACACCAATATAACAAACCTGTAAGTTATATAGTGGCTCAGCTACTGGGCAAAATAGCTTCCAGTTTACTCTTTTCAACCATTCCACCACAAAATTAACCCTTGAAGTGCTTCGTATCCTAAGAGCATGCTGAATGCTGACAAGCAGAGAAGCATACAGCAACTGAAATACCATTAACATCAGCAATGCTTATAATTAGCTTATAATAGGATGGAGCCATGATTCATGTGATTCAGACTTTCTTGAAGGACCTGGGTAAAATTTTGATCGCTCCTGAGGACCTGTCAATGTTCTTGGTGTCTTGTCTCCAAGGCCTTCAAGCACAAAACAGCACATCACCCTGTTAACTGCACCAGAAGTCCTGGAAAAAGGGGATCAGGCCTTTCTACCACCACTGCAGTGAGACATGTACTCATACCACTTCCCTTGGTGTCCACACTTTCCATCCTAGGGCACACAGATACAAAAATAAATACTGTATCAAGACAGTGAATGTCTCCAGAGGATTTCACTAAATGAAAATTTAAATCTAACCCCAGCAGAGACCCCTTTGCTCTGACAGGTCTTGTTTTCTTTAAGTTTTGTTTTTCTTCCTTTAACACAAATATGATCCGTCATCTGCCCAAATTCAAACCTGATGTAGACCTTCAAAAACCTACACCCAGCTAACTGTGGTACTCAAATGGCAGTCTGTCCTTTCCCATCTATTCTTGTTAGTGTCTCTATTCATCAAACTTTCGCTCACAATTGAATTCCCATATCTGAAAGTTATAAGTGACAGAAGTGAACAGCTCTGACTGAAGAAAGCATTAGTCCTCACATTTCTGCCAGCATGGATAGGAATATATATACCCTTTGCAAACTGGAAGGTCCATCGTAAAAGTTTCCAAAATCCACCTGTTTTGATTAGTATGGTTTGCATGCAGCAGGCCAGACACAGTAAAATATAGGGGTTTCATTTCCCCTTTGACTTCAGCACTTCTTTTCCACTAACTGCCCCATTTCCTGATTCATCTGCATCAAAGTTAGCAAAATGAAAACACTCCTGGAAATCTACAAATCAGTAGATAAAATAACTGATGCTGATAAATTTGCTAAGATGAGAAGGACTACTTGCAGTTTTCAAAGGACTGGGTACTATACATGCCTATTTTTACAACAAACCCATCAGTTATCCCAGGATTTCAAAACTCCTCATCAAAAAAAGAAGTTTTTTAATTTTCCAGTAGGTATTAGTGCTAGCACTGGTTAGAAAATATGTTCTTCCCACCATGGAACATAATGACAGCAATGATTCAAATACAGAAAAATGTGCCCCAAAGTAGCTGAATTTAAATCTAGACTCTCATAGCTCCCGTGAAGTATCATGGTCTCCCCACTAGGGAAGCAAACAAAGTACATCATCTGAAACCAAGTCCTGCCAGAAATTTCAGACAGTAGGGCCGAATCAGCCCAGAAGACAAGTCAGTTTTAGCTCTTGTGGTGTTCTGCAGCAGCATTCAAAAAGAAATGTTCTGAGTTAAATGCAGTTCCTTACTCTAAAGACAGGCAAAATTCTCTGTTGAAAGCTCATATCTTCTGTGATTTGGGCTTTTTTTCTTGTCAAAGACCAGTCCGACTTCAAAAAAAGATTTTGATAAAAACCTTCAGACAATTAGCTACATGTAATAACAGATAAAAAGCTCTCTTTATCATTAGGACAACTGAGACACAGAAATAAGTAGTGGTTATGGATTAAGTTTGTGGTAGACCTGTGGGCTACATCTCCAGCATTTACCCTGAACAGCCACCAGTGATCAGTCTGATCCTGATCTCCTGATTCCAAGTTTGGCATCAAAATAAATATTTTGGCCAGTGGAATTTACTTTTGTTTAGTTCAAAAATTCCTTCGTAAGATGAATTATCAAAAGCAAGCAAACCAGAGGGATATAATCTAAGTCTCCCTTAAATCTGAGTAACACATATCTAAGCAGCTTATATCTAAGTTAAACACAGTATAAAATGGAGTAAGTGGAATCACAATCTAGCAAAAGATGCAGAAGTAGAAAAAATATCAACATGAGAAATTTTTCATAGGGTTGTTTTTTGTATTGGAGATTTGGGAATATCAAGGTGCTAAGACAACGTCAATGCTTTGCTAGAGCAGCAAATTCTTTCCCCATGTGTTTGTACAGTGCCTTGAACAAGCTAGTTCCAGTCTCAGCTGAAGTCTATCGTCATTAAAGCAATGGTAAAGCTAACAGTTGTGTACCATCCTCTAGATAAGAAACATATGTGCTCCAAAGGGCTCATAGTCTAAGTGAAGAATGCAAAGCATGGGAGGAAACAACTCTGATTTATACCATTTATAGGAGGAAGATGGAGGTCCAGCTATCTGAACAAGGTCACATACTGCCAACAAATGAATCAAGGTTTCCTCAGTCCCCATCTAACACTTTAAATGGAGGGCCACCTTCTCTCTCAAGGACAGAATCGTAAGCATAAAAAGCATGCTTTTGATGCACTAACAAATTACCTGCCATCAGGTGGTTCTTTATCTCTTAAAAACATTACTTCTCTAATGAAAGTGGGTTTCCTGATTAAATAGTAGGACTACATCGTATCTTAGCTTGCCTTGAATAATGACTATATGAAACGTACAGCCTCACATCCTTCAAAAAAAATGCAGCTGAACTTCAAAATACTGGGCTTGAGTGATTCAATAACTAAAGGACAATTGCAGGACAACTGTTTCTGCAATGTCAGACAAGATTTAATGTAAATAAAAATATAGAATAAAGATTTCTACCACTTACCAGCACACTGATTGTTTTCATCCAGCTGGTAACCAAATCGACAGATCAGAGGTCTTGTAACAGTAGGGTAGTTAGGAACAGGGCCTGGTGCTGGGGGCGGTGGATAAATATTTGAATAAGGATTCAGATATGGTGATCGATACACTGGGTTTGTTCGGGGTACACATAAATAGCCACCATTCTGGTTGACACACACCATATCTCCTCTGCAGGCCTCAGGAATAGTCCGACATTCATCAATATCTGGAATGAAATTGCAGAAGTTAAATGAGTGATTGCTTCTTAGTGATACCTATCCAAAAAATAGTTAACACATTTTTCTCAAGACTTTGCTAAAAAATTTGATACCCTCTTTGAACGGAAAAGCTAATCCTTCTCACTTTGAAGTTAGATCATACCAAAACAGGAAACATCCCATATAATCAACATATCCTGTGTTCTACTTGTTTTACTTCACTATTAGAGGGCGAAGGGAGAGGGGAAAGCCTGCTTTGTTATTCCATAAATGTTCAGTTTAAACACTGATTTACACATGGCTGCAGCATGCTGCCGCCTGTTCCTGCTAGAGGGTCTGTCCAAACCACAACACGCAGATCAAGATTTCAAACATTGGTGGTTTGGTTTGCCCAGCTGTGAAACTTGGATCCCGATTTGGAACTCCCGAGATCCCTCCCACAGAAAAAGTTAGGGATGTTCAGATCTGGGGACATGGTTCAGGTCTCTTTCTTGCTCTGATTGAGATCATTGCTGAATTAAATTTAGAAAGATACAAACGGTTTAGCCAAACCGAGCATCTGCCTGGTTCTCGGGGCACAGAAGCAGTGGGCTGCTATGACAGGGCGAGCAATCTGTTGCTGATTTTTCCCTTATTGTTAGAGTGACTTTAATGCATGCAGAACATGCTGCCCCGGAGCCTGAATGCCACTGATGAAAAGATGCTGTAGAGCAAAGTGCATGTTTCCCTATATTGCCTCAACAATTTACTTGGAGTTTCAATGCGCTGAGCAGTGGTAGACTTTATCTGAGCCTCCAGGTGGAAGCTGCCAGCAAAGACAGTAAATACTGAATTTGGAGGAGAAAGAAGGAGGGTGAACAACCCTTGTCATCTGCAACTAGACTGAGCTGCCTTCAAAATGCATCATTGCTATTTGAGAAGCACTGACAGCCAGTTAGCAGTTAGTACCTCAACAATGTCAAAGATCAGTATATATTTGTGCTATGTAAACACACACATGTATTTATACATACACATATATATTTTTGTATATACATATACACAAACACACAGATTTGTCAGACAGCAAAAAATTTTCAACTAAAACATACTAGCAGCACAATGTTAAAACTCAATAAAGTCAGGATTTCTGAACCCCAATTTATACGTATTGATTTAATTAAAGTCCTACCTAAGCATTGCCCAGAGGCACGGTCCAGGTCAAACCCATTAGTGCATTGTTGCTAAAATGAGAAAACAGAGGACACTCAGTGACTGTGAAATGAGAGGGTTGCAGAGTCAAATGCTCATCTGGATTATTACGCTTAGTACAATTGTTCAGCACTATACAGCACACCAAGATAAAGTCCCCTCCCCAAAGGACAGTCAGCAAAGCATGAACCTGAGGCCTCAGCACTTATGCCACCCCTTAACTCAGAAAGTAGTTCCCTCAGGTAGTGACGGTGTCAGGCTGTTCCTCTCCTGGGGGTAGCCAATGCATAATGTGTGATGGGCTCCATTCCAGTTGTTAACACAGAAGTTACATTCTTCTGTTTTGGGGGTCTTGTTTTTGCCAGAACAGGGGGAGGGGTGTCAATTAAAAGGTACTAGCTAACCTCTCTAGCAGGCTCTAAAACTCCACAGATAGACCATTCAGTACATACGTCTCAACATATCAGCCATCTGACTGAACTACACCAATGCACGCAGCATGGGCAGTAAACAGAAGGAGCTGGAAGCCACCGTGCTGCTAGAAAGCTATGACCTGGTTGCCATCACTGAAACTTGGTGGGATGAATCCCACAACTGGAGTGTGGCTATCAATGGCTACAGGCTGTTCAGAAGGAACAGGTGGTGAAGGAGGGGTGGAGGCATTGCCCTCTATGTGAAAAGATAGATACAGTGTGAAGAGCTGGCTCTGAAGAATAGCCATGAATAGGTTGAAAGCTTATGGGTATGGATCAGAGACAAAGGTAACAAAGGGAGCCTTGTGGTTGGCGTCTACTACAGACCGCCTGATCAAGGGGAGCCTATTGACGAAGCCTTC
>JAVKLA010000040.1:4428872-4439207 GCA_034782735.1 Sagittarius serpentarius
GGTGGTAGAAGCCCCATCCCTGGCAACATCCAAGGCCAGGCTGGATGGGGCTCTGAGCAACCTGATCTAGTTGAAGGTGTCCCTGCTCCCCCCGCAGGGGGGTTGGACTTGATGACCTTTGATGGTCCCTTCCAGCCCAAGCCATTCTATGATTCTATGACTCTATGAACTGAAGCCACAGTTAAAACGTAACTAGCTTAATAAAAGTGAGGCTTTTTGTTTACACCAAACCTTTTGATTTTTAGAGGATAAATCTTTAGATGACGCATGTTCTAAGCATGCAAGGTTACTGGAGGCCTTGTTCCTTCCTATCTTGTGGTGGTGGTGTTTATCAGGGCTGCAACCTTGAGTCTTCAGCACCTCCTTGGTGACCTGCAGCATTTCTAAACCAGTAAGAGTCCTGGTGATGATTGTGTCAAAGCCCATTAAAACGATTCCCTGCTCTCCCTAGTTTTTGACTGGGCCTCCAGCTATTTAGCAACCAGCCAAGCAGTTGACACAAGCACAGGATCCTGCCAGTAAATAGGTTATACTAAGGAATGTAAGCAAGAGAGATCCATAAAATAGGAACCACTGAAGTAGCCAGAGGCCAGAGGGATGGAATACCTTCAAGTTTCTTCCTTTTTTGTTGTTGCTAAATGATAACGACACTTATTTTTTGGACTTTGTGGAAGAAATCAGTGGAAGACTAAAGTACTTGGTTCATGTTTGGAAAAGTAGTAAGTTGCAGATGGGAGACAAGGGTTAGAGGACTAAGTCAGTGGAAGTGGGCCATTGCAGGAACTAGGGAGGGGACATGTAGTGAAACACATGGCACTGTTTGGACTGCATCTGCCACTTGCACATATGAATACATAAAACCACTGCTAGAAGTGTCAAACAAGTATGAAGGAATTCTGCCCTCATTTATTTTGGCATTCCAAGGTGGAAAGCCAAAATATTCTGATGGGAGAATGTATAATCAGCCTGATGTTTTAAAGAATGTACGTAGTCTACCTTTTGTTCTCTTTTCTGTGCTGTGGCATATACACTACACCTAGGTTAGCAGGAAAAGTTAAGATAGTTTTTAACAGAATTATTTTTTTTGGACAGTCAACAAGGATTCAGCAACACTGAAACTACTGTAGAACTGGTTTCAACAACTTTCTAGAACTTTGTTCTAGAAAAGATTCCAATATTGTCAGACTGACCAGTTTCAGTGTCTTCAGAAAGAATTCATCGCTATCATTTTGGTTTCAAGTTGCTTTTTGCTTAGACTTCAAAAATCAATTTATGGTACAAGATGTTTTTATAAAAATCGCAGTGGAAACAGTATTTTTTAAATTATAAAAACAAACCCTTAAAGACATCTCAAAAATTCTCCAGGGGCATGAAAAGCATTTCCCATACAGATCCAATGTTCACAAAAATATCAATAAGCATGCCATGTGCAGGAAATTTTCAATGTAATAGAAAAAAAAAAACCAACTACATTTCAGAGCCTTTTGGCAAAGGTATTTAGAAACACAGCTCTGGACACTGAGTGTATCTGGAGTATCAACTAGGAATCCAAACTTAACATGCCTTTGGGAACTATTTTTCCTAATTTAAACTCCACACAGAGCCCAAGAACACAAAGAACTAATGCTTCTGCTATTTCAAGAACTGGACTGCTTTACTTCCATCCACCCTCAAAAGCCCTGCCTCTTGAACAAAAATGTTTTGGGGATAAATTAAAATGAAAACTAGGATACAGTCATTCAGAATCACAGTCCAAAATTAAACAGTTACGAGAAGATCCTGCTATACACAGAAAATGCCTATTTATATGAATATATTTATATGAAGTTTTCCAAGCAGGGATGTTCCCCAGCACAGAACTGAGCTGTCCCTGCTCTCACGGGATGGCTTTTCTTATTTCCTTTTCCAGAAGTGTTCAGTTCAGAGGCAGAATCATGTTTTCAGTGAGGTCCAGGTTTCTACAGGGATATTTTGCTGAGTTGGCAAGGATGAGTCAATAAGCTCGGTCTATGTTCAACTCCAGAATCCTGCTGGCTCCAAGTTCTCCCCTCTAAACCCTTAGACCACACAGCTTCCTTTTCATGTAAACCCCAGACCACAGAGCTTCCTATTCACCTGCTAGCCAGTTAAATCTCATGCCATATAGTGCTTCAGTACAAAACAGTGCATAGTTCTCTGCATGCACCTCTCACCTGTGCTTTTCCAGGGCTTGAAAGGCAGACGGCCAGTGTGAAAGCAGTCAGTATCCTGTAATGTGCATAGAAAACAAGCTGAAAACCTTCTGATATCCAGTCTCATTATACAGCATTAAATACACATGGACTAATTAACTTCTAGTGACACTTCAGTGTATTCCAGAGTTTTGCTAACATAAATTTGGCCTCTGGAGAAGGAGTAATAAAACTGCAGGCCAGATTCAGATCTCAGAGTCACTAATTTTACTATAGTTTTATGCAACTGGGATCAGAATCAGAATCAGACTGTATGTGTCTATTAACTAATCTATTTTTTATGACACCCCATGCAGCAGCTGCTTAATGAACAAGTGTGCAATATTCAATGAAGCATTTTTGCCCCTCTCTGACACCTCTTTTGAGAATATAAAAGTTTTTCTTGCATATTATGCACATTTTACAGATGGGTAAACCAGAGCACAGGCCCTGCCTAAGCTCACAGTGCAATGCATTGGCAGGGCTGCAGACATGTCATGCAGGAGGTCCTGAATCCAAGCCAGTTGCTCTAACTGCTAAACCGCATTTCATCCCCAGGAGACTATATCCGAGATTAATCCATTTTCTTAGGGCCAGATTCTGTCCCTTTACTCAATCTTGAGTAATACATTGCTCTGCAAGTAGATGAACTTGCAGAGCGTCATCAGTTACTAGAAGTTCCTATCTTCAATGGAGCCTTCCCCAGTTACATCATCTTAGCATCTAGTGGGACCTACTGGGTCTCTTCACTGCAACTGAAAGAAGAGGATTCCTCGCTAACAGAGCTCTATGGTTATTTTTGGAACTCCTTACCTGGAGCATAAAAAGTCTGGTCATCGAAGCTCCCACCCTCAAGTATTTACTAACAGACATAAAACCAGGAAAGCATAGTAAGAAACTATTTTTTTCTATGTACTATGGATTTCAGTGTTTTGCCGCTGCCTTATGTAAAACTTCTTCTCAATACAATTAGACCCACATCTTGCTTATCTTGGATTCTAGTTCTGAATGGCAATTGTATACAATATGTTCCCACAAAACCAGTACAGGAAGCAAGGGATATTTTAGGTAGCCTTAGTTCTGCTACCCAAGCAAACTGCCAACTTTGTCTCTTAGAGCTGCCTCTGATTTCCAGTGCAAACTGAGTTGCTGAACAAGACCTACAAATGCATCAGACAAAACCACACACAAACAGCGACTGACACATTTGAACAAATTTGTTTGAAATGAGGAGACAGCCACAAGCTCTGAAAAGTAAATATAAACCCTAAAATGGTTGTTCATAGTGCTATGGAGACAGATTGTGCTTGTTGGCAGCTTTTGAGTGACAAGGGAAGGCAAATTCTGCACAGAGTTTTCCTTAGAGTTGGATGAAAAGAATTCAAAGTACAATGTATATCCATTTAGGCTTGCACTTAATTTATTGATTGCTCAAAACTTTTTGAAGAGATTTTAAAGCATGCACTGGTATAAAGACTGGATACTCACTTTGCATATAGCAAGAACAGGAGCAGCAGGAAATACAACAGGTTATAGCTGAATGTCAACATACCTAGCAACTGGGCTATGCTCTACATTATGGCAGAGCAGTGCACACTAACAAAATCCCCTATAAAACTGGTCAGACAAAACTCATACATTTCTAGACAGTCTTTAGTTTTTGTTGTTACAAGATGATATATTCTTTCCTCTTGGTGGGGGGGGTGACCTTACTGCCTCATACGTGTTCTGCCTGCAACCACCATCTCAATTTGCTCGTTACTTTAGATCTCAAATCCCCTCAAGAATTATTAATAGACATGCAGCACAACCTATCATCAACACTATATGCAGCTGGTCATAGTAGCTTGACCAGCAGGCAAAATATTTTAAACTAGTAATTAACTTCTGCAATAGTAACTAATTAGCTTCAAATCAATCACCGTAGCCAGCGGGATCGTTTGCTGTCGCAATTCAGCACTCCCGCGGATGCCGGGGTTCCTAAAGCGCAGAGTATAAGCACAGATCAAGAAGGAACTCGTCAGAGACAGCACAGCTTTAGTAACAGACAGATTGTCTTTCCCCACCTCTGACCATTGAGATCCCGACTCCTTGCAAATGGATTTAGCAAGTGGATTAGCATACCGAATCGCTGCCACAGATATTTTCCACAAGTAGGTTTCCCTTCAGTAAGCAGAGAAGTTTCATGCATACCACTTACCTTTTTAATCCTTGCATGTCCAAAACCGTTGGGGAAAGGTGGAAAAAAACCAGAGCCTGTGCTGATGAATAACTAGAAAGTTTTCCCAAACATTACCCTCTGCTAGCACTTCAGTTCCTCAGTCATTTATAGTCCAAAGAATGAAACAGCAAGTAATGGAGAAGATCGGGAGCCGTCTGTACCTCCTCAGACACTGGAGAGAATACAGAGAAAGCACCTGGTTTTGCTTAGTTCTCTTCTGTAATTCAGCATTAAACCAATTGGAGGAGGAATGTTAAAAATGAACACTTCATTTTCTAAGTATGTTAAACAATGCAAATGGGGGCCTCAGCCTGGGACAGCTGGTTTAGATTACAAAGCTCACCAACTGGCTAGACTCCTCACAACAACCTCGAGGAGCCTGCCAGGATAAAACACTAACAGCTTGAAGGAAAGCCTCTCCCGCTGCAAACTTCACAGTTAAATGTGCCTCAGAGCAGAGAGCACCGTTATTGGACAGAAACCCTTATCAAGGGACTGGAGAAGGGAAGGGATTGTTTTCCTTGCTCTGAGAACAAAAAAAAGTCAGGCTTTTTGGAGGCCCTCTAGCCAGTGTCTCGGACGATGAATATGCAACACTCGCTGCTTCGTGCCAATGGCATACGGATGAAAGGTCTGACCCTCTGGGAGGTGAATAACTTGAATTCATGACGATCGCAGCTACAGGAACTATATTGCTTAGGGAGTATTTGAAAACAGGAATAAACAAATTAAACGTTCAAAGGAAAACAAATGGCTTGTCTACAAACACTGGCCCTTTTTAAATGGACCCCATGCTTAAGGGAGCAGTTTGTGAAATGAAATATTTCTCAGGAAAAATGTATCTTGCAGATCTCCAGTTATGACTGAAGAGGAAGGGAAAGTACTTTTTCAGGTGTTTTGCAACTTTGCCACAGGCAGAGCTTTAGTAGGTAAGCAGAACATTTATGAGATGTGAGAGGTAAGCAATCAGATGCTGCAAAGATTATGCTAGATCCAAAGATGAACACTGAAATTAAAAAAGGACATAGACATTAAATTACTACTTCGAATTTCTGTTGAGTCTTCCATTTGAGGAAACTCTTTATTCCTAAGGAACATGAAATGTCTGACACGATAAAAATCTATCATATGTCTCTCTGTAACAGACAGAAACAGAGAAACAGAGTTATTATAACAGATATTCACAAAACTGGCCTCTAAGCATGGATACCCAACTTAAGGTACAAAGACTGAGCTGCTTCAGGGTTGCTGAGCACCCAGAAGGCATATCGGTGCCAATGGGAAGTGCAAGAGCTCTGTACCTCACTAACTGGCTGCAATTGTCCAAATTATTTTTAAAAAATGACAGCACCAGACACTCAGTGCCATTTCTGACAATTTGTTTCTCAGTGACTTGCTTACATCACTTGCATTGCATGGAAAATTAAACAGTCTCCAAGAATTATTCAGTGTCAATACATTTGCGGAAAAACAAGAACGAGTTAACTTATTTTAAGCAGATGTCCCAAAAGCTTAACAAAAACTCACACAAGGGACTTCTGAAGAAGCTCGCTGGGCATGTTGTGAGAGGAAAGTTTTGTCATGGGCCAGAAAACAGGCAAGAGATAGAAAGCAAAGACTGGGCAAATTTTCGCTGTAGCAAAAGATTAACAGTGAGTATTCTCATTACTCCATAAATCCAGTGTTTCTCAATACACTCAATGATCTGGAGAGCTAACAAGTCTAAAAGTAGCAGTGCTTACTGTTAGGTAAGGTTAGGTGTGTGAAGATCTACTGAAACTATAAGAAACAGATCTACAGCAAAGCAGATGCTCTGAGCATCCATTTGTGTGGATGAAGAGCTTGCTTCATATACTTGTTGATCCTTCACTGGCTGATCCACTGCATTTTTCTCATCATCATATGGCAAAATCATTGTACCCATGCCAGAACCACCGTACGAGTGCAGCACCAGTCTGCTCCCAAAGAATTGCCTCAGACTTTAAGAGTTCTGATTCATGAGCCAACTGGCAGAGGTGTTCCAGTGCTGGAGACAGGAGGTGAACCCAGACCTGACCACCTAAGGGGCTCCCTTAAGAAGAAGCACTGTACAAATGTTTTGATTTTTCCTGTCTCCATCTGACAGCTGGAGTGGATAAAAAACAGAGTATAAAAAGTGTACCAAACCACAACTTGGGCTAGTTTACAGTGTGGTGTCTTTTTTTTTCCTAAATAAAAGGAGTTGATGTTACGGCTAAGTGGAATTTCTGCAGTACCTTTCTGTAACTACCATGAGCCACAAAATAATGAGATGCAGCCACACCCTTCTCACAACTCTCTTTGATATGAAGAGTTGCATAAAGGAAGATATTTGTGGTACATAAAAACCCTTTTGTTCACCCTATAAAAACATGGACAATTCAATACATCTTTCAACACCATGTGCTGACACCTTCACCATTTATGCTTAAGATGGTGGCTAAACTTTAGGTCTAGCAGCACTTTCACTTCAGTGGTCTCAACTATCCCCCCATGTTATAAAATCCACTACTTTATTTAGATTACCTTGACATTTTCTTTGTCTTCACGAGGAGGTCCAGAACAGTCCCCAGTATATAATGGGGCTCTGTTAAGTAACTGAGTATGTTCTTAAAAGTTTGCTTTGTGTGTAGCTAGGGTTGAAACTATATCTCTAATTATGTTTAAGACTTGGATTTTGAAAATTGTGCAATATATATCATAAGGGGCACATAAACTATGTTGTGTAACCTTAACTCTACCCTCCTTGGATGAGACAACTGAATGTATAAATTGCGCCATGCTCCTGTAGATAATGCACAACGTTGGGTTAACAGGGACCCTCAGCACTGAAGAGCATAATCTAACGGCTTTTGAATGCTAAGACAAAAGCTGTATATAGGTCAGGGAACTCAGTAAGAGTTAATCCCTCAGCACTCCTGAACAAAAAATCTGCCTCACAAAAACTATTCCTCATCTACTAACTTTTACAACACTTCATCTCCTCCTTTAATTCTGATATTATACTTACACTTCTCCAGAACTAAATCTGTCAAACACCCTTCTTAGATGTTCTTGACATTTTTTAAAGTCCATCTTCTCTGAACATTCTCAAGGACATTGTCAAACTGTGGGAGCAGAGTCAATCACACAAATCTGTATGGTGGCAGGTGTGCAAGCCCAAAGTCATTTTAAGTGACAAGTCTTAGACATCTTTTACACAGCCATACAGACCTGAATTCACTAAAGGAATTTGCCAATAACTGACACTTTAAGGGCTTGCATGTCCAAGATTTAGATGCTTAAAACACCCATTTTTCTCCTACCAAACCTTATGGAACCAAATTTTCTACCAGCAAAACTGGTAAAACACTTAGAGCATAACTGCTGGGCATTTGCAGGAACAATTGCATTTTGATAGCACCTGAACTCCACAAGATTCACAAATTGGGCTTTTGCCTGACTGTGGAGATTCACTGAAGTGTTCTTGGAGACTGTCAAATAATCAAGCTTTTGGTATTGTCACACATTAATATAACACATGACAGGCAGCGATTTGAAATACACACATCTCACCCTACTGCCACATGAATAGCACTAAGCATGTGGGAAACTTGGTCTCAAACCCTAATTCTTCCTGAAAAAGAGTAGGGCTTGTTTCTTCCACCTCCCAGGAAAGAATCTCAATTGCAAACTCTTGGTGTTTAGGGAGTTCCCTCTCCTTTTTCAAAGAAGGTCTACCTTACGTTACCAGCTGAGGTCTGCTTCATTCAGCATCTGAATTGTAATTGCCATCTCATAACATGAACGATGCAATAACCTGTTCCAGATGGCTCAGGCCAGAAGCTCAAAAGCACAGTCCCACACATATTTTCCTTTCCTAGCCAAACACAACACAAGCAAGAATTAACAGTGAAAATTAACATAATATGTAATTGTAAAAACATCACTAGTGCTAACTAAAATGTACTGGGAATGTAGAGTCTCTGAGATGTCGTGTTGATCTGCAGCTCACACTACTGTTTTTAGGAAGGAGAAAGTGTAACAGTTTCTTTTGTGCTACTACCTTTTGGGGCTCAGTTGCTTCAACATGGTAGTTACCACTTGTGTGAGATACCTGTGGAAAAAAAGAGCCAATACAGCACCCCCTCCTTCCCTCCTGTATGGGGATGTCACCCATCTGTCTGAAGCATGTGTTCTTTTGGATGACAATACCACAAACGGTATCGCTGCTTCCCAAGAACAGTAAGCAGAGTGCCATTGTAATGTTGTAGCAGATGCTCTCAGAGTACCCTACCGCAGGGATCACATAATTTTAAAGTTTTTGTTTTACTTTAACTCTACATCTTACAGATGTTAGTATCTTTACAGATCTGTGGTCTCTCTGATACTGGTTTCTAACAGCACAGTTTCTTTTAGGAAAAAAGTTACCAGTGGAAAAGCCAGGCACCACTGGATCCATTTGCCAATGTAACAACACTAAACATGGACTAGTATCTGACTCCACTTTACTGTTTTGAAAACATATTAATCATCCCATTAAATGAGGAACAATAGATTCTAGCAGGTACGTACCGAAATCCAAATAGCTTAAATTTATGCCCAATGAACTGCATCTGCTGTAAGACAAAACTATTTCAGGTATATTACCTTTAATGAGATCAAGTTTGATGTTCATGATCACCTGTTTAGCTGTAGTGTTTTCTAAGAAGGTCTAGGTAGGCCGCCCAAGGCAAAAAAGAGTAATATTCTTGGAAGAACGCTTCAGTATGGTTCGGGGCTTTTTTTCCCCCCAAAAAGTAAGGTAAGCAAGCAAACTGAAAGCTTTTTATAACTTTCCCAGGAAAAATACAGAATCTTTCACAGCATTTTTGGTGCATGTGACAACTCTCAGCAGGTTCCTTCCTATTACTACTAAGTTGCAATAGTATACAACATTCTTCCTGATTTTTCAATCCTTAAATGACTGGCATTTATGCTTTAAAAACTATTTTCCTGTAAAAAGTGTATAGAACATGATCCTGTACCTAAAGACAAAAGATCACCTCGAGAACTCACACCTCTCCCTTGAGTTGTTGTGAGTAACTGAGAACATGATGCCCTAGCCACTGTTAATCCTTTCACTTTTTTTTCTGTTGCATCTCATCCTTGAGTATTGCTCTGGTAACTGCGATTCACATTTTGCCTGAAAACAGACAGATATAGTTTATTTTGTAAGATTGACAGGTATATAACCTAGGCTGTGGTCTTTTCTCCTCTGCATTTTTGTCAAATCATAGAATGGTTTGGGTTGGAAGGGGCCTTAAAGATCATCCAGTACCCATCTCCCTGGCAGGGGCAGGGACACCTTCCACTAGACCAGGTTGCTCAAGGCCTGTTTTGGGTTTGAGTGGCAAGATTTTGGTAGCGGGGGAGGGGGCTGCAGGGGTGGCTCCTGGGAGAAGCTGCTAGAAGCTTCCCTGGCTCCAAGTCTGACCCGCCTCTGGCTAAGGCCGAGCCCATCAGCGATGGTGGAAGCATAGTTACAAGGGGAGCCTGCAGCAGGGGAGGAGATTGGAATGTGAGAGAAACACCTATGCAGACAGCAAGGTCAGTGAGGAAGGCAGGGAGGAGGTGGGCCGGACGAGGGGATGGCCCTGCAGCCCCTGGTGAGAGGGCAGGCTGTCCCACTGCAGCCATGGAGGGGAGCGGGGGAGCAGATGCCCACCTGCAGCCCGGGGAGGACCCCAGGCCGGAGCAGGTGGGTGCCCCCCAAGATGGCCGGGACTCCTTGGGGAAGCCCGTGCTGGAGCAGCCAGTGCCTGAAGAACTGTCTCCTGTGGGAAGGACACACGCTGGAGCAGTTTGTGGAGAACTGTCTCCCGTGGGAGGGACCCCAGGCCGGAGCAGGGGCAGAGTGAGGAGTCC
>JAVKLA010000040.1:4440693-4486078 GCA_034782735.1 Sagittarius serpentarius
TTTTTATATTTCTTTTAGTCTGCTTAGGCAATTCACTTTGTTTTTATCCAGAGCAAAAGATTGCCCTCTGTAGCATTGAGCATTTTCCATTAAGACACTTAAGGTTCTGAGCAAACCCAAGTCTGTGGAAATGCCATCTCTCAACGGGGATATTTCAATGTTCACAAGCATGTGCACTATTTTTGTAAGGGCACCTGCCAGAACCCTGCTGATGAATCCAGAGTAGAAAAATATTTGACATCAGCCCTCTCTTCCAGAGCTTCTATCTTTCCAAGTGGTGGAAAACATTCCCTTTTAAAATATGTTTCACTCTTATAGGGACACATGTAAACGAAGACTTCTGGTTTCTTTTTCCAGTAAAACAATCGGCAAAGATGCCTACATTTCTGGATCTTTTCCTTATCTTATGATTTCCAGGGTTAAATGTTAGACAAATGTAGGAGTGGCAGAAAGTTTCTGTATGAGGAGAGGGATAATTTTGACTGTTTTGTACTTACTCAACTGCTTTCCTAACCCCAGAAGACATTTTTAAACTTTTATTCAATTTAAAAACTACTACACTTTATTTACTTATTCCTATAGCAGGGATTACACCATTTCACAATTTGCCTGTTTACTTTTGGGGTTTTGTAAGTTAACCATGGTGTTTGGAAATAAATTGGCTATGAAACTGGGTGATAAAAATGATGTGTGTTGTCTATTTGTTTTCAGACTCATAATCTATTGCTCTGCAGCAATGAGGGCTGCTATAAGGAAACAATTCAGAATGTTATAGGTAGCAATTCCACTGAGCAAGGGAGCACTGTTTGCTAGTTCTGCTGTAAGCGTGCTGCAGGGCTTACAAAGTCTTTGCAAAAGGATGCAATTCACAGCACCGATTGTTTGGTTTGTTTGGGGTTGTTTTTTTTTTTTTTTTTTTTTTTTATCTGCTGGCCTCTGCTTTGACTGTCACACCAGAAGGAACTGGGCAGTACTGGAGTTCCCACTGCAGAAGCAGCCTGGCTGTTCCCGGGGTCTCCAGCCCATTTGTGTGCTGTGGGGGACCAGAACCTCAAGCAGCCATGTGAAAAATCGGTGGCATGGGACCCTTCTCCCAGCAGAGACACTTGTACTGCTAACAGAGCCCATAGCTGGAGCCTGATAAAGCAATCAGTGTCCATTTTGTCCACTGTTTCAGAGCAAAATTCAAGAAGCTGAAGTTGTGCCAGATGAAGAAAATAGAAAAGAACAAAAACTCTGACAGGTTAAATGCAAAAAACCCAGAAAAACAGGCCAAGAAAGTTTGAGAAACAAATCGTAAGAGGCATAAAAGCTAATAATAAATTCTTTTTCAGACACACCAACAGCAGGAAAACTGCCAAACAGTCTGCAAAGCCAACAAATGAACAAGGTATAAAAATAGTGCTTAGAAAAGATAAAATCACAGTAGAAAATTAAGTGATTCTTCTTCATCTGCATTTGCTAGAGAAACTTCGACAGGTTCCCATAGTGGAATTAAAGAAGAGATCATACTTGGGAGGACCTGCCTAAAATTCAAGTGCCAGCAGAAGAGGTTGTAGAATAAATCAAGAAAATAAGAGTAACAATTCATCAGAACTCACTTGACATTTAGAAATTAAGCGTTGTAACGGAATTAAAGGTGAAGGTATTTAACAGCTGAATTATTTGTAAGTGTGACCTCTCACAAAATTGCCATACTACTAGAAGAACAGAAGGTACCAAATAAGATACTGTATTTAATGGGTTTCCATATAATGCTTAAGAAAATACAGAACAGTAAATCCACTGTATCAGGCAAATCAGTAGCACAGCACAGGAGACTTGTGCTGATCTTTTAGGCATAGATTTTCTTGGAGATTACCCTTAATAACTAAGGATCTCAGAAAACTAGCTCTGATCCATGGTATATGGATTTATTTTTACATTTACTCTGTTACTCTATGCAACTAAAACTGGCTCCAGCTGTCTTCTAACTGGCACCTGTAAATAGCGAACATGAAATTTTCCCAGCAAAAACTTGGGAATTTGGGTATAATAGTTGTTGCTTATTTCTAAGTCTTTGTAGCCACTCTTGGCAGCCCAAGAAAGTGACCATGGAATGGGCACTGAGGCTGAGTTAGGTGTGGCTAAGACTCCCAGAGGTCTTGGCACTGGGACATGCCATTAGGAGGTCTGCTGAGATACCTTTAGAAGACTGGGGAGGGAGGAAAGAGGGAAGGACCCAAGAAGGTAAGTCCAACTGCTTTTTGAAGCAGAACTTCTCAGCACCGAGCATATGTCCTCTCCTCTGTAGTCTTTTAGTAGCAGTCATAGATGCATCAGTACCACAGGCAACTGTTAGGCTCAGTGGCAAGGACAAAGTCAAGACCACATCACTGTGACAGAGCACACATAACCTTCTTCCTGTGAGTTACAGGCTCAATTCTGTCTCAGTTTGGCCTGTCGCCAGGGTTTGGGTTATACCTCCAGAAGCGGAAGGTTGGCCCTTTGGGTTTTGATCAATTCCCATCTTAGTTTCTAATGGAAATACTTTCTTTCATGTAACTAGATTTACTAGTCACATTTGGCCAGGGAGCCTTCAGGTTGCCTGCAGAGCATCTGACTATTAAAAGTACTAGTAGCAGAAAGTTGGAGCCACTACTTGAGTTCAGGAGAAGAACATCGCCGCCAGTGTGCTGAGGGCTCCCTGAATCCCCAGTCCAAGTAGGCAGGTTCTCGGCAGCACACCGTAAGTCGTCGTTCTGTCAGTAGTCCAGTAAAGACATAGGTACCATCTACAAGATCTTTGCCTGCAGGTGGCACTCTGTAGGTCCTTGATCCTGAGACCTCTTGCAGACAATGCGCTATTCAGAGCCTGGGTTTGGGTCCAGAGAGATCTGGCAAGTCTAGTTATGACTCATTCGTTTTCTTTAGAGTCCTGTACTCCTCAAATTCTTGTAGTTTCATAATAAACCTCCTCTAAGTTAGCTGAAAACTGTTAAACACATCTGTTCCTGCTCCTATTGTCAAAAATAAGGCAGTATTCTGTTTGCCTTCATTTTTGTTGGCACCAATTACTTGAGCATACAGAGCAAAATGCAGTCTAAATATTTTCCAATTCTATTTCCAGAAAAAGTTTCAGTTTTGATGACTATTTTTCAGTGCTCCAGTCTACCATTCAAGCCACTTTCTTTACTATATTTTCACTCCTGGTACAATTTAGTGTTGGATCCATGGTATGGCATGTAAACCAAAACATATGGAAGAACCAGAATCGATTCAGTGATTTGCTTGTAATTCTAAAAACACCCTTTTATTACAAACAAAAGCATCACTCAAGTACTTTAATACCTCATAACAACAGAGAAAACTGCTGCAGGAGATGGGGAAACACTTTTACATAAAGGTTAATTTTACAACCAACATTTCATGTGGTTGGCTCCCCCCCTAAGTAGCTGAATTCTGTATTTCCCTTCCTATATGCAGTTTCTCAGACACCTGCACCTGAAAGTGTTCAGGACCACTCTCATGGGCACTGTTTATTCTCCTGAGAAATAATGTTTACAGCTCTCATCTTTTATACATGTCCCCATTTAGAAACTAATATTCTTATCCAACTTCCTTATTTGCTCAAAACTGCTACTGCCTCTTACTGTTGAGCTATTTACATCCAGTTGTCACTTTGTTGCTTAGGCTGAAGGTATTTTTATTGGTAACAATATACTTACTGTTCAGGAACCACATGGATTCAGGGTACCTAAGCTGTATAAACCAGGGTACCTTTATTTAGTTATATAAATCCAGATGCACTTTTTAGTTTGACTTCAGTAAAGGAGTATGGATGTTAGCAAATGCATTTCATCTTTCTCATCCGCTTGCAGGAAGTGCAGAGTGTCTCCTTTTTTCAGCAGACTAGGTTAAAATACAACTCACACAATAAGCATACAGGCCCTAAAAGACATACGTGATTGATCTACTCAAATATATGCCCCATACAAACATTATAGCTGGGGTTCACTATTGTGCATTAACGTGTCTTCAGTACGTTGTCCCACTTGTTTGCTAGTTTGACTTGTTTTCACACCTTCATGAAACATGTTAACTCCTCTGTTGTCACTTCTGCATGTACTTGCCAGTTAACCATAAAAACACCTAAAAGAATTTGGGAATCTATAGCCCATATGTTCCTTTAGAGCAGGGAGTGTAAGTCCCAAGATAGCCTTGGGTCTTGCTAAAGAAAAACTGGACTTCATTAGAAGTAGATGATTGAGGACTCCTGTGTACACAAACTCCCTTCCTAGGTCTCTTCCATCTGACTAGGCATTAGAACCGCAATCTGAGACTGCACAGGTTTTAGGATTGTAGCAAAAAAAACCCAAACCAAACCAAAAAAAGTTTACACTTGTCACGACCCATGCTGGAGAGACCAAGGAGGGGTTGTGGACAATTTGGAATTCTCTCAGTCTAAATTAAGGTGAAGCGACACCAAACATCAGTTGAACATTTTATTCATGGCAGAAGCAACCTGAACTTAAGAGCATAACACTAGCTGGCATGGTTTCTCACAACAAGAATTAGCACGATAACAAGTGGTCACTGACCATCCCCTGCAAGCTTTGCTGATTTGGGGATCAGTTCAGGGCAGACCATGAGGAGAGCCCTCCCACTGAGCCAGGGGGTTCAGAGCAGTCCCCCTTGCGTTCTAGGCCCCTTGCTGAGACGGGCCCAGGGGTGGCCAGATCCACTCCTCGTTCCAGACTTGGTCAGCGGTTTTATGTCTAAAAGGATGAGGTGCAGGGATTAAGAAAAGACGAAAAGGTGGGGACAGAGAGAGAGAGAAAGATTTCACCAGTCCTGCATCCAGCATTGGCCCAGCCGGCCTAGACATCCAGTCCCAGAGGGGTGTCTGCACCAGCCGAACCTTCACTTCGTGCCCTTTTATGATCTCCTCGCCCCTCCCTTGGGCAGGCACTCGACCTCATTAAGGCTAATTAGGTGCAATGTGTAGTTTGTGCTTCCAGAACCTTCAGGAAATGGGTGGGTGGGCTTGGGGGTCGTTTGGGGAGGAATTTCTCCCTCCTTGCAGGCAGGACTCCTCTTCGCTGGTGAGCTGCCCCGCTGAGCAGATGGGATCAGAACCGGGAGCTGCGCACCCCCCGGCCCTGCCCAGCCTCCCCGCTGCTGCTGCTGAGGGGCCTCTCACCTGCCGCCCGTGGCCATGCGGGGTGCGTTGTGCTGCAGTGTGAGTCGCTCCGCAGGACCTGCCCCACCACAACGTTTGAGCCATCAACTCTTGCAGTCTCTCACAACGCTCATTTCTAGTAGCAAAAAACCCCAAACCAAAAGAAACAAAAGCTTATACTCATTTCTACGTAATTCAAAGGGTAAGATGTTTATACTCCTAATATTTGACAGCAGATTGATAGTTTGAGGAAGACTAGCCCTGTGCAGTATGATGCAAAGACTGCCAGTCACTTCAGAAAATGACAAGTTGTCTCTTCCAGTATAAATCAAATCACAAGGATCCAAGGACTCCTTTCTCTGTGATCTCAGATAAGGAAACAAAGCTCAGGCCACAGCTTCTATTGTTAAATAAGCTGCAGCCATCTTTTCCTTTATTGATTTAGGGCAAAACTCCAGCAAAATGGAACACCGCTACAGAGCTTTGTGCAGCTGCTACCACTGGTGACCAGGAACTGCCTACTGAACATGCAATTATCAGGGCTGCTGTCAGTTGGCATATGGCTGAACAGTCTTGAAGGTGTAACCTTAGCTGTGAAGTTTCCTCATTTGTGTATTCAGTGAAGTTCCTTCAAGCTTGAGAAGATGGCGAGTTTGACATTTTAAATGTGACAAAGCTCCAATCCCTACCACCACAGTGTATCTTTAAAACAGGAATTATTCTTTCATTTTATAACAAATGGGTTTGAATTTGTCAGGGTAATCAGTGTTAAATTTGATCAAGTGTATTAAATTTCTCAGATTAATTTATTCGCATTTCACTCAAAAACAAGTCTTCTGGGACCATGCTACTACATTAATGTTTTTGACTGCTGTTATTTGTCTAGACCACCTAATAAATGACAACAGAAACATGGCAAGAGAGTGTCATCTGTGATGTTCCACCCTCCCCCCACTTTTTTTTTTACCTTGAACTTCCAACTTGGTGTGAATTTGCATCTCTCAACAATTTGAGATGTCACTCCATTTTCAACTGTGAGCTCCTCAACTACATGTAAACATTTGAAACACGTTCTTATCTGTAGTTAGGTGATCTAGCAGCATACACGCTCAGCTTCTGCAACCACGGAAGCCATCCCAGCTGTAGTACTACAACATTTGCAAGAATTTAAGAGTTATAGGAGGAACTCCAATGTACGTTCACAGTGGAAGAAAATATCGCTGCGGTAATAGGAGTGAAACAGAATTGGCAGAAGCAGACTTAAAAAAAAAAGGGGCACTTTCTTTCTGGGGGCAACATTCTACAGGGCTGGAACTATTGAGAACAAGGGAGCTGCATCATTTTTCCTCAGAGGGAAACGTGTGTATGGTTCCCAATGAGAACAATCCAACCCTTCCCCCCAACCAACCAATCCACCCAAGGTGTAAAAGAATTCAAATAAAAATGGCTACAAATAGAGAAAAAGGGGTGGTTTCAGGCTGCTTAGGAGCCATGGGAAATGTTTTTGGTGTTATTGTGGATATTCACAGTAATATTTATTAGCTGACCATCACAGACTAAAAAAGGTTAACCTTTTCGAAGGCGGTTTGGCACAGACTGCCAGGAACTCGAGTGCAAGCAATACTAAGTTTAAAATCTCATCTGTGAGAAGCTGTTTAATGGCCATCTTAATAACAGAGCACAGAAAGATTAGTTCCCTATCAGTGCTCAAGGATGATGCACAACATCTGTGAACATTTAAAAAGAAATGCCACAAGCTCAGTAAGGCACAGAATGACCCTAAATTACTTAATATGGGCACCTACTGGATGATAAATGTCCTTTTTTATGTATGAAAAAATTAAGTTATCTTCTAATTGTTATTTCCTACAAGGAAAATAAGCCTGATAGAAAAAATCACCTGATAGAATTTTCTTCTCCTTGGCAAAATGCTTGACAGTTTCAGCAGCATGGCTGAACTCCCAATTTGGAACAGATTTGTTCAAATTAGCCTTTCAACAGATCTAACATACCCAGCAAAGGACAGCCACCTTTCTTGCCCACTTGGTAACACACTTTAACAACTACTTGCTACAAAAAAGTGATGCTTTCAGAGACTGAAATCTAGAATGCCATGCTCTTCTATAAGCTTGAGACAACAATAGTCCGAGACTCAGTGTTGCTACTGCTGTAAAAAACATGCCATGCAGAAATTATTTTTTCCTTTAAATAAAATGCCAACAGCTGTCTGTTCGTTTTTTACTGAAGACTGGTTTCCATATTTAAGCTTTGTGGGGCTGCAAATAAATTCAGCAGTATATAATGGCACAACACAATAGAACAAAAATTGTAGACTGGTAATGCTTATGTATTATTTTCTAAGCAAGCCAATTAGAAGCGCTCTACCTGAAAGACAACTACACAAGGCAACAAACTATTAAATTTACTGGAAGGGGAAAAAAAGAGCCAAAATAAAACAAATGCATACAATGTTTTTAATTCCTCAAGCCTTACTGCTACCACTGCCATATGTGTACATATACATGTATGCATATTTTATGGTTGGGTGTTATTTTTTAAACATTGACAAAAAGACTACTTTGGTTTGAATGTCTAGATAAATCAAAGACTTCTGTTTGAAAGAATGCATGAAGCTGTTATCCCTGCTCTTTCCACAGTATACTGTCTCTCCACATTAAACAAATGCTTGTAGTTTTTCAAGTAGGTGACAAAAACAGAATTTAATTTTATTCTAGTTAAATCTGCTCCCAAACTGGGAGTGTTTGGGAGGATGGGGCATCAAGTTGACCAGTACGTCTGATTAAACGAGTTGAGAAAATTATTCTTGAACTTTCATATGATAATGCGGCAATTAAGTCATCGAAACTGGCAGCAAGATGATACCAAGGCTTAGAATTGCAAAGCTTTCACAAGGTACGTAATAATGTTAAATACTTAGAAGGCAAGCATCTTCCATTCCATCTCTTCCGCTTTATCAGTCACTGCTATATATATTCCAGGTAGCCTGACTTATTAGTAATTATTTATGCAAAATGGGTCAAGAACAAGAATAAGAAGCAATAATAAAATGCAGGCTGGGAACTGACATATGGTAAAAAAAAAAAAATTCTTTCTACATTCGTCACTATAATGTGACAAATTATATGGCTGGTTTAATGCAGGAGAGTTTAATTAAAAAAAACCACCAACCCAAACTGTGCATTCTTTTACAGTAACAATTAGAAAGATCAACCAGTTACTTCCTTCTCTTTGCATAGAATGCAGGAAGAGCAAGGAACAGCAAAAAATGAAAGTCTGAAGAGGAGAACAGAAAATCCTAACCCTTATTTTTCCCCCTTATATCAAGTTTGCAAAATTCATTCCTTACTAGAATGCTGTTACCTTACCGCTAAAGATAACTGACAGCTTGTTAGACCAAAACTAGGAGGACCATACTCTTTTTTTCCTTGCAAAAGCAAGGTGAAAAAGTTAAATGAAGAATGAAAATTTTCAACTACTGCACCTGCTCATAAATTCCACAGAGAATTCTGCTCCTCTGCCCCCCCCCTCCCCCCCACTGTGGGAAAGACCCACACAATTAACAGGATAGCCTACATGAGTCACATACTTACATGTGGGAAACTGCTAAGGTAAATATATATGAAACAGTTATCAAGCACAAAGTAAACACAGAAGAAAAATGAGAGGAAAAAAATCTGCTAATCTTTCAATAAAAACAAATCTTGGTGGTTTATAATAGTCTGTGAAACACTAAGGAGTGAGAAACAAGGCAATGAAGTTGTTCCACACTTGTAAGTGGGAAAGTACTGCCTGGAACACAGAGCATGTTTGATTTCTAACACAGCAACAAACCCCACCAATGTAGCTGTAGAACAAGCCCTAGGACAGAAACCTCTTAAGCCATGGGGATTTTCTCCACAGTTCAGACCTCCTAGGACTTAAGGACTGAAGCCTCTTACATCTCTCCTGTAGAGGATTTTCTTCTCTCCAAAGTAGCTTAAAGAAGAACTCTGAAGTTCTTCAATACCTTCACATGGTTTTAGATTTCCCTCCTCAAACTCATAGCTTACTGTATAAATGGAGCTTATTTACAGCATGCAGAAACAAATGGTCTTACTATGTTTTATTTATTGGCATTTATAAAGCTTCCTGGAAGAGAAACATGTACATATTAAGTTCTCTGCAATTAAAGAGAAACTTTGCACAAAGAAGTTAAGATCTGCTCAGTATACTCAGAGGATAGTGAGCAGCATGAGTCCATTTGTAATTTATAATACGCAAGTCAATTTTAAAAAACTAAACATTTCCTTCTGCTTTGGCTCACCAAAAGGCAATTTTATTCTGAAGCAGCTATATATCCTTAAATAGACATGACTACAGGAAGAAGAGTGACTGCACAGAACCCATCTGATTTGAGTTTTCTTTATATTTGTTATAGAAAAAAAGGTACCTATTCCAGTCCAGTTTAAATGAAGATGTACATTTTAAGTACCAAACTGAAATGTTCTCAGCTGAGGTAATTTCAAATTCTCATTACATTTATCACGTAATGCAGAATTTACTTTGGTATACTATGTGTGGCTGCTATCCTTTCCAAAATCAAACTGCCAAATTAATTACCCTGTCTATAATGGAGTAAAAAATTTAAAATAAAAATTCAATATGGTCAATCCACTTCCAAATTTGCATAAATCTTCCATGAAACATTAACATACTAGAGAAAAGGGACTCAAGCAGTTCTTAAGGTAAATACAGTAATTAAAAACACTCTGCTAGAGTTCAAGGCATATTTGACCTCTACATAAATAAATGCAAAGATTTCTTGCATTATTTTGGTTGATTCTGTACAAGTTAGAGTAATTAATTTTATTTAAATATAACTCTTACAACAATTTAATCCAGGATCTTAATGAAAATGAGAAGTAAAGGTTGACAGTTCTAATATAGAACTTGCACAACAGTTATCTTAACACTGACTAAACAAGGAATGACATATAAAAAGATTTAGAAATTACACATTTTAAACTGAAGATGTTTTATCTCAGATTCACTATGAAGATGACTTTTGCAAGATGACTTTTATCCTTCAGTATGCAACTTCATTCTTCACCTGCCAAACAAAGTGTGCAAGTTATCACAGCAAAATTTACAGAATACTTGACTTTGGCCTTGGTCTTACAAAGACCTATTTACACATTTGACGTAAGTAAGCATCACCTTCCCTTTAAATTCTATACATGTGTTCAAGCTTTAAGCCTATATTTGGATCTACAAAATCCTGCAAGACAGAAAGTCTCAAATATACATCTTAGACCATTAGAGTACAGTGTCTTTATATATGTGAACCTATCTGCTAAATTTCCCAGTCTTCATCACATGGACACCTCTAGAAAATGAAACACTTCCACAGCTAACTCCTTGGTGCTGATGGGTTTGACTGCTCAAAGCCGCTATTAGTTTGGGGGGAGAAAAAAAAAATCAAATCATTGTGCAAAGAGATTAACATGGCTCAAATTGCCCCCAAATGTGACCAATCCTGTAAACAAGATACATGTCCTAGTGTACCTTAAGTATATGTCATAAATCGTGTGTGGGAAGACTGCAGCTGCTCAATAATCACACTACCATATGCTCACCATCTTATTCTTTGGAGTCTGTGTCACTGAACACATCACTTAAGATCCATTTTGGCTGGCCATTTGTTTTATTTTTATTTTAAATTCTGGTTCTTGAAGGCCTGCTGCCAATGGCAGATCATTTTAATGGAAAAACAGATGTCAACACCAAAGAGTTAATGCTGTCTATGTGTAACTGAAACAACTCAAGAGTATAATTAAGGTTTAAAAATCCTTCTATTTGCCTTGTGACTATCTAGCAACAAGACAGATTTTTTTTTAATCAGTTTCTGATTTAACCCACACTCAAAATTAATGCCTGCTATAAAGAAGGCAGTTATTCATGCCACCATTAAAATTTCCAAAGCACTGGTTAGTTTGTAATCAAAAGAAAAGCAAACAAGAAATTGCAAACAAGTACATGACTTTTTACAGAAGGCCTCATTGTGGTAAATTATATACAGCATAGTGTTCTCATTTTCCTTAAAGTGCTACTATCATCATATTGATACAAGATCATCTATTGTTTTAGGAGGTCTTTTAGTACAGCACCAGCACTGGCATCAGGAGACACTGGCAGCGGCATAAAAGTAGGCAACACATCAGAAATAGGTTTCATAAGCAGATGTCCAGAACTACTAGCAGGTGTTATGAGAGGCACTGCTGCAGATCGAGGTGCTAAAAATGGATTTGTAGCTGGTCTTCTGCTTTTTCCCGAGACCACAGTATCTGAAATGTAAAAAACAAACAAACAAAAAAAAAACCAAAACCAAACCAAACCAAACCAAAAAAAACCAAAACCCAAGAACAAAACCACTTTGTTAGAAAGCATTCATACTCAGTTTTACAGCATTTGTTCACGAACAGGTTCTAAAATTGCCTATTACTTTTGCAACATGAAAATCATATCTTCTTGCTATGGACTGTAGAGGCTCTCAAAGACTTTCGTTCTCTGTCTTCTCTCATCTTGGACCTCATCTGCCACTGCTTTTTTGCTGAACAATTCCAATGCCTACACTTGAGGCCACCAGTTACAAGACTGACTTAAAGATAAGGGCACTCCCAGGATCTGCCAACCATATTGTGCTTGTTGGCAGCTGAAATTCAGTAACAGCTCAGGCTACCAAAAAAATCCATACATCTCTGTGACAGGCAACATGAACACCCTTTGCCAGGGTTCACTTCATGCACACAATGTCAGACACGAAATATCTGTCATGTTGACTCCAGTGCCATGCAAAAGCTAAGTCCCCTTGTGCGTGCACTACAATGCAGCACACAGGGAGGTTTTTCCCACCCCATGGTGTACTGGCACAGCTTCCCCAGGCTCAGCCTCAAGAAAACCCCAGGAAATAAACATCACGGACAGTGAGTCACACTTTAGTCTTGAGACAAAACTTCATGTTCGCTCATTAGTCACATGCTAACAAAATTTAAATAAACTTTTTTTTTATCTAACATTCGACCTGCCCTTCCTCACCTTCCTCCGTCAAATCCACACGCACCTCCAGATGTGACCTGTTCTCAAGGTTCCTACACCAGATGTAGAGCAGAAACTAAACTGACATTCCCATATCGTACTAATTGTTTGGATAGGTGACTTTATTCAGATTTTTGTTTTAAAGAAGGTCTTTCATCATGCAAATATCCTAATTCTCATAAATGCATTTCTGTGTGGATATTATACTGACATTTGTGTCCAGCACTTAAACTGCTACCATATGGTTTATTTCCAGGAAGAAAAAACTTAAAAGCACCCAAACAATTAAAGGGACATATATAATAAGTGTCTAGTTTTACAAGCCAGCAATTTAGCTCCTGAATAAAGGGAACCAAGAATTTAGTTCTTCCAGACAAGGAAATTGGTTTTTTTGCCAAGTAAAATAGGTACTTTACCTTATTATATTACTGTTATACTACAATGAAGAAGAGTAAAAAGAAAATTAAACTTAATTTTGATTTAAAAAAAAAAAAAAAAAGTACTGCTCTCAGAGATAAGCTGGTATTTCACAGTATTTATACTTTGTAATATTAACTATTTTAGGCAAATTGAAAGAGGGTTTTTTAGCATAGATATCTCTCTCTAGATCTGTGTAATACATAGGTTTGGGGGTTTTTGTTTTTCTTTTTAGTTCACAAACGTTTCAATCAAAACAAGCTTCTGCAAATCAGCAGGACTGTATTAAGGTGAAGTCTTAAATGCATGTAAAAATATTAAGTACAAACTTGATCAGTTAAACTGAAGATTTGGATCTTACATTACTTGGACAAAAGTGCATTAATTTCAACACGCATGATATAAACATAATTGTTCTCTGCCTTAGAAAAATCAAAGTTAACACTCATGCACAGCTTACGGAGACTTCAAATCAGGCCATATACTGATTTTCAGTCCTCTCTGAGCAACCAGGTTCTACATACTAGAGAGGCACTACAAGGTTGGTGTTGCATTTTTCACTCAGTGAAACTCAAGCTGATCAACAGAGATGCTGAAAATCAGGACTGGGTTCACTGATATACCATACGGAGTTGTCTGCACAGCATCTGTTTGGCTCTAACGGGTGCTGTTAAAGCCTTTCCATATCAAAGGGAATTTGGTCCCTCTAATCTTCTGTACTGAGATTTTAGGAAGTGGGATATAGAAGCAGTGGGAAGGAGGGGTGGGGGAAGAAAAAAAAAAGCTAAGAGAAAGTAGGATATGGGGGGTGGGGGGGTGGATAGAAATCAAATTCGTAGTTCACAAGTGAGGAAGCACAGAATCACTGAAATCTCCTTGAAAATTCTACCTTTAGTTATTTATGTTCTGTGTAAAGATTCAAATTTTCCTTCAAATGTTACCTTGCATTTGACTGTTGGATGGAGTACTGCTAGTTTTACCAGTTCCTGCTGCTCCTAAAGTTTTCATATCATGAACAGAGAGCTTCGGCGGAGGAAGGCCTGGACAAGATTCTGTTTCGAGGAATTTCACAAACAATTCTGAAAAAGACTACAAAATGCTACTAGTTATATTTTACTGATGCTCTGTTGAAAAGTAAGTTAAAAATACATACATATATAAAACAAAAAGCTGTCAACAGCCTCCAAGGAATTTTGTACTGATACTTACTACCAAGTAGTCCTTAGTGAGTGACAATGAAATTTATTTTCAAAACACACAGTTTTTTGTTGTCTTGGTAAGTGGTATTTATGTGAAATAATAAACCCTGAAGATACTGCCACCGTGGTTCCATTATTCATTTAAGCCAATTGTTTCAAGAATCCCATGCCACTACTGACATCACACAATCTCCTGCTCAATGCTCAAGCAAATCACTCCTCCAGAAACACATAAAACTTAAAAATCTCTTAAAACCCATTGCTTGCTTTATTTGACAGAAAGTCTTGAATAAAGGAAGCATGCGATGATTAAGGTGTCAGTAGCATCACCAGATAAAATTTTGCTTAGTAAAACTTGTACTATATGTACAAAAGCATTAATTCTCCTTTTTTACATCTGTAGTTAATCAGACCACAATCCTCTGGAGGGCTAAGTGCCTGTATTATTTTAGTGGGCAAACCCACAATCCCTACATTTCAAGATAATTTACAGGAGTCGATTCTCAACATGCTTTTCTAGCTCAATGAGCAAAAAACCAAAGTTATTTCAAAAAGCCCAATCCCTCAGTGCTCTATCCGTGAGAGCACTATTTACTGGTCTGCAAAATGTAAAGTTCCATGGATTAACTGCTCCCATGGACCATGCTATGAGAACTGTTGCTTTACAGTATTTGAAAACTTAAAATGTCAACTTTATATGCTGTACATATGAGGCACTAGCTACAGCATCTGAGAAAGCTTTTCAAATGAAATTTAAAGGACATATGGGAACAGAGTCATCAAAATACAATGTCATGGTCTTCTATACTGTTGAGGATTGCAGAATTCCACACTCCCACATGTATTTAACCTCCAGCACTATAAGTTTGCAAGATAAAGTCCATACTGTAAGAAGTCAGTGATCCCAGGAACCAGTGGAACAGTAATTTGATTTCTGTATTAGCCCAGCACTTAGTACTGTATAGTTTTCATCAATGCCTACGTATTTATTTAGTGTAGAAAAAAAACCCTTGTGCCAAAGCAGTTGCACAAAACCAACAAATAATGCAAGATACAGTAGCATCAGTAAATGAAGCTCAATATACTGATGAGCCAAACATCAGCTTTAAGATGCAACTGTCCCATTTTTTCCACTCAAACACAGAGCATGCACGATTAATTCTTACACTATTAAAAATGTTCTGATGAGTTGGCCTCAGAGGCGTACTAGGGACACTCTTTGACCCAGCTCCTCCACCAAGCCAGCCAGTCACCCATCTTGTAACTCCTCTTTGGTCTTCAGATAATAACTAGAAAGTGTTAAAAAAAAAGTTAGGAAACAAACAAAAAAAAAAGCAGCAGGTAAAAGAAACTGCAACATTGTGCTCATTATATGTATTCGCCATAACTATGTGGGATAAATAAAAACTTTAATTACTGTCAAAACTTTATTCTCTGCCTCCCAAAGACTGGCAGTCTAAAAACCTGGCTCTTTATTTAAAGATAGAAGGCCCACATTCTTCACGATACCTAGTGTTACATACAAAAACTGGCTTACTTTTCTGTAACTGACATATTACAGCTATTATACACAATAGCACAAAGTTAAATCCCTTCATTTCTGCATTAGTGTTCCTCAGCAAAATGAGATCCATTCTATTAAAATAATGTTATCAGAAGATTCCATTAAGATCAGCATGTCCTGCATAAAAAAATTAATTCAGATGAGAGAACAAAAAACATACTGTCCCAACAAGAAGTGCAGAGACAGTCAAGTTTAGTTTAGCAGCAAGTCATTCTATTTTCAGGTAAGGATACCGCAAAGAACTCTAGTTTTCTACGAAGTACTACCTGATCAAGTTCTTCCTTTTTTATTCCCAAGATACTTCCCATTAACCTTAATACTTCAGAACGTTTATTTTTTGGAGTATGAAAATATCCAACAAAGAGATTTCTCATTAGGAGCCTGAAGAACAAAGGAAGTTTGTTATACAATCTGCGCTTATGTAACAGTTGATACTGTAATACTGATGCATTTATTCCTCATACTCTTGCCTAATTTACAATAATCCAAATAAACAAATCTAATACAAGGAACTAAAAGGGTACCTCACCAGTTTCCTTCCCCTACAAGTTATAACATTTGTCATACAGTAAGTGTCAATTTGGACAGTATTAGAAATATTGTATGCAGTAAGGTGAAACTGAATTGTAGATGAGCAAGTTTTGATCTAAGTACTACAATCACGGAAAATGTTTATTCTAAGATCTTGACTCAGAAGAGTGTTTAAACAGATACTTATGTGCAGTCCCAAGTCAAGATGTAAGGAAAGGGACAGGGGAACCCATTTGCCTATCCTCGTTTCAGTTCCAATGGGTAAAGAGAAGGGGGGGTGGGGAAGGGGAAGAAAAAAAAAAGACCAAGGAAGAGAGATTTACACAATATCCAGGTGATGCTAACTACATGAAAGGGCTTGTTGTTCACACCTTAGACATTATAACAGATGTTCATTAAGAACTTTTACCTTCATCTGCAGAGCTCATGCTATTGAAATGCACTTCTACTTCAGAAACACATCAGTAATCCAAATTTACATACACACTGGTTTTACTAATCAAAATTACTATTTACAACCACCAAGCAATTGAAAAATGTCAAAATATAATTACAAGATCACACACAGAAGCCCAGTTCTGCATTACTCTTGCAACCTTGTTAGTAACACATCTGTACATTGTGAGGAATAAAACCCCAAAATGTATGCCAAGTCCTTCATTAAAGACTTACTTGTCCACTTTTCCTTCTGTGCTGTTCATAAGATTCATTAGTTTATTTTGTACATCTTCTAACATTTCTCTTCTGATCTCACCTATAAAATGTTATGTTATAGCAAATAAACAAAAACAGAAAAACTTTGCTGTAAAACTTATTAATAATGCACACATTATTTTAAAATAAAAATATGCTAATATTGTTATGGTGCTTTTTAAAAAAACAGAATCAGCATGATTTTTGTAAAAAAAGTGTCAGCTTAACCGATCATTATTTGAAATTGTAAGCTAAAATTTCTGGAATGATATTCAATGCTAAAATACAGGAACACACAAAGTAAATCAATTGCAGAAGGTCTGATGAATTGTTCTTTTCCACCTAGGTAGTACAGAACTATAGTCCTGTGGTGGCAATCTTTTTCATAATCTACCCAAACTGCATGTTGGCATCAGGTCTTTTATCTCAGCACTTAACCTCAAGTATTTCCTAAACCCAGCTATTCTGTATACTCTACTATCAGGTTGCTAAAGCCTTGAAGTACTAGGGAGTTCTCCACTCTCCCAGGAGAATTACTGGCTAGCAGAGCAATAGCGGTAACTTGCTGTTGGTCTCTTCTGTTAGGACCTGTCCCGTTCCTGTTAACTGATGCAAGCTCTTCAAACAGCATGCTGGGACACACTAATGCATCCTAGAACCAGTGCTTCACCATTCGGTACACTGGCAAGAAAGGCTCTGCAGAGATTTATGCAAGATTCCCCACACTTTTAGGAATACAAACGTTCAGTTAAAAATGGCAGAGATGAAATGCCACAGCTACCATGAATGAAAGACAAAACTGAAAGGAAAATGGCAAACACTGAGTCAGGCATCATGGACTGCAAGTTAAGTGAATAGGCCAATATTATAAATTAATTAATACGAGGTTGTCTAGGAGTGCGCTACGAGTCATTACACAGATTTTCTGCCTTTTTTTGCATGCTGACTCCAAGTTCCGATACTGTTCTGAAGTGGCTGCAATGAAATTGGTTCATCTAGGATATCACAACACCGATAATTACATGCTTGGCCTACATAAAGGACCCTACTTTTCCTTTCCACAAACCCAGAAACTGTTAGAAAAGTGAGTTGTTTAGATTCTGCATTCACTAGTGCTCTAACTTTTCAGCTTTCTGAAATTCCTGACCTTAATCAATGATTTGTCTACTATCTACACACTGGAGCCTCACGATATCATGAGTGTTTAATGAGGGAGATACAAATGTAGTAGCCCATTTCATTAAAAGGAGCCGTGGCATGACATTGTTATATTCACTCTTGCCCAACAAATTTCACAGCACCAACTTCTCTACAATTCTAAAATTCCACTAACATGAATTACTTGTTAGCTCAAATACAGAATGCACCCAACTACCCCAATCATTCTGTGTCAGTAACTTGGGCTTCCTCTGACCTCCCACAAAAGTCATAAAAATAAAGCTCATAATAATAAAAAAATCTCCTAGAAGTTTTAGTTGACATAAATATTTTAGAACATTCTGACTGTAAGGAAACAAGGCACAAAGTTTTTTCTTTATAAAGACTCAGATATACTAGAAACTGGATTAAAGTATCTGATGTTCAGGTCTACACAAGTTTGTACAAAAAACACAGGGTAGAAAGTGCTACAAAAACTTCTCATTTAAATCCCCAAACAGAGGATATAAGAACACTGGCAGTAAAATGTTCTCAGACAAGAAAACAAATAATTACAAGGTACAAAGAATTCTTAGAAGAGAAACTACAAATAGCTTCACCTCAATACAGCAAAAAATATAATTTTTCACCAAACTAGGGTTCTGCAAGATACTACCTTTGAAGTTATTTTTTTCTAATAAAAGTACAAGTAGGTAAATCACACACAAAAGCTTGACAAATATATTATAACATGGACTTCCCATGTGAAGACTAACTCTACCCTACAGTTATACAAGCGGAAATTATGAGCTTTTTCTCCTCTCTCTCTCTAAGGCTGAATGCTATCTTCAAATCCTATGGAAAAGGATCAACTTAATTTCCCTACCATTTTAATTAGCGTGATCCCAAGAAGTGTTAAAAGTGCTTTATTTAAAAAACAAAACACCACCCACAAAAGATACACTTTTCTTGTATCTATCTTGTAGTTAATTTCTAAAAAGCCTCAACATCTTGTAAGAAAAAGCCTCAACATTTTGTAAGAAAAGTGACTTTATAAATTTTTATACCCTTCAAATCACCTGGGATGCATGAAAAACATTCCACTCTAATTTCCACATGACTTTCAATCTTTAATAAATGCATGCCACAACTATGTTGACACAACGTGGTTCTCCATTAACACCAGTAAGTCCACAAGAACCCAGTTAGTTTTCTCATATGTATACATCCAAGAGCTAGGCTGTGAAATGGATACAAGCTCGTATGTCCTGTTCAAATACTCCACATCTTTATGTAAACATTTTACTTCACAAATACGAATTTTAGAGATTACAGAGAAGAACAAACTAACTAGTGCCATGCTGGGAAAGTTCTTATTCAAGGAACATAGGGATTAAGCTCCTTATGCAAAACAAGTTAAAAACCAAACAGAATTATATGTGTATTATACAACAATATATCTTGTAACAACTACATCCATATGCACTGAAATCCATTCCAATAATGTGACTGCTCTTCAGCACTCCTCTCTCTCAAAACACCAGGGTGAGGCACAGGAGAATTAATCCATGGTTTCAGGGTTTAAACTTACTTAAAATTATGCTACTTAGTAAGCGTGGTTAAGTAGGACCCTGATACTTGAAGGAAAACATCTGCAGTGTAATTATGGAATTACAACAGTTGTAGGAGCATACATGGAAGTTGAGTTGTTATTTGGGTCTCCACAGAGTAAGAGGGAATTAAAAAAGTTAAACTAAATAATGCCACAAAAAGATAAACAAACAGCATCTGAAAACAAGTTTCAAGTAAATCTCATGCTGTTGCTATTGCGCTACAAAGCAAGACAATTGTGTTTCCTTTTCAATTTTTGTTTACATGATGAATTTTAAAACAAATGTATTCATAATTTAAATGAAAGGTTACTGTTGTTTTCTATTTTTTCCTGGCAAAAACATTTTTATATCAAAGAGGATGCACTTTTAAGGACAGCTACACAGGTATATTCCATCCACAGAAACTATGCAACTCTGTCATTAAACATATTTTTTAAAATGGAATATTCCCTTCTAGAATAGAATCTTACAGTTGAAAGGGACTTAAACACGTACTTTATGTGTATGAAAAGACTGAATAACAAAAAAGACCTCAGCCAAAATTCAGCATGGACTGCTGTAAACCAGACATTTACAACAGTCTCCAATAATTTGTTAACCATTTATGGCAATCCAGAAAACTGCATCTGGTACATCTTATACTTTTCCATTAAAATCACTTCTGCTAAAAAAATCCATAAAGAAATCCTTCAAAAGATTTGGCCAACAAAACTGTGTCTGGGAATGTATTTGGCCAGTTTTCAGTACGACATTATATGTTTTCTTGTATAGAGAAAATAGAGTGGTCTCTTTTTTTTCCTCCAATAAAAATTATGATTTATTCTACAACAACATTAAAGTGCTGTTTCCTTTATGCAACAATCCCTTTTCAATTTTTTTAACAAGTAAATCTCTTGCCAATACAACATAGCTTGATAAACTACTGAGAACCAGTTTTCTCTCAAAGTTCAAATGCCTCCTGCTTTCATATGTAAAAGTTTGCAATCCAAATTAACTAGTAATGAAGAGCCCCCCATTTAAGAGTGCCATATTTGCCTATGCCAAAGTTAATTTCAATCCAGGTGTTTGAAAACTTTTGCTGTGAATGTCTGTAGTGACACAAAAGTAGACAGATCAGTCAGTTAAAAAACAAATCAGTATTTAGTTGTACATTCGCGTAGCAGCTTGAAATTTAATTTAGCTTGTAAAATTCCTATGTGAACTCAGGGAGCACTCCTGTGAGGCCCACTTGGATGCCAAACTGCATTTAGACACAACTAAATTTAAATAAGTAGACATTCAATTATGTAGTAGAAAAGTTGTAACTTTTTTGTAGAGCTCTTGCTGAAATTGTGAAGACTTTCAAATGACTTCACACCAACTATCTGATCATAAGCAAGTATGCTTTCAGAACATATTCTTTATTTCAAGAGTAAGACAAATTATAATTTAAAAATTAATAGCTATAATTAGTTCTGTATGTTCAGAGCAAGAGCTACCATTGCATCCAGCAGAGATGATGTTCCAGGTCTTCCCACAGCAAGCCTTAATTAAAGGCATTCATCCAAAAAAATTCCCAGAGACATGGCGGGGGCAGAGGCGCAGAACGGAGAGTAAGAGCTGTTAAGTAACCACAGTGAGTGAGCAAACCCCTGCTCTTCAAGCTCCCTTTTTAGAGCCACTTCAGGGACCAACCCCAAGTTTTCCTCTGATTTTAGATTTACCCCATGTGGTCAGTGAAAGCCTGACCAGAATAGAGGATGCTGCAGTAATAGCAAAATATGGTGACCCACAGAAGTAAAGAGGGAAAGAGAAAGCAGGACTCAGTTGGGAAAATGGGAGGAGGAAAAGACAGATGAAGACCAAAAAAAAAAGAAAAAAGCCTAATATTCCCTCAGCAGTTGGTACTGTTAATAAGTTCACCCATATCAGAACTGTCATGCAACTAGAGACGGAGAAGTAACTTTCCCTCTTGGTTCTATGAAACATTGCAGACAAAATTACAAGTCAGGGCTAAGATGTAAGCACAGAATTCCAGCAAAATTATTATTAGTCCTAAGTCCTGCTTTAGCTAATGCTAGGCCTCTTTTCTCCTGAAAATTAAAATTAATGCAGTAATGAAAAAAAAAGTGACTTTATGTTACTCATATAGCTATTTTGTCACCTCCAAGTGAGTCCAAGCTTACAAATCTTACTTATGTCTGATATTCAAATTACCCTTCATTTTCTCCACTTGATTAGACCATATAGGATAAGGCCACAAAACAGAAATACACTGAAATGGTATCAATTTTTAGTAAGAGGTTATTCTGCCTTTTTAGGCTCTCCTACAGTTTTAATGGTAAATGGGTTTATGAAAGACAAGGCTAAGCATCTCTTAGAGAATTCATGTTTCAGTGTTACCAGAAAGAGAAAAAAAAAAAAAACCAAAACAAAACCAAACAAACCAAAACCACACCTCAAAACATTCACAGAATCAAAGAAACATTTACGTTGGAAAGGACCTCTAGATCATCTAGCCCAACCCCTCTGCTCAAGCAGGGTCATCTAAAGCAGGCTGTCCTGGACCATGGCCAGTTGGGTTTTGAGTATCTCCATGAACAGACACTCCATATCTCTGGGCAACCTATTCCAATGTTTGACCACCCTCACCATAAATATTCTTTCTTTTCAAAAGTGTTTCTTCCAGCAAATTCCTCTACCATCTGGCCAAGTTTTGTCTTCAAATTCAAAGTAATGACATTCATCAAATACGAGAGCACTTAATCTGAGAACAATATGAAAGGCATCTTTCTAAATATGAGCAATCAGGACGCTTATTTGAAATAATATCTAAAATACAATCTAAAGATGTGTCCAAGACCTTCCACAACCTTTTCAGACAGTCTCACATCTGTGCAAGAGCTGCTCCCTCTACATCTCTTACCAACAGCACACTCTTTCTCTCTATCTCACTGTATTACTGTGTCTATGTGAAATATGGTAGCTCCTTACTTTGGCAAATCTGACAACATTTGGTATTTCACAAACTTTTTAAAAAGACACTTACAAAGCTAAATCAAGGGCTCTGGTATTTACAGGGAAAAAACCCAACCCAACTACTACAGAGCTTTCTTTTGAGAAAGATCCCTAACAGAAGGTAAACATACTTTTTCAAATTTGCTTTATAAATAAGGAAGTCCTCAAAAGGTGGCACAGAATTACTCTTTTCCTCATAGGAGATGAATTTTGCTAAGTTTCTAGGAATATTGTCTCCTCAGCTGCTCGGAATGTTTTAAGCAGAGATAAAACTGTAGTTACCTTCTTTCTTAAGCTCTTCAATTTGGTCCTCTTTGATGTCAAGCTGCTCAGTAAGCCTTGATGCTGCATCCAGTGCAGCATTTGCCTCTCCTAAACTTTCCTGAATAGAGGGCAGGAAAGGGACAAGAAGAGAAGCAAGGGAGTTCATGATCACAATTAAGCTAATACAACACATATCAAATGTAACAGATGCAGAGACTTCAATCACTTGTTCTTTAGAATAAGTAGATTGTAAACATCCTCAGAAAATGGATGGTCAGCAGAGGAATGCTACTTTGCTGACCTTCTTTTAGTGGCCCCCCCCCCCCCTTCCAAGGACATGAGAATAATTACATAACTTGATGTATTCTTAGACAGTAACACTTAACACTGCAGTTAAAACCAAAAAATTCAGTCAAGAATTAGCATTCAGTTTCATACGGTTCAGTTTCATTATTCAGCCCACCTGCAGTGATTTAACTTTTTCTTCTAAGCTTTCTGCTTTTTTCCTCCATTCTGCAGTCTGTTTTTGGTGTTTCTCCAGCTCTGTTGAATACATAGCTTTTTCTTCTAAAGGGTTAGAAATACAAAACAAAAAAAATCTTGATTCACAACATGTAACTTTTTGGGATACGCAACTGCAAAACCTCAGCATTATCATATCTGGTCTTCATGAGTTAGAGGTGGAATTCAAATTTCATAAATGGGAGATGGACCGTCAGTTTTCACAGGCCAGAACTGTTTTTCTAAGTTTTTTAAAAGACAACAGATTCTGAAGATTCATGCTATCAAAAAGGAAACTAGATAACTAATATTTAAAAAGCAGCAAAACATGGTTACTATCCCAGCTGAAAAACGCTTGTTGCAACGTTTGCTCTTTGGTGACAGAGGTGGCTTGCTTACCCTGCTGGAACTGCTCTAGCACCATCTGCAGGTTGGCCAGTGACAATGCATACTGCTTCACTTGGTCCTGGCAGAGGCTGAGCTGCAGCACCGTCTCATCTCTCTGCTTGGAAACCACGTTTAATTGCTCTTGCAAAGATTCAACTTGCAGGCTAGCTTGATGACTTAATGAAAATACAATACATTATTTATGAGGTCAATAACAGAAGCCATTACAGAGAAAATTAAATCCCAGCAAAAATAGCCTATCTTTAATTTTTCAGCTCAATTTATAGAAATGAAGGCTTTCTTTTCTTCCCGATTCCTCTTTAAAAAAAAAAAAACCACCAACCAAAAAAACCAACCTAACAACAGATTCTAAATAAATCTGATAATAAAATGTTGGTAACCAAAAGAAAACCCTAGTTTTTTCTAATGCACGTCAAACAAAAGTAATCTTTGTTGTTCATTATTGTAACAGTGTCTTTAAAAAAAAAAAGAATCCATATCTTGCCAATTGTCTGCTTCAGTTACTACATAATCGATAGGTGTTTCTACCAATTTTTACTTTTAAAGCCAGTCTCCAAGAACTCAGTATATCTTGCTCCATACCGATGACTGAATGCCTCATTTAACTTCCCATTATGCAAAAATATTATGAACCTGATTTACTCCTATGCCAGTCTTTTTAAAGAGAGCTTATCAGGTGGGAAATAGGCAGTATTTCTTGGAAAGTATTTGACAAGTTTCATGAAGAATTGAGAAACATTCTGACGAACAGTTTTTACACAACCTTCTCCCAACTCTTCCACTTTCTCCACAATTTTTCACAACAAATTCTGCTCAACTCAGAAATCTCTTCGCTGAGAGTGTTAAAAGCAGAATCCATCTTTGGCACTTAAAAGAAAAAAGAAAGACTGAAGCTACATATGTATTTTTTGATCAAAAAACTCATTCATTCGGACCACTGTAGTAAGATGAAAAAAGAATTCTTTTGCCCAAAGTGACCAATGTTCCTTTAAATAAAACAATATTAAAGCAGTCAAAATAGGCACTGAATGATTTTAATACATAGGTTTTCTCTGTTCTGGCTGAAAAATGTGATTATGGCAAATAAATAAAAAACCACAATTGGCTCTAGCCTCCCAGATTCAGATTCTGCTACCCATGAGAACTTCAATGAGTCTTGCTTTAGATATATGCGCTAAATAGAAAAAAGCTTACAGCAGTGTATACTTCCCATGGTATCAAGCATAAAGTAAGGATGAGTACTTGTCTTGAAAGCAATTCACAAAGCATGACAGTCACATCTGTGCACTGAAGTGTGTAAGACAAGACTCTAAGTTAAGTCCATCTTTTTTGATTTGACAGATAACTAAATTGATGGGTTGAGGGATTTTTGTTGTTTCTAGTTCTAAGCACTGTCAAAGATGTGAGATTTCAATAGTTGCTACTAAAAGGACAAATAGCTTAAGTTCTCAACAGTAGCCAAGTACATTTCAAATCCCCTTCCTGATTTAGAGTAACAACAGTTTGTATCTTTTTGTTTTCTCAAGTGCTTACCATGTTATAGAATGGTAATTCAGTAAAATAAAGCCATCAGTACCAGTCTAGCTAACTGTGATATTTACAACCTATGCCACCGTTGTATATATTAAAAGACTACCTGGCATTCTCCACTGCAGTAGATGAGGACACGAGTTTTTCTTCCAAAACCAAAACTTTCTTTCTTAGCTTGACCTCTCTGTCTTCTGCAGCTAAAGCTTCTCGTGTGTAGGAGTCTTCCATTTCTAAAAGGTGATTACGTAACCTCTCCAGTTCCTGATTTAGGCGCTGCTCTTTCTCATGCAAATGCTGCATCTGCGCAGAAAATACCTTAAGTAGCTTGTACTATCACCTTTCATAAAAATTATGTAAACAAACATAAAACTTGTCCATTGAAGCACATTGCATGTGTATCGATTTTAAATGCTTTTTACAAGTGATTGCTACCAAAAATAATCCAGAAAGTATCACAGATGCAATTTCTTATTCTTTTTTATTTCTTGCAACTGTAAATTATTTGGCGGCATACCTCACTCTGCAGGGCACTGCTCTCCATTTGCTTCTGTTTGAGTGCTACCATGACTTGGTCTCTCTCTTGCTGAAAAGTAACAGCCTTCTCCTGCATTGATTTAACTTCATTTAACAGTTGATTCAATTCTCCTGTCTTGCCCTGTTGAAGACACAAGCAAGCATTTCAAATGTGGGAAACAATTTTACCAAAGGAGACGTAGTCTTTGCCCAGAAGAGCTTAAAGACAATACTGATCTAACAAGGAAAAGGCCAGGATACTCATGGCCCTACAGCACAGAAAAACATTCAGGGATAATATTCAAGTTATTTCACTCACATGCTACAAGACAAAATAAAAGTTATTGCTAAAAGACACTATATAGATGCACTGTCTTAATTAGCTACCTATCTTTAAATAAGAGATACATGTAATGTACATAGTGTCTCAAGACACTTGTATACTTGAAAATTTCACTTTTCCCCCAGTGTTTGGAATCTGTTCTCTGTGATACCCATTTATTAGGCCATGCACATGTCAAGCATCAGCCTAGGTAGGTCAACTTATCTGAACTTAAGAAGTCTAAACACATGAAGAAATCTTTAAAAAACAAACCATAAGGTGACCTCATGCCCAAAGATTAGCCTTCAATGAAATCACAGCAACGTCCACCATGTTTTCAGATGTCAAATTTTAATGAATAATGTTCCCACTTACATGCAATTTACTACAACTTTGTATTAGCATATAAAGAAGTGTGTCAGTTACACAGAATTCACTTGTACACGAGTGCATTTTCAGTTACTTGAAACTTTTCATCATGCTCTTTACCTTTTGTCTTGTATGTTGTTTTGAAAGAAGTTACTTTCATTGAGTATGTTGGATAAAAGTAAACTAATCTTTGTTTTTATCACTAATACTTATGAACTTCAATTACTTGTTTTTATTAATCAAACTAAATATAGTAAAATTCTTTCTGCAGTAGAACCATAAACCTGCAGGCAAACCTTCTCTTTGTATGTCGTGTTATCTTCTGACACATACACAAAAGACAAAACTGTCTGAATACTTTTTTCCTAGTTCTCCATGATGAACACAAAGCGTGTAACATGAATTTCTCAGATTTGTGCAAGAAAAATGCCCGGACAAAGGTTCCATGCTTGTGAAACTGAAAGCCTAAGCCACCAATGAGTGAAAGTCTGCAGGCCAAAGACATGCAACACAGAGAACTAGCCAGACAATACAGATATCCATGAGTTAGAATTAAAAAAAAAAAAAAAAAGAATCAAAGTAAGAGTGTGAATTTGGAAAGTATTGGTATATTTTATATGGGCAAGACTGATGAACATAAGAAGCCCCAATGGTAATTCAAAGCTATTTTTCCACAATGCAACTGTACTTTCAGACAATAAAACTTCTCATTGTAATTCTACAGTATTTTTTTAGAACAGCATAGGGAAACCTTTACTATGAGCAGAGCTAAACATCCGTCCTAAGTCAAACTTCTCAAAAAAAAAAAAAAAAATCCTAGTTTTTCACATGTATTATGTCAAAGCTGAGACTTCAACATGATAAATCTAAGACAACCCATATTGTTAAATGTAACTCATATTTTGCTTTTCCAAATACATTACACTGCAGACTTAGTTGGTAGTTTGAAAATGTTTCAAAGAGGTGAGGGTGGTGAGACACTGGCACAGGGTGCCCAGAGAGGTTGTGGATGCCCCATCCCTGGAGGTGTTCAAGGCCAAGCTGGACGGGGCTTTCAGCAACCTAATCGGGTGTCCCTGCCCACAGAAGGAGGGTTGGAACTAGATGATTTTTAAGTCCCTTCCAACCCAAACAATTCTATGATTCTATGAAATTTTTTGTTATACTTACAGCAGGGGAAAAACATTAATGCCAAGTTACTTAGCAATGGTTTGCATAAATACCACTGTCTGATAGTGGGCAATACTCATAACTTTGGAAAATGAAAAGGGATGCTAAATGCAACAGGGGGAATAAGAACAGTATGCATGCAGGGGGAGAACTGTAAGAACAGTGAAGAATGGTGACCAGAACCATCAAGATTAAGAGAATGGGCACCTGGACCGGAAAGAAAGAAAATTATCTGTTTGGAATCAGAAAAGACTGCCCACTAGGACATACTCACTTTCAGAGCCTACAAAGCAAACCAGAAGTATCTACATCCTGGAGTTCTGATGTCAAGTGTTTGTCAGACCTACAGGAAGACTTCTGTACTGTACTTAACGCCTATTTCTCAAAAAGAAATAGCAATTCACACATTACGTCATTAACTCCAGCAGCAGCAGTTCATACAACATGCCGTTGACCTGTGTATCAATGATGCCACAGAATTCCTTGGTCTTTTTTAAAAGATTCTTCCTCAAATTACATATGTTATAATTAATAAGCCACTGCAACTTTTCTCTGAATATACGCTTTGAAAAAAGTATCCATTTTTCCATATGTCAAATTGTAGTGACTAAACCATTAATTTAGCTTGTCCAATCTTTTATCTTTTTTTTGCAATGGAGTTTCTCCAGCCATAAAAGCAAGATACATAAACCCATTCATCTCACAGAGATGTTGTGAAGCAATCACACTAGAATGACAAACACTAGAGGAAAGCACATTGGAAAATTAGTCCTGCTGGCAGAAGTCTGAGCACCACAGAGTAAAAATAAAATAGGGCACTTAATGAACAGGGCCAAAGCAAAATATTAAGCAGCTGTTCAGTAAATGAGCAATTTCCAAATAAATGAAAAACGTAGTTTATGGCTGCACAATTAACAGATAACATTGTAAACCACTCACCTGCTGACTTTTAATTTCTTAACTTTGCAGGGGGAGGACTTTTGTTGTAGTGTAATGCAGTAAGGAGTCACAAATGGATTTCAGGCAAACACTTGATGGCTACATATACACAAAAATGCATTACCATCTGACTAATTTTCTAAAAGACATTCATAAATATCAATACACATACCTGTTCTTTTTCTTTCAACAGCTTCTCAAAAGCAAGAGCTTTTTCCTTCATTGAGTGAGACTCAAACTCTTTCTCTTTCAGCATCATTGAAAATTGCATATTAGTCTCCTGAAGTGCTCGGAATTCTGTTTCTTTTTCCCTACATGTTGCAACTATTTTTTCATTTTCTTCTTTCAGTTTTTGAATATCCATTTCTAAAATTAAATTTCTTTCTTTAAGATTAGTCACAGCTTGCTTCAACAGCTCATTTTCATTTTCTTTGTTACTAAGATTTTCACTCACAGAAAGTAACTGATCACTTTTAGATTTAATTAATATGTCTTTTTCCCTAAGTGATTTCTGTAAGACATCATGTTTTTCTTTGATTTGCCTCATCTCTGACTCAGTCCCCTCTTGACTTCTTCTTTCAATCTCTGATGCTGTAGCCACAGAATCAGATAACCGTTGATTGTTTTCCTGAAGAGTCCTAATAGTTGAATCTTTGTCTTGCAACCTTTTTTTCAGTTGTTCCAACTCCTTTTGAAGGATTTTAGACTCATCACTGCGTGTATCAGGAGCACCGTATTGAACACCTGAAAGCTGTGAAACGGTGGAAGCTGTTGCCACAGATGGTGTTACCAAATCAAGTTTACTCAGGAGAAGATCCTTGGTGTTACAAAGCTGTCCTATGCTGTGTTGAACTTGTGCTAATTCCTGACTAAAACTTCTCAGCTTTTTCTCATTCTGTTCGTAACTCTGAATCAACCCATTATAATCTACCTGCAACTTTGAATTACTATCGCTTTCAACTGAAATTTGTGCTTGAAGCTTGTGTAACTCTTCTTGGAGGTGAGCCGATTCATGCTGCATGTTCTGAACCGTGGTTATTACTTGTTGCTTCCACTCTTCCATCTTCTTTACTTGCTGTTTTAGTTTATCACGTTCTTGTAGAAGTTCCTCAAACTGGTTACTGTTAACACCTCCTGACCCATTATCAGTACCTGTACTGGAAGTCTGCAAGACAGTCAGTAAGGTTTGGCATTTTTGACTTAGAGCATCTATTTCAATATCTTTTTCTCGAATGATACGAGATAAATTTTGAATAGTTTCTCTAGACATGTCTTGACTGCTGTTTTCAGATCTGTTAGATAACTTCTGATTTTCCTCTTGCAGCCTTACCAAAGCTGCTTCTTTAGCAGCAACCATATCCATGATATTACGATACTCTGTTTTTAACTGACTGTTCTCTCTTGTCTTTTCACTTAGAACTGCTAGTACTTGTTCTCTTTCCATAACATAAGCTTGCAGCTGCTGCTGAAGACAAAGAACATCCTGCCTATACGAAGCTGAGGAGACTCTAGCATTGAGAGCTTGTATTTCTAAATCCTTCTCTTGAATGATACGAGTAAGTTTGCCAACTTCATCCTTAGACAACTGATCAATTTGCTGACTTAGAGAAACATTCTTTTCATTTAGAAGCTTAATCTCCATCTCCCTTTCTTTGATACCTTCTACCAGTCTTTCAATTTCAGCTTTAGATAAGTCATGTTTTTCATTTCCATTTTCTCCATTAAGAGTCTGAACTTTGGTTTCCTGAAAAAGATCAGAGGAATCAGTCTGAATAATCTGTCTCTCTTTGTGCAACTGAGTTTTAATTTGTTCGATTGTCTTCTGCAAATTTTTAATTTCCTCATCTTTCTCTAAAGAAAGTCTTTCATGAGTGACATTCATTTGCTCACACTGAAATTTAGACTCATCTATTTCCTTTCTTTGCTCCTGCAAAGACTGCTGAAGTTGCACTGTTGTTTGATTCTGATCTTCTATTGTTTTTTTGTGAACTTCTATTTCTTCTTCAAGATTATTCTTTATCACTTTTAACTGCGTTACCTCACTTTCAAGTTCAATAATAATATCTAGAGTTTTAGGTTCAACCACAAGTGTAGATCTACTTTGCTGATCCTTAAGGCGTTCAATTTCTTCTTTCAAATGATTATTTTCTTCCTTCATGACTGCAAGACTTCTATCTTTTTCCTCCAAGTTCTGTTTTAAGACATCCTGCTTTTTTGAAACTTCCATACATTCTTCAAGTTCTTTCTTCACCTCTAAGGCTTGATTTTTAAATTTTTCAATAAATACCTCTTTTTCTTTTATGAGTTCTGTCAACTGCTTTTGTCCTTCTAAGCTAGTAGTCAACATCTCTTTTGTTTCTTGATGGTCAATTTCCATCTGCTCAATGCTCCTTTTAAGTTCAGCAATCTTAAAGTCTTTCTCTTGATTGAGTTTAACTAGGCGCTCATGTTCAAGCTGCAATGCAGTGGTATCCATACTACGTGCATTTGATAATTCCTCGATAGTCTGCTTATACTTGTGTGCTTGTTCCAAAAGCCTCTTTTCCATCTGGTTTAATTCGCTCTCTAACTGTCTTTTTTCCATTTTCAAAGCCTCAACAACAGTGTCTTTTTCCAAGTAAACTTTATTTTTCTCAGAAATGGCATCACTTAACTCCCGTTTTAGTTCTTCAGTGGCTGTTATCAGCTTTCCATTTTCTGTTTGGAGATCAGACAGAGATTTCTCCAAGTCTTCATTTAGTTGTTTATTTTCTGAAATGTCATTCTGTAGTTTTGCAATTTCTACTTCTCTTTCTTTCAGAATCAAATCTTGACAAGTGTAGTTAGATTCCCGATTACTTTTTTCTGTTAACTTGCTCAAGCATACAGAAAGTTCCTCCTCTCTTTCTTTTAGTCTCTGCTGCAATTCTCCAATTTCTTTTTTATTATGCAAATTACAGTCCTGGGCTTTCCTTAATTGTTCCTGAAGAGCTTTAACATTATCTTGAAGCTGCTGCTTACTTATATGCAAATCATTAAGTGCATATGAACAATGGTTAAGTTTTTCTTTCTGACTATCTAACTCCTTAATAGTTTCCATCTTCTCAATTTCTAATTCTGATACTTTCTTTCTTTCAAAATCTATGTCAAATTTCAGCTGTTTGATGATACTATCACTTTCTGTGTGTTGTTTTGACAGCTGCTCTTTCAGTGTAATCATATGCTGAAATAAACACAAACAAGAATTCATTAGGAGAACCAGCTGAACTATGCATTTCATTATTTTTTATCCTCTGAACAATAAAAAAAAATTGAGAGGAAACAAAAATGTTTCCTAGTGGCCAATGTAAGTTGGCAAGTAGTATCAACTAGTCAGTGCTTAATTAATTAAAACTAAATATCAAAGAGGGATAGATTACATTTCACCAAAACCAAGAAACCTATCTCCCCCCAAAGAACCCTAACTAAATCAAGAAACAAAAAGAGAACTACCTAAGAAAAAGAGAACTACCTAAGAAAAAGAGAACTACCTAAGAAAAAGAACTGTCAGAATTTGTCAGGACGCTTGGAATAAGTATGCAGCAAACACACATTACTGAAAAACAGGAAGGCCATAAATTTTAAGTAACAAATTACAGAAGTGAATGCATATCTGTATTTTTAATTTCTTGTTTGAGCTTATTTTTAAACACACTTGCTGGGATTCATTTCCTAGGAAAACACTTCAAGTGTTCAATTCCATAAAGTAAACCTATATTGAAAATACATGGCTTGCAACTATATGTTTACAGGTCAAATACATCAGAACAGTGACAAAAAGGTATGATTCCATTTTGATTACATATAATCTGTGACCTTTTTTTACTCCACAAATGCTCGTATTATAAAGAACTTCCAATAAAGTAACTTAATTATTCAACATAATTAAAAAAAAAAGAAAGGAAAAAAAAAAAGTTTAAAAAATCATTCACATTACACATACTGTCATAAGACAGAGGTCAGAATATCAGGAAAAAAACTGTCAAAAAGTCTTGTAAGGAAAAATCAAGCAGTATTTAACTGCATTTTGGAAAGTAACATCCCTTACAGATAGCTGACATGCCGTATTATTTCTTTGTCCATGACAAGCGGGTTTCTTGCACTTCAGAATTTTGCACTGAGATGGTACATATGGAGAAACACTGGTCCTAATACTCTTTTTAAGCCTCAAAAGATAACTTACATTTCCCTGCTATCTATATTCAAAGATCAACTTAAAAGATAAAGACACACGCACACAAATCTAAACATTTATTTTACCAGTTCAATAATTAGCTGCAATATTTATTACCTGAGTAGCTTCTTGATTCTGCTTGTCTAGTTCTTCCAACTCCGCTATTAACGTTTCTCTTTCAGCAATACTTTCATTTAATTCGTGTTCTTTCCTTTCCAAATTTTGTCTTAGCTGACTTAATTCTGAATTTTGATCCTCAGTATATGCAGAAAGAATATTCTCATTTTTATGTTGTGCACTTGTCAGTTCCTTCTCAAGTCCCTCCTTAAGTTAAAAAAAAATTCTAAATATTAGAGCTTACCCTGCTGAAATTTATAACTGTGTAGATTTGAAATGGTTTTCCCCTCAACAATTAAAAGGAAAGCATGCATTTTTATGTGAGAATCTCTAAGCCTACATGAGTATTATCCCACTTAAAAATTCTTCATTGTGAAGTATTTGTCTCTACCATTCATACATACAAATTTACTTCCTCATCACTAAGTTTCGGAGTGCAATTTATAAACTTCTGCAAAAAAAGCCATGGTTTGACAAGGAAAGTTATATCCACCTCTGAGGTATTAATCCACAGCTGGGATAAACTATTATATCTCCAGGACATACCCTAAAAATGTAGTGTGCTGCATGGTGAGAAAGGAAATTTTAATCAAGTACATGTGAATAACGTCCTCATGAAAAATGCCATGGGAACTCTTGAATGCATGCAAAACACAGAAGATTCCAGTTGAAAAATATTACTGGGTACAAAGTAAATTAAGACAAATCTCTCAAGCCTGAGTTTATAAAGGACTAAGTCAACCTTGCCAAAAATTAAAGAGCGTGTTCCAGAGAAACTGTATGTTCCACTGCTTAACTTCGTCACAAAGATGGAACATAGTATTATCAGAGTACTACATGGAAGAAGAGAGGTATTTTACAACTGCCAAGAGAGTCATAACTGGAACGTGCCAAAGCAGAAGAGGTGAAAAATGACAAATTTTACAGAATGTACTATTAATACTTTTAAAATATATGTTATAGCAGCCTAAGTAGCAATGCGATAGATGGAACTCCACTAGTTTTCTTTAACAGAGTACTCTGTGGAGTTTCACAAGTCAAAATGTATCATTTCTATCAATTCCACATAATCTACAATTATTTCCTTGATTACAAGGTTATTTACGTAGAAGAATGAATGCTCAAAAAAAGGTATAGTGCCAGAATGAGTTTTCCATCAGTTACTATTGTTATGAACTTTTTTGTTGGCTTAATTTAGAAATTGCTTTACCTGATTTAAACTCGAAAGTCTTGCTATTTCATTTTCTGCTTCTATAAAGAAAAAAATTACATAATGTTACTACTTTCCAAACAACAATAAAACAAATCATTCTCTCATCTTGCCCTAACAGAACTCTGCTGCTCAGAAGAGAATAGTTTCACAGTATTTTGTGATGATAAGCATCTGTGCTGCAAAAAATTGACATGCACCATCAACTACCACCACAAACTAGATTATTACTTTTACAACTGAGTCCACATTAGGACGACTTTGGTACCACAGTGTATCAGTTATGCAATATTAAAAGATTTTCTATGTATAGATGTAAGTCTTAAACAGATACGTTTCAGTGTTTTTTTAAGGAGAAGGTATTAGCAATGAACTGCCTTTACACACACAAAGTGTACTTTTAGAATTTAAACAAACAACTTTTATTGAAGCTTACTTACTTTTAAAGAAAGAAAAATCTATCAAACAGTTGGCAGACATGATTACTTACCTAATCAAAAACCCCTATGATAATCACACTAGTCCTAATTACGTCTTCTTTTCTGCTTAGCCTTACCCCAATGGACAATCCTTTTCTAGAGCAGCAATTTTTAAAAGGTACGTATTCTCATACTCAGTTCCAAATTCTTAAAATAAATTCTGAGCATTAAAAGTGAAAATCTGTGAAGATATACTACAAGTAAAATAAAAAAGTTAAAAAAATCATCATCCTTGTACCTAACAGTGCTTGCTGTAGTCTGACAACATCTTCTGGTAGTGATGTCTTTGATTGGAGCTTCTTCTCCTGTTCTTTCAGGAGAGCATCTTGCTCTGCAACAGAACTTTGAAGCATACTAAAGTCAGATTTAAGATGTTCGTATTCTTCTGTTATTTGGATTTTTTCTACCTTTGCCAATTCTTGCTCCTTTAGAAGAATTTTATTTTCTTCTTTGGCAGAAGATAATTTGTGATTTAATTTTCTTATTTCATCCTCTAGGTCCTTTATAACCTGCAACTCTTCCACTTTTCCTCCTTTTAGACTCTGAGCATTTTTTTTCTGTTCACTAATTTTAGAGTCATCCATGGCATCAGCACTCACACCATCTAAAAAGCAAAAAAGATTGTTTGCAATATTAACCAAAGCCAGCACTGCAGACCTTTTGCTTAAAAGTCTCATCTTCCACCTTCTCCTGACGAAGGGAGATAGTCTAAACCAAAGATATGATCATCATCAACAGAAAGCTTACTTAAATAGAATTAACATTTGAAGCAGTGCTATACATATTACTGGTTTGGTAAGCAGCTTTTCAAATACTTACCTTTTAAAATTATTTCGAGCCAGGGATGTGTAAGCGTTGCAAGACATACGTTGTTCACAATTTACTTAAAATATACTTGACCCCCACCTCTCTTGATGGGGAGATGACAATCTAATTTATCAGGATTTGGAATCCCTCAAATTTCTAAGAATAATTTATCAAACCACATCTAATTCAGCCCGATACAAAATCCCCATTTATAATTTAATTAATTAACTTCAAAGGTTTGCTCAATGGTTGTTACAGAGAACAATTTGCTACAAATTAGTACATCATTTGCTAAATGATGCACAAAGTTCTTCACCTAAAGATCTCGTTTTGCAGAACTGATGTTTTTACAGGTCCACCATACTATCATGACATTCATAGTTCTGTACAAGCCTCACAATATAATTTCCAGGTAAGTTAAGAGTATAAAAAGGCGTAATAAAAAAATGTACAGGAAAAAAAGTTAAATGAAAGTACACTGCTTGTGAATTCATTTCAGTGTAAGCTCAAACACTTCCTCCCTTGCTAGTCTGCATTATGTTGTCAAATAGAACGAACAAAATAAAAATGTAAAATACTCTAATTCTTCAAAAGCTGTGAGCAGTATTTATTTTACAGGTAACTTGTAACGCAAAAGATACGGAATTCCTGCCTTTAACGTCATTAAATTAGTCCTGCTGGTGTACATATGTGCAGTATGTATAGTACATGCAGTAAAAGACGTACAGCATCTTAACAGGCATCTAATTTTAAGAAATAGATTCCCTATCAATACTACCTTAGAAATTAAGGGGCTGAGAAAGTATTTCTCTTCTTTCTAAAAAGAAAATGGATCTCTCTCTTTCCAAAAGGAGAGTATACACTCTTTAGCAGTCAGAGTTTTAACACATAATAAAACAGAGGTTTACAGGCAAATCTTATATATTTGTGCAAAGAAGCCCCTAAAGGAAACCTAACTGATACGACTATTTTTATGGAATATGAAATACCTACAGTTCAACAAAAAGCTCCTTGTGAGAACTACTGAGCTTCTCCCACAATCTAGTCACGCCATAGACTAAGGCGTGGTCCTTATGGCAATCTTTGAGCTTTTGTCATACTTGACACATAGTACTTCTCACCGAAATTATTTTTGTGCTGAGATTTTCTCATCTTCAACTTTGTATGTCTGGTCCATCACCTATATTCAGTGTAACTTAAAAAAACCCAGGAAGTGTAGAATTTAGAGCACAACATTTGATATGTATAGAAAATGACTCTCTAGACTGATATATGTCAGAAGATGAAATGCTATCACTTCAGTGTTCAAGCCAACCACAGTGAATAAAAGATACTAGGACATGCATGTGTCTTAAACATGAAGTTGAACTAAAGTAGAAATTCAAATTCCTAAATGTCATGTACTTGTTAACTATTACACTGTTACGTACACATTTGATACTTTAACCAAAATTCACTGTACATTAAATAAAAAAAGCAAGTATGTGGTAATAAAGACCTTGCTGTAATTGATTCTCAAGTTCTTCAATTCGTTCTTCATATTCACTCAGCTCTTCTCGGTGTCGACGACTTATCTCTACTAGCTTTTGTCTGTGTGCATCCTGCAATACGGAAAGTTCATGTTGATGTTCATCTATTTCTTGACTTAAATTCTCTTTGAGCTCCTACAAATATCATTAGAGAAACAGAATGGTAAAATACAGTACAGAAGCTTAAGAAAGAAAAAGTACAAAAGAAAGAAAAAAAGTCCTCCCTAGTAAAATTCAAGGATTTATTAAAGGATTTCTCACAGGAGAGGTCAACTTCTTGGCTTTTGTTGGTTTGGGTTTTTTTAAACATGATAAAAAGACATTCCTTTTAAAAATATGTTTACACAAACAATATGCTGTACACAACAGCAAATACTAAACCAATGTAGAGACATTACAACTTTTTCATAGTAAGCAGATACACTAGGACATATTTCTCGTAACTTTCAAGGATGACATGCAAGTCCATATTCTGCACCCTAAATGAAAAAAGGCAAGATATTTCTGAGAAGGGAGAAGAAATTATTTTGTGTATCTAAAGTTCAGTCTCATAAGTCATCAACAGCTTCTGAAAGTGATTTGCCCTCATAAATACTAATGTCATTCTTTTAAGTTTACGTACTGTATTCATCAAATCACACAAATATCCTTTCTCAGAATAACTGACTGTTTTTAAATATTGTACTGCTGACTGAAATATTGTTGTGCTATAACATGCCCACATGCATTTTTAATAGAGAAAATGTAAGTGCTAGTGTTGTAAATGTTTAAACTACATTCACAAGTCATGTGACCATATGCAAAACCATCAAGAATAAAGCGTAAGAGAAGACTAGTTTGCCAAAGTTGTCATCTTACCTTAACAATATTTTGCAGTTTGCATATTTCACTTTGTTCAGCATAATTTGTCCCTTGCACTTTGGAAGACTGAGAAAAGAAAAATCACATATCCATGTGAAAATTGTGATAAATACGTGTATTTTTCATGTGCTTCCTCCACTGATACTCAAAAGCAGAAAACAACAAAGCTAATGTGAAGCAAAATTCAAACCTAGAGTAATTTTGATACAAAAACCCCAAAACATTTTAATGGAAACATTTTAATTTTCCATGGATTTTTTTTTTTTAATTATTATTACATGTAAATATGTAAATGTTTGGGGTGGGGTTGTTACTGCACCTGATAAGACAACAGGGTTGCTTAACTTTACTTGAATATTTCCACATGGGAAAAGTATACCTCTGAAATCAGGCTATAGCTTGAAAAAATGATGACTCACATCAACAACAGCTTGAAAGATTATATTCTTTCTTGTCTCAGCAGGCCACCAATTACAACTGACATTATCAAGGACTGAGAGAAGACTAAGTAAAAACAGTATGCAAGTACCCAACTATCACTTTGAACAGTACTGTGCTGTCAATAAATAATCAGTATCACAGCCAGGAAGAAGAAAAGTATTTTTTGAACGGCTGCACAAAAAAGAAACCTTGAAGTACTATTCTAGGCAAATGTTTATGAAACCCTTTTCCTAACGTGACAGATCATGTATAAAAGCATCACAAAAAAGCACTTGGAAGTTAGTCACTGAATGTGTCCCTAGTCATCTGACAGTAAGAAAATGACTAAAATATCATTAGACTTCAGCTTTTCCATCAAATCATGTTGCTTCTAGAAACTGTACAGCATGAACTTCCTAAAGACCCACTCCAGAAACAAACATATGCAATGAAAACACTAATTTGGAGGGGAGAGGGGAGGGTAAGAGAGAGGGGAACCACTCACTCACCAGTGCAATCTGCTTCCAGTGGTCAACCTCAGATTCAAGCCTAGAAACTTCAATGGACAATCTGTTTATTTCTTGTTGTGACCAGATTATATCTCCAAAATCCATGTCATCTCCTTCAAAACCTGAGGAATGTCTGACCACTGGAACATAGGAAGCTGATGCAGCAGCTGGTGGCAAAACACCAGCTCCTAACTGCGCTGACCGAGCAGCCATCTGTACTTTCTGCAGTTGTTCCTGGAGTGCATTCTGTCTAGCTTTTAGATGGCTGATTTCCACCTGAATATACAAAATAAAATGCATTGTTTCAATAAGAAGAATATCAAAATACACTCTACCCCTTGTGGCCTTATGAAATGTGAACCAACCAAACAACTCCACTCCAGCACAAATTGTCACTTTCACTAAAAAGAAAAAGAAAAAAACCAAACACCCTCTTAATGGAGAAAAACAGTTGTAGCTGATGTTTTACAAAGCATCTCATGCAAGGACACATATTAAAATTTTTAACAGTTTTCAGTTAAGTAAAACTTCAGTAAGAATGTTTGCTGATTTTTTCAGCAGCCAAGGTACCTAAGTACTACAGTAAGATTCAGGCTAACAGGTTGTACAAAAAAATTAAGATATTTAAAGAGGGTATTCAGATATGAAAATTAAGCAATATATGATGCTCCCCTAGTTATTTATATTACATTTGATTTCTTTTACACTTAACAACTCAATGTATTGAAAATGTACTTATTTACAAAAGCTGCAATTAGCTGCATGCAATTTTCTCATAACAACTCTGTTATTGTATTTAATAAGTAGAATTCTATACATCTCAAAAACCTGCTTCCTCTAGTTCCCACATGCATTTACAAATAAAACAGAAATAAAATTCCTTTTGTGTAATTCTAGGCATACTAGCAACTTTCTTCATTTAAAAAGGCTACGAAATCTCATGTTACACAATAGGTAATAAAGTTGTTTCCATCAAAAAGGGACACTTCTCAAATTATGAAAGCTAGTTCTGTTCCCTTTAATTGTATATGTTAAGATAAATAATTGATATCTACAGACAATATAACTGCTTCAAATGAGAATGTGCTCCTGCTGCCTTCCTTAAAGATAATTGAATCAGAAATACAAAGCAGTTTAAGTGTCCTTTCTCACAGTTACTCCAGAAACAACAGAAATTGATACATGCATGACATTCCCAGAGTTTTCTCTTGTCTCAACTATCTCCTGGCAGCTCTGCTTGTATTAAATGATTCAATGAAATATGTGTCTTAGTCTCTCACCGTCTACATTAACAAAGAAACCATAACCGTGGCCAATACTTCCACTGAAAGAGCACAGATACTATAACGAAGAGATTAAACACCACAATGACATACATTTATTGGACATACTCAAGTATTTTACTTTGTATCCTACCTCTTTCTGTTGAAGCTGATTTCGGTACTCTATAGATAACTGTTTTATTTGAAGCTCTGCTGCTTCATGTTTTTCTTCTAAATCACTACAAAGTTTTTTCAGTCTCTCGTTCTAGCAAAAATGAGAAATGAATGTTGGTAAACTTGGAACATATCTTACACAATTAGAAAAGCATAAGTCTGCTGAACAGTAAAGAAATCAATTAAATTGTACAGATTCTTCACGTTATTTTACTCAAAACACACAGTAACAGTAACTTCCAAGTGTGGGCCCAAACCCACGTTTATGTCCAAGCTTTCCATTTTTGTATGGCCTGGACTCCAGCTCACTTTCAAAACCAGGTTTGTGGTGACCAGAGGTAAATGCCAAGAAGAAAAATTCAGGGCTAAATTACATCTTGGCATGATCCACAGGTGGAATTTAAGAACAGCCACGAGCACAAATAGGAGCTAATATCCATACAGTCCACTATTCTCTCTCTGACATTGGCCAATAGCAGATGGCAAGAGTCTAGGAAAGGACAAGTAGGAACAGTTACTTTGCCAAAATACCATCTTAACTTCTCAATGCTCGAGGGCTGAAGTCATACATGAAAGTTGCCGGTTTACAGCCATAAATAAAGTCACAAGACCAACAAGTCCTTTGTAAAAATACACAAAGTCACTTTCCAAAAGGGCACATAGGATTTGTAAACAATTTTGGAAGAGCACAAGCATCTGTAGCTATGTCAAAGTGACCATACAACAGGGCAACACAGAGAACTGCATCAGGGAACACATACACTCTATACTTAAGTTCGCTGCAAAAGACATGCTGTCCAGCGTAACGGAGCATTCTAGATCTGCTTTTATTTGTGGTCATATACAAAATGCTATAAACCAATTTTAACTCTTTACCAGCTAAAATTTATGAAAACTTAAAAGATTTCTGCATTTGCAAGCCTTTCAGAGCCAAATCTATTGCTGTGGTCCAAGTCTACATGATAGGCAGGAACAGTCGCAGGATACAGCAGTTAGCAAAAGATGAAAACTTGCACCACGTGCCTACTCTAATAAACAAATGTGCCCCCCTAACTGTGATGGCAGTTTCTCACTAAAAAAATAAAAGAGCCACAATCTAACACCACTGTCACCCTTGTTTCTAGATTTACCCAGGGACAAACAACTTCAGTGCAATATTTCACCTTTACAAGAAACAAATGTTATTTATTGCTTTTAATAACATCACTGTTCCAAAATGTCTTACTTCAAATTTTCGTGCTGCATTAATACTTTCTATTTCTCTGAGTCTAGAATTGGACACATGGAGTTCTGTCGCTGCATCTGAAAGAAAGTGAAAATTTTCATTTTTATTAAACTACTTTTAATCTGTTAAGCAGACATCAGTTAAGACCACAGTTTTTAGTAAGTATCTTACTTCTGACCGCTTCAGTGTTCATTCCTAGGTAAATATCTAAAGCTGCTTTTATAAGAACACTGTCGGAATTATTTTTCCTTCTGAACCTAATTTAGTTCTTTCTTATCTAGGCTTTAAGTCAGATCACAAAACTAACAGGAAAGTACGGATTTATGCTTTAAAATAAGGGAAACAAAAAAGTTTTTTTTATTTGACTATTTCATGTCACTGAATGTGTTTTTCATTTAGGACTTTGTACCTGACATGACAGTCATATGTTTCCTAGTAATCTCATGAGAAGTTTCAAAATAAGAATTAGTTCCATAACATACACACAACAGTGACTAAATTTTCAGAAAAAAACCCCCACCCAAACCCAATGAAACCCACAAAATAACCCACACAACAAAACATCAAGCCTGCCCCCCACATACAGGCACAAAACCCCGTAAGACACGCTTTCATTTACAAAGGTGACACAATCTACCATACCAGTTCATCTAATACAAAAAGCACATAATTCTGTGCCTGGATACTCTTCCTTCAATGATCAACCTTCCTCAAAAAGTCTATGTTCACTTCTCCCATGTCCCACTTCTAATGGATAGAAATAACACATTTCCTTTTATTAATGAGAAATCATCTTGAATTGACCAAAAAGCAACCTTGACAATTTTTCAAAATTTGAAATAAATATAATTTTCAAGTAAATGCTGTACTTCATCATTTCCTATGTGCTGTTTAAAACTGATGCAGCTCAAGTGCTTCAGAAGAAAATCTACCCACGAAAACTGCTAAACTGAAGATGTTAAAAGTCTATAATCCAAAAACACCATCTTCAGTTCAGATGGCAGTCAAAGCAGTGAATGTAAGGGATAATATTAAAAATTAGGTAACATTAGAAAATTGGGAAATTAAAAAAAGGAGTGTAAGGAACTGCCTGAAAAACATTCTTTAAGCCACATAGTATTTAAAGGTCTTTAATGAAGAGTACTTAGATGCCACTAGATTTTTACACCCTCAAGGCTAGTAACCCATAAAAATGTACTACTCTGAAATTTTTAGGAAACAGAAGTTGTTCACAACAGTATCTAGCAGTTAAGTACACCTGGAAGCAGCTACTGAACACCAGCACACCTCTATGGCATAAACTAAAGCACAAATGTGTGAATCAGAATCTCAATTTATCTTTTAAAAAGGCACAACAAACACACTAGATGACTACACAGTTTAGCAGCATAAATTAAGTTTCCAGACTAAACTAATAGGGATTTTAGAATTTAAAACAATTCTAAGCAAGGCTTTCAGAAAAGTAAAAAAAAAAGATAACTCTGTAGTTATCAGAATAAATTCCTCTTTTCCAAGCATTTTACCTGTGTACCAAAAAATCCCATCCGTATGAGACTAGTAGTATCAGCTTGCCAACAAGATTTATACAATACTTTCATAATGATTCAGAAGTCTTAGCTGTTCTTTGTGGTTGCTACTCTTAAGGCTGTTTTGAGAATGCTAATTTTTCTCAAAAAGTTATAGTTTCAAGATGGTAAACAACAATGAAATGTAGTAGGTATTAACCTACTGATATTTATTACCACGTTATACAATTGCTTTACTACAAAAATCTAAAGTTTTATTCAAAAACTCATAACAAAAAGGCATTATTAAAAATATAAAGACAAGACCATATAATAAATTTACTATTACTTTCTTGACTATCTTACTCTGATGTCTCAGCTTTTTTTGTTTCAACTTTCTGGTTTATAAATAAATTATCGTAGCTTCTAATCCCTTTAAAACAAGGGCCATGTTCTCCTACGTGGCTGTAGGAGAATGGTAGAACTCTAAAGGTTTCTCTGGGCACAACTGAAATATAAAAAAAAACATCAGAAACACTGGACCTTTGCCTGTGTGACACATCAGACTTAGATCACACCAGTGGCAAAAAACCCTCTCTGTACTACTACTACTTTGCAGTTTTATTAATCCACTCTAAAAACAACTAGTCAAACGGGGTTTTAGATAAACTAAGCAAACAGAATGGAAGAAGGGCATTGTTTGCGTGTTTTTGTTACTCATCAACGCGACGCTTCACGCAATTCAGAAACTTCCGAATAATAACCCTAGAACAGGTTTACCTCTGCTATTACAGCCTGGGAGTATGTTTGTTTATCCTCCAGACCCTGAGGTCACAGGCGCGGAACAAAAACGAAAACAAAGCCAGCAAAGCCAGCAGCTCTTCCGAAAGGCACCAAGCCGCGCTTTAGCAGGACCGTTCAGCTCCCTCACGGCCGGGTGCGGGTGCAGGCTGCCCAGGCCCCCGCCGCTGCCGATCCCTGAGGAAACCGTCGGCCGGAGGAAGGCCTCTCCCACGAAACGAGGCCTATCCTGGCAGGTACGCACTGAACAGACAGACAGACACACAGACAGACGCGCACACACCCGCCGCGCCCGGCGCCTCAGCCCCCCTTACCGCCCACTTCCTCCGCGCCCTCCAGCAGGATGTCCTTGGTGAAGCTGGAGATGTGTCCGGTGAGCGAAGACAAGCTGCCCCCTACCTGCCCCAGGGACTGACCCAGCCCCGAGCCCAGTCCTCCCAACCACGACGCCATCGCTGCCGCTCAGAGGGTTCCGGGCCTCGCTCAGCCCCGCGCCGGGCGGCCTCCGCAGCTGGCAGCCGGCTCCCGCGGGCGAAGGGGCGGCCTCCTCCACCCTCCTCCTCGCTAGGGAGGGTCAAGGCTCCTGCTGCGGGCTCAGCAGACCGGTCTCGGCGACCCCTCCGCCAGCGCCGTGCACATCCTCCTCGGCACGACCCGGCTCAGCGGCTCCTCCCGGCGGCTCCAGCTTCTGCCACCTCAACGGTCGCCATGACACCCCCCGCCCGAAACACCATCGACAACAGCCACAGCCAGCTAGAACGCACCCGCGGCGGCTATGACGTGTCCGCGGCAGCGGAGGATGCCGGGACAGTGGCAGGGCGGTGCAGGGAGCTGACAGGCTTCCCCCCCGGCAGGCAGCGGGCCCGGGCTCGTGGGGACGCGTGGTTTTGAAATGTGCTTGCTTTCTGAGGAACAAAACCAAAACCACGGCACGTGGTTGAGTTTGAGCTGCTGCTGCTGCTGGGCCCTCCTCGTCAGTAGGCCCAGCTGGTGTGCCTTCTTGTGTGTGTAAAAAAATAAGTAAATAAATCTTAGTCCGTGTAAAAGTGAAGTTGGGGGAACACAGAAGCTGGTGTGCAAAGCTGTGCCGGCCAGATGCGGCAGGTGAACCTGGGCACAAACGGGGCTGGTGATGGGGCATGGCTGGCTGGCAGGTGATACCACAGGGTCGTGGTTTAACCCCAGCCAGCAACTAAGCACCACGCAGCTGCTCTATCACTCCCCTCCTCAGCTGGACAGGGGAGAGAAAACATAATGAAAGGCTCGTGGGTCAGGATGAGGACAGGGAGAGATCACTCACCAATTACTGTCATGGGCAAAACAGACTCAATTTGGGGAAAATTAATTTATTGCCAATCAAACCACAGTATGGTAATGAGCAATAAAACTAAATCTTCAGACACCTTCCCCCCACCCCTCCCTTCTTCCTGGGCATGGCTTCACCCCTGAATTGTCTACCTACACCCACCTACCCCCAAGCAGCACAGGCGGACAGGGAATGGGGGTTGGGGTCAGTTTGTCACACGTTGTCTCTGTCGCTCCTTCCTCCTCAGGGGCAGGACTCCTCACACACTTCCCCTGCTCCAGCCTGGAGTCCCTCCCATGAGAGACAGTCCTCCATGAACTTCTCCAGCATGGGTCCTTCCCACGGGCTGCAGTTTTTCACGAACTGCTCCAGCATGGGTCCTTTCCACGGGCTGCAGTCCTTCAGGCACAGACTGCTACAGTGTGGGTCCCCCGCGGGGTCACAAGTCCTGACAGCAAACCTGCTCTGGCCTGGGCTCCTCTCTCCATGGGGCCACAGGTCCTGCCAGGACCCTGCTCCGGCGCGGGCTTCCCACGGGGTCACAGCCTCCTTCGGGCACCCACCC
>JAVKLA010000040.1:4486178-4505115 GCA_034782735.1 Sagittarius serpentarius
AAGCTCCAGCAACCTTTTTCCCCCTTCTTAAATCTTGTTATCCCAGAGGTGCTACCATTGTCACTGATGGGCTCAGCCTTGGCCAGCAGCAGGTCCGTCTTGGAGCCGGCTGGCATTGGCTGTATCAGACACAGGGGAAGCTTTTAGCAGCTTCCCACAGAAACGACCCCTGTAGCCCCTGCCCCAACTTTGCCACGCAAACCCAATACACACAGACATGTCAGCTGGGCCTGACGATGAGCCTGTAACACCCTATGATTAACATGAACCTGAGCCTTATTACATACATACCACACATACATACTTGGGTCATGTGTCATTAATAAAACACAGCGTCCAACTGCTACAAGAATAGAGACGCACTGCATTCAAGTGTGTATTTTTACAAAGTAGGCAAGTTCCTGAAACACTAGCCACTTCCTGCTCTGGATGGATGCTTGCTTGCATTTCCAGCCACACACCTGGCACTGGTCCAAATCAAAGTTCTTTTTGGTTTTGATCAAATGAGGTACTTAATTATTAGGGACCACAAGGAGTGCTGCTACAGAAAAAAGTGTTAAAACAGTTAAGAACGATACTGATATAAAAAAATCACCGATACTAGGAATAAAATACAGAGCAGCTAGCTCATTGCTAGTTTCAAATTAATAACTACATAAAAACAAGTAAAGCACCACATCAATGCTAAAATGAAAATGAAAAGAGCGAGCATTTCACAGGTGAAATCTTCACATTTTTACAGAGGAGCTGAGAATGCAGCAGGCACAACACACATACTCTGGAGTTACAAGCTGACAAACCTTACCAGGCAGCTATGGAAAAACCGTCTTGTTGCTTCCCAGTGTCTTGCAGTGCCTTGGTGAAGGGTGTGTAGCTGGCCTGCAATACTGGATTGCATTTTTAGCTTTACTGTCCATTGTCACTCAGACTGGCTTCATCTACTGTTGATAAAGGTACACAGAAATCATCCAGTATACTCTGTGGACTGACTAAGCTACAAAAACCGCATTGTGCCACCAAGAATGTGTATTCTGGTAGCAAAACAGGACACATTAGGTTGTTTTAAAATTAGAAAGCATACAATTTTTAAAGATGTAGCATAACTATAATCAGCACCAACTTTCTTGCTAACAGGTGTGTCTTTACATAAATTTTGGGATATCTACAGATAAAAAGACATCAGAGACAACAAAACATCAGTTATGAGGAACAGAAAATGACCCCGCTGCTAATGTATATACACAACGTCTGGTGCAAAGCCCATTGATATCAAAACAGATTTTAGTGTTTGATGATTCTGTGCCCAACCCACATATAAGGGAAAGCACATATGCAATTACTTGTGTCAAAAGAGAAACATTAGAAGGTAAAATCATATTTATTTAAAAAAGTGATATATCAAATACAACTATATATATTCGTGCCTATTTGGACAGCATTTTCAAAATATCAAACAACACTGCCATTTTCCAGTGAAAACAATGACAAAGCATTTCAGCTTTCCCTTTTTTAATCTTTTCAGTATTATATGCTTTATATACACAAAATAGAGACAAAAATTGTATAGGAATCCAGAGCCAAAGACATGATACTGAAAGCAGTCTCCAGACAGAAAAATCTATTACTGAAAATTATTTCTAAAATACACAACTATTAGGCAAGAGATGAAAAAAATTATTCCCTTATAAAATCCTAACTCTACAGTGTTTTGTACACATGGGGTTTCATGTAGCAAAACCCAAAATTTTCTCAATGCCTGCATGCTTTAAAGACAATATCAAGGTTTTTCTCCATTTTTTGTACAGTGGCTTTTAAATATTACATACCTTTCTGCTCAAACCCTTTTACAAATTTCCCCTCCTGAATTCACACAGTGGCTATACAGGGGGGTGGGGTGGTGTTTAAAAAAAAAAAAAAAAAAAAAAGGAAAAATCTAACTGTAGTAACAATTATTTGCTTTTCTTAACAAAGAAAATAAAGTAAAAACATTTCGATTTGGTAAAAGCAGTTGAAAAGTCACATGTACTTTAACATTCTAAAGAACTGTAATTGGGGAAGTAGGGTGACTATGGCAGGTTAAACACTAAAGCTTTCCTTCCACATCTGAAATGCAAACAAGGCAAAATGTCTGTATGCAGGTTAAAGTTTATTGCAAAACAGCTTGCTTTTAAGATGCAAACCTGGATACAACACAAAGAAGCTACTAATTTGAAACTAAAGAATTGAGTATTTGGACCTAGCCAGTTTGAATGTATTAAGTATTGTTCTTACTTGAACAACTGATTATGTGTACGGGGGGAACATATATACACTTATTACCTTTTGGACTTTTTTTTTTTTTAAATTTGTGAGCAACTATGAAGATTGCCCAAGAGTTAAGTTTGTTTATGCATGACAGTAATGGCTTAGCAAATGAGCAACATAATTTTATATCTAAGCCCTTAAAAAAAGTTTCCACTTCAGTTTTTCTTTTCCTTGGATTCTTTTTTTGATTCCTTTAACAGTATGTGCTGGTAACATGAATTGTACAATACTTTTTTGTAAGTCTGAGCTCTGGAGTTCTCCAATCCAATTCCCCATAATATTTCTCAGTAAAAAGGCCACCATTTGTATGTTTTCATCATTATTTGAAACAATAACTAAATTCCAGAAAATTTCAGACATTTTAGAACTGTAACATGTTCTTGTTCCTTTTTACAAGCCTAACTGTCAGTTTTGTAATAAAACGAAGCAGCTTGCAAATGACAGTATTTGTCTGAGATACAGAAATAGAATTACTGGACGTGAGCAGAAGCCATTTTAAACTCCCCACCATTTTACAGATTAGTAATAGAAGCAATAGTCAAACATTAAAACACATTGGAGATTTAGCTTTGTATTGGTTATTTTTAAGTAGTCTGCAAAGTAATTAAGCATGAAAAATGAGTACCTTAGCTGAAAATTACAGTTAAACTTGCTGAAGTTGTTTGAAGGGCACAAAAAGCCCAAATATTGGAAAGCAAGCCAGTATTGTATCAGATTAGTTTCAAGCCCAGAAAAATGTGAGCATTTAAATAGCTAATATTTATACCTGCTTTGCCTAACAAGAATTGCATCAAGCATGACTGCATTACAACACTTTTTCTTCCTGCCCTTATTACAAGACCATGAAAGCAGTTTACAGAATTATACTTACAGAACTCATTTTGGAAGATATTTAATGTAAGTATCACTCATTCCCAACTCCCTTGATTTCTATAGGTGGAAACCCACAAATTATGTCACATGGACTGTTCACTGCGAGGAAGACAGTAAAAACCTGCTGGATGAATGAAGTCTGAAATTCCCTCAAATATCATACTGCAATTAAAAAAAAAAAAAAAAAAAAACACCACAATTTCTGCTCCTTTACAATGGACTTTGGCCTAAAGCTACAACATGGGAAAAACCCTTCAGCTTGACAGAATAGGTAACACTAGGAATAGGCTCGAAATTAGTAAATGCTTTATGAGCATAGTTCAGCCACATTGAGAACTGTTTATCACTGAAACAATGCACACGAAAAAATGAGATCAGCTTTTTATTGACAGCTTCTTGGTAGGTCCACACATTTTGAACTTTAGGTCTGGGTTATAAAATAGGTACTGTTGTCAATTAGTATTAAGTCTTTCCTTTGGTGCAATTAACATACATAGCTTAAATTGCTACCTCTTAACTGCTTGACTAGGCAGACACGCCTACTCCATTAAACTTGACATTCCTCTGAAATTCAAATTGGTATTTGTAGAGTGACAATGTTTCTACACAGACAGGAATATGGTTAGCCCTGTAACGGTTGACACAGTTGTGCTTTTCAGGCACGGTTACTTTATATTCCTTACATAATAAAACACTGGGGTGATGAAGTAACTTACAAAGTGACATGAAAGTTCAAATGCTAACCTCCATGCTTTAGTGATTATAAAAACATGTAATTGTCACAGGTTACGGTTAATGTAATTCAAGGGGCTTAGATTTTATTTTTTTAATATAGGGCTGCTACACTATATAGAAATAATACATTTTTATTATCTTTTTATAATAGAGGATAAGAGGTCCAAGTTCCAAGTACTAGTATCAAATTGCCAGCCTATACCTATTTATAAAAATCAGTCTTATTTCAGAATCAGTTTATGGCACAACAAAAGAAGGGAAATTAAAGCTGTGGATAATTTACAGACAAGCAAAGAAATAATTCAGTGCTTTAGAGATTCCTTTCCTGTTTTCAGTTTCATATAAATTTTAAACTGAAAGCAGAAATTTACATCCTGAAAAATATAGTATTTCAAAATGGCATGTGCACACATGGACTTTTAAAGCCACTGTTTAGCTGTATTAATTTGAGACATTACAGATATTAATTATAATGTGCATGACAATTATTTTAAAAAGACAAAATTTAAAATCGGTTTTTAAAAAGTAGTGCTGTCTCACATCAAAATCCACATTGTCTTACACATACCAGTAGTTCTGGTGACATTGGTGGAAATTCAGCACACAGGTAAGGAAAACAGAATTTAGCCCAATTATGTATGATATAATATAATAATATCCTAAGCTATCAAGAAACCATTGCTGTAAACAAATCTTTACTGAGAGGTAAGAGCCCTTTCTTGTACAGTACTACTTGATGCTGAATGTGTATTTCCATCTAGCTACCATTCATTTCATACTAATTTTAATTAAATATTACTATTGTGCAATGATATCACTTGAGAATATTTTGATAAAGAAATTTGGGGTTATCTTCAAAAGATTCTTAAAATGCCTCTGCTAACTGTTAATGCATTAACTGGACTACAGCTTACATATTCTATCTACAACATATTTCCATATAATTTATATGTAAACAGAATTTGTATTTCAAGCACCATTTAGGAAAATGAAACGTATCTCAATTGTTGCACTGAAGCTGAAAGTCAGGTTTGGTCACCCTGTTACACATTCATCCTGGATACCAAAGCAAATGTCTCACAACCAATAGCATAAGCTATCTCACATCCTTTGCTCCCCAATTTTTCTCAGGATCAGAAACAGCATGATAAAAAATTGTAAGGTGCGTGAATAAAGGCCATTCCCGGAAAAGCTGCAACATTCTGACAGACGCTCATAAAAAGCATTTCAGAAAGAACATTCACACAGACATAAATATTCATTCTTAAAAGAGCTACTTGCACAGGGGTCATTTCAGACTGCAGGAATGCACCTTACGGGTGTGGCACTGACTTTATGGCACCTAAATCCCCTCCTCCTTTCTCCTAGACTCAGTTACGGCTCTTTCATAGTGAAAGGCCAGAATGAACGGTTGAGCTTGACAAGGAAAAAAAGACTCCAGAAGAGGTAGAAAAGAAAACCTGTTTAACCCAACTAATTCTATGCTACTTTTATAGTAGACAGTGGCGTAACTAGAAAGAGCGTAAGAAAACAAAAACAAATTAAAAAAACAAACCAAAGAAGGCAAGTTATCTGCCAAAAGACAAAATGGCAATGCAAAAATCCTACTTTAAACATGGATCTGAAAATGTTACAGTTGCAACTGAGAGTAAAACTTACAGTTGGAACTGGAAGTAAAACCATAAAGTATTAGAAGGCCAGAAGTCACTGTAATATTCAGGAGTAACTTCATGATCAACAATACACTAAAGATTTTCTCTTGAATTGCAAGGTACGAAATTTATGGATTCATGTTTCTCCTGCAGAATGGGTCATTTCAAAAGTGGACAGCAGGATGGAAAAGTTGACATGAAGTCATTCAGAATAAACAATCACAAAATATATTATCTAAGATAAACAGAATTTAATTCTTTTTCCCATTTTAAGTGATTTCTTAAAAAAACTTAGTCATTTGTGAACATAACTTATTACTTGTATCTATTTTTTCCATTAGTACTGAAGGAAATCAGTTGCGGCTGGTTTTCGGCACCTTTTGTATTTTCTATAGAATTCTTCAAAACAATGTGAACTTGCTTTTTACATGCAAGTTACAGCTGCTACACATGTCTAACTTTGTTCATGTGAATAGTTTAACTAATTTTAATACAGCACATCTGCTCACAAGAGTAGCTGTAGTAGGAGTGCTACAGTTTTCTAAATTAGTGCAATCTTTTTTGTATTTGCAGATTCCCTCTAAACTCCAGCCTCCAGCCCCCCTTTCAGTCCTGCTTCCAGAACTCTGAAATGAACCCTGCTTGTGCAACATCCACACAGTAAAATTATAATGGAGACTTAGTGTTTTGCCAGTAAGGGGCGGGGGGGGGGGGGGGTCGGGGAAGTTATGTCATTTCTCCTCTTCTGTATTCAAGTGGTTTCTAACAGATTCCAGAGACATATTCATGGCTGCTTGAAGCATGTCTTCTTCACTCATATCACCTCCTAAAGAAAATAAATGCATGTAAGTTGTAATAAATGCACAGAACTCGTTCTCAACTGTAGTTAAATGCTTTCGTTGTTCCTTTCGTCCATGCTCACCTGTTTCCACCCCACCCCCAAAACTGGTTTTGTTTTTGTTTTTTTAAAATCATTAAACATTTTGCACTTACCCTTCCATCCACGACAGTGAGTTTGTAACAGGTAATACACATTAATTTTGGATCACCAGTACCTAATACTGGTAGGGCCTACATACTTATGTTCTACTGAAAACTGGTTCCAGTAGTGTTGTCAGATACTACTCCAAGTTTACTATACTGTCATACAACTTTAAAAGTCACTTAGAAAACAAATTGTTGGAACAAATTCCATCAAATATTACAATCTGTAATGCTCAAGCCAAACAAAACAACAAAAAGCAGAGCCAGAACTCAAATGGTCTAATAGTAACACTCTTCACTTTGAAACAGGATATTGACATTCAAAGCAGAACAGGCTTTTCAAGAAAGTGAACCTTTCCTTCACTGCCAAAACAAGGAATGGCTGTGACGCAGTCTGAATAGCTGCTGGAGCAAGGAAAGTTCGGAAGCAGAGCACAACACGAACGTGAAAAAGACAAATATTTCAGTGTTGGAAATAAGTTTAAAAAACAACACCTGGGTCAGCTTCCAGAGTGCTTGAGCTTAAAGTCGGCTTATCATGTAGGTTCAGGGTCCGCTCTTGCTGCTGTGGCTGTTGTTGCTGCCTGAAAGTGTTATGAATTTATAAGAGAGCAAGATTAACATCAATACAAGCCCTCTATCAAGTCTATGTCATTGTAGGGAAGGCCAAGAGTCACAAGTAGAAGCTGTTTGGTACAATTACACCCCTGCACCAAAACTGTCTTCAATTGTTTCACCCTGCTAACCTTCAGACACCTATCTTCCTAACATTATACTCCAAGCCACATTACTACCTTCCCAGAATTTGGACGTTCTGCATTCTTATCCTCTCATGCAAAGTCTAACTCCTCCCATCCATAGCATTTCTCCCTGCTCTTTATTTCCTCCATCACTAGGAGAGATAGATAAGAAAAAGCTACAACAATACCCCAACTATGTATTAAGAAGGTACTCCAGAGCAGCAACATAAAATATCATCTAGAATGCTTTCATGTGATGCACATCAGAGACATCATCACCAGAAGCAAAGTCTTAGAGACAGAATACTTTTCTTCAGGAAGATAATTACAGAAATTTACAGGATTTCATTTGAATTACTTCTGTAACATGTATGTTTTCTTTCTTCACAAGACTGATGTTGCATTACTAACAGATCCCCTCTTATTTACAGGGGTTTGTTCTTTGTAGGAACCACCTGGGAATAGCAAAATTCAGGTACTGTTAGGAAAACATGTTAAGAGAGAAAAGTTAAGCTGGACCTCAGTCAGAAACCCATCCATGCCCCAGTAGCACTAAGAAATACAACATTCAATTCCAGATGCAATTTTCTATCAACTACTTTACTTTTCAAAATATGCTTGTCTTCTCCTTCGCAGTTCTTCTGAAGAAAGGGAGTCTGTCTGACTGGTGTGAGGCAACTGAGGAACATTCGGTGGTAATGAGTCAGAGAACCCACTTCGACGACTACCTAAAACCAGAACATGCCATATCCTACTAATTACAGTAAAATGAAATATAGCTTAAGAAAATGTCTTCAAACTTGAGAGGAAGAAAGAGACTTGTTGGAGAAATAAACACCCAGGCTAACTTCACTTGATACTCTCTCTCCTCCTCACCTTAGGACTGTTTCCCTTCCCTCCCGCCACCCTTTGCCAATTTATTCTTGCTTCCTAATGATCAATGTGAACATGAAAGTTACAGCTTTTCAAAAAGCAGAAAGGCGACAGCTACAGGAATTTCTGGATTGTCCTTCCACGCCTCAAAGTCAAGTCTTTTCAGAGAGCTTGACACATGCTGGAAAAAGTGGCTGACTGAAACTGGTTTCAGTAGTTGCCTAAAGCATAAGTAACATGAACACTGTAAGAGAAATTTAGATCAGCACTGCACCTTGCATGCTGAGTTGAATGGCTCTGCGAAGATCAGCTTCTTCATCTTCCATGTCGATTTCCTGCCTACTTAGAGCCAGGGCTCTCTGAAAATTTTCTTCATCTTCATCTAACATGCCTGTTCCATCAAAAGGATGGTTAACTTCTATTGCTTGGTCCACATCACTTCTGGGAAGCCTGTGAAATTGATACATTTATGGCAGAACTCAGACAGAAATGATATTAACTTTTACTGTGAGATTTAACTGCTGATTTAACTTTTTTTTTAAACTCTGGAAAAAAACATTTCTATTGTGAAAATCTGCTATATAAACAAATATTTTCATTTCTAAATGAAAAAGCACAAAAGGGCTATAAAAATGAAAATACTGCAACTCTAAACCCATGCACATGTTGACAAGAATCTGTTCTATTGGAAAAACTTCAAAAACAGTAAGCAGTAATACATGTTATTCGAACCTATTGCTCTTTAAACAGTTACACCAGCAGAAAATACTGCATGTGGTCTCCTTCTTAGGAAGCTTTGTTGACAACACTAGAGCAACAGATCCTCTGTAAACTATACACACTTCCCATGTTACTGCCAAGTAGTTTGTTTTTATTCCATCCATTTATAACACCAGTTTACCTTTACAAAGCAGAAGAGACAATAATTAATCTGAAAAACCTTAAGTCTTTTTATCAGTATGCAATTTATTCACTATGAAAACGTGATAAAATTATTGCAGTAGTAGTACTTTATATGCTTTCAAGGATGTTTTATATTAGCAGTATGTATCACAACAGCGCAACACCACAATATTTACAGTGAAATTATTCCAAAAGGAAATGCTGTATGATTTATATGATGTGGAATTCAGATATGGGTTTCTCGTTCTTTTCTACTCATGACAGATGCCCAAGCCAGTCTTAACTACAGACTGGTTACTATTAACCACAGTTTGGTAAGATTTGCTAACCCATTTTACTATAATTGGAAAACTATCGTAATCATGAAGTTAAAAATCTGCACTATATACTTACACTTACACACATGGAAAGATTGAATCCTTATTAAGGTAGTTTTTGCCCACTTAAAAATACACCATCTGTATTCTACCAGCTCGCTTTTACTATGTGCAACAGCAGTAAGCGTATTGCACTAAAGGTACTTCTAATTACTTCTTAAGAGGACTGTCTCCATGTAGGCATTAATCATGGAAACCAATCAATTGTTAAAATGAAATCTATTTACCTTACCTCTGATCTCTTGACTGTGCTGTCTCTTCTCCAATTAGTTTTGGTCGCTGCATCTGCTGTACCCGAATCATCTGCAATAGCTGGTCAGCCTCACAGTCTGGCAGGTCACCTTTTACTACAAATATGGAATAACCTGAGAAAAATAAATTGTAAGTCCACAGCATTAAGGTGCATGCATAAACACTCTAAAATGCACACTATATTGAACACAATGGTGTGCAATTTATTACAATGCAAGGCTCTACCTTTCATTATAAGGACTTGGGTTATTTCACTATTTCAATCATAAAACTAAGGGTAGTTAACTGAATACATTAGTTCTAATAAATAATGATTATTACCTACTTTTAATTAATGAGATTTAACATCTGCAAGTTACTATTACCTTCCTGTTGTAATTGAGCCAAGAAAAGTGCAAGATATGTATCTGATATTAGTTCTGGACCCATCAAGAGAGAGTTCAAGTTAAACCACTGTAATTAAGAAAAAAAAAGGGTTGAGAGAACAGATTAGCATAAAGATTACTTGGTAATCCATTTCTGTACATTGTGGTTATTTTCTATGATGGAATATCTGAATAAATCCAGTAAAATTAATTATCAAATTAAAAATCTTTTGAAGCACAATACCTATACCGCTAAAGATTACCCTTCAAATACTCTTCAGCTAACAGGAGATCTGAAGTGGGGTAATTACTGCATGCTCTCTCCCATTACAGAACACTGGTACCAGGCAAACTGATTAGAACAGATAAATCAAAATATAATGGTAGAAGAATTATTTCAGACATCCTTTGAAAATTCTGCTTAATCCTAGTTTTAAATCTGTTCAGAGCCTAGTGAAGGATGAAACCCTTCATAACTTAATGCTGTATCTTAAGAAATTAATTAGATACAGGAAACAGAAGGTGAATTCTTTCCATGAAATACTATCATTAAACATTCTGCCTTTAATAGCTGGTGAAACTATTGTTTGCTTCTCTCCAAAATAATTTTTAAATTTAAAAATTAAGACAAATGAACTCAAATTTAATATGCTGATAGTACAGCATAATATTACAATAGGGGACACTTGAGATATATATACACTGATGATTTCTAGTTCCCTGAAGACTAGTTATTTATAATACTTCTTCTAGAGAGAAAATATATTCAATGTGGACAACAAAATATTCTACATTTAAAATGCCATATATATTACAATCAGTCTGAAGAACTTTTTTTATACCATATCCATTCAATATTATCCAATTTTAACCAGGAAGCACCATTTCACATACTAGAAAGAGAATTCTGTCTCCATTCTCACAAAAATGCATTTATCTACCCAAACTTCCATATATGCAGTCATACACTTGCAGTCAGGCCCATACCATAATTCACCTGGAATACAGGTAAATGACTATCTACCATTCTGTCAGTCACTTAATTTGTCAAAAACACCCTCTGCCACTAGGAAAGGGTACGAAGACCAACAGTGTAGGAGTGGGGAATAAAAAGTTATGTAAACAAATACGATGGACAGATTACAGACAAACTTTCTAAAAGGAATATGGAGGAGGAAGGTTTGGTAAACTAATTTTACTTTAGATGTAACAGAAGAGAAGCAGGTCAAATTTCAGTCAACCTGTTTTGTCTAGCTTTTCTCATTACTCCCCAGATAACAGACACCTATTGTCTTCATGCGGTTACAAGCCACATGTACAAGAAAAAGACATCCTTCCTCCAACTTAAAACATTTTGGACTAGAATGCTATCTCACAAAATTCCACCCAACATGGTTGTTTATATAATAAGGAACATTCCTGTACTTTTAAGAGGCCATTCAGCCTCTTTGGTAACAAATATACAAAAATTGCTTGTACACATCAGCCATACTTTTAAATAAAAGCAGAACAGCAGAGTTTAGTTTGTTTACCCACAGGTGAGTTTTGTTTTTTTTTAATTTAGTTTCTCTTTTTTTTTTAAATCTGGACGACAACATAGGTAGCCACCACTTGCAAAATGAACCAAATGGGTAAAGAGACTCCTGTCTACTATTGTAGAATCTAAAAGCTTATTTCATGAACATTTTCTATGACACAAAAAAACCAAGACCAAACCACCCTATGTTGTATAAAAGCTTATGCAGTATTACCCAGAACAATGATTGACTACTGAAATAAAACACTGCATTGGCATAACAAGGGACATGGATGTGACTTGAGTTATTATATATGCACCATATACTTGTACGGCTATCCCTTACCTTTAATAACTATTTCCTGCTCATAATACAACTGTTTCAGAAAGTTTTCTAAAGTAGTGCAAAGTTGTGATTCTACTTTCCCCAACCCTATCCTGATGGATACTCTTAAATACTGGCAATCATAAATATTAATACATTTGAAATATGAGCTTTTTCTTATACCTACTGTCCATTTAAATGAGCAAAATGATTTTTACAATGTCAATAATTTAGTGCATTAAAATAAGTTTGCATTCGACAGAGATCCTAATCCTTGTCTAGGACTACACCCGCTGCCCAATTTTTCTGCTGTTTTTCATACAGAAAAGAAAGAAAAAAAGCTTAAGACATCACACAGACTCTACCAGAGCTGCAGCTCCCTAAAGGACAGGTTCACTAGGGAATTGATCCTAGGTTCTTTCCCCAGGCTAACATTCATAAAAAGCTACCTGGCATTTTTGTGATATAACAAACTTTTACTTTTTTTTTAAATATGGGATACTATTAAAGTAAAATGCAGCAAAAGCTTGCAAAAGGCCAACTCATGGTTTACTCGCAACCACTTTTCCACCCCCATTCTGAAGTCAGAATTTTTAAATAAAAAAAAGACAATGTCACCTGTTTTCCTAACTTTCGAACTGTAAACCAGTGTTCCTTATAATTACAAATAAATGATTTTTCATTTCTGTAAAAAGAAAAACAAAAGGTATAGATAAAATTAAAAATATAACATTTAGGAAGTTGTTAACATTACTGAAATCTCCATATACCTGTGATACCACAGATACTGAGATATCATGAAGGCACAAAGGACAGATGCTCATACACACCCCCAAAAGGAAAAAGTTAAAGACAGAGGGGATAATAAAAATATCAGAATGCAACAGAGCTTGAAATAGTAATTTTAAAGAAAGATTTAAATCATAGATTAAGAGTATTATTCTTCTGTAAAATGAAAGCAGGGTGCCAAGAAAAAAAGTGTCTTACATAGGGTCGATCCCAAGCCTTTGATACTCTGGGCTGTTGAAGAGGATTAGTTCTAAACCCCAAACTTTCAAGGCATTGCTTATAACCTGTCAAAAAATAGCACTTTTCATGAGCCAAACCAGTCAAATCTAAATTTAAGCAATGTAACCATCTTAGCTGCTATAAACAATTATACTGTTTTAATAAAACTTAGATTTCAAAACATTGCTAGGAAACCTAGGAATCACATTACTCAAAATGCACCTGTCATGAATCTACATGCAAATATAACACACATACCGTATCTAAGGGGAAGTAACAAAACTAGGATTTAACTGGGATGTGTTAATAAGCTTACTCCCCCAGACAAAGCTGTAACTTTACCTCCCACAGACACGTCGTAAGTTGTCATCTCTGCTCTCGATATACTGCTCTGCCCTCCCTCCTCCCCCAATACAATGTCACCCTTCCCCACAGTAACTACGGGAAATGTTGCACCACTGGATTGTCACAGGATCAGTCAGGTACACTAGCACGAACTTTTACAATAACTGTTTAAAGCGATCTTAAATAATGCTGTAAGAAATTTTAAATTAACAATTAATTTTCCTTTCAGCAAGCCAACTATGTAGCAAGTAAGCAAAGCAATGACAGGACAAAAAAAGTAGAACATGAGGAAGCATTATTTTTCAGCTTCAATACTGAAGCAGCACAATCAAGAATACAAGAAATGCCAAACTGCTAATGGTTTTTCACCAAATAGAAAAACAGCCCTGTCCTGCCATAAGGAAGAGAGGCTCTTGAGGGATTCTGGAAGACGGATAAGCACCTCTGAAAGCTCAGGAAACAGCCAAAAGTGCAAAGCCTTGCCTACAGCTCTAGTCTAGACATAGGCCCCAGTTCAGCGTTCAATACCCTTTTTTGTTGTTATTCTGGTTTAAGTACTTATTATTAATTACTCTTCCATTATGGTCCTTAAAAAAAAAAAAAAACCAAACCAAAACACAGCTCTAAAGTGTCTGAAGTGTGTTATAAAAAAATGGAATGTAGATATTGCAGCTTTTTCCATTCTGCAGGTCACTCTGATAACCCTGTAACCATTGCCAAGGGCTTTACAGTCTATAATCTGAGAAAACAATCTCAAGTCTTCTTTTTCTCCTATAGTCTATGGAAGCCAAGGTCTACACCTGAAGTGCCTGCAAGAAGAAACTTAGAAATCAAGCTTATTGTCAGCAGGTGTCATTTCACAGTTCAGGAGTCCATGCTTCTATTATGTGTTTAAGGGCCCATGAACTGAAGAACTGTAAGTCGCTGCTCTTAATGGTCTTCACTGCTCTTCACACTCTGAAGATTTAGAAGTCCAGCACTTAATCCCATTTAGCCATAAACTGGAAACTAGATGAAAAAACTCAATGCCATTTAAATGATATGAGAGAACATATATTGCATAAATAAAAAATTCTGGCAGTCTAGAGCTGGGCTTACTTGAATTGAGAAGAATCCACTATCATCCATATTTACAGAAGGCTGCTGCTCAGCGTGAGGTTGGAAGAGAGAAAAGGGAAAAATGGTGTAAGCATAAATGGTCAGAAATAATTCAGTTTTGAAAATAAATATAACTGCACATACTTAAAGCAACAACTCAGTATGTCCTAGTCTGTAAGGCTGATTACAATGCCCAAATATGCTTATTAATTAAAAACTTAAACCTTTAAATTAGAAATGCTTAGTGCTTAAAGGACAGACAGGTATGGGAACTTCTGTTCCTATCTCTGCCACTGGCTTACAAAAACAAAAGGCAAATTGCTGATCCTCCTCCTTGCCATGCCTGACCTTCCTACCTGTAAGATAAAGATAACGTAGCTTTTTGTAGAATTATTGTAAAGCCGTACTAGTAACATTTGAAAATGCCAAATTTAAGATGCACGAATGACAAGACCTATAAATTTAAGAAATTTTAGCACTAGAAAGTTAACCACCTCTAGCTATGCAAGAATAGCAGGTCTATGCTATACAATAATAGATTTCAGGGAAATATCAAGCAACCTCAAATTAAGATGATTTTACCTGTAAAAATGTTCTATATTCTTCACTAGACACTCCTCCCTCTGCCATTCTCATTCTTTCTTCCTCATCCAACTGCTGTGCAATAGAGGATAACTCAACAGGACTAAAATATTCCCCTTGTAGCAAATTATTCAGACAGTGCTGAGCACACAACGAGCCTTCTTGCTAACATTGGAAGAGAAAAAAAGACAAAGACAAAAAACCCCCACGTTAATGTTTTACTCTGTAAAACGACTCAACCATTTCATCCTGGCAAACTTCCTGCCCTCCCCACTCACTGAGAATGCCATATATTTTTCAGATGTATTACACTGCAAGCTATAGACTATAACCCCCAACACGCATACTACTTTATTTCCTCAAAGGAAATACATTTCATGTAATAATGTTATTTTTGAAAAAAACGTAAAAATCGCCAATGGCCTGACCAAATCACACAAGGAAGGACTCTGCAACCATCAGGACGATGGATCCTGTCCTCTCCAAATCACTACCACATAAAAGTGAAAGGGTTTAGATCTCTATGTCCCAGAAACAAATGTTTTCTGTAAACAGATGCTCTCGTTCTTTTCCAACTTTTCTTCCCTGCCAGGTGTGGCTATTGGCAATCTGCTCTCCACATGTGGCTGAAGAAAAGCAGACCATTAGGACTTTGGAGAGATTTAAAAGTATACATCTACAGAATTTATTTCCTTCCTTTCAGGTTACTCACCCAATTCAGGTTATAACCAATTTGTTTATTGCCAAGAAAGTGAGTAGGAGGTGGCGGAGCAGCAAAGCTCATTTTCCATGTGAAATTTATGTATAAGAACTAGGTAAAAGAAACTAATACTACTGGTCCTAAAATCTTGATGACAATGATGAGGTGACAAGAAAAAAAATTAAATTCAGCATATTAAACAATGAAAATATTTTTGTTAACGAACCATTTAAATGGAAAACACTTCAGATATTTTGTTACATATCCAGCACATTGGAGATAACAGAAGTGTAATATAACATTTTTAGACTGTCAATCCAAATTAAAAATGAGTAAATTAGAAGTGTCAGTCATGATTTTGTAGCACAAATTAAAAAATATCTAATCTGAATGGAAGCATGTCACGCTCCATCATTTTCATAAATGGAGATAAAATACTGCCTTGTTGTTAAAAACCAAACCCAAACCAAATCACAGTTGCCCATGAAAAGCAAGCAACCTTTCTTTACAAATAACTAAACTACAAGTGGAAGACAGTATTAACATCAGTTTTAAAATCCTGTTCTCTTTTGTTTTAATCAGTCCTCATTTTTATTTACATTAACAAACAAAACTAAAACTCTTGAACAAAAATAAAGAACACCCCTCCCTCCTGCCAAACCGACAGAAACTAAGAATAGAAGAGCATGCCTTGGAGGAATATTCTTTAAACTTCCACACAAGCCTCAAAAATCACAGGCACAAGTCTCCCATGATCTCCCTCACAGCAGGAACCTCAAAAGTTCCCTTTACCCTAGATTACAGAATCTTCCTAGGGCTTCATCACTCAATTGAGTAATGAGTTATTAAAGCCAGACTGGCTGTACAGCCAGGGTTCAACAGAATCCAGAAACCTCCTCCAGCTCATATCCTTCCCACAAGAAACTCAAAAATAAACAACAGCTCTTGTTCCTTTGGGACCACATACCTGCTTCTGGTCATATGATAAAGCTATAACAGAAGAACCTGCTCAAGAATCACAGGTTTCTCCACCAGAATTATATGAAACCGATTTAGAAACAAAAAGATGTTAAAATACCTTTGAAAATAAGTTGTGTTAGAGGCTTAAATCTTAGTTTCACTAAAAGGACTGTTGTCTATTTGTACAGTTCATCTTAAAGCAATAATCATTCATTTTCATATGCAAAATTTGTACATATTAAGTGCAAAATACAGAAGAGAAAACTGAACTTAGTTTTTAACAGACTAACTTCAATTTTTTTTTGTGCAGAGAATCTGAAATCCCCTCCTTGAAACCTATCCTGATATAAACTAATGCCCTGCTTTCAGTGTTTTCAACCACTTGTACCTTATCAAAGAACGGACCAACTTCTAAGACAGGGGCTCCTTAAGCCCCATCCCTACGTCCTACTTCCTGCAATCGTCATTCCCCTGTTAGAAACGCCACATTGGCTAGATCTTTGTTTTGTTAAATTTCCTTTATAAATACCATGTTTTTCATGCCTTATTATTGGAACATCTGACGTGTGCAGAGTCAAGCAGGGGGTGTGTGTGTACATGCAGCACTTTAAATATTTTGATGGGAACTGAGATAGTGCACTTGATGGTGGGGGGAGAACATTTAAGAAAAAAAAAAGTTCAGTTAAATTTTCCCTAGAATAATAATGATAAGATAAAAATATTTGGTACTCCAATTTAAAACAGGCATTCAGGTATAACTTTGTAACTGTGCAACTAACTTAGCAGGGAGCAGTTCTGTTTCACATGTGAGACACCCAAGACTGTAGCTCTCCTTTCCCCAAAACCTGTAGCAACTGCAAATCACAATCAGGTTATAACTTGGAATGTATTATGCTCTGTCACTTCAATTTCAGCAGACTTTTGTTATTAAACTAGAAAGCAACTTAGTCATAAAAGAAGTTATCATTTCATTATATGATAGGCTAGGCCAGGTAAGAGAAAGGTACACTTGTTTTGAACTCATTTTCAAATCTAGGAACTGTAGCAGAGGCCATAATGGCTGAAATCCAACACTCATCCTCTGAACAGCAGCTGTTTAACACCACAATGCTTGTCATGTTTTGCAACCCAAACCTAGTTTGCAGGAACACTCCTCAGGTTCTATGGATTTAGAACAGTAATTTTTTTTTAAGGAAGTTATGCAGCTATCTTTCTTTATTTCCTAAGTAAACCAACCACTACGCATGATAACCGTGTATAAAAACTAGTGTTAGTCTTAACAGAATAAAAGAGCAGAGATATTGGCAAAGTACATGAAAAAGACAATTATATTTGAATAGCATTAAAGCATACATAGCTCATATTTGGGAACCTGGATAGATCACAGCAATTCACAGAAGCATTTATCCTCCAAAACAGGAAACACTGTTTGGCAGGCAGAAGCACAGTACATGAATCAGGACTTCCTTGACGTCTCCCCCTTACCCTGCTCCTTACACAACACCAACCAAGCCAGGCTACGTGAAGAGATGTGTCTGAGAGCAGAGACAGCCCTGCCTGCCGCTGCTCATCTTCACACTCATCTCTCAGCCACGCGAGTTCACTCTCAAGAAGCACAAGCAGCTGTAGCCTGCACTTTCCCATACTTGAGGTCTATTTCTAAAGGCCCAAGAACAGTCACGGTGCGAGAGGAAACGCTGAGGCTCAGCCTTGACCCTCTTTGATCTCCGGTAACAACATTTCCTTTCCCTGCAGAGCCCGCAGGCCTCGCAGAGCCGGGCCACGGGAACTGGCAGCGCCGCGCGAGAGGGCCCCAGCTCTCCCCTGAGACAAAGGAGACCTTGCCGATGCTTCATCCTGCCACCGGACGGACGCCGGGCAGGGCAAGGCAGGGCAGGGCAGCGGCCAAGCGTACCGCGTGGGACCGGAGGTTGCCTCGGGTCCAGCGCAGAGACGGGATACCCAACCGCCGCCCCGAACAGCTCCTCAAGGAAGGCACTCCTGGCCTAGACGGCCAACCGACGGCGCAATCCCCTCTACCCCGGCCAGCCTCTGCGAGGAGCGGGGAACCCCCGCCCCCCCCCCGGCCCCTCACTCACCCGCTCATGGAAGATAGACTCCATGTTTATTGTCAACGGCCAGCAGCCTCCGCCTCACGTGACCTACCCAGCCAATCAAACTGTCCCTTCCTCGACGACCCGCCGCAGCCAATCTGCGCAGGCGCCCTGCTGGGCTAGGCCGCCCGGATGCAGCCGGCGCGAAGTCGGGCGCCCGTGGCGGCGCCCCCGGCTGGGAAGGAGGCCGCCCCCGCCCCGCGCCCCTAGGCAGCGCCGGGCAGGCGGGAC
>JAVKLA010000040.1:4508803-4540073 GCA_034782735.1 Sagittarius serpentarius
AGGCAGGTAGCGGCGGCGGCGGCTCGGGGGGCAGCGCTGCGGGCTGGCCCCAGCGCTCGCTGCTGCGTGCCCCTCTCCTCCCCGCGGGGAGCCGGGCTCGGCCCGGTGCTGAGGCGTGACAGCGCCCGGCTTGTCCTCGCCGAGCTCGCACTTCTCTTCCTCATCTTCCTCCTTCTCCTCTTTCTCTCGGGACTGGGGCGGGCGCAGGGCTTGCCCCCTTAACGCTGGGCCTGGCCGGCGAGGCTCGCCCCGTCAGGGCCGGGACGCTGTCTCGGCGGCGGGGCCCAGCAGGGCGCTGGAGCTGCTGTGCGGAGCCCCCGGCCCGTCCCGCCCCGTGTTGGGCCCCGCCTCGGGCAGTCGCTGAGCTTGAGGGGCCATAGCCCTGGATGCGCCCTGTCCCGGTGCCCCCATCCGCCCCCGGGGGGAGCCCTTGTTAACGGCACTGCTCCTAATGATCCTTTTTGTTTTTTTTCTCTCTGTAAAAAAACTCCTCTTTCTAATAACAAAAGACTTACAACGATCAAAAGTTAGTTTCTGAGGCTTAATTGGTATCCAGTAGCTGTACTGAACACTATTCACAAGTGTTAAACTGTATTCTCAGAAACGTATGAAGTTAGATCTAAATAAACAGACTTTTCCCTTTGGTTTAGTCAATAAAATATTTTCTTGCCCCATTCAGATTAGTCCTTTTGGAGATTAAACACTTGCAGAGGAAAATGACATCGATTATCAAGCTGACTACGCTTTCAGGGGTGCAGGAGGAATCCGCCCTTTGCTATCTGTTACAAGTAGATGAATTTCGTTTTCTTTTGGACTGTGGCTGGGATGAAAACTTTTCTATGGATATTATTGATTCTCTGAGGAAGTAAGTACTTCAATGTGTACACTTTTTTTTTTCCATAGGTCTTGTCCTTTTCTGAAAGTTCTCAAAATACCATGCAATGGTCTGTGTATGGTGATGTTAAATCCAGAATTGTTTGGGTGTTTTTTTTTTTGGTTGTTGTTGTTTGAAGTACGCTTTATGTGAAGGGAACTATGCTACTGAAACATTTCCAGTAAAAGCTTGTTTTTTCTTGTGGGTCTAATGAGTTACATCTATTAGCTATAATCCTCAAACTGTTCTGTGTTTGTTTTGGCTTGGATGTTTTGGTTTTTTTTCATAAACATGACACAGCAGTTTGTGGAAGACTGACCTTGGCTTTAAACTAATTTAGAATGGTTAACTAACGTTTAAATGAAAGAATCCTTATTGTACGTAGGCTGAATACAAAGTGGTTCAACTCTCTCTTCTTGTTTCAAGTTGAATAGACTGTCAGTCAGGAAAACAGCTTCTGTTAGCTATCCCAGCCCTGTAAAGAAATAAACCTGTTTAGACTGTAATACTGAGCTTCTGCAGGTTTACAGCAAGGAGCTTTGCTGATGCAAGTATTGATTATAAGGTTAGGGCTGAAACATGGAAATTCCTGAAAGAAACTAAGCTTTGTGGTGCTATTTTTACAGATTCACTTTCCTAGCATTGACACACTTGTAGTATCTGAAGTCTTTTAACTGAGGATTATTATGTACTAAGGATAATTTATAAAATTTTTCAAGTGTCTTACCTGAGAAGCAATTAGGTTAAATCCCCTTTTTAATAACAGCCATCAAGAGGAATGTCTGTGCCTCGGTTACTATGTGAGGGAACAAAAAGCTTTCAGCCTAACTTATATTTTCATTTGTTGCATATGTTTTATGCTCTGAAATTTTTCAGTTATGATAGTGTCATGGTTTAACCCCAGCCAGCAACTAAGCGCCACGCAGTCGCTCACTCACTTCCCCCCCACCCAGTGGGATGGAGGAGAGAATCAGGGAAAAAAAAAAAGTAAAACTCACGTATTGAGATAAGAACAGTTTAATAGAACAGAAAGGAAGAGACTAACAATGACAATAATAACAAAAAATGGCAATGATGATAAAAGGATTGGAATACACAAAACAAGTGATGCACAATGCAATTGCTCACCACTTGCCAACCGATGCCCTGTCAGTCCCCGAGCAGTGATCTGTGTCTCCCGCCCCCTAGCCAGCTCCCCCGGTTTATATACTGGGCATGATGTCCCATGGTATGGAATGCCCCTTTGGCCAGTTTGGGTGAGCTGTCCTGGCTGTGTCCCCTCCCAACTTTCTTGTACCCCTCCAGCCTTCTTGCTGGCTGGGCATGAGAAGCTGAAAAGCCCTCAACTTAGTCTAAACACAACTTAGCAACAACTGAAAACATCAGGGTGTTATCGACGTCCTTCTCATATTAAACACAAAACACAGCCCTATACCAGCTACTTGAAAGACAATTAACTATATCCCAAAACCAGGACAGATAGGTAGTAAGTTTTTAGTCTTGAGTTCTTACTTTATGCAACACTTTGTAAGAAAAAAATCTCCTGTTTTTAAAATGAATAAACCCCCAAAACTTATGTGCCACTTTTATTAAATGACATATTTGACCTTTTCTGTTTTTAAATAAATATATTTTGATTTGATCCATATCAGCTTAAGGATTGTTGTGTCATTTGATCCTTTGGTTACTTCATCTTTCTCATCAGGAGAAAAGTTGTAGTCTATTTTCAGTTTCTAGATGTATAAACTATTTGTAGCATATCTGCGCTGACAGTGTTTTTGGCCCCTCAATCAATGTGCTTTCTGGTGTCCAAGTATATATTAAGGTCTTTCTAATCAAGAATTCAATGTCAAACTTACGTCTTCCAGACCTTGAAATTATGTTTTCAGAAGTCACTTGCATTTTTAAGTACTTGAACATTTGGAAATACCTGTAATTTTTAATTATGCTTTTAAAAACTTTGTTCTAAACCTGGAAGGATTTAAGTTTTCTTGTTTGGCATTCAGACCGTGTATGTATTCTCAGCCATAATGGGGAGTATGTAACACTATACAGAACTCTTTTCACCTACTTCTGTTGTCCCTTTTTTTGTAGACATGTACACCAGGTTGATGCTGTTCTTCTTTCTCATCCTGACCCCCTACACCTTGGTGCTCTTCCATATGCAGTTGGAAAAATGGGGTTGAATTGTGCCATTTATGCAACTATTCCTGTATATAAAATGGGACAGATGTTTATGTATGATCTCTACCAGGTATATTTAAGTTGATACTTTCATACACAACATCTTTGATATGGTAGAGTGCTTCGGTTTTTGAATGCTCTATACTTCTTATTTCTTTTAGTCCCGCCATAATACTGAAGATTTCACACTCTTTACATTGGATGATGTAGATGCAGCCTTTGATAAGATACAACAGCTGAAGTTTTCTCAGATTGTGAACTTGAAAGGTAAAGTTGTCACTGAAGCTTCAATAAATGACTTTTAGTGACAGGCAACAGAGTCATTAAGAGTTAAAGTAACTTTTTTTTAAAGGGAGTAAGTCTTGAAATGTGCATTTTGCAGAGCTGAATTCAGTAGCCGTGTGTCAGTCTGTATCAACTGAATGCTTGCCTCAGTGATTGTATGTGGAAATGGGTAGGATTTCCACTTGACAAGGAGGAGGTCATGCCAAAGCATATTTAGAGATTCGTTTCTCTTTTGTGTTTTTGTAACTTTTCTTGGAATTTGCTCATGTCTCTCAAAAGCATTTACTCATGCCTAGTGGTAGATATTTCAGAACTCTTCAGTTAGCAGTAACACAAAGGAAAGCTTTCTAGAGAATGGATAGGTTGCAGAGATTAAGTTACAGCACGTCGATAATTTAATGAGGAGGTCTTCACTGACTCTGAATGATACTCAGTGTAGCTTATTGCTAGGAACTGTGGCATTCCGGAGAAACAGCAGCTTTTCACGCTTGTTGAATTTAAAGATCAGAATGAAATGGAAACCCTGTTCTTGAACAAAGACACATATAAGCTGACCATCAGCAGCTTGTCTCTGATGCAGTATGTCCCAGTTCCTGAATGCTGCTTGCCAAAATACTTGCCCTGTAATTTGGAAAAAAAAGATGGGATGCCATCCTTGAAAGGCTGCTGACCCTTTTTCAAGATATTTGTAGCAAGGCTATGTCTGTGCTGCCAACTTATAAATCTTAGAAGTAATTTCAGTGAACAACTTTTTTTAAACACCCTACTTTTTTCATATCTAATGGAAGTGATTCAAAAAGACTCGATGGATGCATCTAAGGAGATAATGTATGTTTTAATTATTATTAAAGCTGTGCAATTCTGTTCAAGTTGGAGTGCAGTGAAGTCAGCGAGTAATGGTCATGGGTGGTTTAGTTTTACTCTGACGAAGATACGGGCTAGCACCAATGACAAGAAGCAAGAATACATTAAAAAAAAAAGGTATCAGGTGCTGAAAAGATGCGCCATCCCTGACTGCGGCACATGAATACCTTCCCTGGTATTGTTTGACTTGCGTGTTTGTCATTCTGGAAAACTTCCAGTTTGTGTAATTTTTACATGTTTTTGTAAGTACCTGGACAGTGAATGATATAGTAAACATTTTGTGTTGCCCCAGAGAGGGGTCTGCCTTTCACCAGTGTGCTTGCTTTCATGTGTTATGTTTCTTACATCATTTACTGTTGTTTAGCTCTATAGTTACAGCAGCTCTGCAGTGCCTCTGAGTACTGGTGGGTGGTGGAGGGAAGAAGTGATCTTCACTTTAATTTTTTTTTTCTAGAGGCAAAATAGAAGTGAATTGCAAAAAAATTTGAAGTTAGTGGTTAGATGGGAAGGACAGATATGCTACTGATTTTTCATACTTCGTTTGACTTTTTTCCCCAGTAATAATTTTGGCATTCAGTTGTTTAAAATTACTCTCTCTCATTCAGAGTAATGGATTTTAATACATGTAATGTACCTAAAATACTGAAAACTTTTGTAGGCAAAGGACATGGTTTGTCAATCACACCATTGCCAGCTGGCCACATGATAGGAGGCACAATTTGGAAGATTGTCAAGGATGGAGAGGAAGAAATTGTTTATGCAGTTGATTTCAACCACAAGAGGGAGATGTAAGTTCAACATAGCAATATATATATTTCTTAGATGTGTTAGGTGTGCATCATTTAGTGTGTGATAAACAGGTATGGAAATAGTAGTGCCATTCCAGCTCTAGTAAGACCACTAATTTCACTTGCATTCAGATTAATCAGTTTGAAACAAGCATTAGCTCTGGGTTTATTCATTCCACTCAGTTTTATTTATTTGTAAATTTGAAACAGGAAAGATTCTGCTACCGAGGAGTTTAATTTCTGTGTATGCAAATGTCTGGAAGCTAGCTGTCTTATTTTTTCTCATAAAATAGAAACGCAAAAAGTGAGATTTCACCTTTTTTCCACAGCCATCTGAATGGATGTTCCTTGGAAATGTTGAGCAGACCTTCATTGCTTATTACAGATTCATTTAATGCTACTTATGTACAACCCAGGAGGAAGCAAAGGGATGAACAGCTTCTGAGTATGTATTCTGTTTGGGCTTGAAAATAGCAGTAATTAGAAAATAGCAGAAAATAGCCACTGTAAATTGTTTTTCTGTGAGAAATCAATTACCATCCAAACTAAGAATGTTTATTAAAATTTAACAAATTTTGAATTAGTCTTTTCTGATAGTACTGATCCTGAGGGTTAAACATTTTCCTGAAAACAATGAACTGTATTTGAAAACAGTGTGTTTTACCCAGTATCAATCTCTTATGGGATTTTTAAATTACCTTCCTCAGCACATTCTTTTTTAAACTCCCATTTTACTAGGGTTTTTTGTTTGTTTTTTTCTAGAAAAGGAAAGAAAAAATAGTATCAGGGCAGTGAGATCTTCAGAGCTACCAAGAAAACTTCAGCTCCCTTTATTTTAGTGGAAATGTGGTTTTGGATCTCTTTTGAATTTTAATTAATTTCTATGTTCAATTTGCTTTTAATTATGATTGTTAGTGTGGTAGAATGAATTAAAAAAACCAAGCCACAAACATTCTAATTTTCGTTCAAAGTGTAAGTAGGTTTTTGTTTTGTTTTTAATTCTTAGCTAATGTTTTGGAGACATTACGAGGTGATGGAAATGTATTAATAGCTGTGGATACAGCAGGCAGAGTTCTGGAACTTGCTCAACTTCTTGATCAGATCTGGAGAACGAAAGATGCAGGATTAGGAGTCTACTCTCTAGCACTTTTGAATAATGTCAGCTACAATGTAGTGGAGTTCTCTAAATCACAGGTTTGTTTTGATTTTTAAAATGCAATTATGAAGAGGGTAATGAAACATGTACGTAAAAGCATTTTGTTTTTCTTTTTAACAATAAAAAATGGCTAAATACTGGGTGTTGTTCTTATTCTATAGTGAGTGTTTGTGTCTTAGGTCTTTCAATCAAGTAACACAGAGTCCAGTCATGGCTGTGTGTGTGTCTCTTGATACTTGTTTCTGTTGTTATCACAAGACTTGTTAGCATAGTTTATACCTGTTAAAAAAAGACGACTTAAAGTACTTGTTTCTGTATTGTTTATGCTCGGCATTATTTCTACACTTGCTGAGAAACATTGATGTAACCACATGCATATTGCATCCTGTACTTCATATCAGGTTTGTATGTTATTGTAGAACTTGTATTCTTACAGGTAACTTTTTCTTAATACATATTTTAGGTTGAATGGATGAGTGACAAGTTGATGAGGTGCTTTGAAGACAAGAGAAACAATCCTTTCCAGTTCCGCCATCTCTCCTTATGTCATAGTCTGTCTGATCTGGCTCGAGTGCCTAGTCCAAAAGTTGTTCTTGCCAGTCAACCTGACTTAGAGTGTGGGTTTTCTAGAGATCTTTTCATTCAATGGTGCCAGGATTCCAAAAACTCTATAATTTTAACTTACCGCACTACACCTGGAACATTAGCACGATTCCTGATTGATAATCCTTCTGAAAAAGTTATAGATATTGAGGTAAGAGTTGTCTATGTATCTCAAAGTTTTTTTATTGTGGGCCATCTGGGGGAATATGAGAAAACAAACTTAGTTTCATAGAATCTCCTTTTTGATCCACTGAAAATGCTTCTAGTGGCAGAGGGAAATCAAATCACTATGTTGCATGTTTAACCAGTTGTGGATAAACTTACATAAAAATAGGTCTCATGGTAGGAACTGCAAAATGCTTTTTGGTGGTGTGGCAAACTTCATAATTCATAGAGATAAGCATGAAGTTGCTTGGAAGTATTTCTCTTCAGACAACGCTTTCCTTTGTGTGTTTGTTATAATAGAAAAAATCTGCTTGCAGTTGATGTACAGATCACAATATATGATGGATTATTCTTGCTGGAAAATACTCTGGTTTTGGATGAGGGGAGAATCAAGTCAAATTAGTAGAATATATCCCACCAGAATTAGAAAGATAAGTGAAAGCGAGGAATTATAATACAATTAATTGTTACTCATGCTTTCAAACTGTTTTCAATTTATATACCTATGTCTACTTCTGTCTGGTAAACATTGTTAATTTATGGGAGCCCCTGTGTTCGCAGTGATAATTTCAGTGCTGATGATGCAGCTTTAGTTTAGTTTTAGATTGGATTGGAAGCATTGAATTACAGTACTAGACTATTATTAGAATTCAGTATTATTCAGTGTGACCTATACTCTAATTTGATTTTCAGAAAACAAGAAACAAAACTTACCATTGTTTTGTGTGCTAGTATGGCTTTGCCACGTTCTTCTGGTTTGATGTTAGTGACACAAAAATTAAAAAAAACACTGCTCATCTCAGAGTATTTGCATTCACTTACTAGAGGGATATTTCCTGAAGATGTTTTAAGAAATTTTTGTAAAGCTAATTGATTTTAATACTTTTAGAAATGTTTTTCTGTTAAGGTAGACTCTACTAAAATTGATTATACTGTCATGATGTTGCCACATCAAGGTGCCGTACATTAGCGTAATCTTGTCTTGTATGTGATACACAGGTTGTACTCGCCCTTGGTAGTTAAATACAAATATTGTCAGCAGCGTTTAGGAAAAGTAGTAAAATCATGTCAGCCACTCACAATATTAATTTTAATTCTACCTACAGTTGAGAAAACGTGTCAAGTTGGAAGGAAAAGAACTTGAAGAATACCTAGAAAAGGAGAAACTAAAGAAAGAAGCAGCTAAGAAGTTAGAACAGTCTAAGGAGTAAGTATATTGGCTGTTCTTGCATTCTGCTGTTATGATCAGAGTTGAGATTTCTGTGTGATCATTCTGCTGCTTCAACAGTTTAGAGGGATAAATGAAAATCGTAGTTTTGATAGACTTGTTTGAGGGCACTGAGGAATTGGGATAGTTGTCTTTAATCTTGTTGTTATGATAGACCTGTTTCATCTGCCATTTGACTGTGAGCTTTCTCGGATACATGAACTGCCCTTGTCCTTGGTTAGTGTTATGTCAACTGTTATTTTCCAGTCAGTGTGTTTATGTAATATTAAATCTGAAGGAAAAAAAAGTGCTAATTTTTTTTTTTTTTGGAATGTCATTTCAGGGCAGATATCGATTCCAGTGATGAGAGTGATGCTGAAGAGGATATTGATCAGCCAACTGTACATAAGACCAAACATGATTTGATGATGAAAGGTGAAGGTAGCCGGAAAGGAAGCTTCTTCAAACAGGCAAAGAAATCTTACCCAATGTTTCCAGCCCCTGAAGAAAGAATTAAATGGGATGAATATGGCGAGATTATCAAGTATGTAGTGGTAATGCCTACTAACATGTAGTAGCTATGAAATAATTAAAAAATAGAAGTAATAAAAATAATCATTTTGTCTCTCTTGCAGCACTGTTACATACTTTTCCAACCACAGTAACGTTTGAACAGTTAGGACAGTTTGTGCTAAGTCCCACAGGAAGCTTATGACAGGATTGGAGCTGCAGGCTGCTGATCCTTGGCCTGTGTTCACACCTTTTAGGATATGTTTCCACTCCAAGATTTTTTTAAAAATCTTTTTAATCTTATAAGATTTAATTTATTTTTTTAACCTTTTTTTCTGCTTTAAATTGCACATAATTTTGATAAATTTATAATGAGGGGAGAAAGAACATTGTTCAGCCTAGAAAACTCTAGTGATACTTGTCTTATTTGCATAAGGAATACTTACTAGAAAACCTCAGTTTGCTAGTATTTCCCAAGATATCAAAGTTCTTTGTTAAGATAGGAGGGTGATACTTTCCAAATGACCTCTGTTCAAACATGGAAATATTGAAGGCAAGTGTAATAAAATTGTTGGCAATAACAATTATAAAACATCTCAGTAGTAATAGTCAGCATTGGTTTTACATTATGTAGTGCTTTGATTTTACTGTAAGACTACTAAAAGCAAAATGCCTTTCATTCTTTAGACCTGAGGATTTTCTAGTTCCAGAACTTCAAGCAACAGAAGAAGAAAAAAGCAAATTAGAATCTGGTTTGACAAATGGAGAAGAGCCTATGGACCAGGATTTATCAGATGTTCCTACCAAATGTATTTCTGCAACAGAATCCATGGAAATTAAGTGAGTGGCTTTGTTGTTCTTGTCAGTTCTGCTAAAATGGTGGCATGGGTATGGTGCAAATTGGATAAAAGGCTAGCTTAGAATTAAGAAAGTGGGAAAGGGCTTGCTTTTTGGTGTGTTTGGGTTTTTTTGTTTTGTTTTGGCTTTTTTTCCCTCAAGCTAAATAAGTTAAGTTTTTTACTAGTCTTTCTGGGAACACAGTAGAGAGTTTTACGGTTCCCCGCTTTTAAGAAATTTGCAGTTTGTTCCCTGTCTGATGGGAGAAAAGTGAAAGAGGAAGAACAAATGATACAATAGGAAGTTAGCATAGGTACTTAAATGTATATATATATTTTGGTAAAAGAAGAACTTATTCAAACATGCTTATCTCATGTTTTGGCTAACTATGTAAGTGAATTTTGGGAACTTACAGTGGTAAATACACATATGTGCTGATATTTGGCAGTTCTGTATTTTACTGATCCATAATATACCTTGTGCTGACAGCTTTTGCTGATGTAGAATAATTTCAAAATATCTTCCATTTTTAAATGAAATATTTTGGACCACTTGAAGGTTTAATCTTTTAAACTAAAAAATGATATTCTTGGGTTTTTAATTCAAACTAGAGCTAGAGTTACATATATTGACTATGAAGGACGCTCAGATGGGGACTCAATTAAAAAAATTATTAACCAAATGAAACCAAGACAACTGATCATTGTTCATGGACCACCTGAGGCCAGTCAAGACCTTGCAGAATGTTGCAGAGCTTTTGGTGGAAAAGATATTAAAGTTTACATGCCAAAACTGCACGAAACTGTAGATGCAACCAGCGAAACTCACATTTACCAGGTAAGGTACTGGAATTTGTTAGTTGTGTAGCTACTGTGAACTGTAGTAGAGCTGTATTGGCAAACTGTAATTTGGCCCTCCATCCTTTGGGAGAGGAGACATGGTACTACCTATGTGTACACTTGGTTTTGTGTGATCAAGATATTAGCAGCATTTTTCTGTCTTCTAGGTAAGCATTCTCCTTATATTTATTATTCATAAGAAGTGTTTAAAAGCTTAAACATGAGATCAGTGCGTCTTTACCTGTAGTGCAAAAGGCAAGGTTTGTGTCCATGGGAACATCAGTTTGCTTTACTCAAGTCTTGATAGATTTATAATGCCTATATATAGAGTACTACTGTATACTACTTGCAATTCAGGATTCTCTTTGGAATCTGAAGGGGAGCCTTAGAGAGCAAAGATAAAAAAAATCCTTTGTACCTAAATAGTACTTAAGAATGAACATGTAAAGTTAGGAGCAAGTTAATGTTAAATAAATAAGACACCCCTACTGCCAAAAAAAAAGTTAATGTGATGGTTCTTGGAAGGTGAGGTTATGATATGTGTTGTGATATGCAACATGTGTTGCTATATTGCATTTAATTTTCATGGTTAAGCTCTAAATAAGAAAACTTGGATAATTTGTGTGAAGTATGTGAAAATTATGTATGGTCCCAGTTCAACTTTGGAAGTTGTTTAGAAGGAAGTCTCTCACATGCACTTTAGGCATTAGTCCTTTATTGCTTCTGTCCTTTTAAAGTTAATAGAAAAGCATCAGTAGAATTGTTGAAAGAGGTACTTCTGCTTCTTTCCAGAGAAAAATCTGTTACCCTGTAGGAAGGGGAAAATTCCGGTTATTCAAAATTATCCAGTTCTGACAGTCTTAAAACAGCAGTGTTTTCTGTGTTTGATTTGTTGGTTGTTGTGTTTTTGTTGTGGTTTTGTGGGGTTTTTTAGAGCTATGAGGATTGCTAGCGTGTAAGAAATGACATGATTGTGATTTTTCACAAAATATTTATCTGAATTAAATTGTAATTGTATTTAATTTCAATTTTTTATTTAAATATAAAGGGGAAATTTGATTTTCTGCATAGCTTTAGTTTGTTTTTCTGTTTGAAGCTTTCTGAACAGATGACGTACACTGGAGACATTGAATTAGGAAATAATAGATGTGAGTGTGGCATCAGAATCCCGGTGTCTTTTCAGTGGGCTGTGCTGCAGATGGATAGTTAGTTGCAGTATCCTTCATACAGTTACAGTCTTGATTCTGCTGTAGGGATCATGCATAATCTCATGTGGATAACAGTCTTTCAGAGCAGGGCTTTATTTAATGGGTTAAGGTCCTGGAATGCACTAGAGGAATCGGGGTAAGGTAATGTTTTGGTCACTCTAAAATGTGATATTTACAACACCCCTTCTTACAATAAAATATTAATTATAATTTTTTGGAGGGTTGAAATTTGGAACTGCTGTCCCATAACCTAAATGTATCTATAGAAAACTTCCTTAGATTTATTAAGGCCAACTGAGGAACTCCTTGGCCACAAAAAAAGTTTCTGGTGTTTTAAAAGGAATTGATTGCTCTTGCTGTAAGTTTAACTCAAGTTTGCAGTTGTATAGGTTCTTTTTTTTTTTATTTTAACCAAGATGAAATAGGTATTGATCTCCACTGCTTTTTAAGTTGAGTAGTGACATGAAGGTTATACAAGTGATATTTTGGAGGTATAGAACTTACTGCCTTGGTGATACCAGTTCGCTCCTTTCCCTCCCCAGAAGAGTATGAATCAAACCTATGTGGAGAGACAGTGAAAGGAAAACTGCTAATTTTTAAAGCTTGCAGTAAGAAATCTGTGTTTTCCATCAAACTAATAGTACATTTATTTTTGTGCAACCCAGGTCAGGTTAAAAGATTCTCTTGTCAGCTCCCTTCAGTTCTGTAAAGCCAAGGATGCTGAGTTGGCTTGGATAGATGGTGTTCTGGACATGCGGGTTTCGAAAGTGGATACTGGAGTTATTTTGGAAGAGGGAGAGCTGAGGGAAGATGAAGACTTAGAGATGCAAGTGGATATGCCTTCTTCAGACTCTAGTGTCATTGCACAACAGAAGGCCATGAAAAGCCTCTTTGGTGACGATGACAAGGAGATGTGTGAGGAGAGTGAAATCATTCCTACTTTGGAACCTCTGCCACCTCATGAGGTACAGAAATTATGCTGATCTGGACTTCTTTTTTGAAGAGTTCTGTATTCATTTGTCTTTTCCCAGTGCTTAGAGGTTGATACTGTGATCTTATTCAAACAAAAGCCTAACTGAAACTGGATTTTCATGTTTGGTTTTCTCTTTGTTAAACTTAGTACTGTTCTTCGTTCAGATTTTATGCTTTTCAGCGAGGATGATCTCTTGTGCACACGCTAACAGTGCCTAGCATACAGTACCATCTATTTATGAAGATAAGATCTTAATTAGCATGTTTTATATTTGTAGTTAGTGCTTGCAGAGTGGGAAATTAGTTGGTGTTTAGTCACTCTTGGATTTTATTACGTTTGTTGATGCTGTGGAAAATACTTCATATACTTGAGATACAGATCTTTGAAATTCATGTGTGTCTGCTTCTATAGTAGTGATCTGAGAGTTCATTAATTTAATCTTTTCTATAAATTTATCTTTACTCTTAAAATACTTCCTATGTGAGTAGATATTATTTTTCTCTTCATTGAATTATTACAATGCCTTCTAATCCTGGAATTGCTTTTTAAGATACTCTTGCACAGTCCTATATGTAGTCTGGTTTAGGATCTAGATAAATGTGGGGACAACTCTAAAGCCTGTTCATGACAACTGGCATAGATGTACTGATCAGCAGTACAGCTTACTGCAGCTCTGTCCCCGGCATAACATGGCTTGGAAGAGGGATCTTCAGTGACAGCTTTCCATTTTTCTTCAGTATGTGAGCAAAGAGGGAAACTTTTCCTTTACTTGACGGATAACTTCTAAGGCCTTTATATCCTGGAAATGTCTTACTGCAGGTGAACAGAAATGGAATCTTATTTATAATCCTGTTGTCTAGGCCACACTGCTGCCAATGCAATGATAAGGAGATCTTTGGAAAAATGGAAGGTATTAAGTAGCAGAAGTATTAAAATTTTGTGTGTTGTTTAAAGGTTCTTGGACATCAGTCTGTGTTTATGAATGAGCCAAGACTGTCTGACTTCAAGCAAGTTCTCCTGCGAGAAGGTATACAAGCTGAATTTGTGGGAGGAGTGCTTGTGTGCAACAATCTGGTGGCTGTTCGCAGGGTAGGTGTTCTGTGTCTTAAACGCTTAGGTAAATACTATTCTAAATGAAAATTAAGTTTCTCATTAGTGTAAAGATAATAAATGGAAATGTCTTTTGTTTCAGACTGAAACAGGGCGCATTGGATTGGAAGGCTGTCTCTGTCAGGACTTCTATAGGATAAGAGACCTTTTATACGAGCAATACGCTATTGTCTAAGGAAAGTGCTGCAAAGATGTTTTTACATGAACTTTTAAAGACAGTGGGGATTTCTCCCAATTTTGACTTTTTGTAATTTTCTAATTTATACAGAGGAAACCTAATTCATAAAGAACAATTAACTACCCTGAACATGTAAATAACTGCAACTGTTGTTCATAAATCTGTTGGTACATTCCATGTTGTTGACCTTCAAACTGTTATGGCTTGCTGTCTCCCACATAACACATTACAAATGAGTTTATGATTATGAACCCTTCTCAGGAGAAGTTCAATTTGTCAGGATATGTTTTAATTTCATAGATTCCCTGCCAAAGAGTACAAAATAAGTCATTCTTCTGTTCTAAAATAAGATTAGTTAGGGAACTGTGGTTTTCTTTGGTTTTGTTCTTTTTGGGTTCTGTGTGGTTGGTTTTGGTTTTTTTGGGTTTGTTTGTTTGGTTTTGTTCTTTGTTTTTTTTAAATAACTGTGATTTAGGGGACAGTCTTGAGGTTGTGGGTGTGTTTTGGTTTGTTTTTTTTTTAAAGGGATATTAGTTAAAGTACATTTTTAATGGCCCCACTTAAAGCTAGACTACCTAAACTTTCCTCCAGTGTTAACCTGGCCGTGCATCTTAATGTTGTATCTCCTCCATCTTACTGATTTGTTCCAAAACAGCATTTCATATTCTATATAAAGTATTAATCTGCAGGATCAAAAAATTACTTTGGAAAGGTACTCTAAGAAGACTGGATAATATTGTCGGGCGGTTTAAAATCCAGTAATTGTCTGCTTCAGAGTAACTTCTGTACAAACATACAGAATTTGTAACTTCTAGCTTTTGCAAAATTATGTGAACTATAAAATCTTTTCTGAGTTCTGATCTTAATACTTTTGAAGTCTAAAGCCTTTATCCATGCGCAGCTGTTTGTTCAGAGTGCCATGAGCCAAGTTCAGGAAGATCCTTTATCTTGAAATCTGAGTTCATGTGATGTATTTAATGCTTTTGTGCCCTGTTTCATTCTAGTTGCATGTTTTGTGCCATTTTTCATTCTAGTTGACAGTGGGACTTACTGTAGCTGCTGATGCTAGGAATTGACCTTACTTTTTAGGTGAAGGTAAGCACAGTTTTGGGCGCCTTAATTTCTCAGAAATTAACTTATGCAAACAAATGGCTTCTCAAGATTTTATTTAATCCTTTTTTTTTTCCCCTGTCCACATGTGAACCACCAGCTTTGGCAGTGGAGGGTTGCTTGCTTGTTTTTACATACAACAGCAATGTAATATGTGCTCTCTGTGTGTATGTTTAAATAAAACCTTTTGAAAAAGTGGCAAAAAATAGCCCTGTGGGCTATCAATGGAAAGGCAATTTACTTTGCAATTTGTTCTTGGCAAATTATTTTGAATTTGATCTATGGACTATTTATTCTGCTTAAAATAGTAACTTAAAACTGCAGACCGTGTTAAAAAAAAAAAAAGCCAACCACAAAAAAAAAAAACCAAAACAAACCTGCTAAAACTATATACTAAAAATGAAAAAACTTGTAAATTTAATGCTAAGTGAGAATGTATTTTGTTACACAAAGAAAATCTTGTCTAGGAATGACTGAATGGCTCAATGCCTTTTTTTTTTTTAAACTGTAGAAAAATGTTTATTTTTCCATTATATTGACAGTCAGAACTTCATAGAAATGCTCTGTCTTTGTAGCTATTTTGTAGCAAAGCTACATAAATCAACATGATACTGGATACTTGTTGGTGAATACTATTGTATTCCTATTGTTGCTGATACTAATGAACTTTTATAAAGTGTGTTACTTTGTACATAATCATATTGGCCTTAGGACTTTTAACTTGAGGGCTTAGGGTGGGCAGAGTTCACACATGCCTGCATAGGATATACTAATAAAGAAAAACCTCTTAGAAAATAAAACTAAAAATAGTGCTGGTTTTAAGAAGGATAAAGACAAGACAGTGTGATCATAAGCCTTTCGATCACTTTTGTTGGATTTTTTTTTTTTTTTTTTTTAACCTATGGATTCAAATTCATTTAAGTTTAACAGAAGTTTAGTGTTATCAGTCACTAAATTCCTGTGTGTTCTGGTGAAGAGGAGAACCCCAAATTAGGGCCATCACTAAGGAAAAGGCTCAAGTATGACCAAAACAGCTAATTTCTTTTTCAGTCTATTCAGCATGAATGTGGCTTGAAATCAGACCTAGAAAGCTGATATGCAAGGTGATAGTAGTCATCTGAGTGCTGGGACCGGGGAAGGCTGAGTTTGTGGACAGTTCTGGTGGTGAGAGGGATGAAGGAGAATACAGGACATGTGTAGTAAACATCACAGGCTGCAGCTGTGTTGTGGGGCAGGTGTGCTGCAGGCCACGCATTCATTTCTTGTAAGCAGTGTGGAACTGAAGCAAATTCCCATGAATTCTGCCTAATCTGCTATCAGTTCTCTGATAGATTATTATTGTTCTTTTTTTTTTTTTTTTTTGTTCTTAACTGTGATTCACTTTAAATAATAACTGAAATTCTCTCTGTAATTTTCAGAGTTACTAAGCTGGTTCTTGTTTGTGTCTGAAATGAAAGACTCATTTCCCTTTACCTCCTCAAAATGTCAGTGCTGCCATGGGCTGTAAGCTGTATTTTCTGTCTTCTGCATTCTCTTCATTAGCAGTAAAAATTTGATATGGAGTACCATTTCTTACTCTTTGGTCTATTGTTCTTGAGGGCAAGAATATTAACTTCCAGTCAAACCTAGTTTTGGTGCTTAATGGCCATTTAAAAATATTTCCTTCCGAGGGTCTTGGATAATTCAGGTTCCTCAGCTAAGAAGAGCCAAGAGGGTGTGGAGACACAGGAAATGCAGAAACTTGCCTTCCCCCATCCCCAGAGTCTGTGGTATTTGTGGGTAATTCCTAGCTTTTGTATTCTCTACTTCCTGTGCCCATGTAGTAGAATATGAAGACATATTTCAAAAGATTAAGGGAATGTAGAAGCAGAACTCTTTAATAATAAAAAAAATTTCTAGAATTAATTGTTAAACTGTTCCCATTGTCTAAATATAGCTTTACCCTGCAGTTAAATAACTTTGTGACAGTCTCATTTTTAATCATTTTACTTTGACAGTAGGTACTGGAGGTGAAGTGAAGCTGAAAATCTTTCTTCTTCTCCTTCTCTGAACAATATTTAGTCTTAACCAGATCCACTTCTCAAAATATGCTGTCAATTGAAAGGTAGCGTGCCCTGCATTCAGTCAGAGTAACAGTCTTGTGAGAGCATTTGAGATCTATTTCCTGGTAAAACTTGCCTGGAAAAGTAGGAGTTCTCCTGTATCTGTACTAGCTTTTAATTGCAGTCAAACACTATTCGTTTGGAATAAACAAGCAAAGAGACACCATATCAACCCCAAACCTTCACCCTCCCCCTCTAATCTAAGTAATTGTTATAGATGGTTGCACCCTAAAACACTTATTGTGCTGAATCAAGATTTCTTTGATAAGGCATGACATGTATTAATATTTCACTTAGGAAAAGGGAGCATATTGCCTGGGGAAAACCACTTAAACCACTAAAGTTTTTAGAGACTTTGGCAAAAGAAGTCTTACTATAAGGATCTGAACATTGCACAATATTCTGTTTCATGGCTTTTACAGATGTTTTCAGAGTTTTAAAAAGGTGATGCTGTGGAAGATGATCTCACAGTCAAATCTGATAAAGAAATGTATCCAGAATTTTAGGACTTGATTTGAAAACTGTATAAAGAACCAATGGTAGTTCAAAATGGGGTAATGAAACTGGATCAAAAGAATCTTTAAAATTGCCTGTTGAAATTTAATTTTAAAAATGCTTTAAACAGTCTTAAGTCTTACCTTCTCCGAGACTCTTTCTGATTGGAAAAGAGAGATGATGAAAAGATCAGAGTTTGCATCACTAGAATTTATTTTGTAAATGGGAGTCCATTGTGTGGCTTGTTTTCTGCAAGTACAGAACAGGGTAGTTAGCCAAGTTGATGTGAGCAGTATTCATCTTAAAAAAAGAGTACTTTAATTCCTGCTAGTGAAGTTGAAAGTTTCTGTTATAATAACACAAGCTTTTATTAAAAATCATCTTCCATGAAGTTTGCCAGGAGGTCAAATGCTGCATTGAATGTTTTGGATGGTCTAAAATTGCATTCTCCCTGCATGATAAGCAGTATATGTTGTGAACTGTTAGTGTACATCACACTGGTTGACCAGTATTAACCAAGGAATGAAAGAGCACATTGTTTCAGTCAATCTAAATTACTTTAATTACATTAGTAAAATTCTTAATTCCTTGTCCTGAAAGGTGCCTTAGTGTTTCTGGCAGAGAAATTCTGAAGAGTGGTTGCAGTTCAGTGGTAAGTGGACTGATCACTCCTTTCAGCTCAGTAACACTTGCTCACAGTGGTAGAAGAGGAATATAGAAGTAGTATTTAAAATATCTATTAATTGACAAGTATGTTTTCTTATGCCTAGTGAGAGTATGGAAGTTTGATAAATATGGGAGATGAGAACTAGATTTTTATCATGCGGTGCACTTTAAATTTTACTGTCCTTGATAGGTTATATCTTACCACTGTGATAGGAAGTAAAAAAAAAAAAGACTGCATTTTTGAGTAGAACTTCCAATAAGCTATATAGCTGTTTTCCTTGAAAAGGATCCATAGAAACGCAAAACGTTACGAAGAAGCAAGTTTGGTATATGAGCTTCAAGCAGTAATAACCTGCCTGTTGTTGCATAATCCTCTTAGGTGATGCAGGCTGGATCTGTGGTTCAACAGCTGAATGATAATGAGCTAAGCATCTGCCAAAAAGTATAGTTTGTAAATGCAATCTGGTATTCTGAAATTTTGATAACGAGCAAATACATGATTTCAGTTGTGTAGGCTTTTCTTAAATATTTCTCATTTTCAATTCAGTTTTTCTGAAGTGCTAAAAAGTTCTCTAAAAGGTGTTTTTTGACAAACAGTTATAAAGAAATTTGCAAGGATGGTAATTTCAGTTAAAAAAGAAAAAAATCCAAACCACAACTTTTCTGTCCGGCTCGGCCCAAGGTTGATTCCAGTTTTCGTAAAATTGGCTTTGGAGAATTACATAGGGAAATCAATGGAAAGAGTTCATCGTGGTAGTGGCTATGGTGCCCTTGCTGGTATTTAAGATGTGGAAAATAAAGCATAATATTTAATGTCAAGTAACAACATCAGAACTTTTGCAGCTAAATAACTATTCCATCTCCAATGTATTAAAGGATTTTTTTAGATAGAACCAAAATTATTTTTTCATTTGTTTGTGGCTAATCAGTTTATAGGAATATCTAGGTGTCAATTATGAAGAAAAAACTCTTAGCAACACAATTGCTAAGCAACAACACTTGGAGTGATCATTTTCTCAAGCTGGTTGTTTCATTGGTACCTTCTGAGAGTTGTCCCTTAACTCAGTTGCCTTGTCTGCAAGGAGTCTGGTTTAGTTGTCTCGCCAGTTCTGAACTATAATGTTGTGACACAGAGCACAGTCATTTTCTAGACTGCTTTATAGCTATGTAAATCGGAACAGGAACTCTAGAGTGAGCCAGCTTAGATCACTGAGTTCCTGCAAAGAAAAAATTATCAATAGCTAACCTTTTATTGGGGTTTGTTTAAAGTTGTAGTTTTATATAAAACCATCGCAGTTAATCTAATCTGGAGAAACTACTGCTTCCTCTCCAGATCTTTATATTTTTGTCAAAAGAACAGTTGGCTTCAGAAGTGACTGGTCAGATATTGTTGATAATACTTGCCTTAAGGTATATTTTACAGTAATTGCTTTGAAGTTATTCTTTTTTCCTCTTTTAAATCCATCTGGTAAGTTTTATACTATGTTCATCTCAGCTGTTAACTACCAGTGTTTCTCAGAAATAATTCTGAAGGGGGTAGGTATATCTTTATTAGTAGTAACACTCAGTGTATAGAAAAATTGTACAAGAGGATTTTGAAAGATCCTTGAAAGGAAAAAATGGAACATAGAACTTAATCATCACTAAAACTCAGTAGGACTAACTGTCAGTCATTTAATTTCTATATCTGCTAGTACGCAGTAATAGAAACAGGCTTTTAAGGAATACTTTCTGATGACATTGAGCAATGAACTATTCAAGTTTAAAAAAAAAAAAAATTACCCACATTTAGCTAACTGGCCTGTTGCATATGCTTCCAGATGTGAACCTGAAAATGTTTTCATGGTGTAGATTACTTACCAAAAATGGGAGATGGGACATACGGTAACATTGCCACCTATTTTGCAATTTTACCACATGCCTGGGCCAACAGTTGTAGCTTATCCAAGTAATTATTTGTATTAGGACAATATCGTGTCTTCTGTTGTTTTCAGGGAGCTTGTTTAGCTGCTATGGAGAAAAAACCCTGAGCGTGATGTGATCAATACTTCATAAATTATTGGTAGGTACTCTGCAAGCCATATTAATGAGCTATCCTTAAAAATCATCAAGGAATTATTTTTTTGCCATTTTGCAGCTCCTGAAGGAGTTGCACAGCTGGCAGAGCATATTGCCCGTCACCATGCCAGACTTGGCATTTGAAAGCCTGCCAGATTACTTTGTGCTGTTGCGCTAGCCGTGGATCAGCAGTGCGCAACAGTATCAAGATAGGAAGCATTTTATTTTTTTCCCTTTGTAGGATCACACAAGTTAATATTGCATTTATAAAGAGTCCAGCCTGTTTTCTGAACCTACCAAATACTTGTGTTGCATTACCTGGGTAGGTTAGCCCCCATGCTGCAGGAATCTATAGAGAAATTATGTTCTTGATATATTCTGGTAAAATTTCTATTAGTATCAAAGTTTGGAGTCACTCTGTATAGCCTGCTTTTCATATTTTATGTAATTTCATTATGCTTCAGTATTTCTTTCATAATCTTCCTGATTTTACTAATGCACAATATTGCAAATGCAGTATAAAACTAGTCAACAGACTAAATCATTTGTGTATCTCTAAACCTCTTATGCTGATTAAAAGTGTTAAGGCTATTAGTATTTTTTATGTAACTGGGTCTAAATTTAGTTTCTGTTGCAGTCAAAAAACACTCTGGTATTGCAAACTGTGATCCTAATCTGCTTCCTCTTGGAGTTGATGGCAGCAGTTCTTCAGCGCAGCTTTTGTGTTTCTGTTATTGATGACTTGAACAGTTAACATCATGTTTATCATAAAAATTCAGTAGTGACTTCTCATAGTTCTGATTTCTCTTCCAGAAGTGTCAAAATACTGCTGTTGGTCTTGTGTGGAATAGGATTTTAATTACTTTGGGGCATTGTTGTCATTAATTCTTGACTTTTTAAAATGTGCTTTGAGTAGCCCATAGGCTATGGCTCCATTAGTTGGGAGGAGGGGATTGGTGATAATTTAACTTACATTACATTCTTCTGGTTCTTGTATGGAGAGGCAAAAAGAAAAAGAAATATTAAACTGGAAAAAGTAGAAATCATGTATGTAGCCTATACCTTCCAAACAGAATAGCTGTAAAATATCTGCATGACAGCCTCATCGTGCAAAACTGTACCTGTTTGTTCATTCTGTGTAGCCTGTTGTTACTTTTTTAACAACTTAATTATTATGAAAAAGCCATAAAGTCATGCCATCATATATTAATGACTATTTCCTGCAATATTGTGCATTGCCTTTGGTCAGTCAAGATGCGTGTCTTAATTTCACATGTGCACAAGTTTTATGTCATAGCTGACAGCTTGCTGTAAAAAGCCAGCTTTCAAAAAAGAAAAAGACTACATTTGTAATTGGGATATTAGAATATATAGTGAATGAAGTCATCGCTTGGTGTTCAAGGAACCCGTTGGAAAGACTGAATGCTTGACTAGTAGCCTTGCTGCTATTTATACATAAAAATGAGTGCCTTTAAGCTGATGTACAGAAATGGGTAATTTACACAGTTTTTTTTAATACAGAATTGAAGCTTATTTTTCTAATGCTTGTGTGCATGATCTCAAAAACAGCTAAGAGACTACATTGTGTGAGCTGTATATGCAAGAATCAATAGTTACATACCTAAGACTACTAAACTTGAGTGCTTCACACTTCTGGTAATTTTACTTCTACATTTGCAGGACTATTCAGCTGATTGTTTTGTAAGAAAGAAATAGTTTCCAAATTATACAGTTATTTCTTTGACCTGTGAATGGAATTTTCCTTTGCTTGTCAGAAACATGCGCTCTAACAATTTTGAAATTGTTCTAAAATAACCTTTCTAGCTATGGAGGGAATACGTTTTCTTTAAAGTTGAGCTGCCTGAAGAACCTACCATCTCCTTGAGACTGAGAAGGATATCTGCCTTGGTATTCTTGGTTTGGAAATAAGGTATGGATGGAGTGAAGAAAGAGCTTTAGACAATGTGGAAGGTAAGGAGAAATAATAAAAAATGTGATGACTTTTCTAGGGAGATGTTCTGCTTTGCTCAAGAGGGTTATGGATGTTTTGTCCGCTGTTCCCTATAGAATTAGGCATGAGTTTAAGATTTGGGAAGGGAAATGGAGAGTTTTACTGGCAGATCTTTCAGTGTCTGTAAGCCTATCATGTCAGAAGAAAAGAATAGTATATGTTTTTCTCTAGGGTAGGATTAGGTTAAGATTATGAACAGCATCAGGAAGAGTTAGACTTATTTATGGATCACACAGCAGGGTCTGCACGTCTAGGTTTGGCTGCAAGTGGTTTATGAAATGTTCTGTGCTGGGTGGTTTGGCTTATTTAATTTACAGTTTAGATTACGGCTAAGGACAGGGTTAGGGGCACCAGGGTTACAAATCTACATTTTGTACAGAGTCGCATGGCGAGAGAAGCTAGAATGAGGCTTGGTATTGATAATACAAATGGAGGAGAGCAGTAAAGGCAAATCATGGGTATTCTTGGCAGCTTAGGCCTTATCAACGCATACTGGGCTGACAGCAACAACAGAAAGTTACAAGACTTTTATTTCTTGTCTATTCATAAACTTTTAATATATGTGGCACTGCATTCACTGTCACTAGTCAAAGCATTGGTCTTGTAAGGTTTTGAATACACAGCTTTGTGTAACTTGTTGGACTAAACGATATTTACTTCTGCTTTTTGTTTCATTGTATTGATCATACCGTTCTGCCACATAATAATTCATTAGATAGTTCAGTCATATGCAGTGTAATTCTAAGAAATCTGGAATTAAAGGGAGTTTTTATGGTTGGGCTCCTAAATATTGAAAAATCTTCCTAGTATTCAATGACTTTTCATTATTAATCTTTTTTTAATTCCTTGAGCTTTGTAATATTATGTTTAAAGCAATACAAATTTCCTAAATATGTTTCTGTAAGCCTTTATTTCTTATTGCAAGTGCTGTGCCACATCCTCTGTGTATTGTGGTTCTAAAAGGGCAGATGCATGGAAGTCTGAGGAGGATATTGCACTTTGAAAGTCTCCTGCTTACTGATGTATTTACAAGTGTAAAATCTCGCTCCTATCAGCATTGCAGCACGCTTCTTATTGCGCAGAGCTTTAACTTCCTTTGTGTGACTGATGAGAACTGCTGAAGTACAGCATTATTTATGTTCTTTTGAAAACTGTCAAGTCAACTGCTCGGCTTCAGTTCCTAAGGTCTCTTTTTTCATTGTCTAGCAAATTTGTAGCCCTGGAATTGGTAACTAGCTTATGACTCCATGTAAGTAGGTGAGATTTAGCTAGCAAGGCACCTTTAATGTCTGGGCTGATTGGACATCTATCTGTGCTGACAAAATGGTATGCTTCAGGGTAGACAAGGGTGAAAAGTTGGAAATGGTGAAGACAGGCAGGTTCCTACTTGATTGTCGAATTATACTTCTGTGGAATATGCCTGAGAATTACTTTCTGGATCATCAGCTTCACCCTATTTGTGTTTTATGTTTACAATAGCCTGCTCAAGCACAGGGCCTTTTTATGTTTTCTGCATTGGATCTGTACAAGTCATCAACTCTTTGATCTGTTACAATCTGTAGGGAGAAGAGCAGTTACTCTTTTACTAACACCAGGTATGTCATTTAGGTGAATAGGAGCCTAGTGTTCCCATGCTGCCTACGGAAACTGGAGGATGTGATTTTCTGTTCACTTGTGGATACAGTGGCTGGATGGTTGTCTTAAATGTTTGATTTCTTTTTTTTTTTTTTTTTTTTTTTGAGTAGCGGGGACTAAGCTCAAGAGAAAAGTACATTTAAGCAGCATGCTTGATTTTCTTACCTAAGTTTACAGTTCCATACATTCTGGCCTTTTTGAACACCTCATTGGTTCCTTTGGGATGCTCAGCAGTTCTGCTTTTTGTCTTTTCTGTGAACTCTTTTACTCAACCAACAATGCTTCATTGTTTTGACTTTCCTAGGCTTTTCAGCTTGTGGAAGTGGCAGTTCTGAAATCAAGCCTAAATTAGAATGTAGTCTCAGTAGCTCAGAAAGCTTAGGGGTTCTCTCGTAACACTTGTGGCATATTGACTGTTTATTGAGAGAAGAGTTGCTGTTCCTCAGGGATGTATGGATGCCTGTATGGTGCAAGGCTGTTGTCGATTTGAATTCTCCAGTCAAGAAATGGGATATTAGGCTAATGGAAGTTGTCTGCCTCTGCATTGCTGTTTGTTCTTTAACCTTGCTGTCTGATTTTTAACTAGTGCAATTCATGGATTAAACATCCCAATAATCTAGTCACAAAATCTGTAGAAGTTACAAAGACTCTGTCATGCTGTGTTGGAACCATGAAGTCTTTTACTCCTAGAAAAACATAACTGAGGAAAAAACATGTCTTGTTTTCTATGACTTCTGGTGAAATTTGATGTGTAAAACTGTTAAAACCAATGCTGTCTTTTCAGAATGTTGCATTCCTTATGATAATGTGGAATCTTCTTTTGCCATCTTGAATGATGAAATATTAAGGAGGCTCTAGATTTTTTTTCTGGGTGCTCTTCATCATATACAGTAGCTGCAGAAATACTCATTTCAGAATCCTCTTTGCTAGTTACTACTAGCCACATTACTAAAGAATATGGTAGAAGGCATTGTAAAGTATATTCTCTTGCTACACTCACATGAAAGTAACCAAAGAATTTCAGTGCAAACACCTCCTCTGTGCTTTCCCTGTGTTTGTAAAGAAATCCCAATATAATTGACTGCAAGTGCAAGTAATTTTGATTAAAAAAAAGAAGACAGTTGTGATATCAACTCTGCAGTTGGCCAGAAATAAAAACAGGTGTGGCTGTTAGTGAAGACCAATCCTTTGTCATACAAACCCAACTCATTTGTCCATATGCCATCTCTGGGCCTCATGTCTTCCCTGCCACGTTCATCTCCTCAATTTCAGGTTCTGTGCTGCAGTACGTACAGCACTGTAACGCAAAGCCTGTGCTTGCGGGCTTGGGGCACGTCTTGTCGCAGCAGTGGTCTGAGGCTGGAGCTTTGAAGGCCAAAGCTATGCAGTTCAGTGTAGTCATAAAGAAGCTTCTTTGGAAAAGCAGGACGTATTTGTGTCTCTGTGCCCAAAATAAAGTCTCTTTTCAGGAAAGTACATAATTGGAACGAGTGATACTTTTGTGTTTGAAATTGCATTCAGCGTCTGAACAAACACCTCCATTATAATCTTCAAGTAATTTAAAAAGCCTCACTTTGATACCCCATTTAGAAGGGTAATTAATTTTTTCTTTTTTAACTACCCTTTGTACAGATATTTGAAACCTCCTGCAGAAAATGTTAATTTGATTTCAGTATGTATATTTTTAAAGCATGAGTTCCTTAGCAGGTTATGTAAGCTTTTGAAACAAAAGCAGCTATAAAAAGAAATCTGAATGAAACAATTTGCATAGCAATAGCAGCCCAGCTTTGGTATATATGCTAAACCAAATGGAAATCTGCAGGGGGAAAAAATAGCCCAAATCTAGAACAGATAAACAAATCCAAAGTAAATCACGAGAGGATTTTCCACCACTTCATGTCAAAGACTGCTGAAGTATTAGTGCTGTTCTACTTTAATATTATTTCAATATTTTGACTTACCCAGTGGTGTAAGAGCAAGGTAGAGTGAGATTACTTTTTTTTTTTTTAATAGTTTGGCTCGTAACGCTTTTAAGCTGTGTGATGCAGAGCAGCTTGTCGCTGCATGGCAATGTACTGTGTTTGGGCAGCGGGGGCTGTGGGCTGCCCTGGCTGGGAGGCAGCCATTGCCTGCCCTGTGCCGGTGCCAGCCGGTTCCAACCACTACAGGCAGCCCGTGGCCATCAGCACTGACACGTTTGAGCGAGAATGGCAGCCGTGAGGGGCCAGAGGCACCGTGCTGAGGGGATGGCTGCTCTTGGAAGAAGGCGACCCATGCCAGAGGAGGCATCCCCCAAGGGACGGTGAGGTGCCTGTGGGCGCCCCACACCGGGGGGGGGACACCTCCACCCCCCCCCCCCCCCCGAGGGACAGTGGCTGTGGGCGCAGCACTGGGTTGGAGACAAAGATGTGGAGTGGCAATGGAAAACCAGTAACAAGGGAAGAGCAGCGGGCGAGACTGTTACCACACCACCCCAACCACCTGCCTTGTCCATCGCCTTGATGGGGAGGTGGGGTGGGCTGACCGTAACTGGCCGTTGACCCAGGCAAAGTTGAGACTAGAAAGGGGGAGGAGAGCTGTTCATGGGTGTGTTAACACTCTCTCCCACCCCCAGCCCAGTACTCAGATCAGTGATCAGAAGTTGGTGTTAACTGGCAATAAATTACACTAAGAAAACATACCTGAGTCCCCAGGCTGTTTTGCCTGTGACAGGCCTGTGACTGCCCACCCCGAGAGGGTCCCTTCAGGCCCATTGACCTGGTGAGCGGGAGGGTGAATTACAGGCTTGTGTCAATGTTCAAAATGGTGTCAGCCACTAGTGATTGATGAGCAACGTTACAGACCTCATCAGACATTCCATTTGCTATGTACACCTTTAAAAGGCTGATGCAGTGTATGATTTTTTACCAGAGAAGTAAATTACATGGAATGTGGAATTTCTTGGAACGAAACTGCTGTTGCTTGCGGTATGGTTAGGCAGGCATGAGCCAGCTAGCATCAAAGCAGATAAACTTGTCATTTAGGGATAGAGACTAACGAAGTGTGAGCTGCAACCATATGTGGAACAAACATCTTTATGGTGTCAGTCATGACTTTCTCTTTGCTGTCATTGAGCTGAGCACTGCAGTGCACCATGTGCTCTGGAGGAGGCACATGGAGAGATCCTGGCTGGGGTAAGAAGTCAGAACAAAGCACTGGAAGTTGAGAGTTAGCGCTGGAGGTTTGGGGGACATAGGATTTCTGACAGAGTTGCAAGAGACTTTTTTTTTTTTCAGCTGGTACTTAACAGCCTCAGACATAAGGGGTCCACTTGCATTTCCATGTGCCTAAATTCATATTACAGTGTGTCTTACCAACTTTTTAGAATTGCATTGCCTACTGTATTGTTAAACATTGGAATACATTTAGTTGTGCATCTCTTGCATCTTTCATGAAACTGATGCTTCTCTTTGGTATTGTTGTACCATTTGCAGTTGTGCTACTCTTAAACCTGTTGGACAAAGGCCTAATGGTTTCCTGGGGTGGTGGATGGGGGAGAGAGTATGTTTATGTGGGGTGGGAGGTGTTAATCTGGCTGCTGGAAATCCAGAACTGTCCCAGGGAGACTGCAAGGTGAGATGGTGCTGGCAGTGACAGTCCTCCCACCCAGTCTGAACAAAATCCTTCCTTCACCTTTTCTCATAGCAGAGCAGTCACATCAGTTCTCGCAGTTTACTGAAGAAAGGGAAGAATCCCACCTGATCAGGGAGAGAAAAGAGGGGCAGGACCCACAGTCAGCCTACTAGCTTCTGCCTATATTAGCATCCTAGCTAAGGGGAAAGGTGTCAGACTTTTTGGGCAAGGCAATACAGAAATTTAGATACTGTGGTATGGTCGCAAGCTCATCATTTTGGTATTAGGTATGCTTAGGCTTGAGGTATTGTAAGTCTAGGAGAGTATTGCCTATTGGTTGAGATACATGCTCTGATGAATTACCTGATGAGAATCTACAGATGTTTTTCTCTGTTGCTGCAGTTGATGTTTTAAACTAGCCATTCTGGGAGGCCAAGGCTGGATCCTCTGGCCAAATATTTACCTGGCTTTTTGGATGCATTTTCCAAACTCTGCTGAGTTTTGTGTTCTACATTAAAATTCTGCCTTGGGTACAAGGTAACTGCTTTTAAGACTAGTTGGCTGCAGTCATAAAGGTAACAACTAATGATGGTCTACGCTGCTGTGAATGCTAATGTGGTCAGCTGTCAGTCATTGAATGTGTCCCACCATGGCACTAAAGCTGGGTGTGATCAAGATGCATGAGGGAATGTCAGCTTTAATGTAAGCAAACTGGACAGGAACTGCAGACTTGTGGGTTAGTGATAAAATAAATGGGTTGTATTGACAGAAAGGGCCTGCTTGCTGCTGCATTTTGTGTTGGCAGGACAGGGATAAAGTACATGTCAAATGGTTTAATCTAGCTTTCACAGTCTGGAGCTGTTCAACTTCATTTTTATCTGAGGATATAATCTGGGCTCACATATCCTTGGGTAGGTGGAAGTATGAAGGTGGCTTTAAGTGCCACATGGGCCAAGAAACAGGGCCTGGAGTGAGAAAAGAACAGCATTTTCTGTTTGTTTTGGTGTTTGTTTTTTTTGTTTGTTTGTTTTTATTAAATGTACCTGGACATGCTTCAAAGCTTCAAAGCTCCTTCTGGGATATGTATTAAATTTGTTTGGATGGAAGTGGGGGCAGTAAGAGTTAGTAGAAGAGTTGCACATACACTTTACTTCCTTGACTAACTTTCACATAAATAAAACATGAATACAAGATGCTGTTATACAAGATGTGATTTCTAGCTACTCTTTAAATCTCCGAGCATGTCAGGAGTTCCAGGAAGCTTCTGACATTCGCTGTCCTAATATTTACCAGACCTGGACTCAAGTGGTGAGTTACAGGCACTCATGCATTAGTGTAGGGTATATGGGGAAACTCTGGACTTTTAGAGTGTATTAAATTGTGTGGTCATGGCCTTTGTAAATGACCTTCACAAATCAGCAATTTGGTAGTGCGGCATAAATATAACTGCTTGTAATGATCATAGAAAAAATACTAGATGATGAAAATTGGCCTGATCAAAGTGATCATAGTGATGAGATACAAGCATACTTTTTATTTTTTAGCATGTAAATGGACTTTTTTTTCTCTTAATTCTTTGCTTACTTTTCTCTCCACAAGACTTTAAAGTCAGACCTTGTTACAAACTGCGTTTCAGTGAGTATGTAGTGAATCATTCACTGGGGACCCACACGGGTAAGTTACAGTAAGGTTAGAGTATAACTGTTGTCCCTGATTCCTCCTGTCATAGCAGGGAATTAAAATTTAGGTTTGATGAGTAAGTTCAAAGGGATAGCCTCTAACAAAGCAGGCATCTCACTGCAACTCGTGGCTAGAGCCAAACGTGTAGACAAGATGAACAGTCATAAGAACTGAACTGGGAACATGAGCCCTTTCCTCAACAAATTGTTATGTGATGGCTCACATGGTATTAGTGATATGACTTCAGTTGCATGTTGATATGTGAAACAATTTTTTTGCAGATGAGCCTGAATTTTTTTTTTTAAATTGGTAGGAGATACTTGTAGAGAGCAAAGAAAGTCAGTGGGCGAAACTTTCCTCAGCTTTGCAATCAGAGGCTTTAAAACTAGGATGGCCATACAGGGGCACTGATGTCAGAGCATTTCCTCAGCAGAAAGCAAACACTTGTCCGTTCACCCCTAGGGGGATAAGGGAAATTGTTAGGAAAAAAGAAATAATGAAAAAATTGAAAAACAATGTCACACAGTGTGCAGGGAGTGGACTTAATTGGTTGCATTGGGAAATCATCAAGAAAAGTCCCTTTTGATTTGACTCGCTCCAGACTGTCTTTCTCAAGTTGTCACTTGCCTGTATGTGTGGTAGATTAAATGGCATCTGTTTCATTTTGCTGTAGAAGTATGCCTGAACATATGAAGTGAAGCATTTGGTTGATCACTTTTTTTTTTTTCCTAGTGCAAGGTCTCCAGGGGATCATCCAATAAAAACTGGAAAGTGCTCCCATTAGAAATAAAAGCAGAGCCCTTAAAATCAAATGAAGCTTACATGTAATTATAAAACCCACACAGAGATGGAAAACCAAAGCCAATTAGGAAATGGTATCATTTGCCTCTCTCTGGGATTTTTAGCTTACAGTCTCCACTCTTTAATACTAAACGTGAACGTAGATTTGATTGTCAGTAATGCTATACCATTTTGCCTTAAGAAACAAGACACCGCATGCTTCCGTGTGCCTATTTCGGAGACAGAAGTTTTCCACATCCTGGTGTGGTGGGTTGACCCCGGCCAGCAGTTAAGCACTGACACAGCTGCTTGCTCACCACCTTCCGCAGTGGGGTGGGGGAGAGAAAAGGAAGAACAAAAGCAAGAAAATATCTGGGTCGAGGTAGAAACAGTTTAAAAGTGAAGGAGAGAGGGCAGGGGGAAAGTGCTGCAAAGGCGCACTCGCCGTCTCATGACCAGACCAATGCCCAGCCATTCTTTGAGCAATGGCTGCACTGGAAGATGTTCCACCTCCGTACGCCAAGTTTTTTATCACTGAACATGATGACATATGCTATGGAATATCCCTTTGGCCAGTTTGGGTCAGCTGTCCCAGCTGTGTCCCCTCCTAAGTCCTTGCCCACCCGCAGCCTACCTGCTTGGAGAGACAGAGTGACAAACAAGAAAGCTTTGGTGCTGTGCAAGCACTGTTCAGCAATAGCTGAAAAACCACTGGTGTGTTATCAACACTGTTTTAGTTGCAAACTCAGAACACAGCAGGGCTTGGTCCACTATGAAGAAAGTGAACTCCATTCCAGCCAGACCTGTCTGGTATACCACACTCGGATGCTGTCTTTCAAAATTAAGAAGTCCTTCCCTGTTAGATGAATTAGGTGCCGCGGGTCTGATGACTGATGGGGACATTTCTGGCTATCTGAAGCAAGGTGAAATAAGGATAGTCTGGAAATGGGTGAAGTACCAAAAAAAAGACTCAGTAAGTTAGGTAAAATGTTTCACTGATTTTTTTTTTTTTCCCTTTTCTTTAAATGCTTACCAATTTTGTGGAAATAGCTTACAAATGGACCTTAATCAAATGTCATGATGATTAACAGGAGACTTTCTAATACATTTCCAAGGATAAACTTGAAAGAGGTGAGGTAACATGAGCACTGAGAAGAGGGAAGGACTTTTTCTCTCTTTATTCCTTGAAAATTAAAGTTGAATGGGAGGCAAAAGGCAAAAGGAAGGTGAGAGAGAGAAGAAAAAAGGCTTTTCTGATTAAATCTGTCCTGGTTTTGGCTGGGATAGAGTTAATTGTCTTCCTAGTAGCTGGTACAGCGCTGTGTTTTGGGTTTAGTATG
>JAVKLA010000040.1:4540173-4556028 GCA_034782735.1 Sagittarius serpentarius
TCTTGTTATTAGTGTCATTGTTAGTTTCTTCCTTTCTGTTCTATTAAACTGTTCTTATCTCCACCCACGAGCTTTACGTTATTTTTTCTGATTCTCTCCCTCATCCCACTGGGTGAGGGGGGGAGTGAGTGAGCGGCTGCGTGGTGCTGAGTTGCTGGCTGAGGTTAAACCACGACAAATCTTACTAAACTTTCTGAAAGTGTGACAAAATATCTAATCAAAAAACAGTGTCTGTAGGGAACAGATCAGATTGAGAGATCTAATACTAATTTTCATCCAAAGGTGGCACTAGTCTTTTGCGGTTGGAGTTTTTGTCGAGAGATGGGAAAGGCAGATACCATGAAGCCCTCAACTAATCCAACGCTTATCATTAATCCCAAACAAACCATCATTAGTATCTGGTTTTATCCTGCTTAGTCCTTGCTGGATAGTGAATTATGTAACCTTTGTTTTATTAATGTTTAATGGAAGCTTATTATCAGGTAGGTTACCTCCAAAAAAATAGGAGGGAAAAAATGTAAATTTGCTGCTTTCTGTTCTTTATTGTTTGAGGTATTTTTAAGGACTTCTTAAAGGAGTGAGTGGATACTTCGTGATAGTTCCATAAATAAACTAATTTAAAACTCACCGAGCACATTGCTTGGCAAAAAGCAGCTGTTTGAAAAATCACGTAGACCTTTTCTACTTAACTAGCAGGTAATGTTGATAAACATAACTTACAAAAACTTACCTTTATGGTATGAAGGAATTTGATCTGATATTCAAGTGTAAAAATAGATACTTTAAAGTCTTTTCAATGAATGCGTGTTCTTGTGTCCTCATACATTGTAGCAGACTGATTTTAGTAGGTATGGTATGAATAAGATGACAAAATTTCCACAGGCACAAAGTATGGCTCATTATGCTCAAGATCTTGGCCTCTTTTAGGAGGAGGAGTTGGTGCTGGAGTTCTAAAAGGAAGCACTGCAGGGAGGGGAAAGGATTTTGAGGTAAAAAATGTGAAGGAAAAAAATGTCCAGTGCCACAGGATGTTAGGATTTTGACATACATATGATGCAGTATTGCATTGGCCAGTAAGCAAATAATTTCAGAGCAGTTATCTGAGTTGCACCAGGATAAATGCTGATATAAAAGGAGAAGAAAGTTTTGTAACCCGTGATAGAAATGTGTATGCTGAGCAGCAGACCTGCAGCAGATACTGTGATTTAAGTACATATAATGTGTGATAAGTGAATATGTTTAATTGCATTTGCCAGACATTTACTTTCAATCTCTCCCTCATTTTTCCCAAATGATAATGGTTCATTATCAAATTGTCAACATTTCCTCAGTGTTGGTAGAACTCCAGAGGCAGGAGAAGTCCCAGTGGTCAATGTACATAATTATTTCATGCCCACACTGAAAGAGATGCAGTAACAGAGACTCTACTATGGCAAGTGTTGGTACAGTGGTGTCACTGAAACCGTAAGCTGGACAGTCCTGATTTGATGTGAAATCTGTGGAAGCTTGTTGAAGATCTTGCTCAAGTGTACTTTCAGCTGTTGAGTCTTTTGTGTCCTTCTGAGCTTACTCACACAGCAGTTCAGCTCCTGCAAAAGGCTGAAGATTTTAATTGCTGGAACAAAATCCAGAAAGCCCTTTTGCTGTGTATGTGAGGTGCTGCATCAAAGTTGTGCATCCTGTTGATTGCCATATCTGAGATTATCACCTGACACACCTTGATAAAGCTTAAATGCCTTTCCAAAAGTGACAGACTAATCAAAAGGAAATTTATTTTTAAAGCTCTTCTTGGAAGACTTCATGCTTGTTTGGTTTTTTTGGTGTTTTTTTTTTTTCCTAATAAAAAAGCGCTTGTCATTCCACTCACATAGTAAATGGGTGACATCTTGAGTGCTGATGAAAGAGCGCTATGACTGTAGATAATCGTTCTTAATGTTGAGCCAAACTTGCAGCCTGTCTTCTACGAAATATAACATACTGAGAATAGTATGAGGTTAGAGGAACTTCCGTATAATTTTGAAGGCAAAGTTTGATGTAAACAGAGGCAGAAATGTTCTGATGAATATGTTTGCAACTACTTTTCCATTTTACTACTGCAAAGAAGTTTTGTGATACTTGAATGACCTAAAATGGACTCAAGACATTTTGAAAATTTGGTAGAAAGAGAGCAGCTCTTTTATTAGATTGATATCTTTTGAAAATACAACCCTTTTTTTTAATAAATACATCATTTATTTCTAATAAAAGATTCTGCTTTTATCAACAAATTTTACTTCTGATGTTGTTAGACCATCTTAGCTACTGCAGTGGTATATAGCCATGAGAAAACTTTGAATCATACAGAATGCTAATGAAGGTGTTTTGATGGTATCTTCAGAAAACAGGAGTTTAATGTGTCTGCTGCAAAAAAGTATACTAGGAAAATCAAATCACCAAATTATTGGGAAAAATGCCAGCAATTTCATGAACCAAGTAATGCAGCATTACATGAACTTTCCTGGGCGTGCTTTTATCTGTGAGCATCGAGTGTTCATTTAGTTTATTTTGAAAAGCTCAGAGCAAAAAATAAAATTAGATGTTTTCCACATACCTCAATGATTGAATGTGTTTGATTTCAGCAGATACGTTGTAGGACACCTAGAAAATCGTGGATTCAGCACACTGGATGATTTAAAAACCCCTGATGTTACTGCTGATTCTCAGATTAGATGGATCAAAGAATTGTTCCTGCAAATAATTTTTATTTGATCATAATATGTAGTAAAACTCATAATGACCATTTCTTGTCCTTTGAATCACAAGATACCTTTGTATTAGTTCATCTGAGTGAACAGTTCTCTAGCTGTTTAAAATAGTTTTTATAATGCGTGTATTCTTCTACCATCTTGCACTCTGTATTCTTGGAATTTCCAACACATACCAGCTTGTTGTGTTGCTGTTAAATAGTGTTGGGAGAGAAGGAGAAATATCAGTTTCTTCTTAGGAGAAAGTAGTGTCAGGGACAGAAGTTTGAGTATTAAGATCCTGCAAGGCATGCTTGACTCTGCTATTGCCTTGTTTAGATTTCAGCCATATCCCTTTTTCCTCTGTCAATTGGAAAATACCGCTGGCTTAAAGGGAATGTTAAGTGATAATTTATTCAGCTGATAAACATCCACATTGTGACACTTCTGCTAATAGAGTGTGCTTTGCTTGGCAGAGGAAGGGATGATAATAGCCCATCATCTCTTGGAAATGAAATTACACTGGAGGTAAGATGCAAAACGTTAACAGTGAAGGTAATTAACTGCTGATTGCAATAGCAGTTGACAGGGTAGTTTCCTCACTGGGTGCAATTTCAAATTGAAGCTGAGTACCTTGTGAAGGCTTGCTTCAACTCAAAGATCTGAGCCTCATGAATAGTGGATTCAAAACTGGCACAACCATGTGAAATCCTCTGTGCTGAGTACTTGTACGTATGATGGTAATGTGAGTATCTGATCATCCCTTAGTAGGGAATTGTGAACGTGAATTATGCCTAATGCTTGTAATGTGTTCCAGGAGCCTTGGCTGAGAGATACAAATAATCATTCATTGCGACTGTTTCATCTACTTTATATCAAACTAGATAAATTAAGTCAGTTTGAATTGATTCTGTCTTTATCTAAAAACTGAGAGCATAGGATAAACTTTCTATTTTTGATGTACTTTTTATTTTTCTGATATACATGGCTAAAGGGGTGAATTATAAAGAACACGGACCAAGTTAAACTGCTGCATCAGAACAAGGATTGACTTCTGCTCAGTTAATTCAGAAAGATATGAAACCTTAAAGCACCAGGGAACTCCTTGATTCTGGGGGGTAATACTGAGAAATCACCAAGGAGGTCAGCAGAGTCAAGTTCTCTAATAGAGCCGTTGTGTTCAGAAAACTTGAATGCAGCTGGGGTGTTAGGTTGTTTCCAGCAGTGGAGTTGGTGCCAGCAGCATGGTGAAACGGCAGCGTGCTTGGAGCAGCTGGCAGTGTGCGGTACTCTTTGGGTATGGGTGAAAAGAGTGTCGTCTTATGCCAAATCTTACAAAGGTCTGTGTGTGCCAATGTTCTGACGTCCCCAAAAATGTCGGGATTCCTTTGGTTTTAAGCAATTCAACAAGTTGCCAGCAGAAGAAGTGCTAAAATACAGGGTTTATTCCTGCTCCCCCCCACCTCCCTTCTTTACTATAGAAATTACAGTACTGGAGAGAGACATCCTATAGACTCCAGAATCCTCCTTCAGTCGTTTTGTCCCCCCAGTAAAATACAGGAGGCACTTCGTGCCTGGTACAGACTTCCAGAGAGACGTTCAGTAAAAGAAACCCACTCTCTTGTAAATTGTATAGAGATGCTCACGTAACTTTCTACAGATGTTGTTAAGTTTCCCTAAGTGTCATCTCTATTACGTTTTAGGGAGTTGTGCCATACTCTTACTTTCTTTCCTAAACATAAGGTAGTCTCTGCCCCAGATTTGACAACTCATTGGAAAATGCTGCAACTGGATAGAATCCCAAGGTGAAATAACTCGGGCAGAGCGGAGAGCAATGGCTTCTTTCTGGGGACAAGTTATGTGCATAGACTGTCCTAGGTGGTGGGGAAAAGGTAAGTGTGCAGCTGCTGTCAACAGGATGGGTGACTCTATTAAGAGATCTGTACTGAGCAACAAATGCACGTGAAGTAGCAGGTGGTTGTCTGAGCCAAGTTAAGAAAGATGTGCCTAGGCACATTAAATCCAGCTCGAATAATCTTCATCAGTGAGGACAGCAGATTTATGTTCCTATGAACAGGCTGTGTCTGAAATAGCGGACACAGCTCCCAGAAGGGATTTTCACAGGCTTTGGCAGGCAGCCTCCGGAGGGATTTTCACTGGGTGGGTGTTCCCAGAACAGATCGTGCGCATTATTTTAAGGGAAAGTTAAGAAATGAAAGCATTTCCCCTCTACTTGAACACTTGGCTAAGTTTGAAACCCTTCCTTGTCGGGTTCCCACTCTGCTGACCTAGCTGCAAGATGCCTGACAAGTGTAGATGAAGCTGGGAAAAGTTCTTGCAGGCTAATGCTGGCCACTCTTGTGTTAGGTGTCCAGGGACTGTGCTATGTCTATATGCCTGTGTAGAGGCCCAGTAAAGCTGAATTGAGGGAACTGGATGATGCTGGAGGAATGGGAGGGTGCTTTGCTCTCCCCCCCACAAACAGTGGGCACACCCAGCTATCTTGAGAGTGTCCGTGAGAGCATTGAATGGTGACTCTTCTAAGCACACCCAGCCGGGTGGCTGAGCAGAGGGGCAGCAATCCGGCAGCAGCACCGAGCACAGAAGCAGCAGAAAGGGAGGGCACCTGCCCGAGGGCCACAGCCTCCCTCCTTCGCCCTAAACACATGGTGAAACTTTCTCTGCCGGTAGCTGCTTCCCATGGCTCTCTCCCTAGTTGCAAACCATTCACTGTGCTGGCTACTGAGAAAGCAGCTCCTAGCCAGTTTCACTGAGTGTCCCCCCTGCCAGACCCCGTGCTCCCGTTGTACCTGCGTGCCTTCAGGCCAGCCTGGCCTCTGCATCTTTACCGTGCCAAATTGGATCTTGCCCTGGCAAGTTAATGCGATTGATCTGGCAGGTGATTTTCAGGATCAGTTCTGATAGCACCAGGTAGGTGAGGCAGCGCGGCCTGTGGGAAGCCAGTAGCATTTGGGAATTATAGTGGGGTTTTTTTTCTCCAGGGCCTGCGGAAATTTGTGAAAAACTCCTTCAGCCTAAAGCTGCTGTTTCTTAATCCAGTCTTTCTTGTCTATGTAGTAAATACAAACAAGCCCTAAACCAAGCAGTTCCCATGTCTGCTGGTGTCCTGCAAGTGCGATGGCTGGTGTGTGGCCCCTGTGTCTGTAGCTCCCAGCAGTGCAGGTGACTCCCTGCTCTGCAGCGCTGCCCTGAGGTACAGCGTCCGGGAAAGGTGTGTCAGCTCGGAGTGGTGCAACTGGCTCCATTTTGTTGTAGTTTCAGGAAAAAGTAAAAAAGTTTTCTGTTTTGTTTCTATAATGACTCTTGCTCTGCCATCTGCTGCTTTTTATTCTTGAACCTGGTGGGTACGATGTAGCTAATGGACAACTCGGGTGCCTGTATTCTCAGTAGCAGTGAGGACCTGCAGTTACACGCTGGTGGTCCTGAGGCCTGTGCCCTGGAGTAGCACTAACAGAACTCCCTCGCTTCCTGGGAAAGGTGGCCAAATTTTCCCATGCTACACAATCCACACCTCTGTCATTTTACTCACCTGTACTTTGAGGGTCTGGCACATACATTCATGCTTAAAAATACAGTGGGCCTCAGCACCCTGCTGATGTAAACAGGCTCGAGTGCCTTGGCATTCAAGAAAGCTGGTTTACACTGACTGGCAAAAAGGTGCATAGCGTTTAAGACATTGATAGGCACAGGCACAGACATTTTACATTCTCGGTGATCAGTGGAAGACGAGAGGGCTTGTCCCACTCTTGCACTCATTTTACCTGAATTCAGTGCCACTGGTTGCAGTAGGACTACCCCGGATTTGTAAGTGTGTGTGAGCAGAGATGGGGGCTTCTGTTCTGCCCCACATCACTCAGCGACATTTGTACCTTACTTTCACCCATTTAAATCCTGATCAGAAACTGGGAAAGCAATGACAGAGCATTGCACCGTACTGTCCACTGGTGTGGTTTCATGCCCCATTCATTTCAGGTCACAGTTAACTGTTATTTAAGTGAGATTAGTTTTAAATGCATTGCTGCTTGGAGAACACCTCTGGATAATCAGGTAAAAAAAAAAAATCTGTCAGACTTCTGAGAACTAACTTAAAGTCTCTCATAACAGTGGCTTTCCAGTATAGCTAACTGGAAATATTAGAAAGCCTCTGCACTCCTACAAAAGTGATACTCAAGTTTTGAATTAGTTTAGTTTTTAAGAGTTGCCTTCATATGTAGCATTCTTTTTGGCTATTTTGAGCTAATACTTATTGGCTTGAGTCTCCCAATAACTGTGTGGCCTAAGGAAAGGCCATAGACAGTGATAACACAGAAAATTGGACTTACGGTCTATTACCTATACTAGAAAACTCTTCTTGAAGGTATCCATGCCAGGTATTTGTGTCAAAAATCATAAATCAGGCTTGGCAAAGACATGGTTTGGGTTCTTTTATATCTACATTTCGGCTTCTGAACATGCTGCCCAGGGAGGGTGTACAGTCTCCAAATTTGGAGGCTTTCAAGCCCCAGCTAGACAAAGCCATGGCTGACCTCTTCCAGTGTTGGGAGATGATCCTCCTTCAAGTGAGATATTAAACAAGAGCTGTCCAGGGGTCCCTTCCAACAGGCATTTCTGTTATTTTTGAATCTGAATTACATTTATCAGCTTTTTCCACATGGAAACTTAAAATTAACTTCTACAATTACATGAAGCCATGAAAGCATAAAGGAAACCTTCTAATGTTGAGACTTGAAATAACAAGTGTGGCAGTGCTAAAGGACAGTGGTGCCGAAGATTCACTTTATAACGAACTTGAACACCGTCTCAGCGAGTTTCTGATTTGACCTTGAGAGCTAGCTCAGAAAAGACACTTTGGGACCTTATTTTAGGAACATTGGACTGGACAAAGTGACTGTCTTTCTTGAACATAACTGGTACAATAATAAAGATCTGCTCCAGCTGCATAACCTTAGGACTCTGTCCAGCAGGGATTTAGCAAGAATAATTCGCTGAGTAACATGGAGCTCCTATGAATACAAACACCTTCATCTTTATAGAAGTATGTGGGAAAGTAAGGCTCTCAGCTATATAATGTGCTGTGGAATCACCAGTATAACAATTCTGATCAAAGCTGACACCTCCCATCTGTTTCTATATGCAGTCTGTTCAGCATAAATCAAAACCAGATGGTGTCATGGTGTCAGTGTCTCACAAGTCATGCTGCAGTCACTGGGTGTTACCTAGGGCTCAGTTGATGCCTAACTTTGCCACTTTACCCTTAATTGTTGAGTGTGTTTCATCCATAGAAATAACCTTTTATCCATCTGAAGCCAACTGCTCGCTGGTTTCCATGGCGTGGGTGGCCAGAGAACAGGTTTTTCCACCAGCCAAGCTGTTCATCTTCCAAAGCTGCCTGGCTTCAGTACCATTGTCAACAAGTTTTGGAGAGGATCAGGGGCTGGTAATGCATACCGACTCCCTCCAACCCATTTCCCATCTCTTTGCCACCCACATAGTTAGCCTGATTCTCAGAGCAACACATGCTTTCACTCTTTCATCCTACTAATTTGTTAGCTGGGGTAGCTAGTCATCTTGTTTTACTCCACTTGATCTCACAAGCTAGGCAGAGTGTTCGAAGAATGGCCTACCTTCACATAAAAAGCCTCCCATCAGTTAAGGATTTTGAAGGATTGGATAAGGGTGATGTAGGGCTTAACCCTTATTATTTCTGACTACTGTTGAACATCTGGCACTTTAATAGGAGTTGTTTATGGCTCAAAATCCAATCAGCTAAATTCTTCTTCTCCAGTTTCTCCCTGAAGTTGCATCTGAGCATATTCCACTACATTTGAATGACTGAAATTAATTTTTCTCTTTTGCGATTTCCTCTTTGGCCATATCAAGGATCGAGTTTGAAATTAATCTCTCTATTGCTCTGATTTATAGCCCAATCAGCAAAGCTGGAGCAAAGTCCAAAGTTTCTTAATTCTCCTTGATATTGTTGAGAGCCAGAGTCTTGGCTATGTCCTGTGCAGAGAGAGGCTGCTGCTTCAAAGGTTGGATGTGAGTCCAGACCTGATGAGCTCAAACAGCTGGGAATCACCTGCGCCTCAGTTTAACTGATACCTCTATCAGGTTACGGGGCAACCACGTTGAGCAGTGCAGCTGCAATTCTGATGTGACATTCTCTATTGACGGCTCTGTCCCAGAGCCCATGGCATGGGAAGGACTTTGTCCGAAGCGGAATGAGTCTTAGTTTGCAGAGACAAAGCTCCAGGAAATTAATTCCTCACCTCAGCAGCAGCTTTAGCTTTTCTTGGATTTCTCCAAAGCCTGTGAGAGAACCACCCTGCGAGTGTCAACAACACCGGAATGTCTTGCAAATCAGAACAGCCAAAGTTCAGCTGCTGTCTTCTCACTTTGACATGCGTGTCTGCGTTTAGAAGTGAGGCACCACATTAGTGATTTATTTCAAATAAAGCAACAGCAGACAAAACTCTAAAGCAATTTTCAGCCTGAGTAATCACTGCAAATTTGCTCCAAATGTTGAACAGATGGAATCTGTATATGACTTCTCTGAGTATAAACACAAGCACCCTGTCATATTTCAATTGCTGATGTAACAACACAATGTGGCTCTTTCTAAAGGGAAAGTACATGAATTTGGGGGTCTGATTATTTGTTTTCTCAGTGCAGTAAAAGATCTGCTGTATTCACTTGCAAATAACACATGACAATTGCCAATTGGTTCCACTCCATTCAAATATTTGCTCAGCAAAGCGGTAGTATGAGTTCTCTGCAAAAGGTGTATCCTTGATATCAAAACCAATTTATGCTTAATTTGGCTCTGCTATTGCCACATTTGGTCACGTCTGATATGCAAACCGGCATGAGAACAGAGGTGGAAGAGAGAGGGTCTTTTTAGAGTTGTGGCCTCCTCCCTGGTTGAAGAGGAAGGAGGCCTGGCGGTCCCCAAACAGGGCTCTCCTACTGTCTCCTCACTTGCTCTCTGGCTTTAGGAAAGTCTCTTACCATCTCGTGCCTGTATCTGTGAATTGAGAATAGGTGGTTATTTTCCTTCCATGAAATGTTTTGCGAACTGTTGATGAAAAAGACACAAGTTAATATTCTTACTGTTATGGCTTAAGATGGGGATTTCAAATGGGGAGAGTGAGGTTCTTGTCTACCTCTGCTGCCAGTGTTTGGGACCCTGCATAAACACTGTTGTAGCAAAGGAGGATTGGGGGTAAGACCCGCCCCCTACTTCTCAAAGAATGACTAGAGACCCCGCAGGCTGCTGGTAGGTTGTGCTGACCCTTCACGGGTGTTCCCCAGAAAGGACCTGTGCCCTTCTCCCCAGTGCCTCCAAAGGTGACTGGGACCAGAGTTTCCCTACGAATGCGTGGAAACTCCATTGCTGTTCCCTCCCTTGATGACTGGCTTTAACCTCTTTGTATATTCCTTCTACTCCGAAGAATGAGCTGGGGTATTTCCCCCCGCTTCTTCCCCTCCACTGCGGTGGGTGTCCCAGTGCTGTTTTCACCTCCTGAGCACCTGGGATCACCACCCCTTTCCCTCTTCCCCCTCTGCCAGCTCCAGACCTGGGAGTGTGGGGGGGGTATCCCAATGCCACCCCCCCTTGCTGTATCAGCAGTGCAGCAGCACTCTTCCTTCAGAAAACCTACGCTGCTGCAGACAAGTCCCCTGAGCTTTTCCTGCCACCTTTCTCCCAATCGCATAAATTCGTTACATCCAAAACATACCCTGAATGGAAGAGGGGCCAAGCAGCCAGATGATTGCTGTAGCTGATTGCAGCGTCTGCTCGAGCCTCATCAGTACTTTAGCTTTCGGACGTAGTTGTGCGATAGATTTGGTAGCTTCATTTGCTTCCAGCAAAAGCTGCTTTAAGCTTACACATGTGAGGCCAAGTACCCTGAGGGAGGATTTAACATGGCAGGCCTATGTGTTGATGTTTTACATAATGTTTAATAAGAAAACCAGCTGTCATTCGCTCTTAGTCAGTTGACTGGATTTTCAGCAGTTTCCAATACTTATGGCAAACTTCTTTCCTGCTGGAGATGCTAAAGGTGTCAAAACCTCACACACAGTGTGATGTTTGGGAATGTGCAATATTCTGAAATGTGTGCAGGAATTTCCAGCTTCCGCTCTTTCTTTTTAGATCTTGCTAATATATATCATCTATATAAATACAGACATGCAAATTTTCACACCTCAAACTTCCTTTTACTTCTCTGCTAGCCTCCTCCTCTCCTTTTTAAAAGAGATCTTAAAACTCTTCGCTGTCGGCAGGTTCTCATCACCAGCCTCCACTCTGGATCCAATTATATCTGCCTGACTTTTTTTTTTTTAACTCTTTTCCCTCTACTAGAGGAAGAGAGAAGGAGAAGGGTGGTTAGAGCAATGTTCCCAGTACAGATCTCCCAAAGGACCTCTCTTCTTGTGCCCATGGAAAGTAGTTGCTGGAATCTCTCAGCTCTGCCATTGCTGTCATGAAGTGCAGAAGTTGGTCCGCGAGCTTCCCATAGTACTGCTTGCTGGCTCTGCTGCCTTGTTTGCGAGCTCTGGCTGATCTGATACTTCTGACAGGGTCTTGCTGTCTCCCCTTCGAAATCTATCGTACTGAAGAGCTGTCAAAATATTTATCAATAATATTGGTAACCGAGAAGCGTGTAGTCTAGGGACTAAACAGCTATTTGCAATTTTGTTTTTTCTCCTCTGCTCTTCCGAGTCTGTCCTCTGTATGTCTGTTCCCTCTGACATGTGAGCAATTACCATCAAACATGCAGATTCAGTCAGGTTTTTGTTGCTCTGAATTATTTTTTGCTCTTTTTCAGTGACCGCTGGTGTGTCATGGCTCACAAGTCACAGGATGGTTTCCTGATTTTCACATGATCAAGTAAAGAAAATTTATTTTAGTGCCCCAAAGCCTCTGCTAGTCCCTGCTTGCTATGTACCTTTTTCAGTTATGTTCTGAGTGGCTGCATAAACCTTTTCAGGCCACATTGTCTCTGAGTCTCAACATCCTTTAACTGGAACCTCATCACCCTAAATGTGCTTTCATCTTAACTGCCTTGTTTCCGTTTAACATTCTGCCGCTGTGAATTGGGAAGTGCTGAGTTTCATCCCACTGTTGCTGTTGGGTGGATTTAATAACACTTTGCAATCTGATACAGCACCTTCCCAATACTGAGGCAGGTAATTCTTCTAGTAGGGCTATGTATGAGAATTAAAGGAAAGCACATTCAAAGACACGGTTATCTTCTAAGTGACAGAAAAGGCTAGTCTTGTTTTTCGCTCCACTCCTTGATAGAGAAAGTCACAATAGAAAAAAAATGCAGTCTGTGCAAAATCGGGGTGATAAAATCTTGTTGAAAAAATGATCATTAATATGTTCAGGGCTAAGCTTTGTCTTGGACCTTGTGTAATGAATTCTGTGGGTAAGGCAGTACCAAATGTTACTGCTCTGATGCTATGGTTTAGAGCTTTATCCCTCCTCAATATCTCTGTCCAGGGGTAGTCTCCAGTACCATGGATCTAACCCATACTGCTTGCAACAGGAACAGGCTTTAACCCTGCATGTCTTTTAACCTGCTACTGAGGAGGGGGCTTGGCTTGTAGGGTTGATCTGGTTTAATTTTTCAAGACCCGGGTCATGAGCAAGTATTTTTCCTCTTCACTAGTGCCACTGAGAAAGCGTTCACTTTTCCTTTTACAGTTTGGTGTCAGATGGAAGATGCTTTACTGAAGAAAGAGCAAGGAAGGGCATGCCTCTGGGGACCTGACCTCAGTCAGGATGTGATGCTGCAAATGCTGCTGAAAGAGAGACTGACCGCTTGACAGATCATGAGATTTGTGTGATTTTTCATAAGCTATCCGCTTGTTCATTGACCTGAAACATAGGTTAAAAGGTCATGTTGTATTTTATTATATTGCTCTTCCAAAATCAGTGTCCTCTTCCAAACTATGTAAGTTGCTCTACATGTGTTTTGTCATCTGAACAATATTTAGCCCCATTGGCACTTTTTAACCTTCTGCATATTTTAAACTGCTGTAGATTTAAAAATCCTTCCTGTTTCATATAGCTTTCACGGTTTGAATCCTTTAAAAAACTTGAAGTTCCCTGTACTTACACTTTTGAGAGATGAAGCTGTGCCAGAATGCCTGCACAGATCCTGAAAATGGTAATTACAGAAATGGAAGTTACATGTATGCACCAGGAACCTGAGGAGCTGCAATGTTTCTAGCTGCAAATGGATACATGGCCTAGGAAAGTTTAGCATAGTGACTGAGGAACATAAGAAATGTGGACCAAAGCAAGTACTTTTCTTTCTTTTCCCGTTATTATTGCTATTTTCAGTATTACTTTTGGTCACATATGGCATCTCAGAGGAAAGCCCCCACTTAAGTCTCTTGCTGGTCTCTACAGGTTTATGTGACAATCTTAGCTGTGGAAGGAGAAGAGAAAGAGGGGCTTTAGTGGGGAGAACAGACCAGAAGGCTGCTGGGTAAATCAATGCCAACTTAGACATGGTGAGAATTTCTTTTCCCTCCATGGAAAATTCTAATTAAAAATAAAATTCATAAAAATCCGTGGGTTATTTTCATTGTCAGCAACTGAACTCCAGGAAACTGTCAGTTTTTCACCTCAGCCAAGTTTATCTATATTTTGGCTTTCCAAAGAAAAATACTTTTTTTTTTTAAAAAGAGCTTTACTCAAAAAGTATTTGGCTGAAGCATGCTCTAGTTTCTCTTCAGATCATACAAATCTTTCATATAAATTGTATACTGTCTGTTGAAAAAAAGTTGTGAAATAAAACTTCTGGCCAGCCTCAGTCTTTGTACTCAGCACTGCAGCTGGTCTGAGGCCTCAATTCAGACTGGATGTAGATTACAGTCATGCTGCAAATGACCTTCCTCCAGCATTTCTGAAGGTTGCTGTTTTTTCACTGAATATTTTTGTCTTTGTAGTTCCCGGCATGGGGCAGCTTTGCACGTTCCCAAAGCATCTCTCCTGTGCTGTATATAGCTAGCGCTGCAAGTGCTGTGTCTCCAAAGGCAAGAAAGCAGGCTGCCTAGGAGGATGAAAACCTAAGGCCCGGGCATCAGGCTGAGTTGTACTCGACAGAGGAATCTAACGTGCATAAAGAGGGCCCAGCACAGCTTTTGTGATTCCCGGGGGTGTTGATGTTCCCCTAGCAAGTGTTAAAGCAGCCTCAGTGCTGCTCTGACTTGGCCTGGCTCGTGATGCTTACTCACAGCAGCGTGCTTATGCTGGTTAGATCTCCCCAGGGCCCTTCTGCAAGGACGTTCTCCCTACAGGGTGTGTACCCTGGGCATTAACAGCACACAGAATTTATCTTGTCTTCTCAACACTACCTGAAGATTTCTCCATGCGGAGACAATGCGTACCTGCTTCTTGGAATCGGTTTATGGCTTCTTTGTGTTCCCGGAGCTGGGCACAGGTACTGTTTTGACAGCCAGGATCCAGTCTAGAGGAACTCAGTAAGACAGCCATGAGGTCAGCTTTTCTCTTCAGTGAGGAATGTATATTAATGTTTGTATTTATTTTCATCAATTATGTGACTTAGAGTGAAAGGGCACATTTAGCTTATGGTGTCTAGAAACACAATCCTGTCTTTGTTGAGTTGTGATGTCACTGATGATGAAGGTCTTGCATCGCTGATCTCAAACAAGGACATTTTCTGCAGCTAATCTTTGAATAGATGAGCAGATCCTCTAACAGACACCCTGAAGACATTTCTGTATATTCTGAAACAAATTTAGTAGCTTGATATTTTTCCTAACAAATTATGAATTATTTATGATAATTAAAGTAATTGTTTTATTCATCTTCCCCCATCATCCTATTATAAATCATTTCTTTAATCCATCACAAATCTGTTGAGATCATTCCGAGAAAAAGAAAAACCTAAATAGCCATTGCACCCAAAACACTGCTCTGCCTCACTGGTGGTTATCACAGACATCAGCTACTCAGTGCCCCAGGTCAGTGGAGACGGCTTCTGAAAAGATTTTCTTTCTAGAAACCTTTTTGTAAGAACAGTATCCAAAAGATGACAGGGAATGTCCACATACGTTACTCACTGTTAATACCAATACCCTCTTTTGTCTTTTTATAAGCAACACCACGTGAGGAAATCTGTGACGACCTGCAACAGAGCAACCTACTTAGCTCTGCTTTGAGGTGGGCCTGTTCTTAAGTAAAGGATGGCTCAAAACTTTTTGCAAACGCTATTCAGTTTTTATCAGAGACAGCGTTGGGTTTTGTAAATGCCTTCCTTGCCTGCAATTGCTAATAGATTTTCAGATTATGAAAAATGGGATTGTGTAAAAAAACTTTCACTTGCTTTCTCTGATCGCCTTTTACATTTCCATGGAAAAAAATCTAATCAATTCCTTTAATTTTTTAAAATATCCTCTCTGATGCCTGTTTCTTCTGTAGGGCCGCATACACTGGCACATTCATGTACAGCATGCTGCTGGCTCTGCATCATTCAGCTATGACCCTTCTTAGAAAAACAACTTGAAAAGGTAATTTCAATTGCAAAATCAACCTTTCACTTCTAGACTCATCCTTGTCCACTGTAGATAACTAACCTAATCGAGGTTTTAGGTGGATCTTACAAAGTTGTGCCTCATGTCTCTCCATTAGCCAGGGGTGACTGACCTCCTAACTTGTTTGAAGTTACATGTCTGAAGCATGATGGGATGAACCCAGGTTACTGCCTGATGCCCTTTGTGCATCTGTAGTGGAGTTAAAAACAGCAGCACAGAGCACAGGACCCAGCCTTGTGTTGGAGCCTGCTCTTGTTACTCACAGTAGGGTTTGCAGCAGTATGTCCTGTGCGCTGTTTGAGTCTCCTCTGAAAGCAGAACTTCTGGGCAGGCTTTTTCCTGGCACTTACTGCCCTCTCCATGCGCTGTGGACTTCAGTGAATCGATTGCCCCATCCCTGGTTTGCTATTATCCACTTCTTGCTGATAGGAAATTGAGGGAGCAAGAAAGTAAGGGTGTCATGGTTTAACCCCAGCCAGCAACTAAGCACCACGCAGCTGCTCTATCACTCCCCTCCTCAGCTGGACAGGGGAGAGAA
>JAVKLA010000040.1:4556128-4593353 GCA_034782735.1 Sagittarius serpentarius
ACCCGCTCCGGCGTGGGGTCCTCCCCGGGCTGCAGGAGGAGATCTGCTCCAGCGTGGGCCTCCCTGGGCTGCAGGGGGACAGCCTGCCTCACCATGGTCTTCCCCACGGGCTGCAGGGGAATCCCTGCTCTGGCGCCTGGAGCACCTCCTCCCCCTCCTTCACTGACCTGGGGGTCTGCAGAGTTGTTTCTCTTACATGTTTTCACTCCTCTCTCTGGCTGCAGTTTCTGTCCCACCACAACTTTTTTTCCCTTCTTAAATCTGTTATCCCAGAGGTGCTACTGTTGTCACTGATGGGCTTGGCCTTGGCCAGCGACGGGTCCGTCTTGGAGCCAGCTGTCATTGGCTGTATCAGACATAGGGGAAGCTTCTAAAAAGCTACCAAACCCCTGCCACATGAACCCAATACAAAGGGCAAAAAATATGCATGAGATTTGGGTTCTTGGGGCAGCAAGGTTATCTGCACTTTTAAGGTTAGTCCCTCTCCAGCTGAGGTGCAGCCCTTTTCTGGGAAAGTGTTTGGGTATAAGACTGTGTCTCTATAGCTAAATAAAACAACATCCAGTAGTGAGCTTAAGCACTGGACAGTAATTATCCATAGCGCTCAGTTGGCAGGTTGCTCCCTGCTGTGGCTGGGCTATGCCATCTGGCAGTCTGTGTGGCTACGGGAAGATGATGCTCCAGAGACCACCCCTCACAGGCAGGTTGGAAGACACTGTGCAGCGTCTGACTCCCTCCTCAGCCCCCTGACACACTGCAGCAAGCCTTGCTTCATCAAACACTCCTGTATGCCCTTATGCCATGCTGCATGGCATGTGTATTTCACATGCACTTGCTATAAAATTATCGCTCTGCTGAAATCACATGATGTGTTTAAATCCCATGATTTCAGATGTTTTGAGTTAAACACCATCCTCTGTCCCACCAATGTCTTAAGGCTACAAGGCATTACATGGGGCCCAGAGGACATGCAGGGCCAAGTCCATGCAGTGTGGATGTGATCCACTGTGGGTCTCTTGGCCTCAGTCTTGATCGTGTTATTCAGCAGTCCAGATAGAGGCAGAGAGGCTGCAGGTCTGGAGCCAGGTACCTCTGTGGGGAAAGGGCAGGTGATGGCGGTGCCGACTGTAAGACCTGGAGCTGAGGGAGCTCCTGGTGTTTAGGACACATGGGGAAGAGCTATCTGCAGCACAGAGGCACTGGCAAAAGGCTCTTCTTTGGGCCAACAGTAATGTCATTTGGGGATTTATGCAAGCTGATGGTTCAGCCAAAAAGTGCTGCCCCGAAGGGACGGTTGAAACAGCCATTGCCTGTTGGGATTTATCTGTGCTAGTTGTCCAAGTCTCCAGCCCATAGTCTAGGGCAAAAGTCACATGATTCATATGTCCTATATTAGGTGTCTAAAAGATCTTTAGATCTTAGTGAAACAAAGCACACCCTGAGATCAAGTAGACAACTACACTTGGATGAATGGCTGTCCCCTTTGTGCTGGGACTTCTGGGGAAAGTTGACAGCCTGAGCCTGTTTTGGCTCCCCCCCCCCATGCTATTTGGTACCAGAGTTAAAGGCAGCAGAAGTTGTGCCCAGTGGGAACTTTGGCACGTTTGACACTTCTCCAAGCTCTGGCACTGACAGCTAGAACAAAGCTAGGATAAATGAACTTGATCACAGATGTGAATATCTGCCTCTATCAGAATACCATCAAAAAAGGCAGTTATTTCTGATAATTTTCCTTCATGCAAGTCTGCAAGCCTTTCTCCCCATAGAAACAGAAAATGGGAAGTACTTTTTGGTCAGGCATGTCCTCTGTAAATTCTGTGGTTTATGCTCCTTACAACTGTTGTTACCAACTAGCAACAAGTGGTTACTGTTTTCTGTTGTTATTTTTAGAACCTAGATATAAATGGTGCAATAAAAGTAGAGGGGGAAAAATAATGTAGTGCTTCAGACTTGCAATGTTTTGAAACCAGCTACTGAAGTCAGAGGCTCATGCACTAAGCTCTGGTATACCTGGTAATACTGGCAGGAGTTAGGGATATATGTCTGCAGTGTGGGGTGTTAACAGCAAATCTCACATGATAGGTCTTGCAGATAAACCAGACATGACATCTGTAGATCACAACCTGTACCAAAACCCAGTGGCTGCATTTCATAAGGCTCACTAGGAGCCGTAAGTCTGTAATTTTCAGTAGTAAGCCACTAGCCTTAGGCTCTAACAGCTGCAAATTAAGGAGACTGTTATCAACTAATGAAGGCACTTAGGCCCTGTCAACAGACAACTGAATGCTAATACCTTACTCCTGGCTTTGCCCTTGCAACGCTGGGCAGTGGTGAGGGTTCTTCTGTAACTAATTTAACCTTTGTAATTCCATTTCCTTGCCTGCAAAATAGCTGGTCATGTTTGCAGAAAAAATCCACTGATGAGAAGAACTAGATTACAGCTTGTTTGCCTCCATGCTGAACAAGCCTTTTCTTCGTTCTTGTTTTGTAACGGCCTGCTTGTCCTTTCCTTCACCTTGCATGTGGCATTCCTCTAAAGGGATCCAAGTGGGAAAGCCAATATGAGACTGCCTCCGTTGCACGTGTATTCCTGTGCTGAGTATTATCTGGTAGCTGACTCTAGAAGGGTTTCCACTCAGCCTCGTGACAGGCTCAACAAATCGCTCTTTGGATGTGCCTTGCTCTCTTCATTGTTTAGAGACAGCAGCAGTTCATTCCCTCTGAATACGGTCCGTAATGTCAAAGCAAAAGCCAATGCCCTTATTTTGATTGTTTCATGAAAGTTGTTAGAGTAATGTTTATGTGACTTTCATTTGGAGTCTGAATTCCACTAGGTTCACTCAAATGTTTAATCAGCATTGCTCAAATGTTTTAGCAACTTCCTACTGAACCTCAAGATTATAATAAAACCTGAAACTGAGCAATTTATTTGCAAGCCTTTAAGACTATTCAGAAAATGATCTTCTTTTCAGAAATGCATCCTCCAGGAGCACAGAAAGTAATAACTTTCCATTTCACCCGCAAAGAAGAATTAAATTTCATTTTTAGTTAGACTTTTGCACATTCACATCCTTCCTCTCTAGGGAACTTGTTTTGCCAAGCTTCCAGAAAGAAGCCAGAAAGGACTGTAACAAGCAGACGTTTCCACAGGACATCAGGTTTACACATGTAATGCAGACATGGTCCATCTGTAACTCAAACATACTACCAAAGCCTCCTGCTCGAGCAGTGCAGCCTGCCAGTGCAGAGGCCCTGGGGAGGACCAGGGGGTTTAGGTGGGTGTTCTGGTTCCCTTCCACCAGTGCAGCATGCATCAGACGAGGCTGAGCAAAATTCACCTACTTTCCCCCCTCAGTTCTGGCACCATTTTTCAGCCTTACCTGCAAGAACCTCTGCCCTAACCTTTGCTGGGCTAGCAAATGCCACTATCTGATGTTTTATTGCACTTATACAAACATCCACTAATGACTGAGCGCTCAATCTACAGAGTGATGTAGGACCAAGACCCTGAATGGATCGAGGCCAACTTTTGGTGCCCAGTTCCCAGTCTGCAGGAGTGGGGTTCAACTCTGTTCCCTCTCCCTGCCAATTCCTTCCTAACCTTGGAGGTTTCTAACCTCCACAGGTATCTGCATCTGTTACTAAGATGTTCTGCAGATGTGACCTTCAAAAGTTACTTTTGGTAGGGCCAAACAGGAAAACTGCTTTGCTTATGTGACAGGCTGTACTGGGTCTGGCCGGATGGAGGTAATTTTCTTCATAGCAGCCTGTATGGTGCTGCTATGAAAACCAGATTTCTCAGAGGCTTGTTCTGGTGGTGTATTGGGTGTAGATGGCAAGATTTTGATACTAGGGGGCAGCAGGTGGGGATGCAAGAGTGGCCTCTGTGAGCAGAAGCTGGGGTTGCCCCCATGGTGGACACAGCTGGTTCCAGCCAGCTCTGCAATGGATCCACAGCAGGACACAGCTGAGCCCCTCAGCCAAGCTGGCAGCGCCTCTGTGAGAACGTATTTAAGAAAGGGCAAAAAATGCCACAGAGAGGAGGAGGGAACAAAAAGAGTGAGAAACAGCAAAGGGAACACCAAGGTCAGAAAAGCAGGGGAGGAGGGGCTCCATGGTGCCGGAGCAGATATCCACCACTGCAGCCCAGGGAGGACCCAAGCCGGAGCAGAAGAAAAGTGTGACAAGAAAGAAGCAGCAGAGAGAAACTCCTCTGTGCCACCCAGGGTGAGGGGTCGAGTCTGGAGGGGACGAGTAAAGTTGAGCCTGGGAAAGGAGGCAAGAAAGGTGTTGGTTTAATGTCTGTCTCCTTGTTTCTCACTACCTAAATCAGTAATTAAATAACTGTTTTAACTGACAACAAATTAAGTTAATTTGGAATCACAGAATCATAGATTCACAGAATGGTTTGGGTTGGAAGGGACCTTCAAAGATCATCTAGTCCAACTCCTGTGCCATGGGCAGGGACATTGTTCACTAGATCGCTTTGCTCAAAGCCCCGTCCAGACTGACCTTGAACACCTCCAGGGATGGGGCACCCACAGCTGCTCTGGGCAACCTGTTCCAGTGTCTCACCACCCTCATCATAAAAAATTTCTTCCTTATATCCAATCTAAACCTACCCTCTTTTAGTTCAAAACTGTTGCCCTTTGTCCTGTCACTACAGGCCCTGGTAAAAAGCCTTTCTCCCTCTTTCGTATAAGCCCCCTTTATATACTGAAAGGCCGCTCTAAGGTCTGCCTGGACCCTTCTCTTCTCCAGTCTGAACAACCCCAGCTCTCTCAGCCTTTATTCATTGGGGAGGTGTTCCAGCCCTCTGACCATTTTTGTGCCCATTTTCCCTTTTTTACCCCAAGTCGAATCTGTTTTGCCCATGACAGTAATTGCTAAGGGATGTCCCTGTCTTTAGCTCAACACATGAGCTTTCTTGTTCCTGTTTATTTTTCCTGTTTTCTGCCCCATCCCATTGGGGCTGTGAGGTGGAGAGCGAGCAGCTGGGTGGGAGTTTGACCGTTGGCGAAGGCTAGCCCACCAGAGGTAGCATCCTTAGAGCACAGTTAAAATACAACCACAGAACAGGTTTCCGCCAAAATGGCTCCTCTTGTGGGTTGAGTGTTTGCCTGTGGCATACATTCAGTCCCTTCCTCTGCTTAAGAAGAGTCAAATTCTTGCCACCCTGCTATGGCTGTGTACTATTCTAGCTTTCTGTCTTGCCTGTTAAAGTTGTGACTTAAAAAAAAAAAGATTAAATGTTGGCTGGACCAGAGATGGTAGGGAAAAGTAAGTGGTGCACTGACTTGGCAGGTTGATGCTGGCTATGGGCCTGACCAACTGTTTTGTGTGGACAAGTCATTGAAGGAAATGTATAAACAGTCCATGGAGCAGGGATCAGGATCTACGGGATCCCCTCATCCACCTGTGCAATGGATCTGCTCAGCAGGCCAAAGAATTGTACTCCCTTTTTGTCTCTTGGGGGACTGAAGGATGTCCGTCTTTGGTTTGAGAGCTAGTAATGCAGGGAAATTATTTGGTGAAAAAGGACTCTGTCTCCTAGGGACTAGAATTTCCTAAAGTGTCTTTGGCATGCAGCAAGTCTACAGAGCTCAAAGAGATCATGCAGGCTTGCATCACGGAGTTCAAGTCCTTGCTCCAAATCAGCCAAAAGTGGTGATTAGAAATTATCTAACCATTACCTGGACCTGTTTCTCTCTGTCTTTAAACAGCCAGTCTGTCTCAGAAATGGGCTCACAGCTGACGTTCCTAAGCAGACACAACTATATGTTCTTCTTGGTGGCCTTCCCTGTTGGCTAGGCTCAGACAGCCCTTTGCTTGGTTTGCCCGTTTCCAGTGAAGCCACTTTCTACTGCTCCGTGATGTTACCTAGGGAGACCCCAACACCCTCCCCAGCCCTGTGAGGTCTCTTCGGTTCTGACTAATTCAGTCCCCCTTTGGATTTAGGCCTTAGGTCAAAGTATCAAATTGTCTTCCTTGTGCTTGATCCTAGTTTTAAAAACAGGTCTCTAGAAAGGTGAAACATTTGTGTGTTCTGTCCTCTAACTTTGCACATTACACAGGGGCAGGTTGGAGACTGCAGCCTCTGAGCTAAACAAAGCTGAGACAAACTTTTGCAGAGACCTAAGAACATTCTCAGAGTTCCCTCCTGAGTACTCTCTTCCTATGCTAATCCAAACACAGTCTTTTAAGAAGACAGGAGGCTTGTGCTCCTCTTAATCCCAGCAAGACTCTGCTAACCATGCTGCATTTCAATACCCTGGGCACTATCTGATCAACTGCCTTCTCATGGAGAAAAGGCAGATTTTTCCTATATTACCATCAGTCCTGGAAAATGAAGAATAGAATAGGATAGAATAGAATAGAATAGAAATTTCAGTTGGAAGGGACCTACAACGATCATCTAGTCCAACTGCCTGACCACTTCAAGGCTGACCAGAAGTTAGAGCATGTTATTAAGGGCATTGTCCAAATGCCTCTTAAGCACTGACAGTTTTGGGGCATCAATCACCTCTCCAGGAAACCTGTTCCAGTGTTTGACCACCCTCTCAGTAAAGAAATTCTTCCTAATGTCCAGTCTAAACCTCCCCTGGAGACAAGATATGCTAAAAAGCTACTTTTGCCATGGCTGTACTAGGAAATACCTTACTTAATTAGCTCAGTGGATTATAACATCACAATCACACACAGAGGTGCACTTGGGTTTGTGAAAAGGCTATTCTGTGTGTGAAAGGGTTAAGCTGAATCAGTTCTTCCTGCAGAGTAGCCAGATGTGGTTGTTTTCCTCTCCAGGCAGACAAGCCCGGCAGTAGCCCTATGAGGATATAAATCACTGTGAAGATGGTCTGTGAAGCTCAGCAGTGTGGGCTGGTGTGATCCCAGTTTCATCATTCTTTGATCAGCTGTGAAGCCAAGTCTGGTGAGGATATGGTCTTGTGCTACCTGCAGGCTTGTCTGGGTTTTTCGGGTGATTTTTTAACTTCTTCATGTCTTAGTTCCAAGTTCCTAAGTCTAGTTTACTTGTTGACTGGAGACCATTAGTTGAAGTAGTAAGTGTCTGTTTTCTGTGAGTTTCCTCTGAGTCATGAAGAGTTGGACAGTAGAATAAATAACCAGAGTCCCCAGTGCTACTTGAAGCCTCTTCAGATTAATTTTTGAAGTTGTCTTTTTAGAAATTATCAATTATTCAGATACAAACAAAAGCCATAAAATATATTTTAAAGTATTGAGTTTTCTGTTCTTTCAGCAGCAATGGCTCTCTGTACATAAAAACACGGAGAGATTGGGTGAAAACTAGTGCAAGCAACACCATTACTTTTCAGCCACTGGTGACTGATCAGATGAGCGCAAGCCGTTGGTCCATCTCTGCTGTCACTCTTTCTCAGCAGTAATGTATCTGACTAAAAACTTTGTTCTCAGTTTTTTTGTATGGCTTGAATCTCTCTCTCTGGGAATGTGCAGTGCTGAGCAATGCAGCTAATTTTTCCCATGTATCTAGTCATATTTCCTACATCCTAAACTGTCCTGATGGTGTATGTACCTGTTCTGGGCTCATCATGCCCTTTTGCTTGACTCTGATCAGGCACATGTGCTGCTACATAAGGATCAGCAAACACACCCCTTCTGGACCATTAGCTCAAACTTGTGTTCTGTTCTCTTGGAATCTGGGAGGAAAAGAAAACCTCTGTGACCTTAACTTGGTGAATACTTTTGTTTAAACTGAATTATCTTGAAAGGCAGAAGTGGGCTGGAACTGAAACTTCACAGCTGAAATACTTTGATTATAACTATTTTGTTGGGCTGTACCTTGCTTGAAGCTAACTTCCACCCACTGCACGTTTAGTTAGAGTTACAGCTGTCTTGTGGAAATACAGATTTGATTCATATGCTAGTAATATCTCTCTTCCATCTTCATCTCTTTCTTGGTTGAAAACTTCTGTTATTGGTCTGCATGTGTCAGCTGACAGAAAATTTCTCTGGCATATCCACATGGAGCTTGTGGATGATGTTTACTGCTCCTCAGGCTGTAACAGTAATTATGCATCAAATGGCAGAGTGAAGCCTCTAGAGATTTGAATTTCCTCTAAAATATGAAGCCTGTGACAATGCTGTCCACTTTCTAACCATGTACTAATTATATATGTATACATAAACTTCTCCCTAATTTTATTTATATGTCAAAAAGATCATTTGTATTAAATCTTGTTCTGATTTAAACATTAGTTCTTAAATGCTATTTTTGGATGCCAGTGGTTTAATTCTCACCACACAAGGAAATGCTTTTACCCCAAAGTACAGATGGGAAACCTGCAGCGGTGAACTCCTATGTGGCTGCCAATAGGGAGGACTTGGTGAATAAGAAAGAGGCAGAGGAAGGCCACGTGGGTGTACGGCTGTGCTGGAGTGCCATCCACCCGAGCAGAGCTAATGGATTTGATTTGAGGTGCGGGGGAATTGTTGGTTCTCATACAGCTTACAACAGAGGAAATCGGGGGCCCTCACTCTCGGCTCTTCAGTGGCACCTGGTAAACACAGCTTGAGGACCTGGATAGTGCAGAGCCAGGATGATTTCAATTCATTATTTAAATAGATACACTGACAATTTTATTGAATCTCAGTGAACCGTTCATGTGTGAACCTCCGTTTGAAACGTTACCCTAATCAAACACCGGGAGAAAAGAGGCCTTCACATTTTCATTGAGCTCCAATGTTTCATTTTATCCCACAATGTTTCCCTGTTTTATTTTCTTTGTATTGAGCCTAAGATCAAAGCAATAACTTTGTTAAAAAGCAATCAATTCTAATCGATTTAATAAGCAGCACAGGAATTGCTTTGACTAAATGAAAAGCTTTTAGCCAAGTCTCTGTGGCTATCAGACTGCTTGCTGGCACCGCTCTGGGCTGTGTGTCTCAGCTTCCCTTGGTCCCGGCCCCATTCAGTCCCCGGGCAGTACAGGGCCTGCCTCACAGCGCTGCAGGTACCTGCCTGCTTTTCCCACTCTGGAGGTGTGAGCAGCTTTAGTCTATTCAGCTCGCATGAGAAAGGCCTGAGTAATTACACCTTGGAGACTTTCCTGGAGCTGAGGGTAAACAGCAGGCAAGCGGAATTTTATTGACTTGTAATCTAGGCAGAATTTACCCAGCTCTTGGTATCCAGCGTGGAACATTTCAGTTTATTACCTTTTTCACTTACCACTGCCCAGTCTAAAACCCAGCAGTAAGTTGGTGCCTGTGCTCAGTTCATTTACTTCCTGGGGCTTTCACACACCAGGCCCACATTTCTGGAATGTCTCCTATTCTTTAAAACATAAAGCTCCAGTTATCTCCAAGCTTCTGGTATTAACTATGTTCCAGGCACGAAACTCTACCTTTTTGCAGACCAGTTAGGACAAGATACTGCTTCTCCAGAGGAGGCTGCTGTGAGCAAGGTAGACCACAGTTCAACAACTTAATTTACTGTTCAAATTGTGCAGCTGATCTAGAATGCCAGGCAAGAAGGCAATGGCTGGCACTTGCATTGGCATCAGCTTCAAGATGGGAAGCAGCCTTTGCTGACTGGTTCTGCCTGTTCCCTCCCAAAGGCTATTTCTGCTAGGCACAAGCCTGCAAAGAGGAGCAGGGTAGAAAAAGAGGGAAGAGCAAAATAAATACACAAGGCAAAGGCTGAAGCATCAGAAGACTATCATCTGCTGCAGCCACAATTCAGATTAGCCAGTCATGCGGGACACTCTGCCAGCATTGCAAAGAGATGCACTCTTTGCCACAGCCAATACAAACATTGCACCAATGTAAATATCCTGGTTACATAGGTAAAAATCTATGTAAAAATGACGAGCATTTTTATTGCATGGCCTCAGAATCCCCTACAGAAAAGCACCCTCAAAACTCCTTCAGGTCTCAAATCTGACTAATTACTGACCTCAGCAGTGAGTCAAAAGACAAGAAGAAAACTTTTATTTTGGCCTCTTTTAAATTAGAACAGTATTTATCAGGCCTCAGATATCTTTGGTACAAATACACTATTTTAATAGTTTTAAAATTATAAAATCTGACAAAAACCTGGTAGAAAATGTCCTTATTATGTATTCTCGCATGGTCTTGGGAGGACACTTGAGAGCAATTATAATGATCTATGGAGCTCGTACTCAAACTTAAAGGCAATAAATGATTTTGGTTCTTGAGCCAGCATTGCATCCACAAAGGAAGCCAGAGAAGTGTTTTAAATGCTGTCAGTGGGAGTTTTAAATCCACTCAGGACTTTGTTAGTGTTTGCATATTTTGTAAGACATTCAGATACTACTAAAGTGATGAGCATCAAGATAAAACCACAAAGCAGAACGGTAGTAATAGCTAGCACTGTAATAGCTGTAGTTGGGTCAAGTACAGACTAAGTCCATTTGTCAGAAGTAAATTGTTCAGAGTTTACACTCACCTGCATGTATTTGATCTAATAGACTTCTGTGGTGAGCTGCCAGTAAGGTTAGCTCTCAGAAAGGGAATGTTGATGCAGAGCCTGTGGGTTGCTTTGCCAGTGAGGCAGAAGTCCCATCTACTTCCTGTTACCAGCAGGGATTTCAGAAAACTTCTCATGACCTGTATATGTTTCCATTGCACAGACAGATCTCAGATACATACAAGAAGCAAGTGCCTTGTAAAATGAGATTTTGGTTCATTACATAGAGATCATCTTTCAAAAAAGTGTATCAATAACCCACAGAATTCAATCCCATTAAAGGTAAAAGTTGTAAAGATCCTATTTCTACTTCTTGGTCTGAATACTACTGACTTCAAAACACTTCTTGTTTAAGAACTATCCCTTACTGCCAAGGTGAATTGGTGGTAACTGTGCTTTAAGAGTTGCCTAATTACATGTTCCAGTGTAAGCCTGGAACCCTTCCATCTCTTGGGTGATAAACCTGCCTAAAGTACATACTGACCCAAGATACGGTCTCTTAAGTAAATGAAAGACATCTTAGAAATTTTCTCATTGGATATTTGCCACTGAGACTACAATAGCTCACAGGGGTCTTGTGGAGAACATAGCAATGACATGGAAGTTTTGATGGAAGGTTTGATAACAGAACTGAATGCAAGAAAAGGAAATCTGTTTAATAAAGGCCCTGATCCAGCTATACTTAAGGAAGGAAGGTGAAAGTGTCTTACTAATGCTTTTGAAAAAAAACTGAATTGAACTTGGATAAGATTTGAGAAGTTGCTGATGGATTTTGATACTGCTGTTATAGCTTTTAATCCCATAGGTAGGCTGCTCTGACAAGAACGTGATCGGGAGCAGTCAGCATGGCTTCACCAAGGGGAAGTCATGCTTGAGCAACCTGATAACCTCCTATGATGAAATTACTGTCTTGGTAGATGATTGTCAAGAGCAATGGATATTGTCTACCTTGACTTCAGCTGTTGACACTGACTCCCAGAAGATCCACATAGAAAAGCTGATGAAGGATGGGCTGAATAAGTAGACAGTGAGGTGGATTGGAAATTGGCTGAATAGCGAGTCCCAGAGTGTGGTGATCAGTGGAACAAAGTTGGAGACCAGTAACTAGTAGTTTACCCAGGAGCTCAGTATTGGGTCCAATCCCATTTAACATCTTCATTAATGATCTGGCTGATGGGGCAGAGTATACCCTCAGCAAAACTGGAAAGAGTGTCATCCAGAGGGACCTTGACAGGCTGGAGAAACGGGCTGACAGGAACCTCATCAAGTTCAACAAGCAGAAGTGCAAAGTCCTGCACCTGGGGAGGAAAAACCCCAGGCACCATACATGCTGAGGGTCACACACCTGAAAAGCAGTTTGGCAGAAAAGGACCTGGGTATCCTGGTGGACGCCAAGTTGAACAGGAGCCAGCAATGTGCCCTCGCAGCAAAGAAGGGCTAATGGTATCCTGGGCTGCATTAGGCAAAGCATTGCCGGCAGGTCCAGGGAAGTGACCCTTCCCCTCTACTCAGCAGTGGTGAGGCCATATCTGGAGTACTGCATCCAGTTCTGGGCTCCCCAGTACAAGAGAGACATGGACATGCTGGCGAGAGTCCAGCAATGGGCCATTGAGCTGATTAAGTGACTGGAGCATCTCTCTTATGAGGAAAGGCTGAGAGAGCTGGGACTGTTCAGCCTGGAGAAGGCTCAGGGACAGAGGTGTCTTCTTATCAATGAATGTAAATACCTAAAGAGAATGGAGCCAGGGTCTTTTCAGTGGTGCCCAGTGACAGGACCAAAGGTAATGGGCACAAACCAAAACACAGGAGGTTCCCTCTGAACATCAGGAAACACTTTTTTACTGTGAGGGTGACCGAGCACTGGCATGGGTTGCCCAGAGAGGTTGTAGAGTCTTTGACCTTGGAGATATTCAAAAGCCATCTAGACATGGTCCTGGGCAACCAGCTCTAGCTGGCCCTGCTTCATCGGGAGGTTGGCCCAGACGACCTCCAGAGGTCCCTTCCAACCTCAATCATTCTGTGATTCTGTGACCTTTCCCTGTAATGGACTGTGAAGGCAGAGGATAAACTTATCATTTGATTCACATTTAATACTGAGCATCTGTGCTCTAGCTAAATTAATATATGAGAACAATTTCTTGGTGTAATTCTTTTCCCAGATCAAATGGTTTGAACTGGAGTGTATTGAAGGAATAATTTACCTGAGACTGGGGACTGAAGGAAGCACCCACAGGAAGAATAATGCCTAAAAATAGGCATGGCAGACGAACATGAGCATTTCTGGGTGCCAGATTACATGTTATATAATCATGCTCATCCTTTGCCACCCACGACTTCCTCTGGACGCACACCTTGGCTTGGGCAATATATGAACAGTGCTGGGGATCTTGCAACCTTCCTCAAAAGTAAAAGGTGTGAAGCAATTCGGCAAAAGGTGAATTTCAGACATCTGATGACTGGGCAGGCCCAGGTACAACAGTGTACTGTGAGGCAGTCTTACAGAGGGCAGTCTATGCAGACACTAAGTAGTTCTTCACACCATCAAAGGTCTCATGATATGGCACTTGGACTGTGCTCTTCAAAGTTCACTCTGCATAATTGTATTTTTTATTGCAAAGTTGTATAGAGCTTTAGTACAAGAGTGTAATCAATCACTACTGTGTTTTCTGATGTTTGCTAATGATCAGCTGTGACATGCTATTTAATATGAAAGCAGCAAGCGTCTGCATCATTCCTACTATAGATTGACACTGAATAACCTGGCAAATATATTAACCTGTTCATTTGACTTTAGTGTGTCTAAATGCTTCAATCTCGGCTGTGAATTCTTTTACTTAGCACTCATCCCTTGTAAAATAGAGCACCCTACTTGCCTTCCCTTTAAATACCTCTACTAGAAAACAATTGCAAACACTAAAGCCAAGCCAGCAAAACATTGTGGGAATCATCAGGTGAATATTATTATTTTAAATTTACTTTCAAGTACTTTTCCTAAAAATATCAGGGATATATTTCTTGTATTTGATAATGCACATCTTGCTGATAAGCCAGGTACTTACTGACATACCCTTCATTTAAGATTCCCTACTGACAATCCAAGAACAAAGGTCTTGGGAATGATTAACAATCAAAGCTAAAGATAACAGTTGACTTCAGATCAATCTGATCTTTACCAGAATGCATTTGGCTACAAAGACATGAAGTAACCCCTGTAATCCTTTAAGTGAGGTTACTCCAATCATCAAGAGGCCATAAAAATAGCACTTGAAATTTAAGAGGTTTATGGTGGTCAGCGCCCTGGACTGATTGTTCTGAAGAAACATGAAAGGAAAATATTCATTACACATAAAGCCTCCTTAAGCTCAGGAGGCCATTTAACACCTACAGCACAACTTTCAAGCTGGGGAAAATGCACTTCTTTTTCTTATCCTCTACACAGCCAGTTAACTCTCAGTTCCATCTCTCCCTCTGCCCCCTCATCTTCACTAAATACAAGAGATCTTCTCTTATACAACATTTAGGTGACTTACTTTCTTCAGAGTGTGCTGTTACACTCCACTGTAAATATGATCAACTCTTTGCTTTTTCACCTTAATGTGCTGCTTTAACTATGCCGAATCCTAAAGCATATTCTATTTTGGGAGCATCCCAGCTTTTAGCGTGCTTATATATCAAGTCCTCAGCAACCTGAAAGTAGAGTGATGGTTAGTGTCCAAGGCTGCAAATCAGCTTAGCTTGGTTGCTGATAGACATGACAGAAACACGTGCCTGCAACTAGTAATTTTGTCTTGCCAGGTCATTTTTAGAGGAAAAAAGGAAGATTTTAACACATCCAATTGAAAATCTCTCTCAGACACGTTATCTACATCTTCTTAACATACTGTTCTGGGGCTGTTAGTGTAGAAAAAGAAGGAAGAACAATTTAAACCTCACTGAAATCGAGCAAATTGGATTGTGGCGGCTAAGTTCAAGTGAGAGCTTCTTGTATATGAAGAGCTTACAACTATTTGGCTGGCAGAAAGCCATGTGATCTTACTCTCATAATTAGAAGGAGTCTTCTAGATGGTGACAATACCTACTGCTCCACTGGCTGCACGTGTGCAGATGCAGAATCACAGAGGTACTGAAATGAATAGTGAGGGACGAACGGCAAGAAGGGAAGGCAGGATGCGGCTGCTTTTCTCAGTGCTGCCACTTGCTCTCCCTGTGACAATTCTGTTACTGTAATTTCCACTCTTATCACCTTAATGCCAAAGATCAGAAATGATGGACTTGGTTCCCAGCGTGGTAGACACACTGCAAACAGAGAACAAAAAAGCAATTTCTGCCTCTAACCCCTAGCTTGCCATCTAAGAATAAGATATGATCCAGCAGGATGCAGACAGCTAAATGGGAATATGTGGGATCCAGTGGAGACATTATGCTTAGTATCAGAAGCAGGAGGCTCCAGCTACCAGCAGCTTAGCTAGCTGGTAGCATTTTGGTGATATTGTGGTAAAAAAGAATTTAAGAAATATTTGAGGGTTGTCTTGGTTTAACCCCAGCCGGCAATGAAGCCCCACACAGCTGCTCGCTCACTCCCCCCCCTCCTCCCCCCCGGTGAGATGGCAGAGAGAATCAGAAAGGTAAAAGTGAGAAAACTCATGGGTTGAGATAAAGACAGTTTAATAGGTAAAGCAAAGGCCACACACACGAGCAAAGCAAACCAAGGAATTCATTCCCCACTTCCCATGGGCAGGCAGGTGTTCAGCCATCTCCAGGACAGTAGGGCCTCCGTCACACATAACAGTTACTTGGGAAGATAAACACAATCACTCCAAATGTCCCCCCACTTCCTTCTTTTTCCCCCAGCTTTATATGCTGAGCATGACATCATATGGTATGGAATATCCCTTTGGTCAGTTGGGGTCAGCTGTCCTGGCTGTATCCCCTCCCAACTCCTTGTGCACCCCCAGCCTCCTCGCTGGTGGGGTGGGGTGGGGTGAGGAGCAGAAAAGGCCTTGGCTCCGTGCAAGCACTGCTCAGCAGTGACTAAACCATCCCTGCATTATATCAACACTGTTTCTAGCACAAATCCAAAACATAGCCACATACTAGCTACTATGAAGAAAATTAACTCTATCCCACCCAAAACCAGCACAAGGGTGCATATAAGCATGTCTGTGGAACTTCAGAGCGCCTGTCTTGTGTGAGGGACAAGATAAAGAGAGATGATGCGTGCTAGGGTTCCAACTAAGTGGGTCCTGACACACAGTCTGATTTGAAGCATGTTTTGATCCCTCTGAGAATGACTACAAGACAAGAGCTAGGATGGGGTGGAGGGTTGAAGAGGTGGAAGTGAAAAGATGAGAAAGAAAAGACATTCTTGCAACACAAGAGGAGGAGAAAGTGAAGGATCCAGGCAGCAGCACAGGAAAATTATTTTCTAAAAGGATTTTGAATGAGACAAGTAGATAGCAGGAATACTTGTAAAACAACCTATCAGGCTGAGATGTTGCCTAGACATGGGGACAGAAGATGAGACACAGAGTGGCAGGGGTGAGAGGATGGTGGTGTTATCCCAGCTGAGCTAGAGAAGAGGAAGGAGACACATCGGGACAGACTGTAGCCCTGTTGACTTTGTGTTAGAGATCACATATGTATAAGGAGGTACCAGAGAGCCAGACAGATTTGCATGCAAGTGGAAAGCAGGCCCAGACAGAATAGAGACAGGCCCAGATGGAATAGAGCAATAGATCTGTCAAATACCTACACACAGACAGCAAGTGTATTGGCTTGGCTAGTGACTGGTGAGATTACCAGGGAACAAGTATTGATGGAGAGTAGACGATGAAGGATGCAGCTCTGGGGACGGTGCTTAGGTGACTGCTGCTGCAGAGGATGCAAAGGAGGAGCAATTAGGGAAGGAGGGGAGAATCAGAAGTCACTGAAGCAAAGCTATGAAGAAAAGCGTGGTCCGCAGGAGCTGGCAGGTTGCAGTGGAGGAGGCTGGTTCAGAACTACTCCTTCAGCTGTGCTTTGAACAAGGTTGTTAGCCATACCAGTGAGTACAGTGCTGCCATAATTTTTCCTCCGTCACCCTCTCTGCCCTGACACACCAAGTTCTGCTGGGCATGTTTTAGCAGGAACAGGCATCTGGTGAGGCCTTTTTTCATGCAGAGAGGAGGTGCTGTCCTAAGGACATAAGCTTGGCCAGCCACAGTAGGCAGCAGCTGTTTTGTGGGAACTGTCACAGCGAAGCCCTTGCACTTCCCTGCCACCACCAGCACCCATTATCCCTTTCTTTTCTTCTCCAGCTGACTGCTGGAATGAGCCAGAGGAAGAAGAGAAGGATCAGAGACAGCATTTGCCCAAACCACAGCTGCTTCCTAGCAGGTTTGCCTACAGAAAGCGGCTGGGTTGAGTAGGACCAAGGTGGGAGAGGGCTGAGTGGGCAAAAGTGTTAGCGGAGGAGTGCTGCTGAAGGAGGGCAGCTTTTCTATGGACAGAGGGCCAGAAGGAGAGGTTGGGGACTTTTGGTTTTAGTCCAACTTCAGTTCATGGTGTGAGTTTAAGTGAATGTTCTACCCTCCTCTACCCTCCCTGTAATTCAGCTACCTGTATAAGGTAAGGGTAGTGTTAATTGGATGGTATGAGGTTTAACTGATACATGTGCAGTGCTTAGAAACCTCTGCATGATCCTGTTCTCAAAATGCAAAATATTATTTACCCCAATCTCGCAAATACATTCTTCCCACTTTTCACAAGTTATTTTGGTAACTAGAGATTCTTCCACTTCCAGACAATTGTTGTTGTTTCACTGTAGGTAGAAAAAAAAAAACAAAACTAGCTCCATGAATTTCGAGAAACTTTGCTAGTCTGAAGGAGCAGTCTGAAGACTATGAGGTTGTGGGGGATGAAGATCTCCTCAGTTTCCTTTCTGGAAGACACCTTAATCTAACCAAACTTCTCACATGCATTAAGCCAACAGACTTTCAGTGGTTTCCCAGGTTACAGTTCATTAGTGTCTGTATCGCAGAGAACCAGGAAGCACACTAAAATAAGGACACTGCAGATTTCATTGTTGCGTGGTGCTAACAGAGAACTCGCTTCTCTTCCAGACGATTAGATAGGCCGCGGTACTTCAAGTATTTTTAACTTGTGATCTGATAAGAATTTTAGAAATAGGAGAGCTGGCATAAAGGATCACATGTAAATCCACAGTTTGGAGCATAAGGTGGTGCTCTTCCAAGCTTGTGACACCTAACAGCCCCTGTGATATAAATGATACCTGCGGGTGGGGAGGATTAGTTTGCTGAACACTCTGCTGAACTCCCTTTTCTATAACCTGCATGCTGGCAGGTTTTCTGACTACAAGAAGGATGACTTGAGGCCTGGGGGACTGCTGGAAAACTGGCAGTGTGGGCTAAGACACTTACCCAAGTGTGTGGTCACAGAAAACAAACACCCTTAGCTCTCTCCCCACCCCAATCCAAGGAAATGTCTCCTTCAGCTGCATGACAAACAATGTGCCATTTAAAGATCATGGGGAGACTGAGGAGATTTTCTGCATTTTTGTGCCTTCAGAGGACCCAGTCTTGAAAGGTGCTTCCTGAGGGAAGACCACAGCCTCTGCACAGGGCTCCAGCAGCCTCAGTGGCCACCTCGTAGATGCAGTGATCCAGGCACACAGAGTACCTTCAAAGGACCAGGGCCATCAGTAGTCAGTCTAGGAGTTGGGACTGCTCATCTGCTAGAATCAGTGCTTGTCATACTGACTGGTGCTGTTTCCTTGGTCCTGGTATTCTGCTCCCTGAGTGTATCTCACCAGCTGTCTTGTTCTAGCTCCTAGGGGCACGTGGCTTTGATGGTCACTGTTCCATAGCACCCGACACCACAGGTTCCAGCACAGTATCACCACAGAGTAACAGCAGTAACAGAAACAGGCAGGAGGGGACAGTGCACCTTTTGTGCTTGATGCCATTTCAAAAGCACTGCATAGCAATATACACTAAATAGGCAGTCTGACTTCAGAAACATTAATAACTAAGCTTCATAGTGATTAAAAGCTACTGAAGGAACAGATGAGCCTGGAAAATAAAAACAGGCTTCCTCAATCCCTTTTCCAACCATTCTGCGAAGGAGGAAAAGGGATCTTGGTAGAAAATCTCTAAGAGTATGTTTCTTCCCCAGTTACTTTCCTGGATTTGCTGATGGATGGCATAGCTCACTGCAGAGGTTATTGGCACATTCAGACATCAGTTTCGTAAGCCTATTATTACTAGAATCCGTGGGCTAATTAATGCTTGCATGAGAAGTTAATGAAGGACAAAGATTCTTTACTGCCGATGGTCTCAGTGAAACAACTGTCTGGAACACATGAAAAAGCTATTGTCAGTAGCAAATTACCGTTACAGAGAACCACATGACTATAAATCTCTCAGAAAAGATGACATGGTCTTTATTTTGTGGCTCTTACTCTAATAGTGGCCCTATGGTCCATGTGCAGTATCTCCCTGATGCACCCATTTGGTTTCTTGGTGGGCGTCTGTACAGTTCAATGTCTCATCAGTCTGCAGTTCTGGCAGAGTCCTGTTCACCCGCCACCTGAGACTTGTTCTTCTGCCTAAAAACTCATCGTCTCTTCTCAGTCCGATTTAAGTGTGTCATGACTCATACGATCTCTGAGCCAAACACCCAGATGTAACGCCAGCATTTTAAGCAACATTAATACCATTGTGTGTCACTGTGCAAGCAAGTGTCATGTGCCCTTCACCTGTGCAAGGTACTTCTGTACAGTGTTGCTAACTTGAGCTTTCGTTTGGGTGGTAGTTTTATCCTCTAATGGATAAGGGCTGGCAAATCCTTGGACATGGACTTGGAGGTGCTTTAACTCCTGTCTGGTAAATCAGACTGGATGGGAACATGCACTAGAGCACAAATCCTGCTTGAATTCAGGCAAATTAAGAGTAACAGGATAGAGAAATGTAGGTCTGGTTAACAGTGTTATCATCTTCAGATGGGACTGTGTTTGCTACTCAGTTTAGAAGAAATGTGACATACAAGCTAGATGTCACCAAAAGCTACTACATTTTCACTTCCTTTTGTCCTCTCTTGCACATTTAAGAAAATGTAATATAAAAAAGAATCACTTTTCCTTCCAAGAAAAAATCATAATTTCTCGTGAGTTCTACTTGGCTGGTTGATGAAATGACTTTCCACGTGGGTCATGATTACCTGGCTGGCTGGGTATGAGCTGTTCCTCATCCCGTCAGGCTGTGATTCTTCTGAGATTGCTACAAATCCCATGAAAGTCCCTAAAGTCTGAGTTTTACCATTAGATTTAAGATGGCTTAAAGATATGTAAAGCTGCCAGGGGAAAGGGAGCTCCTTGTTCATTTGGTTGCTTGGGAAGTTTTTGTACGTTGTTTATCCCTGCTGGTACTTAAAATGACCTGCAAAGACAAATTGGTGCAGTTTTACTCAAGTTGTCTGTGCGTTGCTTAGGGTAAAACCCTGCAAATGCATACCAGCTAGGGAAAATGCCTTGAACGTGGGTAATCAAGTTCTTTCACATAAAACTAAGCCTACAATAGAGAAAACTGGCTCATCCCACAAAAACTGGTACTTGAGGCTATAGGTGACCCTGCAAGCATCCTCCTCATTCTGTTTTGGGAGGGCAGTTCATGTGTAGACCTGCATTCTGGATCAAACCTTTACAGTGTCGCTTCTCTTGGTCATTCTTCATTGATCTTGCTAAGACAGGAGCCTGTTCATTGTTTGCAGAGAGGTTATTTTCATGTAATTACTTCACAGTGATTACAGTTAAAGGAAAAAGTGTTTTTACTGAAGAGGAAGGGAAGGGTTGCAATGCTTCTGTTAGCATCTTCAGCCAGGTAAGGGCACACAATGTGCCCACATGATCCCATCTGTATGGAGCATTTTTATATATATTCACACACAGACTGCATCCAAGCCTGGTTGAAGTTTTATTAAAAGCTTATTTTGAAAATATCTTTAACGTATAGAGAGCAAAACTGGTTTCTTCCTCTTGAGGAGGAAGAAGGGAAACAATGAGAAGATTTTTTTTCTGTCCTGTAATGCATCTGATTCAGCTTGAGGGGCACAATACTGGTGACTTCTCTGCTGCAAACTTTCTTGACTTCATATGGTCCCTGTGCATCTGTATCACTATGGAGCGGTCCTTTTTGGCATAAATACCACAATTAAATATTTAGTCATCTTGGTACAGACAGGATGGGTGACTTGTCAAAGGTCATGCAGGAAGTATAGAGCTGAGCAGGGCACTGACCTGTGGTTTTCAACAGACACTGTTCTATATAGGAGAAGTTGTTTAGCGATTATACCTCAGATTCAGGGAATTCTACTTTCAGGAAGTGCTAGATGAGTGGACAATGTAATTGGAGAAAGGACTAGCCCATTGCATGGCCTGAGATCTCTGTCTCTCTTAATACTGAAAAGCACAAAGGAAAAGAAGTAAAAAAATACCAAACCAACTAAGAAACCTGATTATAGCAACACTGTAGATTTTCTGCCCCTGCAGGGCTGGACTTAAGGGAGGATCAGTTTAGTAGCACTAGTATGTAGGTATAACGCAAATCAGAGTAAGCTCAGCCACACCATCAGCCGCAATTGGTAAAAACTGATATATATGTTAGCAGGAGCATCAAACCAAGACAAACTGTAAAATCCTAGTGATGCTTTAAAAACCATTTCATCTTTCAAAAGATGTCATAAATAAAAGGTTTCTTTGTGAGAAAAGATCTGGAGAAACAATGGACCAGCATATCACAAAAGTCAGCTCCTGGATTGTCACTTCTAAAAGGTGAATGTGTCAGAAATGATAGGGACAAGAGGAATGTGCTTGACTAAGACTGTTCAGGGAGCTCACATTAACTTTACTAAGAGCCATAGACATGTACATGTGAACACATTCATCTGCAAATGCAGAGCATAAGTGGTGAAGAGACTGAGGTAATTAGTTTGCTCATGAAAAACAAGGAAAATACACCAATATTTGTGCAAATGCAAAAGGCAGAGAAAACAAACTGAATATAAAGGAAAACCTGAAGGTATGATGGAGAGTGGAAAATGCTAGTGGAAAAAAAAGTCCTGCATATTGGGTCACGTGCAATAATTGTTGCAGAGTTTACAAATAAGTAGAATGAAAAATAACAAAGCACCATATTAAGACAAAAAGCAGCAACTCCAAACATGAGATTTGATATGTATATGATATGATGGAAGGTAAATAATTTTCACACATCTGACTGGCCCTAACTGCAGAGGTCAGGCTGTGATACACAAGGAAACGTAGCACAACATCAAAAGAGAGTAAACAGTTTCTTTAGGATCAAGAGGAGAAACTGGAGTTGTCACCCAGCGAAGAGTCACGTAATGGAGAGAACAGAATGAGATAGACTTTGGACCACAGAGAGGATGGGTAGCTTTCACATCGAAGACAAGTAAAAGCTCTCTATTAGGAATGCTTAGAAAACTTACATGAACTCAGCAGAGAGCTGTAGACATCAGGTTCTATATTGCCAAGAGTAAAACTACCCTTGACACGACGGAGGGTATCCTGCAATAGTGTATTTCCATGTTAGGACTTAGACTCACAAATCTAAGGACAGGGAGCAATTCAAAGCACTTCAGTGTTGCCACGAGGAACTCAAAATGTTTTTGGTGAATGCTGTTGGAACTGCAGGGATGTTAGAAAGAGTCTCTATGCCCTATGTTAGAAAGGGAATGGTGAGGACAGACAGACAACTGCTGTCTAATCTAGAGCAGCCTTCTAGTATGAAAAGACAGCAACAGAAAATAAACTATGCAAACAATACAGACACCACTTTCTTGTGAAATGTCAATGAACCAGCGAGATGAACACAATATCTGTACAAACCCAGCTGATTCTTCATACCCGGGTTGTTCCTTCAAGTATACCTCCAAATCACGCAAACATTGATACTTGGAAAATGAGCTATCAATTTTCCAGGTACATTGGTACATTGGTACCTGGAAAATGAGAAGAGTTCTTTACTGAAGCAAGATGAGCAAAGATAGCAGAGATCTAATGAGCTAGGGTATGGATATCTGGCAAGACATTATGTTTTTTTTTAATTGCAAAAATGTAAGCAGCAAAAATACCCCATTTCCAAAGCAATGATGTTGACTCAAGAATGGGCAAAGCTGAACAGGCAGATGAAATTGCTAGGATTTTAAAAGAGTGCTGCAAAAAGCAAAGAAATGAGCAATAAGCTGTTCCCAGGTAGTGGAACATTTTGAATAGTTCTTGGTAAAAGTAGCCTGGCACAATGGCTGATACTGTAGTTGGGACTACAGTACCAGCACTACTCTAGCTTGCAAAGATGGAAGAGAGACACTTGCCAATCAGTAAACTAAAACACTCTGAGAAATGTGGGGTCATGTAAGGATCTAACTGTTTTTGGGAAAAAGGATAGGCTTACATTTCATGGGGACATGAATATTTATAGTCACTACAAACACGAGGCAAAAACATGATGATGGAAGATGGTGAAATATTTATTGTCTTGAGACTTGAGCATCAGCTCTTAGAAGAGACATGGGTCAAACAACAGCTGTTGGAGGGAGCACTCAAGCCAGAACTGCAGAGGCAGGACCAAGTGCCAGGGATTTCCTGCAGTTCCTAGAGACACGCACTCTTGCCACAAGTAACTTCTTCGGAAAACTACATGGTAATAAAGCATGAAAAAGCTACTGTTCTAAAGTGAGAGGAAAATGTTCTCTGTTGCTAAGGGAAGTCAGGGCTTAGTTAACTCACCACTTTTTTCATAGTGGATACACACATATATATGGATACAGAATATGCCTTATGATACACATTCATGGAATGATTGCTGTATGAATTTATCAACTCCTTTCATATGTAACTCCTTTCACAAACACGATCTTCATGTTTAGTTTTGCTATTTACATTCTAGTAACTGCCATTCTTGACTACAGTGCGTGGAGATGTTCCTTCACTAGCTTTGGGCACTGGATACTCTTAGCAACCCAGAATATGGTTTGGTGCCAGCTCATCTGGGTATTCACCTGGCTTCTTATGTGTGTGACATTTAGCCACTAGGCTGTTATTGTTACTGAAGTCCCTTCTTTAATGCAGTCTTCATAGAGACAGAAAAGAATTCTGCATTTTGCATTTTGCAAATATGCCAGTTTTAGGTAACAATTTAGCTCTTTCTGGGATAACGACGTATCATCTGGTGTAGTGAAAAGTCCAAAGCACCGGTACTGTGATAACTCTCTGAATATTTTTGGCTACTAGTCTTGGATTTTCACTCCCAGGCAAACTGTACACACATCACAAATATAACTACAATGTAATGGCAACACTTGTCTTCTGCCTCCTTGATACCAAGGAGTTTGAGGCTTAAAATAGTGATGTGCTTGCCGCATGGATAGTATTAGATAGACAGATGGTACACTGTTCTCACTTTGTAATCATACAACCCATATTTCCATGGGCCTACGTAGACAAACACGTATCACCTACTGCCTGGTAGTCAGCATGTGAATACAAAAGGTTAACTTGCTAGGTGTGCCCTGGTAATTAGAGAATTGTCAAGTGTTTTCTGCACTGCTGAGCACATTGGTGCATGATGATGATTTTCTAGGGTTTTTGAAACATATCTTTCTCATTCTGTTCTTTTAATAATTCCTGCAGGAATGGAGAAATATAACAGAAACTGATGTGCATGCAAAAGAGACTTCCTTCTCCCTTACTGTTTATATATAAGCAACTTGGAAAGTCGTGTTCCCCTCATGCATTGTAGTTGCTGACTTAATTAGTGGCATATCCTATAAACGAGGTCCAGTTTTCAGGGGAATTGCTACATTTCCTTTGAGGCTCCTTCTAACGCACTGACTCATGTTGTAAGTGTCCTAGTTTGTTCTTTGTTACTCTTTTTTTGCATTAAAAAATTCAATCCATTTTGTAAGTCATTCTCAATAGCAGCTGCAGCGATACCACTGTTTGGTTTAAGCACCTTTTTCCATTTAACTTTGCCAGGATTATACGACTTTCTAGCCCAAATGTGTAAGCTCTGTAGCAGTTGTTTTGGTCCCTTTATTTGTAGCTACGCTTATCTCAATGTGATTTCTATGTCTTTATTTCTGAAATGTTACCTTTATTAAACTTTTGCTTTCTTAGTTAAAATACAAAACAAGCATTGCAGAGGTGCATAGGGAAATCTATTGTATAAACAAGCAGTATCTTTTCCTGCAGATATGGAAAAATTCTTTGTTTAGGGAATTCCTCAGATATGCGAAGGGAATGAAACTCTGCAGTTTCTCTTTACACACATTCTATTGGTTTTGCTACGGTTTCTCCAAATAAAAAAATCAAATTTTAATACTGGGTTATTACCCAGAAATAAGTTGCCAGAGCTCTGCAGAAAAGTTTTTCTTATTTCCAGCTTCTCTGAAATAGTCCTGTTATACAAGCCTCAAAAATGCCTAGAGCACTGGGAAGACTTGGCGAGGCATATTAGCTTTGATTTTTTTATGTTGCCCTGTGTACAAGTTTGTCTAATCAGATGGTGATTTCAGAAGCCTGGATCCATCACAGTTGTTAACGTCAACTAAGGTTTGCCGAGTCTTTCCTTTCATCTCTCTCAGCTTGTCTGCACAGAGCAGTTTCCAAATTGAACCAAAGCAGCTATTCTTCCTGGAATGACTACACGGAATAGTTGGATAATCATGATTGGGCAGAATTAATATATTACTCTTCTTTTCTGCATTGTCATCTCTTTTCTATGGCTTGCTATGGTGTAAGGAAAATACCTGATTCCTGTTAAGCAAAAAAAAATCCCCTTGATTTCTCTAGGTGCTGATTCAAGTTCTGTGCCCCATTTCAGTCATAACCTTCTCAGGGTCCTGATCACAACAATCGGTGCACTGAACAATACAAATAGCGTTCAAATGCTGAGAGCTGGAACAGTTGCTCAACCAACGAATGAATCCTCAGTTTTTATGTTCTTCAAAAATTTTGTAATATAGGGCTGGGAGCCATTCAAAGTTTCAATGTTTTGCTGGCTAATGAGAGCTTTTTTTATATGGTTGTGTGTACGTGATGGTATGGACCAAGGAAAAATATCAGCCTTGTTTGTGACTCTGAGTCCCATCTGCATTCTGCAGCATGCAGCTCTTGTTCTCTACGTGTCTTTTGTAGTAAACTATTTTAATTCCTACTGGAATTCCTACTGTGAAATCACTTTTGGAGAAGCAGAGAAACTGATACTGATGCAGAGACTAATGCATCTGCCTTGAGGCTACTCTTTTTCTTTTTGTTTTTTTTTTAGCGTAGCTGGCCTAGCCCAGCAAAGGGAAATAAGATGTTAGAAAAGGTAAATGGTTTCTTCAAATGTTTGTTTTCATAAACACAGAGATATCCCTCTGATGTGCATTACTGAATAATGCCTTTTTCTGTGACTAGTTTAAAGGTGCCTGCTAATACCTCTAATCTCTGGCAAGGGAACCCATGAGAAAGTGTGAAAGAGAATCATCTATGTGGTGCTTCTTGAAACTGAAGGGCACTCACTGGGTTCATCTGGGGTTGCTTCCATCAGCCTCTGTGTAATTAATCCTCATTAATATCTGTGTGAGATCAAAATCAGCCCCCCCAGTATTGTTATAGTAAAAGGCATTCCAGATACTCTTAATTTGGGAGAAATGTAGGAAGCAATTAAGTTTCTTAGTGGAATACTATAGCAGGAACTATGGGGGACATTGCATGAACACAGACGTGCATGACTGGTCAAAGAGACTGTTTGCCTGGGGACTGACTGGGAATATAGATGTTTTCTGTGTAAGCAGCAGGAAGAAGGAGTAAAATCATGTGGAGAGGATGAGAAAAATGAAGAAACAGCTTGCCAGAGGGCATGAAGAGTGATGCTGAGAAAGACCTTGGAGGTGGAAGGCTAGGCAGACAGGTGAGTCTCAGTTGCAGAAGGAACTGGCCACCTGTGGCTTGGGGTTCTGATGGGGACAGAATTTCACACAGCTTTGTAAGTAAATCTAGAAAACCTCAAGTGTGGATGAATGGCTGCAGACAGAGAGTATGGAAGGAAAAAAGACAATGGATAACAGGAATAGAGATTCTTTTTTAATGAAAATGCAGCATTTTGTAAAATATTCTCAGTAGCTTTTCCAGTAGATAAATAAGCTACAATATTTGAAGAATCTGAAGTTAGCAGTAGATTTGGGTCCAAAATGAACTTCTGAAATGTTTGTGAATATGTGCATTTGGCTTATTACTGGTCAAAACATATTAGGCTAAATTCTCAAAGTTCAGTGACATCACCAGAGCAGACAGCGCCAAGGTTTGGTAAGATCAGGATTCTAGAGACAAATACGTTTGAATGTAGTTTGTGTACTGAAATGGAAAATTACAGAATTGAAATGTGTAATTGCAAGGAGGGTTCCAAGAATAGAAAGATATATATATATATATTTTTTTTTTAATTTTCCAACTTTCTCTCCCGTACTAGCATTGGCAAACACATCCTCGAACAACCCATGGTTTTCCCTCTTGCTTACAGGGCAGGGTTACAAAGACCCAGAATATATTCCTCTGCACTCCAACGCCCACCCATCCTCTCCAAACCACAAAGGCATGTGCTCAGTGATGATTTCTCAGTGCCTATTTCTCTTTTTCAGTTATGGTGAAAATGGTGTGACTAATAATGACAACACAAAATACAAGAATTACTTGGTTGCCAGTATCAGCGCTTTAGTGGAAGATACATTTCACCACTGACTGGAACAAAAATACTAACCCAGTCTCTGACACATCAACCCCTGCTGCTACAGTACTGTGTGAGCCTCGGGGATGATATGCTCAACAGAAGTGCATATTCTGCCATCTTCGGCAGTCTGTCAAACTAATACTTCAACTCCCTTCTGAGAAGACATGTAATGGGGAGGAAGATCTCCAGCAGATCACGCAGGAAATCAGCCTTTCCAAATTTCTCTGAGGAGATGCCATCCTGGAGAAAATGGTTGGAGCTTCCTAGAAACAAGCAATGGACAAACCTTGGGTTTCCTAACATCCAGTGCTTTCTCTGACTTTGCTTTTGGCTCCCTCTGCTTCCCCATCTTCTCCACCCTCTGCTTGGACTGTCCTCTATTCTGCCTCATTACATGCATAGAAACCTCCACTCCAAGGCATGTGCAAATTCAGGCAAAACAGGAATGCTGCTTTGACATCACGGGACATGTGCTGGGTCTCTGTGGGGCAGGACGGAGTGTGCTAGGCAGGGGGTTACTGCCAGACTCTGCTCCCAAGCTCTTACCGTATCACAAGGCTGCAAAGTTCCTTCAGGTGTGTTTCTACGGTCTTTGGGAACAGAATGTAGTAGAATTACCACTTCTCTAGTTCCTAGTATTGGATTGCCTTCTGCCCTGCACTGTTCTTTTGCATACTCCCCTGTGAAAGGTATCTTCCTGCATACAGATTTTAAAAATAAAGGGTATGAAATAAACATATGTCTTCAGCAAGTCTTTAGCCCTACAATGCATCATCATATCAGTCTTAAAACCCCAAAGCATAACTATATGCCTGGAGAAAACTCTCAAAAAGAAAATACTTTTGCCCACATAGATTTTCAACATAAATCACATCAATTATCATTTCATAAGCAAATATGCACAGCCCTTTGTAAGTCCTCAGCACAAAGGAAAAAATGTATGAAGCCAGGCTAGGAGAAACACACTGTTAACTGTTTGTACAGACTAAGAAATGAGCAAGATTCATGGAGAGGCTGGATGTTTATGAGTGTAACAAGTGCCCTGACTCATTAGCTAGTGTAAACTGAAAAAAACAACCCACAACCCCCCCCAAAACTACTAAAAGATCAAACTCCCCCAAGTTTTAGGATTTAAACTAATCTCCAGCTACCTGGCATGAAAACCAAGGCTTCTTGTTGAGACTAAATTTCTTCAACCTTCTTTTGCAACCTCCATTGCTAATTGGTGCTCAAGATACGTGCTGGACTAGCTGGATTTTCTATTTGTTTCCACCTGCAAAGCCTCTCCCTATCTTTAATAAATTACATTCTTCAGTTCTTTGCATGGATGGCTGATCATTAATACTGATTCTTACTAAGCCTCTACATGCACACATATATATTTACAATGTGCAAATTACTTTCATTTTGTTTGATGGAGTTATAGAGTGATCTATTGAAGCATGACAGTGTGTGCATGTTGTAAATAATTCAAGAGTGAAAAAAGCTGCATAAGCCTTCAGAATAAATATTGCACATCACCTAAAATCAGATCGACATTTGATTTCACTTCCTTAAAATGCCTCAGGTAGCAAAACAGATATGACTGAGAAGTTTAAAAGTACAGTTGAGCTAGAGCTAAAACATTTTATCTTCCTCCCCTCCAAGCCCACTTCTCAGTAAAGTCTGAGACTGTAGAATGTTTTACTTGCTAAATAGCACTAGATTTTTAAAAGTGTAATGATGCCTTAGCACCTTTGCGTTCACCAGAGAAAGATGAGCATTCACACTAGCCAGATATTTTATCAAGGCAAAGAAAAGATTTTCAGTGGTTTGGATTCTGTGGTAAATGATTTTCTTGTTATGGCTTTTTTGACAGCCTGTAAGAAAGAAAAATAGCAGATAGCATACTTACCTGTTGTAAGCTAGCATTTGAAAATCACTGGTGAGCATGCCAATGCTCAGTGTCTGTGGTCACATGTAACTCCGTGTAATCCCCTCCACAAAGCTCTGAGCCAGGGGCACTGTCAATGACAGCAAAACCCAATCTGGGTTTCATGTAACTCTACTCACATTAATGGGTTCATCTGCCTGTTGAAACATGGGAAAAAAGTATGAGACCCTGGGCATGATTATTATTCTGTGAGTGACTTTAAGTGTTTTTTTTTTCCTGGATGACTGGCTTGCTCAGAGACTTGATGATGAGTTGAAAGATTTTTCTTCTCTTAGCACTTGGCCCAGGGTCCGTAAGAGTCAGCGAGCAGCAACTCGGAAACACTGAGAAAAGCAGAAGGGTAAAGAGATTTTTCAGACAAGATGAAATGGGTCTTTGTTCAGGAAGGGTACTTGATGTCTGTGTATGTGCTTATTAGCTTCCTAAACACCACAAACTGTGCAGCAGTGCAAATCCGAAAGGCTGGGGCTTGCTGCATTCCCACCTCAAGCAAGGGGGCATGACAGGACGTCTGCCATGGCAGCTAATGCAGCCGCAGCACATGGCAGGGTAGGCTGTGCCAGCCACGGAGCAGAAGGAAAGCAGGAGGCAGCCTTGCTCTGGAAGCTTCTGATCTGTTCTGGGGGGACAAAACAACAAAAACAAAGCTGTGCCCTTCCGCTCAGTTTTCATGGCAAAGTCACAGCTAAGCCTCTGGAGATTTTGTGGTTTTGCTTTGCATATAATTAAAAATTCATTAATTAGGATTCATTTATAAACTGAAAATCAAATTTTAAGGCTAGTTAAATCTTCCAGAATACTTGCCGCCTTTGTTTTTAATTAATTTGTTAGAGTTCAGAAGGCTAAGATAGGAAATACGGTTCAGTTACACAATAGCTTGCTACGTAACATTCACCTCAATGATCTGATTTATTTCCAGCTTATCAGCCATCTTCATAATTTGGGCAGGAAAAGTATGATAGATTTCCAACAGTGAGAAAAACAAATTGCATAAAAGACAGCCCATCTCTTCTTTTCCTGTGCACAGTCCATGCCAACAGCATAACTAATTCTGTGAGACTCCATCAGTCACAAGGCTCAATGAAACTCTGTACTTTTTTAAAATGATTGTTAAATGGACAGCAGATCAGTTTTCTCCAGATAAACATTTATTTAGCTGTACTGTTATGCTAGTTCAAAGAGATTTGATATAATTTTTTTGTGTGTGTGGAGAACTGTATAAACTGCCTTCTATCAAAAGCTGTAGAGTGATTCTATTTTACGATGACCATTACAACCTGTCTGATGCCCTGATTCTCTGCCAGCCTGTTATGAATTGGCCTGGCTGTTCGCTTCCATGTGCTCCCAAGCCAGATGAGTATGGGTAGGATCTGCTGTTTGGGGTTTGCTGGTAGCAAGGTCCCACCAGTGTCCCAGACGTCAGTAGACAAGTCCCCTCATGCTCCCTCATAGATTACTTAGGCAGTGGGCTATGTGGATATCTCGTTTCCCATCTCAGCCCTCCAGGAGCAAGGCACCCTCAACAGTGCATGGTTAAATCAGTGTTTCAGGCTCATAGGATCTGGCCTGCCCTCTCTCTCCTCAAGGTACTCCTAAAGTGGCAGCTGTTTACCTGCACAAAGTGGACTGCCAACTCTCAACAAGAAGCTCCACCAGTTATGCTTCCATCTCCTTGTGGATCCCTGTGAAGAAGAAACCCATTGTTGCACAGTAAACAATGAGTTGAGTCAGTAAAAAACTCAGTTGGTCCCAAGTGGGACCCTTTGAGCAGGTGCTGGGCACTCTTCCTGAGGATGGCAGCTGTGGCATGGGTACTATAGGCCACCCTGGGCACCACCAGCCAGGCACTCAGTGTACAAGTCAAACCAGAGCTGTCAGTTTGCTAGAGATGTATCCCACTCTGCCAGCCTACAATGTCAGTATTTTTCAACTGGCCGCTGATGGCAGGAACAATTCTTCTTTATTAAGACAATTTCCAACCCTAGGGAGAGGTTTTAGACATCTCCCAGGATCTTTCCTTTGCCCACAAGTGAAAGTACAATGGTTTTAAGCATGATCTAAAAGGTTATGAAGAGCAACTAAAGCTCAAGTCTCTAATGTTCTGTTTATGAATCTGTTCTGAACAGAACATTTTGTGTGGCATATTTAAATGTATTGTGTGTTTCTGTAGTCAATTTGCTAATGCCTGAAGTGAATATGATCTTCATTACAGGGTTTTTTTTTGAGATTTCCTTGCCTAACACATAGTTGAAACATTGGATTTTCCTTTGTTACCTTCACTACAGACAAGCTATAGTTCAGTAAAGCTAAGGCTGTGTAAAGTCACAGGAAATCGTTTTATGATGTGAGCACAGGCAATAGCCAAAAGTTGTTCCTTCCCATGCTTGAGAGAGGTAATTATGGTGTTTCAGGATATATGGTGACAGATTGACAAAGGTATGCTTTTATATTTATCCACAAGGATAATTTAATACCCACTTCTCAGCAGAATGGCTCTGTGTATTCATTTGCATAATTGGAAGAGGCTTGCCATATCTAGCTGCATTTTTACTTCAACTAATGCTAATCTTTTTCCTGTAGTCTGATTAAACTTTGGAAATATCTTGGATCACAACTCTCCAATGCTCACAGACCACTGCTGTCAGTAGGGATTGATTTGTTTGAGGAAGCTGGTGTTGCTGACCCTTAACAATACCATTTCAGTTGCCAGACTTTGCTGATAACTAACTCCAGTGGTCACCTCCAAAAAGTGGAATTATGTCTTGTGTCAAAAAGGACTTTAGGTACTGAAAATTCTGCACAGGGAAATTTTATTTTCTTGTCACAGACAAAAAGGTGGCCTCTTGTCACTTATAAGAAAGCTGTAAGTACAAACACATGCTCAGCAGCAGCCCAATTAATTATACATTTTTAATTTCAAGTTACCCCAAAGCATGTCCCTGGATCTACTGTTGGACGACTTTCTTTCATGTTTAGCTGCCTCCTCGCTCCATTGTTTCCATGGCAACACCTCTGAAACATTGCTTCTTTCTGAGAAGGTGAAATGTAAAGTGGCTGGAATATTTGAGTGTTTAAATATTTAAATGAAAACAACAAAAAGATGGTAGGGTGAGTCAGACATGACAGGTAGGTGACACCCAAAATAGCTGCTATTAAATTGGACTATGGGATAGCGCTACCTTTGCTGTTCTGCTACTGCAAGCTGAAAAGAGCAGCCAGCTCAGAGGAGCTGTGCTGAACCCGGGCTGTCCTGGTGCTGAGAGGCAGCTGAGCACGCTTATGACTGAGGCTAGCTGAAATAGCCTGCTGCTAACCTCTGCAAGGAGTTAGGAACAGCAAAGAAGCTAATTTGCAGGAGTGCTGTATTTATTGTTTGCCAGTGATAAACATTTCTTGTTAAAATTGGAAATAACAACTAACTGTCTTGGTATTTTACTGTGAAGTCTCTTAGGAAGTTAACATGGCAATACTGTAAAAAGTGCTCCTGCCAATGCTTGAAAATACACTGTTTGCTTTGACCATGACTTTTCATTAACGGTAATGAACATCAGTTATCTGGATTTGGAGGATGCTGTACTGCAGGTGTGGCAGTTTTTGTAAACTTAAAGGGAGCTTTTATGGAGGACATTCTTAAAGTACTGCAGCTACAGTGATGTCTCTCTCCCCTGCTATGCTGACCCTTTTCAAATTCGCAGTGCAAGACTTGGTCTTCAAAGTGGATGTAGTCGTGCTCATTTCCCATTTTAGCTCGTTTCACTCGCCCTTCCGATCCACTTTGATTAAGGTTCCCTTTGTCTGCTCCCACAGATGGCTGTACCTAGCCCACTTGCTTAGAACCACCTCCCTGTTCTTGTGTACCAAAGCTCTCCCTTCCTTCCCTCAAATGCCTCCTGAGACAAAGACCTTTCCCCTTGCTATTCTGAACCTGGACTCTGAACCAGCCTTCTCTGTTCTCCCCTCTCTTGTCTGATCATAATGGGGAGCAAATTAACCCTCCTTTCTTATCCCTTCCACAGGAGACAATATGAAACAGCAATGAAATAAATGACCTGAATTCCTCATACAAAACACTCCATTGAGCACTGTTCCCGCTCACTTCATTTCTCTGATTGCCATACCCTCTAGACTCTCATTTTACATGATTTTATACACTGAATTTATCTTCCCAGGGCAAGGTTGTTTTCTTCCTACTGTCTATACAGGAACACAATTTCTACTAGCTTTACTGAAATAAATGGTAAGAATATTCTTCCTCTTCTCTGATTGACAGCTACGATTCCTCTTAGCTTTAACATGATAGGTTTTCAATAGAATATATTTTCTTTTTTGAAAATCTGTGGTCAGATGACGGGGAAAATTCCCAGAACTTTCCAAGCTCTGCTCACTAAGAGTGTTAAAAAAGGATGCCAGCCAAAGTAGGAGGTGTAACTTTTCTTAACATTATTCGCCATCATTTTATTTTAAAAGCTTTGATGGGCAGTCAAACAGCAATTTCAGTATCACAATGGATATTAAGTTTCAAAGCAAGCCCGCTCAACATTAGGGAGAGTTGATATTGCCTTAGAAAAAGGGAATGAACATAGCTTGTTCCTTCAAGCTATGTTCTACAAGTCTCTGAATAAAGACAGTTCTCACCTTTTCACTATTGTTTCAAGGACATTGATTGCCAGGATGTACATTCCTGCACTTGCTTATATAGCCTTTGGAGTCTGCAGTTTGTTTTCTCCACACTTCCACTAAGGATGAATGCTTGTTCTTCTTTTCTTAATGATTTTGATGGACTAATCTAATGAGGGAAGGGAGCTGCCCTGTTGAATCACTCTCAGCTACCCCAATAGGACTTTCATTGAACCTCTTCGGCCTCCAGGCTTTCAAGCACTGACACCATCTGAGGCTTTTTGTGTGTGAGAATTCTCCACAGCTTCCTCCTGTGTATTCATAAGATCACAGCAGCCTGTGGTTTGGGCTAACAACACATAGCTGTGGAAAATTTTTCTCACTGTAATGAACCAATTTTTGCTTAGTTAATGATCCTTCTCATTCTGAGGGACTAGCAAAGGGTTTTGGAAACAGATCCCAGTAGGTATGGAAGCAGAACAAAAGTGTGGTTGATTGAGGTGTGTGAAGATGCCTTCTCAGTCACTGTTTTGAATTTCACTTATTTCACAGACATACAAAAACTTTCCAGAAAGAAAACAAGTGGAGAGCATTTTACAGAGCTGAATTTAGTTTCTTCATCTGGGAGAGGAACGAGATCATGGAGAGCAAACAAAGGTGTTGTATAGTGATGGAAGGGAATCCTGCAGTTAACCTCCAGAGCTTTGACCAGGCAGAATCCCTCATGTTTAGCATGATGTCAACGACCCTCATTCCTCATAGTTATGGGCAGAGCACAATCAAATTTCCCCGTGCCTCTGGGAACAGGGCTTAGAGTCAATAGTAAGCTCAAACCCATGTGCAGATTTAAGGGGAGATTTGAAGAGAAGGAAGGAATTCTGTTTACAGAGAGTGGAACAAATAGAAAATTTACACTGGACCTAGAAGATCAAGAGCTGGGGAACAAAGTCAAGTGGAACAAACAGAGGGAAAGAACAAGGAAGCAGAGAAGTAGGCAGAAGAGATAGTAACTGAGGGCAGAGAGGAATAGAAAGTCACTGGCAAAATGTGAAACCAGTAAAATCATTTGAGGCTGGGACTCAGTGGAGACAGCAAGCCTGAGAAACTGAGAAAGACAGAAATGGTATGTGTGTAGGGGAGGGTATGCTGCGTAACAGAGTCCCTGTAACTTAACCCCCATTTCAGTACGGCTTTATGCATGTGCATGAGTTGTTCAAATCTGGCAAGCATTTAAGCAGATGCCTATATCCCTGAGAAATCTAGTGGGCGTTAAACATAGATGGTATGATGAATTTGGAGGGCTTAGACAGTACTGATTTAAGGAGACAAATACTGAGGTTTTTCTAACAAACTCCCTTCTTTAAGTAGATATTGATTGAAACCTTATGGGCAGAAGCAGAACACATTGAATTCTGCTGATATGCATAGCATCTCTCTTTCTGTCCTGCAAGGAGACATTTTGGTGGGCTTAGAGAAATGAATAAAGCCAATGCACCTAAATTAAAATGTAAGGTACCCTTGTAGCTTAAAGTAGATCACATCAATAGCCTAGATCTGGTTGGTACCTTTATTCTTATTGTATAGCAAGAAGATTATATGTAGCAGCCTGACCTTCCTGGGCTTCTGTGAGGTTGTTTGTGGCATGTAGGATATGAGGAACTCCTGCTTGTAGCATTCCTGTGTACTGTGGGAGAACCCCATAATTGTTAAGTGACTATTGTTAAACTCCCAAGCAGGGTCTGGGTGAGTGTGTGACTGCTAGCTAGATGTTGAATGTGGGGCGTAACCACAGATGCTCATCAAAAACAGAAAGTAGCATTACCCAAGATTATTAAAGATAAATCAGCAGTAGGAACACTGCAAGATATAAAACACAGGGGAGGAGTTGGGTAAGTTAAAGGAGGATGTAGTTCTGTATTACAGTGTGGGACTGACTTCTTCATAGCATTTAAATTCTGGTTCAGGGTTGAGTTATTTATAGTCTTGGAAGCAAAACAAAGGTCTGAGTTAAACTACAAAAATAACTCTGTATTAAGGAAAACTTCTGCCTTTGAAGCACGCAAAAGTACAATATGATAACAGAGCTGGCAGCTGTCCACTAGAACTGGAAAATGGATGGGAGATAAAATCTGAGAATGAGTAGAAAGACGTTGAGGATCTTAGCACAAGGATGAGTCCTTTGATGGATCCTACAGCTGGAGCTTCTCCGTAAATCCAGTGGTCCCAGTTCACGGTTTACCCATTGCAGAGACTCTGGCAGAACCCTCAGTGCTGATGCCAACAATGGATCTGCTTTCTAAATTTCAGGTATGGTTCAGCAAAGCACCTTTCACCACTGCTTAAAGAGCCACCTGGGTATATACCTAAAGATGTATGCTGGCCAGAGTTACAGTTCAGCATTTAAATATTGCTGTGCTAATATTTGCTTTCTGCAAGCTTATATTGTCAAGTCATATTAGTATGTGCTCCTTTTCCAGAGTCTGGGTCCTAAATAAACACAGTATTGCCCCCTTCTTCACAGGCACATCATTATGGACGTCACCAAGCTAAGGTTCTCTCCATGGCTCCCTCATATGAAACACTTTGACCAAATAGCAAAAGCAGGATCCCTGTCTTCTCCCTCACCAATACCTTTCCTCTCAGTTGAGTTTTTATGGCTTATGGGAGATTTTCTGGTCTTTTTTGAGGGAATATTGTTGGCTTATCTTTGATACTATCTCTTGACCTTGCGGACAGTGGCGCTGATACTAGGATGCTGTTTGTATCAGTTGGAAAAGCTGAACTTGAACAGGCTCCTAGGGCTGGTTGGGTGCCTGTCACAAATGATCACCTCCTAATCCTCTGGGCTTCTCAGCTGATGCACTCTCAGCTCTTCTGTGCTGGAAAAGTCTTCATGGCCAACTAACAGGGTCTCAGTTTCCAGTTACCCTGCTGTGCTGCTGCTGCTTTTCCTGCTCCTTTTAGGGGGTGCCATAGAGAATTAATCCAAACATTATACTTCTCCTTTGACTCTCAGCAGCGTCAATATTTTCTTCTCAGATGAGCTGCTTTCATAGATCTCCTATGAGTTGCTTCCCTAATTCAAAGCCTTTTGGCTGTTACTCAGTTCAGGATACTAATCATGCTTGAGATGAAAAACAAGCACATTTGGCAGTGCTAGAGGAAGCTAGCATTAGTCTGTGCTTCTAGTGAGACTTTTTAGTGTGGGACATACACGAAAGTTAAATGATCACAACGACAAGCACAGTAATAAGAAAGAAAGATTCTTTCTTGTGTCTGGCTTAGTTTAAGACAACAAGTGCTATTTAATATTTTCTTCCTCTGCACTTTGTTTTTATGGTATTTCTGTGACGGGTTGACCCTGGCTGGATGCCAGGTACCCACCAAAGCCGCTCTCTCACTCCCCCTCCTTAATTAAACAGG
>JAVKLA010000040.1:4596891-4617772 GCA_034782735.1 Sagittarius serpentarius
ACACGGAGAGCGGGTAAGTCCTGCGGCGTTTAGGGGAAAGGATTAACTGACCCCGTTAATTACGCCCCCCCCCCCCCCAAGAGGAGGGGGAGGGGAGGGTACGTGAGCGTTGCCATGGGTGCCGTAGGAGCACCCAGAAAGTTGTGGGAGAGGGGCGGGCGCTCGGGGGAGCGGCCGCCCGCCGGGGCTGACTGGCCGCTCGGCGCCGCGCTGAGAGCCCAGGGGCCAGCTACTCCCAAGGCGGCGGCTGTTACGGCCCACCTGCCGCCAACGGCTGGCGGCGGGAGGGAGGAAAGGGATAAACTTTAAACTTGGCCGGGGCGGGCAGAGAGCCGCATGGATGCCGCCGTCCCTCGGGGCTGACTGGCAGCCCGCGGCACGCTGTGGGGCGGCCGCTGCCAGAGGAGCGCGGGGCGCCGCGGCGCCGCTTCCTCCGCCGCCGGCCATGGTGCGTGTGGGGCGCGGGGCTCAGCCCGGCCCCTGAGAGCGACGCCTCGCCCTCCCCCCTCTCCACTCTGCCGCCGCCGTCTTCCCCGCGCCCCCGCCCGCCTCCACCTGCCTCTGCTTCGCCGCTGCCGACCTGAGGCGTTGGGCATCGGCTTCTCTCCGCGCTGCAGCCCGCCCGACATGGAGCTGTCTGCGGGAAGCCACCGGGAGTGATCCCCGCTTTCCGACCGACCTGCTGGCCGCCCCCTCAGCGCCCGCGCTTGCTCCGATGGAGCTGGACGAGACGCCGCTCGCCCCCCCGAAGACCATGCTGCTTATGCTGAGGAAAGTTCGCAAGAGGCGGGAGATGCTGCTGCAGCAGCTGGGCTTCATCTGCGCCATCCTCTTCTTCGTCTGGTGCATGTCCAGCCTGCTCTCCAGACTGGGTGAGTGGCTGTGGCGGCGGGACCGGCGGACCCCGGCAGGGCCGGGAGGGCGGCTGGAGCGGCCCGAGGGCTCCCGCCCCGGGGGCAGCCGGGCTTTGGCGAGGTCAAGCGTCCGCGGCTGTTGCCCGTTTTGAGTTTCTCAGTGGAAATACCCCAGCGGGCGGCCGAGCAGCGCGGGTTCCTCAGGAGAAACCCCCGCGCCGAGCAGGTGCGTGGCCGCAGCCCCGGAAAGAGGAGGCAGCGGCGTCCGGGGCGCCTGGTGGCCGGGGGCTTCCCAGCACCGAGCCCGCCCTGGCGACGGCCCGCCGAGCCTCTCGGAAGGCTTCAGGTCGGGAATCGAAGGGGAAATCACGGGGCAGCTGCGTGCCTGGGAAGGGCCCTGAAGTAGATTCCCCCTGCCGCTGCATCAGAGCTGAATCCTCTCCAGCCGCTGGTGGTCCCCTCTGCAACTTCGGGCCACCTTTCATTTTTATCCTTAGGTTGTAAGCCTCCACCAGCTACAGCTGCTTCTTTGCTCCATCTTTTCCTTCCAGCCCCCCTCCCTCCCCAAACTACAGTGTGGATTTGACAGAAAATTCTGTATTTTAAGCAAAGAACAGTGCTAATCTCAGGTTTTATAGGGTGAGTGTTGCATCCGTTGTGCAAGTGCCATGTTGGTAAGCATGCATTTATAATTAACTACATCATTCCCGTCCGTTGTTTGTTTGTTGTGGTTTTTTTTTTTTCCACGTCTGCTGGCACAGTTTGGGCTGTAAGTGTGCAGCTTCAGGCCCTCTTCCTGCAATATGCTTTGCATCCCTCGGATACAAAGTCTAAGGTTGCTGGGGCAGCACATGGGTCTCTAGATAGGACTGCCAAAAGTCCTTGGGGATTTAAGAACAAAATCAAACTAAGCCCAGATCCTACGTCCATGTTTAATAGAAGAAAATCAGATTTCATTAGAATTAGGATGGGTCATCTGCTTAAATTAAAGCTGAAGTTAAAATGTGTACTTTAGGGAAGAAAAATCTGATGGAACTTTGCGCTCAAATTATTGCCTGGGTTGTTTGAGATGTATCTAGGATGGCAACAAGCTATCCATGTAAGAATTCAGTGTCTTAGACCGTATTAGAGCATATTGCTCATCTTAGGATTTTAAACTTTTAAATTGTGGTTTCAGAGGTATACTGTTGCTTGCTTTATTTAGAACTGTTTGTTGTGCCTGTGCTTTTTTTTTTTTCCCTTGCACCAGTTGCTTATTTTCATAAACTTACTGGTTTGTGAAAGCAAACAACTGGGGTATGATTACGTTTACATAGTTTGAGGGTTTTTTTTTGTTGCAGATAACAGTTTTCCAGAACTTTTTTAGGTTTACATGAAAAATGTCGTGACTAATGAAAGTTTTTAATCTCCTGGGTTATCAACTAAATCCCTCATAACCTAATTTTTGGTGGTATGCTGCATCAGGTAGGTTTTTTTCAGCTGGCTAATTTACAGTATATTGTATCCATAAACACTGACCATCTGTTCTCTGTGTTTCTTGTAATTGTGGTGTCAGAATATTTTAGCAAATACTCTAGCCAAACTAACTTCCAAGCTAGATTTTTTTTCAAGAGTCACTGTAACAAAGCACAGGCATTACATGATGACTGAATATAAACTCTAAGATTAGCCGCGGAAGAATTTTTGTTGTTATAATATGTTCATTTGAAATGGATAAGGTTTGAGATGGAAATGATTTAATTAAGAGGTTCTCTTCTTCCTTTGATTATTGTAATTGCATACCCTGCATTATCACAAGTGCTCCTTCTATACTCTATTCAGTAAGTTCCATTGAGAATGCTTCTGGAATACAAGTTTAGGCAGAAGTTCCACAGACTTCTAAAGAAGTTTGATTTTCTTAAGACTTGTGGGGATTCACAGTGCAGTTATTTTCCGTTTTCTTTGACAAGTTATGTGGGGATTGATATTTTTAAGTATAAACCCAACACCGAAAAGATCAGCCCCAGGCTCAGAATAAACCAAAATGTAACTGGAACATGTTCATAAGCATTTTTATTTTTTGAGAAATCAGTAATGTAATATGTGCAAGTGCAGATAACTAAATAGAAGTGTGACTGTTGCTCATGTCAGCATAGCTGGGCTGGTTTCATCTACAGGAACTGTTAAGTGTTGAGTTTCACAGGTGCAGGCTTCAGCATTTGTTTGCTGCGGAGTATTTTCCCATTGTGGGTCACAGCCAGGTATTCTGATAGCCAGAACATGTTAACAGTTCTGATACTGCACTTTCATAGCTAGTTTCACCCTTTATAGCTAGAGGCACCTAACATGTATGTTAGCATGTGCCCCAGTCGCATCTTGATTTTGGTGCATTCACATACTGATGGTCTGCCATGTTCCTCGCTAGTGGGGGCATATAGTACAGTTAAGATGGTGCAGGAAAATATCAGCAACAGTGGGCATAACCTCTTCCTATTTAATACAGGCCGAGAATCAACTATTGGAGACAGACGCGTTTTGTTGGACATATGGAGGAATAGAAGGTTGATGGCATCATCTAATGGGACACATGAAGAAAAGAACTGTACAGAGCCAGGTAAGATGGGAAAACTTTGCGACGTCTTATAAGCTCTTGAGATGTATTGCGTAGTGCTGTCATGACCAAGCTGCAGTGATATGTTATGGTAAATGTGTAAGTGTCAAACTTAAAAAAAAGCAGGACGGTTCTGTGTAGAAATAAAGTTTGTTGTGCTATGTAATGCCGTGACTTTACCTATCAAAGGTAAAAGTTAATGTTCATATAGAAGAATGTTTTGGGGTCATTATGAGACTCATGCTACCAATTTGATTTCTCTAATTTTGTTTCTTTCGGTGATTATTCCTATCTAGCTGATGCTGTGTATACTGCACTGGTAATAAGAGGTGTACTCTTCTTGAAACTATAGGTAGCTAAACATGTAGTGTCTGAGATACTGAGCACAGTAATTTGCATTCATTACCATTGTACATTTAATCTTGTTTTCCTAGTTTAATGATAAACTATGTATTCAGAGTAGGAATTTATATTGTGTGGAGGGGGATGATGAGGTAAGTAATATGGAAACCCTGGAATCCATTTTACTTCGGGATATCTATCCTGGCCAGGCGATAAGAATTGATTGAGGGCAGGGATAGATGACGCATTTTAATATCAGTGTTAGTCCCCAATGTTTTCATCTTCCCATCTGTCTTTCCAGTGTGTATGTCCTTTTTCTTTCTCCTTGCCTCTCTGTGGTTTACAGTGTGTGGGAGACAAGATGTTTTGCCAATGGCACTAGCCAAATTAATTTAAAATTGAAATTTTTTTTTTTTTTAAATATGACTCTTTGATGGCAGCAGAGTCTGTGCTTTCTTGCGAACAGTGTCCGCAGTTCTGGGATACTGTCAGCCCCAGGCATAAGAAGATTTTGGAGCAGTACTTCCCCTGCCCCCCTCAGTTACATGTTTGTTGTAATGCTGAGGCACCTGTTGATTGAGGATCACTATTGTGCTTATGCACTTCTGAGAGAGGAGTGGAAGAACATTGCGCAAACTATGTGGGTCCAAAAGCTTTAACTGTATCATCTTGATGTCCAAGACCTTCTCTGTGCTTCAGAGTTAAGAACGATCTGGGTTACTTTGCTGTTGTCTGCATCTGTAACCTTATGATGCTGTTGATTTGTCTGTCAAAGTTGTTCACAGACAAGAAAGAAGACAAAAATGACCTTTTGGAAACGTAGTTATTCTTGATGAATAGTCAGAAAATACTATTCTTTCCCACTCCTCTTTCATTTTTCTCCACATATGTGGGTGCATCAATGTGATCATGTCTGAACACATACTTGGTAGCACACTTGGAGCCAAGCCAACAAAGGCCACAAAATCACAGAAGCTGGATCAGAAAGATGCTCATCAAAGTTCTTGACGGGGATTTCCATTTAGTATGAATGAGAACGTTTTTACAATATGATAAAACTGGAAAATGTATGCTTATGTGTAAATTGGAATACTGGGAGCAGTGCTGACTTCTCCAGATGTTTAGAACAAATAGCTCAGCTCCCTCCATTTCTATAAAATTGTAAGATTAGTTTAAAAACAGTTGGAATAAATAAATACAGTTGGGTCACTTTGTACTTTCTGAAATTCAGGTTGTTGAGGTGCACTTTTGTCTGTAACCACAGGAGCTGGGCACAAGAGAGGCCCAAATATGCCTCAAGACGTTGAGGTTTTAAGAAAAATATCATGCAACTTGTATTAAATTCTTGATTTCTAGTCACAGTGGTGGAATTAGCTTTTCTTTTTAAAGGTGTTTCTTCTGTTAGAACACAGATTTACAGATCAAATGTATCACAGGATTGCAATTACAGCATTTTTTAGTCACTTCCTGTTATTCTGCAGTTATGTACAGCTTATCTCTGTGTATCTTCTGCAGCTGAAGGGGAGATTTAGACGCTGCAAGAGTGGCTAGATTTAAGATAGCTGCAAATAAAGGGAGCATCTGAAAATATCTGAAATTGATGTTTGTTGGACAGAAATGGGTCTGTAAGAAACTGTGATTGTTACTGCTCAGTAACAGCTTCTGTAGCTTTGAGTTTTTTGGGGGTGGAGTGGTGTTGGTTTGCCTTTTCTTTTTTTTTTTTTTTTTTCCCATTCTTGTCTGGTAGCCAGAGATTGAGATTTGCCCTGCAATGAGGAGAAGGTCCAATGACCTAAAACCTATCAAATAGGAGCAAGTAGCATAGTTCATGTCCATGGGAATGTAGCTTGTGTAACCCCATGACTTCATCTGGAGAAGGTAGTCCTAGGAAGGGTCAAGAGACTTTATCAAGATTGCATAGAAAATTGGTGAGAGAGTGTGGATTTTCAGTTGGAATATGCAAGCTTTCCGTCTTGTGCTTATCCCAATGTAATGAAAATCTCAGGAATGTGCTGTCAAACACTTTTACATGGCTGGACTTTATTTCTGGTCTTTTTTTTTTTTTAATCTTAAGAACAGGTAGTTAGTATGTCTATATGTTGTATGAACACAGTGCTCTCCGTAGACTCCTTTATGAGAAGTACTTATTCTTACCTATCTCATTTCTGTATCTGCCTTAAGCACTAGGGTCCCTAGAAATGCATGGGTGTACATATGGTATATAGCAGTTTTCTTACATTATATGGGAACTTCATAATACCTTGGGAAATTCAAGCTTTTGCTGAGAGCCTGTTAATCCTTTGTGTCATTGCAGTGCATGGCTGTGCTCCCTCTTTATTAGCTTCCCACACAAGTCTACAGCTTTACTTCACTTTTCCCAAAGGCTTTCAACAAAGTTAATTTAATTACCACTTCACCCCCTTTTCTTATTTACATGCAAATAAAAAAAATCCCCAGTTGTCAGAAATTGCAGCTATAGAAGTTTATAAGACCATGAGATCCTTGCAGTTCGTCACAGTGGTAAGAAAGGCTCACCCTTGGTAATACATCTTGGGAGAAAAACTCCATAAGCTTCTAGAAGTAATGTTAGAAGGTCGTGGAAGCTGCTATCTGCTTGAAGCTCACATAGCCTACACTGTCTGAGATCGTCTCATTTAGTAAAGTAGATAATTTTGTATTGTGTTTTTCTGGAAACATTGTTAATGCTTCCGAGGCCATTCTATCAGAACAGAAAAAACTCTGAGGTTTTGGCAATGCTGCTTTAAAAAAGAACCCTGAGGGTCTGACAAAGGAAAGGAAAATATATGTGTGTATGATATAGAGAGATATATATATGTATAACTAGAGGAGAAATGTTTTTCTAACATTTGGAGGTTAGAGGGATTGATATTCAGGAATATCTTAAGAGGTGCTACATATTTATTCTGGTAGTAACTATTTTGCAGTCATAAGGAGTTCTAGATACTATCTATCCCATAACAGCAGCAAAGGAACTGTAGGTCAGCTGCAGGAAGGAGGTGGAGCATTTGTGAGCACCAAGCCAACCTCAGTTCTAGTCTGGTCTAAGACCAAATCCTCACCAAAGTTAATGTGTAGCATTTTTCCATTAAAGATCCTTTCTGGCTTGAAACTTCCCCTTTGTTGGAAGCTCCTCTGCCATGAAAAGATACAAGTCTTTATATTGTCCTGGAGCCAGGATGGAGGGCGTACAGATTGTATGTGGAAGGCTCTGGACTTAAAAAATTTCATGAGAGCCTGCAATTTTTGCATTATGAATCTTGCACTCTTTTCATATTGAATAATCCTCTGGATCGCTGCTGTGGGTATCCCTCTTTGGGGGAAACCAAACTTACCTTTTCTTTATGGCTCCGAAAACTTTTCCTAGGTAAATTTCTGTGGGAGGAGGGGTTGATCTGACCCTCACTTTAAAAGCAGAGCTATCAGAAAGGGAGAGTAGTTGTCTCTAGCATCTTAACAGATCTCATTAGTTTGCAACCAATTTTTTTGCCTTATCCAAGCTCTCACTTCCATCTGCCATCAGCTCGCTAGCTTGCAGTGCCATCTGCCCAGCAAGTCTGATTTATATCTTCTCTGCTCCAATGGCTCGCCGCTTGTTTCAAAATGTTCCCATGACTCCATGTCCTCCAGAACTCTATGAGTAAGTTTCCAGAGAAATTACAGGCTGGGATGACTGGGTGGTGTGATGTTTCTAACCATGTGACTCCACTCGGTCATGTTAGGCTGTTAAAGCAACTGATCTGGACTCCTTTCTGTTGTGAGTATTTTCAAGTAATCCCTGAATACAGTACAGAGAATATTTAAACTACTTGCTGTGAATTAGAAATGTCTTGGAATATATTTCCATTAGTTTTCTGATACTAGTCAGTGAGCTGCCTTGAAACTGGAAGAGTCGGTGGGTTTTCAGTCCATCGGTTTGTCGACCATGGACAGTTCATGAGCTACACTGATTTTAAGTAGCTGGGGATTTGGTTCAAGTGTGCTTCTCCCATTGTTATCAGTGGGTAAAGATGAATTGTGAGTTGGGGGAAAGGCAGGGGTTAGCATTTCTTTCTGAGCCATGCTGCCTTTTTACTTTAGAATTAAAAGGCACGTTGTAGCAATGCTTTCTGTTCTTGCAGTGAGAGAGAAAGTATCAGTCCTCTAGAGTGAAATAAAGCGTGTTTCCCTGCAGCATGTGTATAACCGAGTTCTGATTCAGGAACAAAAGTCATTAAGTCTGTGTATATTTTACACAGTTATAACATTGTGGACTCATGTAGGATGTGATGCATTGTAGAGAAACTACAGAAGTCTTAGACATTTTCGTTAACATACCATAAAGAGTACAAAAGCCTGTTACTTTTTCTACAAAAATCAATGATAGTGTTCTCACGGACTAGAGAAGACAGGACTGACCTTTCAAAGTAATTTTCCAAAAGGGTAGAAAAAGCTATTTCTTGTACATTTGTAGTAAAGACACTACAGGAAGCGTAGATTTCCATCAATTTTATTTAACATACACAATGCTTAGTTAAATGCATTATTCTCAATATGCTGGATTGATGTATGCTTTTTTTCTTAATCCTTATAGATATCTTAATATTTAAGATCATAAACTTTGTGTAATAAATGCTGATCTAGACATACTTTTGTTGCTGGTGGAATATGTAATTTTGTGCTGATGTAAATTTTCTTTAAACAATGTGATAACATGTATCTCTTTTAAACAGTATGCTCCTGGTTTTCCCTAGATCAAACTTGCATTTTGTACCAGGGATAAATGTCTTAGACTCCCACTTTTAAGGAGGTGGTATTAATAATTTCACTGTAACCCTTTGTTTCATGAACAGTCTAAATTGGTAAGCTCAGCATGACCTGCAGGTTCTCTTACTAAGCATTCGTACAGTACCTAGTACACAAGGACCATGGTCTTATTGAGGTAATACAGACAATAACTGTGTTATGTTATTTGCAAATATTCCCCACTAGCCTTTTGTGAGACTTGCTTTCTGCCTTGATGCATAGAAAATGTGCAGCTGTTGTAGTAGATAGATTTATTGATAGTGCATACATTTTGATTTAAAATGTTTCTTTACTCCAATGTCTTATGCCCTTAAAGACCAAAAAATTTACCAGCCTTAAATATCCTGTTCTTGCTTTGATCTAAAAAGAAATGAAAATGAGGAGAAGTTTAAGAAAAAATTTCTTAGTTGCTTTATGCATATAGTATTCACATCACATAGGTGCAATGCCCAGCGAATGTGTGTGTGTATATATGCACAGATGCACATATTTATGTAGTGGAAAGACTTACTAACCAGCTAGCATGTAGCTTATTTCTGTAGCCACTTGTCATATGCTTGTGGGGTTTTATTTGTTTTGGGTTGATTTTGGGTTGTTCCCCCCTCCCCGGTGTCTCTGGACTCACTCTTGTCCCTGTAGATGCTAAGTGGTAAACTTTATTGTGTTCTCACTTGTATGGTTTCTGTTTCCAAGGGGAGACATATGTGTGATAATTTAAAACCACTTTTAGTGGACTAGTTGAGGGCAAATGACAAATGTTTAATGGCAAGTTTTTCTTGTGTGCCCCCCAAGGTCTCCTAATCAGAATTCGCACCTAGATTTAGGTTGAACTTCTGACACACTTTGCCTGGCTTATTGATGTGGGTATTAAAAGGATTGGTAGGTAGATGTCATTGAAGTTAAGTGGAAAAAGTGTTTTGTTTATTTTTTTGTGAACCAGTTTAGGAAATGTGCTTAGTTCGAAGGCAGAATTTAAAAAATAACCAACCTCCCCTCTAAGCTGTTCATTTTCTAGCAGTGTATTAATACTGGCATCCAAAATAGTAGAAAGAAATGAGACAAACATCTCTCTGTGCTTTGGCTCAACCTGCCAGCAGCATCCCCTGGAGAGCTGAGAACAGAAAACGAACTCCAGGGTAATTTATCCATTTCCCCAGGTCTAGGTGCCAAGTTTGCAGGAAGTATGTTAACACACGGTAAATAAGTGTCTGACTAAAATGCCATTTAGAGATGTAGTAAACAAGGGCAAATGAAACAAAAAGAAATACTATTTAATATATTACTGTATATTCTTAAAGCTAATAAAAATGTTACTTGATATAATCTTTATTTCATACGACTCAGATTTATTTACTGTTGGGGTTGGTTCAGTTGAAGAACACTGTGGATAAGGACTTTTACAAACTAAGTCTTTGCTCTGAAACCAAGAAGCAGTCTTGAAACAAAAATCAAAATTTCTAAAACGTAGCAACTTTAGAACCAAATTTAACATTTGTGGACATAGGCCCTTACTTTCTTTGAATGGAATGAAACTCCCAGGTTGAATGCTCTGGAGTGCTAGACTAAGATGTAAAGTTTGCCATATTAGCCCAGCTCTAATATTTAGATGTCCAGTTGCCTGTATTTCAAACTACATTACCTAAGCATTTCTCAAATGTTAATGTAGCAATAATGCAACTTCTCTTTTTCTGTGACTGCAGACAACTCAGACAGACAGCAGCTGTGTAAATTACTGACCTGAGGTCAAAGAGAAAGTATGAGGTAGAACAAAGAATCAAATCCAGATACCTCAGTCCTGATCTAGGCTCCTGCAAAGATGATGTTTGAACAGAAGCTGAAGTTTGGACTAATACGACCTCCTGAGGTTCCATCCAACCTGAGTTTTCCTGTGATCTGGTGTGGAAACCAAATGAATTATATTTCACTCAGGACATATTTGAAATCTTGAACTGGGGATTTCAAAACCAAGTTAATGAGACTTAGGCCTGCAGATCTGTCTCACAATGTGGGATAATGTGTGTATTTAGATCTGTTCTTTGCTAGTATTACCATTCAGATAAACATTTTTGTGTGGAACTCTGCTCCATTTTCCGCTCAGAAAATTGTGCTGTTGGTATAAAAGCCGTGTTTAAATTTACCCATCCTTATCCATGGCACTTTCATTTTCACTCCTTGCTTTTACCTTATTGTTTGTGAGATGTCACTACGTACTGCAGTTGAGATGGAAAATACTGCTGTCTTGCTTTGTATCAGGCACAGTTTTTACCACATCTCACTTGACTGTTTTAGGAAGGGGGTTGAAAAGGCATTGTAAATCAGTCTGTGAGCATTAATCCATACTCTTGGGGTCGGCCTTGGACACAGTCTTTATGAGGTACTGAATTGTTTGATAGATGTTAAAACTCTGCATTCATTACTTCATCTCTGTGCTCTCAGTGTCTCTCAGTGTCAGTCCATAACTTGGACCACCAATGTGGAGGATTCAGGCAAAACTGGACAAGCACAGAACTGGGCTGCAGGGAAGTAGATTGTGAAAAGCACCTGGAGGTAGAAGGTGGTCACCAGAAGCTGCAAGAGGGGTAGAGAAACTTGGGGTTTGGAATTGGGTGGTAGTCTAAGATTATCCGGTCATGGAGCCTGGCGTTGGAGGATAGGTGAAAAGAATACAGTGAGTGAAGGGAGGCTGAGTTTGGATAATGAACTGTGGAAGAATCCTGAGCCTCAACTCTGTCTCTCTGAATCTTAGTGTTTGTTTTGAGGGTCAAAATGACTGATTTAAAAATACACTTAGGCACAGTGTGCAATTTTGTTACAGTAAATTAACTTTAAACTTTGTTCTGCTAATATTTCTGAGAACCCTCATAATTGAGTTATTTTTTTCAGAAGTTACAAAATTTTATTACACGTATCTATTACTGTATTAATTAATGCCAATGACTTTTTATAGAATAGATGTGGTTATCCACCTAGCAGGCTGAAAATATTCCGTGAACCTGCTGACAATTAAACTGGCATCACTCCTGTTGCACAGGAAGGCAAGACCTTCAGGCAATAAAGAGTGATGGTTTCCTTTAGTCTTTAAGGTTGACAGACGTTGAAGACATTATAGTAGAAAATGTAATAGCCTTAGAAACTGAGTCAAACTCATTCCTGCTGGGACTTTTCTGATAAGTTGAAGTACAGCAGAGCAGACACTTCAGGTAGAACGCAAGCTACAAGTATATGTGCTCGTTCAATTGTTTCCTTTTTTGCAACATTAAATTAAGAGTGTAATGTTAATGACAGGTACTGCATTAATGATCTTGAGGGAGTGACATTCTCTACCCATAATAGCGAACAGTGGCAAATGTGCCTTCCTGTGAGCAAGAAGATAATTTAGACTGTCTGCTCAGTTTCCGTACATAGTTGCTTGTTGGACTACTCTCAGAGATTGCCAAAACCTGATGAATTATTTTTCCCCTGCATATGATGCACTCATTTGTTCAGTGGGTTGAGGGTAATATGACTGAATCTATTGCACAGAGGTATTTAAACCTTTGAATAGCAAGATGTAAATGTTCGCAGATGGTGGGAAACATTTAAACTTTGGCAATGGTAAAGTTAAAATGGATGAAATTTATGTTTAGAAGCTCAAAGAGACTGAAATGGGGAAAATAGATTCCCCCCCATTTACTGTGAATCAGCATGTGCTTTGAATTTTGTGAGTTCCTAGCCCAAAACATAGACTCTCAAAGAGAGAGGCATTTGTTCCTTAGGGCTTCTGGGAGCATATCTGCACTGGTGTACACTCCCTTAACTCCACTATGTCATTACAGCTGTGACAGTTCACAGCAGCTGAGGTTCTGCCCTACAGATTTGTTGCTGGATGGTGAGATGCTGTTTCTGGTTTAGTTCTTTGGTGAGAATCTTCTCTCTTTAAAAACTTGTCATACCTTCATAAAGGTTGCATTCTTTGCCTGATTACATCACTCTTCTTTAAATCCCTCCACAGGATCTTTGGCTACTGTTTCCTAAAATTGTAAGGCTTTTTCTTACCTTCTTAAGCCTTTCACAAACCTGCCTCTTCCCTGTTGCTGCTAGCCTTTTTCTGCTTCCTTTACTTGCACTGAAACTTTGAGATGTTTCCAATGTCCATTTGCCTTTCCTTATTTTTATGTAGTCCCTTGCAGATCAGTATGTGAAAGAAACTATCTGGAATGTTATAATTCTCTCCTTTTTTGAATCTTACTTCATGAGCCATGAGTATTATGGTGCTCCCAGGGGACAGGCCAGCCGGGATTGGCTAGACAGGGAAGAAGTCAAAGCTAGCATATTAATTAGTCCTGCTTCAGTCATGCACAGAGGCTTTGCTAGTTGAGGGTGGAGGGAGAAGAGGAGGGTCCCTATAGAGCTATATATAGCATTGTCTGTTCTTGTTGTGAGATGCAGTGGCAGGCCCTAAGAGTGCCTAATGGAAATGCACAAGGAAAAAGAAGAAGAAGATTGAAAAAGGCAAAGTGACTTGCCCAAAGTCTGCAGAGAGGGTCAGTAGCTAAGCTGCTATTATCATTTTTCCTTCTCCTCCGCTTAGAGGGAGAAGGACTGATGGAGGAACCTTGGAACTTGCAGATCTTTTCAAGTTGCTCACACAAGGGGGTGAGGAGATGCCTGGCTGGCCCATCTGTGGGCCAGCTGCTATCCACAGAGAATGGAGACAAAAAACTGTGACTGGGGAAGTTGCAGATCTCTGCTGTGGTGATGGTTCTACAGCTGGGGAACGTTTTTTTTGGATCGCTGTGTGAGAGGGAGAGTATAATATACTAACACTCCTCTCCCATACCAGGGATAAAATGAGCACCTCTTGTTGCTTGCAGGTTGAAAAAGGAAAGAAAGAAAGAGTTCAGCAGTATTTTCTCATGTGTGAGCAAACCTGTGCTTGTGCCCGACTCTAAAGTTTTTGAATATTTGGGATTTTTTATTTGATTGAGGGGGTGGTGGATGAGGGGAGGCTTTGTCTTGGCCGTAACTGACTAGAGTGTGGAACAAGTACTTCAGATTTGAAGTTAATAAATTATGTTTTTTAATTCTGTAGGGGTTTACTATAGTTATTTGGTTGTCCAGGACTGATTAGTAACAGCACCTGATGGGAGAGTTCTTACTTGGAAAGACTATCTGGGATCATCTCCAGAACTGCTTTAATCTGTGGATATTCAGGGCAACTATGTTTAGTAAGTACTACTTAGGTAATTAAAGGTTGGAGCTGGGCTGCTTTCTCAGCAAGACCACAAACTGTTAAAGGGAAATTAGTCAACTTGGTTCATTGTTATTTATCTTCTGTATAGCACAGAGTCTGGACCCACTCAACTCAGAGTTTGATTTTTCTAATGTGTTACGGAGTACCGACAGTAGAAAAAATATTATTCTTCATGTAGTCTTGGAGGTAGCAAAACTAGCACAAATTGCTTATGTTGAAAGGAGTGTTTATAACTGTTTATGAAACAATCATGATATCCATTTTGCACTCTGGACTCAAATTTGCTTTAAAGAAAAAATTGCTGTCTGTCTAAAGAATAATTAAGCCCCTGCTAAATAACTACTTGTGAAATTCTCTTTACTTAGTAACTGTTTCACCAGCATGTACCCATAGATGTAGGTACAAGACCAATTTGCACATGTAAGAGAGATGTTACATTGAAAAAAGGAAAACAGCCGTCATCATACAAGCACTTCAGGGTCTTAAAACGTCCTATGTTTCTGTAAGCTCAGTGGCTTTTGAAATAGGTCACGTTTGGTGGAATGCATGAAATTATTTTCAGAATTTGTTTTAGTGAACACTTCCAAAAGTCAATGTTTTCTCCCCCATTCCAGCTCCTACGTGGTTGAATGCTATACAAATGCCACTAGCATTACTATTCTTCTGGGATGAGATTGCAGATGGGATGGGAATAGTGATGCATGTACTATATATGCTTCTTAATGAATAAAATTATCATCTTCACAACTAAAATTCTTCCCTTCCATGGAGTAAACGATTCCAAATATTTTGGTCCTACCACATTGCTGACTCCAGACTGGACTCTTACAGTCGGGCACTGCTGTGCGGCTTTGAGGAGGAGATATGGCACCTCTGCCAAATACATTTTGACAGGGGCCCAGCTGTGGTCTTTGGGTCAGTTCTGTCCTTCTCTGAAGGGTCTTCAGCTGTAAGAGTGTTGTGTTTTAACCCCAGCCAGAAATGAAGCACCACACAGCTGCTTGCTCACTCCTCTCCACTCAGTGGGATGGGGGAGAGAATCAGAAGAAAAAGTAAAACTCATGGGTTGAGATAAATACAGTTCCATGGCATGGAAAGGAAGAAAATAATAATGATAATAATAATGATAATATGACAATAATAAAATAACTGGAATATACAAAACAAGCAATGCACAATGCAATTGCTCACCACTCGCTGACCGATGCCCAGTTAGTTCCCAAGCAGCGATCCCCCCCAGGCCAACTCCCCCCAGTTTATATACTGGGCATGATGTCCCATGGTATGGAATACCCCTCTGGCCACTTTGGGTCAGCTGTCCTGGCTGTGTCCCCTCCTGACTTTCTTTTGTCCCTCCAGCCTTCTTGCTGGCTGGGCATGAGAAGCTGAAAAGTCCTTCACTTAGGATAAGCACTACTTAGAAACAACTGAAAACATCAGGGTGTGATCAACATTCTTCTCTCATCCTAAACCCAAACCACAACATTGTGCCAGCTACTAGGAAGACAATTAACTCTGTCCCAGCCGCAACCAGGACAGAGGGGCAGCACATCTGATAACTTGTGGAAGAGACGAGGACCTCCTGTATCCAAAGTGTAGAGCAGCAAATGGCTGTGCTGGACAACATTGGTTGTGTGCCTGTCTGTGCTAAGTTGCTTAGTCCTGTGACATCTCACTGTGCTCAGGCTGTAGTAGGGGGTGATACCTCATGATTCTGCAGTGCCTACAGACATGACCCCAAACTGACATCATGATCATTATTATAAAAAACAGATTATCATCTGTTTTGTATGGAAAACTAAGTTCAGTCACTGTACTAAGTGGAGAGAGGCTTTTCTTCATCTTGTTTGGAGTTTTTACAACAAAATCTTGCTTTTTGTGTTACAGATATGTTTGTCTTTTGTTTTAATGACCACTGTAATGTAGCACCTGAAGTTTGTGTTCAGTAGCTCTGTGCCTTGACATGAAATGTACAGGGCTGCATGATAACCTTATACACTGATCTTTACTGCGAGAGACCCAGATCCAGTGTTTCAGCATGGCATGGGGACCAGGAAATCCTCAATTCTAGCTGTGGCTGCAGTAGTGACTGCCCTTTATGATTTTCCCCTATATTCTTTCATGCCACAAGAAATATTTTTTTTTCTCCCAGGGAGCAAAAATTAATTGAACACTAGTGGGGAACCTAGATACCTTTATCCCTTCTACAAATATCATCTAGTTAGATTGGGCTCTGAACATGAAAAGCACCTTTATAATAGTAAGCCTTGTTCTCCACAGAGAATGAAGATGATCCTGGCTTTCCCAATGATAGATTTGCACCTACTTAGGTGCCTCGCTATATATTCTGATTTAGAGTGAGTTTAAATGTGGTGCAGCTTGTCACTGAGGCACCTGTTTCTTATCCTCAGATTATTCAGTTCATTGCCCTGATTATTTCTTTTTTTCCCCTGCAAAAATACCTTTGCTCCTTTTCTGCCTGTGAAATTTATCTTTAATATGGGAAAAACAAATGGATTGCTTGTTCTAAAACAGTGTATCAGATTACGCGTTTACAGGAGTAAAAATTCAAAGTTTTACAGTCATTATGTTCCCAATGAATGCATTTATATTCTGCTAGTAAATATATTTGTGTGTTCTTTTACAAGGGTAATTACTAAAAATTATCTTTCTCTTCTTTATGTAAATGGTGTAGCATATCCTTCAGTGACTTGCTATTTTAGTTGCATGATGACTTTATACACTTAATCTTGGAGAGGCAACTTGGATCGTATTATTTAACAGCCATGGATAAAAGCCTCTTGCAATTATGAGATTAACCAGAGTTACACTATGTTTTGATTCTTCCTGAAGTGTGATATGTGAACACACGTGTGCTTTGACTGGACATGTGTTTGACTTTATTTTCTCTCTTTTTTTTTTTTCCTTTTCCTTTTTCCTGTTTGCTTTAGAGAAAAATTCTGTTAGCTGAAAGATTTTGGTAGAATTTAAAAGGCTTAAATTCCATGGGTATTCATTCAGATGTTGCTATGAGTCCCAGGCAGCTTTACCACTACAAAATAGCAAAAAACAAGAACAGAAATTTGGCTTTACTGGCTTTTGAGCTGTATGGTATATGTTTTATGAGAAAATAATTCAGATCATTTGATTTCCTTTGAAACAAACTTGGGAAAGGAGTGTGCTTTTTCTCCCTTCCGGGAAAATGTTCACTCCTCAATATATGAAGATAGAAACACATAATTAAAGCTGTGAGAAAAATCATACTGTTGTGAGGTATTAATTGATGATAAAAATCTCTAAAATAATTTGTTGTTGTTGTTGTTCTTCCCTCCCCTCCCCTCCCCAGCTTACCAAAAGTTAATGCTAACTGTAAAATAGCTCTGGCTTTTTAGAGCATGATGCATCATTGTATTTATTTGTTCTTAACGAAAACATTTAGCTTTATGATGTAAAATTATTTTATGGGGGAATGTATCTGTTAATTCAGATACTTGACAACAGGACTAGGTTGGCTTTCATAAATCAGCACATCTCGTATTTCTTGATGTTGTGTAACAGCTATTGATGTGATGCTAGAATTTAACTTGAGAAAAAAGCTGATTAGTGTAAACCTCCCACATAGTGTTGAGGACAGGCTGGAGTGACATCTCAGCTAACGTGAAATGACCCACATAAACATGGTTGCACTTCAGTATTACAGAAATAATCCTGTCTCTCAAAGTTAGTCTAAATGTATGGCTAGATTTAGAGGTTCGTACTTATTTATTTTTGGTGTTTGGATTAATTTTTCATTTAATTGACTTTTTTTTTTGGTCCGCTTCTTGGAAATGGAGATTATTGAACGGAGTTTTACAGTTGATGTACTAGCATACAAACAGCAGTCCCTGGAGGGGATCATTTTTGCCTCAGGACAAAGCTGTCTAGAACTGGGAATTTGTTACAATACGCCATACTACAGTGCATTCACTTCAGTTTGAAGGGCAGAGTTTTAAGGATACTCATGGTGGATCTAATTCATGATTTCACTTGGCTCACTTGAACAAATGTTCTGATTTAGTACAGCATTTATGCACAACTTGAAAATTAAACATATAATTAACCTGAAGTTGAAGTAGTTGATGCTTTCTCAAACTGAGACATTTCCAATGCCTTGAGTATCCATTCAGAAGGGATCATTCATGTTTCAGCCTGTATTAAGGCAAAATGGGAACTTAGACTCATGCAGGAATCAAGGTTTTTGAGTTTGTTTTTTTCTTCAAAGGAATATTTTAGTGTTGTGGCCCCACTGGTCTCTCCTAAGCTACTGTTTATGTCAGTAGGACTTCTCCATACACAGTAAATGCAGTATTGGACTGCTTCATCTAGTGGAAGCTAGGATCTTGCTATTATTACCTGCAGATATTACCTGCATGCAGGTTCTCTGATTTACATCAGGGATAATACACTCTTAAGAAGCACTGCTACTTGAAATGGGGAATGGATATTTTATATGTCTTTGTCTATTATATTTACATGCTCTGTAAAGCTAGTGTGTGAGCTGACCACCTAATGACCTTTAAAAATGCAGCCTTTGGAGAGATGAAGAGGGATTTGTTAGTTGACAGATTTGTGTTAGCAAACTCCAGGTTATTTACGGAAGTCTGGAATTTTGTGCTCTTGGATTTAAAGAATACTATGTAATTCAGATCAAAGGCAAAGTAGTAAAATCTTAATTCCACTGAGAGAAATATCCTTTATTTTGGTGTTCTCAGAGACATTATTCTTAATTTGTGTTACTAATGCACCTTATAAAAGAGAAAAAAATTTAAAGTTTTCTCTTAATTCATTGTGAAACCATTCTTCTCTCACAGCAGGACTGTGTAGCTGTCTGTGAGGCTTAGTAGTCATTTTAAGCAGTGAAACTCTGTTCTGATATTAAATCATACAGAATCACAGAGTCTGCTGTCCGGTGTTTGTATTTCCTCCACTAATTACAAAGCAAAAACATTGACATGCTCAATTTTATCGTTAAAGTACTGAAATATCCCGGTGTCATTAAAATGATTAGAGAGTGTATAGGTAAGTAGGAGGAAGGAGGGGAGCCAAGGGAAAGGACATTTCAAAACTATTATTGTTGCTGTTCAGGAAGAGTGTTTAAATCAGTACAGATGGAAGACGTTAAACTGGGTTTCTGTGGACTTTTACAACCAACTTAAAATTCATGGGTTATACATCTGAAAAAGATCACAGTGAAACTAATTTGTCTGGTGGAAAGCGAAGTAGCCATTGCTTGAAGTGTTTCCCTCTAAGAGAGAGGGAGACGATGAAAATGAATTACCTCCAGGCAATCTTCTTGTGCTATCTTTTGCATAGAAGTACTTTGAATCATGGTAGATGACTTTGGGTGGTAAAACAGAAACTATAAATCTCTGTGCTTGAGGCTGTTGTCCTTGGCCTGTGGATAAGCACCAGATGATGTTAGCAAATGTTGCATGTGGTCCAAAAGCACTGTGTCCTCCTTAAAAATTAATTTCTTTACCTATTTCTTTGCATCCAAAGCTATGGAACTAATAGTGGCAGCTTAATAAAGCAAAATATTATTGTAGTGTGAGTTGTATCCCTGTCCATAGAAATTGTTTCTCTGACAGTGAAATAACTGGATATTTTACTAAAACCAAATTGATTCTGTTCTCATTAAAGATAGTAAGGAAAATTCCCTTGAACAGGAGAAGGAAATGGGGTGTAGAGATGGATTTTAAGAGCCTCAATACTTAGATATAGACAGATTCTCTATGAAATCTTTGGAGTAAATTTTCTCAATTCTCTGGACCTCAGTTAGAATTAGATGTCTTTGGCAATCTCGCTAAGTGCATCCTTAGGTACCTGGACATCTTGGTACTTAACAGTAGGGGAAAAGTTATCCTTTCTGCCATGTTTTAGAAGAACTGTATTTTCTCTGTGGAGTGCTGTAGATCTCTAACCCCAAATCATACCTGCAGCACTCCCAGTGAAGTCGGTGAGGACTTCTGAACAAAAAATGGGTTTTTGACAAGTACCTCAAGTAGGATTGGATGAGTTGCCCTCACTACAGAATGTTTCTCACTGAACACACGGAGCTGTTGAGGTAGGGGACAGTGAGGCAGCAGAGAGCAAAGGTCTCAGACTGTAGGAGAAAACTCACATTCAAAACTTAGCAGTTCTCATGGAGCAGGTTGGGAACTATGGAGCTGTTTTGCCTTGCTAGCAACACATTCTCACTCATTTTGGACCGAATTACTAGTAAATGTGAAAAGATGTGAAACTGTTATACTGTATGAATGAACTTCAGGTCTGTAGTTGAAATAGTTACAGTCTGTGTCTTCTTTTTTAGGGAGAGGTGGTGCTCTCTTGAATTAGTGGCCAGTGAGATGTGAGTGCACTAGTCTGCAAATGGAAGGATTTAGATTTAACTTTTTTTAATGCTAATGGCCATAGTAACTGTGGCTTGTGCTGAATTCAGTCTTACTGATATGTGTAAGGAGTACTTTGAGCATACCTAATTGATCTAGCCTCTCTAGGGCCTTTGGCAGATTTTAATGCTGTTTTACCCTGTTACTGGAGAGTAGTGTTGCTCAAGTAAAAGCTAGTTGACTCTTTTCCCAGATGAAGGTAGCTCTGTGCAGGTGAAATTGCCTAGGGAACCTGCAAGATAAACAGGGAGGTGCTGAATTCCTGCTTCCTCCAGGGATAGGTACCTGCTAGTGCAGACTTTCTGGATCGTTTCTTTAGACTTATTTACTCAAGTTCTGCATTAATTCTCTTTTAGATCTAAATTTGGTGATTCTGATCTAATCTTCCATCTTTCAGGCCTCATTTATGGAGTTTGAGTAAAAAAAATACTTTTCTGTCTCACAAAAGTACAATGAATTTGCATGTGTTAGACTGAGATGCTATGCTACAGTAATGGAAGCTGCAGAGTACTACAGACAGTCATAACCACAGACTGCTGACACTAGGTAGTTATTGTCGTGGTTTAACCCCAGCCAGCAACTCAGCACCACGCAGCTGCTCGCTCACTTCCCCCCCACCCAGTGGGATGGG
>JAVKLA010000040.1:4626322-4639762 GCA_034782735.1 Sagittarius serpentarius
ATGGTTTAGTGGGGGACTTGTCAGTGCTAGGTTAAATGATTGGACTAGATGATCTTATAGGTCTTTTCCAATCTAGGTAAGTCTATGATTCTGTGATTCCTAACTCGGGATGTATTTTTTAAGGTTAAACATTCTTTCAACAGCTGTGATAAACACAATAGTACAGGTATATCGAGTGACCAGGTAGGTAGTAGAACAGAGCTGTTTCTATGTCCCTCATGACCATATTTTCTTCTCGCTTTTTTCCTTCTACCTAGTGAGTAGAGTTTGCAAACACTATTTACTCTTCTGTAGTATCTAGAGCTTTAAAAGGTTGTTCTTGTCTTGCAGAAATTAGCAATTTTAAAAGGCATAAATAATACCGACTAATAACTTTCTGTGCCACATTAAAAAAAAATTAGTAGTCTTGCAGATAATTTCTTTCTGATGACATGGGCATGAAAATTTTCTGTTTGAAATAGCTCCATGACAATATGAAGAAGCTCTGAATATTAAACAGAAAATATTTTGTAGATATGTAACAGGCAGTTGTGTGATTTAGTTGAGGCCATTGTTGCTATTTTGAAAACGTATTGGTCTGGGAAGTAGTCTACTATGTAACTGTCTTTTGATTCTAGATATGGGCCTTCTCTGCTCATTGGGACTGCCTTAGGGCCCAATTCAAAAAAGCTTCTAGGTATTATTTAAGCTACTGACGTGCAAATTTAAGTGCTTTGTTGAAATGGTGTAATAAAGAAATGCAAGCATAAAAGTTATACACTGGTGTTTATACTCAACTTTTTATCACAGAAAATTACCATTAGATTATTAGTTCCTTCTGTCTATGCAGCTCAAAATACTGTAGAAGTTGTAACAAAGTCAGTCAAACTCTTCGTTTTGCTGTAGGTTGGCACAATGAGTATAACACGTTTGTCTTCTGGGGAATGGCAATGCATTTCAGACACTCTTTCAGAAAATATTAAAATTGCTATACTATATCTGAGGACCACTTAGTTGCGTTTATTGACCAGATTATGTGTAAAGTGTTGGCTCTTCTATTGCAGTGGTCAAGGATTTCTCCATCTAAGCAGAATTTTTTAAATCTACTCAGTTTCATGAATCAAACTTTCCTTGGCATTCAGTATACCAAAGCCACTGGAACCAAAGAATTAAAGCTGAGACAGAACTCTTCTTGCTGCTCTCCACATGTCTAGGGGTTACAATTATATACAGTGCCTTCAGCATTAGATGGTGTCTGTCTGGTGTTGTTTCTCTCATGCCTATTGGAAAGAACCTGGCGTTCATAGTCTATGAAATTTGGTCTGTTTTATATTGAATCAAAGCTGCATTTGCTACAGTCAGCCAGGATTTAGTGTGGATTTTTATTTCATGACTTAAAGTTTAGGACAGAGGTGGTGGTGCTGTTGAGGTTTTAAGATGAAACTGACTTTGTAACTAAGGAACATTACAGATTTATTTTGTTGTCTTACCACTAGCTTTACCACTGTTCACCACACTGTGGCTCTCACTCATTTGGTTGTACGTAGTAATTGAGGTACGTAAGCATTTTGTGCTAGGAAACAGCTTGATTTTTAGTGTTAGTAGAATGCTGGTACTCTAATAGTGATAAGGAGTAATGCTGGTCTCTTTAATACATGTTCTCTTTGCAATTAGAGGTATTTTTAATGTCTAGAATAACCTGGGGTTCAGTGCTGTCAGTATGCCCAGCTCTTACTAAAAAGCTTAACTCTTTTAAATCCATGAGTATCTTGTTTAGGTGTTCTAGTAGCTGTTCAAGCTTACATATTTCTCTCTCTAGCCCATAAGTACTTCTGTATGTGGTCTCTTCATAGTAGTGCCTAGTTCTCACTGAACACTCGGGAATTAATTAAAGAGAGTTCCTGTACATGCAGCTGAAGAGACTGGAAAGAGTGTCAATGCATGAGGAGTGAAGAGCAGGAGCACCTATTGCTCTTTTAAATTCACTCATTTAAAGGACCTTGTCACAACATGTAAATACCATGTTTATTTGTTTTTTTTTTCATTTTGAAATACTATTAATTCCAGTTTTTTTCAGAAGTCATTTGTCACTGCTTTCATCCTTCGGGATCCCTCAGGTGTCTGTCATGGATAGTCTTTTTTCTTTTCACTCTTTCACTGCCATCTTTGTGGCAGTGACTCTCACACCTTTCTTTTTGAATTGTCCTCTGACTGTCACCAAAACCAAGCTGCTCCTAAGCCATCTCTTCTCCAAATGCATTGGAAAGTTCCCTTTTGTTAACTCAGGCTGTCAGCGTTGGTGAGATCTTGCGAGAGAGCCAGCTTATGGCTTCATCTCGTATGGCTTGTAGCCAAACACATTTTCTTTTTTAACATTATTATTAGGTAACAATAAGGAATGTGTGTGTGGGTACACACACCACCAGCCATGTTTGGAAATGTCTGTTTGGAAAGGCCTAGTCCTCAGCAAATCTGTGGTTCTTCTTTTTACCCACTCTCCCAGCCTTTTTTTCCCACTCTCTTTTTTTCTCACCAATGTAGATAGTAGCGCTGAGTTGCTGAATGTGGCCATTTCTCCGTTATGTCTAAATTTTATCTTTCCTTTCATGCCCAGTATGCGTTCCTCCTGTATTCCTCCTGGCTCTGATACCATTCATGCATACAACTTCAGTACTCTTATTTTCAGATATGGAAAACAGCTAAAACGTGTAAACAAAAGTCACCTGTTGTATGTGCATCTTTTTGATTCGTATGCGTATTAGTAATGAGTAAATGCTAATTCAGATAGAGTTTTTTTCCTCTTGACATTGAAATCCTCACTTTTTAAATGTTCTTGTTCTTCTCGATATAGAGAAGTTTGCTAATGATGTATAATGTACCCTATGGCTTCATTTTCCTTAGTAAAATTATTCCTCTTTGTGTGTTTGATGGCAGAATTTGACCCTTTATTAAAAATAAGATCTTTTAAAATGTGCCATTATCACACCAGCCTGAGATGACTGAATATACATAGGAGTTCCTTGGATTCAGCTGTTTTCTTCAATTTTCACAACATGGATTCACAGCAGTATAAACTGTTCTGCAATTCTGACATTTGAGCGGTGCAGCTGGGGTTCAACACCTCACCAGCAGCTCAACAGGGATCATATGGTAAGCATCAGCTCTTCATTTCAAGGGAAGATGCAAGTCATTGCCTCTTTCCAGCCTTAGTCACTGCAACCATTTCACTGTGGTTAGCCTCTGTATCTGAACGGCAAATCGGAGACAGTTGTCCAGCTGAGGGAGGGTTTTCAGGGTGTTCTGAAAAGATGTGGTGTAGGATCTTGCTTTCACTAAACAGGTTGCAGCAGTTGTTTACCTCTGCGTAGAATACCAAGGATTAGCATCAATCTTGCTTGTTGTCACTTTGTGCTTTAATAGTACTGGTGCGGGCACATAAGCCCAACAATTTCCCTTGTGAAACAATGAAGAAAAATGCAGATAAAGTTACCTGCTTCATGTATATAAGACGTGGGTGACTATTATTTTACCTAAATAAGAAGTGAATTAATTTGCTGCAGTTGGTACTTGCTTTATGTTTGTACAGTGATGTCTAAGTATGGGTCTGCAACTAAGATATCCCGGTGTAACAGGATTTTACAACACTAAAATATAATACTGTTTGTATCTGCAATATGTAGACATACTACATTAGCCACCAAGAACCCTTGTCAGGAATAGAACCTGCTTTTTACAAACATTTATGGAGATGAGCTTGTGCCTGCTTCTGTGACTCAAGGACACAGGAACACTCGTCCCTGACCAAAGCAGCCCATCATCTTTTTTTCTTGTTACAGAACTGAATGCCTCAATGTCCATATGCTTATCAGCAATTTGAAATAATATATTACATAAGCTGTTGAAAATCTTGCAGTTTTGTATCTTATCATGTCTTAAGTAGTAATGATGTAGAACTGTACCCTGGGATATGAGATTCTTACCCAATATAAACAAGTATAACTGTCCTGAAGTCTTTGAAAAGTTAGCACTTTCATCCAGCAGGAAATGGAAATCACAAGGAAGTCTATGATAATTTCACAGTAAAAAGCAAATGAAAGTTTTAACAGTGAGCATAATTCAGCTTCAAAAAAGATTACTTAGCGACATAATGTATTGTCTTTAAATCCAGAGTGGGTTTATGGACAAATGATTATGTGGGGTTTCTTGGCATAACCTGTCCTGCAGTAGGTCAAATAGAAGATTAAGATACCTGATCAGAAAGGTCCTTTCTAGCTTCAAAATATGCAGATCTATGAAAACTGATTGGAAAAGAGGAAAAAGCATTTGCTGTGATAGAAACTTACGCTGGGATATCACCTCACTGATTTTTGCATGTGTTTGAGAACTTGATATGAAATATTCAGAGGACAAACAATATTGTATTTCTGATTTGAACATTGGGAGAACACTGAAGAAATGATCCCCTGTCAAGTGGACCATTTAAAAGAAACCACACCAGTTGCTCTTTGACAGAATAGTAGTTAGCATTTAGAAACTGGATGTTAAAAAAAATCTTTTCCAACTTGTGAAAGATGATCACTGCTTGATATTTTGTCTTTTTTTCTAGTTTTTGACTTGGTTCTTAGGAAATGGGAAAACACACTGAAATTAAATTTAAGAGTAACTGAGAAAATGGGCACCCTGCCTCTTCATTTTTGGGGACTGCAGATGTTCAGATTCTTGGACATATGACCATATGAGTTCCCAAGGACCAGGAGGTTTCCCTAAACCTATTTTTGCACATATTTGGTCTTACTAGGTAAGTATTTAGATTCTGGTGATAGCTAAGTAGAATGGAGGTCATCATTTAAACCACTTTTCTGGCAGTTTGTACTATTTTTGGTAAAAAAGCATTATTGCGTTTTTATGGTAACTTTGAAGGTATGTTTGATAAACTGTTAGGCATGAAAGTTTAGATTTAGAAAAATTATACTATAGTTGGAATAATGATATACATTATTCATTAGTACAAGTCCAAAAGCACTTGATCTTTCCTTTTCTCTCTTTTTTTTCTTTTTTGCTTTGTATTTGGATGAATCACATGTGACACACCAAAAGAGAAATTAGAAATTTCCAAGGCAAATTGGATTTTACATAAGAGGTGAAAGGTTCTTGTCAGCTTACTTTATCAAAAGCATAGACCTAATTAGTTTTTCAGGATACTGACAAGGGGTTAAAGATACTTTGCTCACTTAATTTTCTTGCAGAGGGAGTAGTTTCTTTGAAAATGATTTTTGAAATTGCCTGATATTGTTTTACCTAATTTAATTGCTGGCAGTTGATGATGTTCTGGTGATGCATACTTTCAACCTCAAAGAAAAGAAGCTGAAAAAATAAGCACAGACTGGTCCTAAGGGAAACTTTAATGACTTATATACACGTAAAATGAGAAATGAAGGGGATAAGCAAACAGCAAAATGAACTTTCAATTGCCACTTGAGCATTGTGTGTATTTGTGACTAACATTCATGCTTTTTCTTCTATTGAAACATACCCCTCTGTATTTCAGAAGAACTTGGCAGGTGGTGTCTTTTGGGTAGCAGATCTTCAAAATTTAAAATGTAATAAAGGAAATTTACTGGTTCCTTTAGGCTGTTTCAGCTTGAGTGACAGTGTTAATACTCAGTCTCTTTTTAGGGGGTTATCTTACAGGACAATGGGTGATGTGTGTGCACAAGCTTTTTGCATGCAGACTCAGAACTTATGGAAGTGATTTAGCTTATCAGATTCCTTTTTGTAATTGCATTGCAATTACAAAAATACTATTTAAAAATTGCCAAAAGTGCCTGGCAGAATTTGAGAGGTAATTAGAAACTTAGCAAGCTTTTGATTGTAAAGAAAGGCCTGCCTGCAAGTTGCTTGGACTTTATCCAAACTCGTGACAATGACATAACAAGAATGTAGATGATATTACTGCTGAGTGTTTTAGAAAGCAGCTGCGTCCATCCTTCAGTGTTAGTTTCACCTTTTCTTTTGTACACATTTATAGTGAGATATGCCAGCTTATTCGTGAAAATTGTGTCATGATTTGTTGTCAGGAATGCTCTTCCCTTTGCAGACTGGAGGACAGTGGATTACTGTCTACACAAAAATCAGTGTTACAGAATATCTAGACACCAGAATTTGGCAGGATTAAATAACATTTCTATGTTCTGTTCTAAATTTCAGCACTTTTGTGTGACTAAACAGATGCTGGCTTGTTCCATACCCAGCCAGTGATGCATCTCCCTCCCAGTAGCCTGGGACAAAAAATAAACACAAGCACTCTAATACCTGCGCATTAAAGAGAATCGGTGTAGCTAAGCACACCAACTCATTTCTTGTCTCTGGCAGGAGAAAGGTCTGGCTGATGGAGTAGAGGCTTTTGGGGCAGATTTTCTGCAAATCTATACCAGTTCACATTCTATTGGATTTCATGCAATTATTCTTAATTTATGACAGCACAAGAGGTAAATAGGGCCTTTTGCTTTTTGGATAATATGTGTCATACACTGTTTTCTTTTTTAGCAGAGAAAGGTAAGGGGAAATGGAACACTTTATAAAGCAATGCATAGGGTGCCTGTGACCCAGATACACAGACATTTTACAGTGTTCCAGACATGCTTTGCTGAAGGCTGTCTATCCTAATATTGATAGAATAATGAAAGAATAATTTGCCAAGCAGCTAAGCATGTAAACAGCTAAGCACAGCGCAATTAAGTGTGCTGTGTAGTCCTCTGTGTAATCTCAGCAGAATGGCCCTTCATCACCTGATAGAAAGATCTTCTCTCATAGGATTTGAGGGGTCATGCTGCTTTGTATCTTGGTCTTTGCTAATCCACCTTATGTTTGCACATTGAGATTTCCCATTCTTCTGCTTGAAACAGTTAAAGTTAAATTTCTAAGAAGATAGTGGTATGTTTTCTTGCTTACTTGATAGTCATCATGATGTGGGAAGTCATGGGGTTTACCAACAGCATATTTTGTTCATTAAAAGTAAACTATTAGTCTTGTAACTGGAATTTTGAGCCACTTCTGCATCAAATATTGTTCAGAAATCTGATTAGATATGAATTATGTCTTCCAAAACAAATCATTTAAAATGAAAAAGAAAATGAAAAGCACCGAAAGTATGTTATAGTGATGAATTCTGCACTGGTTGACAGGGGTTGATGGGTAAATTAGATGACTTGGTAGGTTTTGTCCACTTATAATTTGTATCCATAGCAAGCCACATGAGGTGGTGCTGTAATACATAAGCTTTGCAATTCTTATTCCTAGCAAGTTAATGTTTTCTTGGGAAGGTAAACCGTGTATTGGCACTTTATTTTTTATTCCATATTCCCTCAAAAGGGAATAGTATAAGCAGTAAGGGACTCCTCTTGAGCCTTGATCTTATATTAGAGATTATTCTTGAAACATAGTTATTGGGCTGAGATTTCTGATAGAATAGATTTCTTAACATTCAGTTTGACTACCTCATTTTGCAAGTGGTATATTTGGTTTGAATACATATTTTAAGTTTAGCATATATTAGCTATTAATAGAAACTATTTCTTCTCCTCTTCTAAGCACCTAGAAAGTGCTGGAAGGTCTGCCTTTGGCCTTGTATTAGATAGCCATAGAAACTTCAGAAAGCTGCATCATATGCAGCCAGGTAGTACTAATCACACCCTTTATGACTGGAAAAGTTTTCCAGCATTCTGTTTATTTTATCTTCAACCCGCAAAAATTCTGCAAGTCTCTGATTCATTACATACAGTGCTAGGATCTGAACTCTTAGACTGTCAATATGGCAGCTTTTCAGCTGGAAATAATTTTTCTGTCTTACATAACATTTGCAATTAGATTCTACTGTAATTGGCATGGTAGGAATGTTTAAGTTGGTTATTTTACTTGAAAACATTCAAAGTAGAGTCTTAATGGAATTTCTTGTTAGATCCACTGAGTGTAGTATCTCTTACATTACACTGCACATAGAAACGAGGATTTTAGACATTTTCCTGCTAGTATCATGGAATCTCAACTTCCTAGCTGAAATTTTCACAGTTGATTAAGGGATTTGGATACACAATTTCAATAAAATCAAAATAGGACATCTAGTCATCTTTGAAAACTTGCATCTTCATTCTTTTGCTACTGAGTATTCCTCTTTTGTGCTGCGGGTTTGTAAGACCAAGAATGATGCTTCTGGCTTCTTAATTGCTTCCTTTTGTTGTAGGGGATAAAAGCTGTTTATCTCAGTCCTTCTGTATCCTGTTGTGACCAGTGTTACCTTAAGATAACTGATTTTGAGAACATGTTCCCTCTTGTATTTTTGTTATTTCTAGGGGTCTGTAAGTTTACAAGATGCCAAACAGGATACCTAGAAAGATACTTTATCACAACTGAAAAAAATCCCTAGCTTTCAACAGGAAGCACAGCCCCAGACCCTGGCTTAATATAGCATGTGTTAATGTCTATCCTTATTTAAGAAAGCATGTTTACCCATGCTTTAAGGTGCTTCCCTAGATTAGGGCCTAAAATAAAATGTGGGAAAGTGACTGAGATGCAGGAAGGTCCTGCCAAGTGCTGGACGTGAGACAGGAAGGCTATGGATTAGAAGTGCAATTTGAAAAGGGCTGAGAGCAAGCTTGGTGCAAAGAGAGTGGGAGGCTGAGGTAAGCATGGGTGGCAAGATGGAAATTTGAAGCTCAGAGCTGAAGTGGCAGCAAATAGTCAGGCTGGGTAATTACTCAGAAATAGGCATCTATGATCATGATGCTTAGACTTTGCTTGGGGCACCTGCACTTGAATAAATCAGCCAGATGGTGCTTCTGCACCTCCAGTCAGAGAAACATAGGGCTGGAAGAAAAATTTTGGATCATCTAGATTCATTCTCCTTTGGGACAGAACTGGAACAAACACTCATATTGCAGATTCAGGTCTTAAAACTCCCACTCTTAATACCTTCTGTTCTGTCTCTGTCTTCCCACTGCCCGCCCCAAGTTTTTTTTGAGTCGGTGTTACAGTGGAATTTAGGGTCTGTTTCTTTGTAAACATAATTGCAAGATTTCTAATAGTTAGAACTTTGAAAGTGGTACTTGATGGTCTTTAAAAATTTACATCCTACCCCTAATGCTGTGTTCTTCCTTTCATATTTTGATACAGAGTTGCTTTTAAGTATGGCTGTTCAGCACAACACTGTCTCTGGTAACCCATTATATTGCTTGCTTTGTGTTTTAGTAAAAGCTAAAGAGTGTAAATTATTTTACATCGAACTCAATTTGATCTCAGCTGATTAAATTCTTCTTTTTCCATTTTCCCTTCTTCAAGACTGTTACATAATTTATATGGTTGAATGGGAGAGGGAAGATGTGTTAGTGATTGAGTTAAGTGAGGGTTTACTTGTACATGGTAGCACAGGTGTTTCAAACCTAGGCTAACATGCTATTTTACCTGGTTATGCAATTCAGAGAAGTCCAAGTAGAAGAGGATGCTTCCAGTTCATTCAGCTCCGTTTTTTGCTCAGTGTGGTCAGAGTCTGCTTCAACTCACCTGATAAAAAGCAGTATTGCTTTTGCTGCTGCAGTTCAGTGATTCTTTTTGCTAGTGGAAAGGCAGATGCTAACAGGATAAGATACTCTCAGAGTTCATAGTGTTTAACACTTCAATGCTACATTTCATGCTTTGTCTAAAATTGTTTTCTCAGAGACCACAATGGCTATTTTGTGCCTCTGCACATCATGTACTCACATTACAGTGTGTTTTTTTCCTGTGCTGAATTTCTATTTAAGAAAAAGGCAAAATCTTGAGACCATTATGTTTGGTATCACTGGAGTATTTCCAGCAAAATCACCAAAAGAATACGCACACATAAGCATATATAGACACATATATCAAAAGCAGAAGAACACAGCTAGCTCATGTCTGTTTGATATTGTTAACTAAGCTTTTACAGGGACAAAGATATGTGTAAAATAGCAAGTCCAACTAACAAATATCTAAATGATCCAGGTCTTCTACATCTCAGTAGATGTCTTGAAATTATATTCTTTATTCTTACTGGAAAGTTTAAGTCTGATAACAAGGAAAGTAGTTTTTTAGCTTGCCATTTAATGTAGATACTGTTATTTACCAAATCTTCAGTTGTAAAACTTTTTTGTATCCCAATCATCAGAAGAGACAAAATGGTGAGAACGGAAACACGTGGTCTGAACACAAGTGGTTTATTCAAGGTCATGTGTCAGGGTATTGCCTGAGTTCAGAATAGAATAGTAGCTTAACTGTTATAGTTTATTAATTAATACTGTTCAAGTGTCAGCCTAAAAGTAATTTAGATTTTTGGCAGAGAAAAGATTCTTAAATCTAAAGAAAAATTATGTTGAGTTGGGCCAAAATGTGCAGTCATTTTTCAGGGAAAAGCTACCAGGAAAATAATTGGGTTTAAGTAAATACTGCTGGGTTTCTTTTACTTTGTTTTAGAGTTCAGTATTGCAAGTTACTGAAGTCTTGCAGATTACCTGCCCTGAACTGCAAGTTTTACCTGACTGAAGGTGTTCGATCAGGCTCTTTGTATGTTATTTATTTTTGTGGGTTCTTTGATGGGAATTACAGTTTGACCGTTTTGGTTAAAATGTTTTGAACATCTGTGGTTCCCACAGGTTCACTCCTAATGAAGTATGTGGGGCAACTGCCATTTGTTTGCGTGTCCATCTCCTTAGGGAGATCACTGGGACAGTTCTTGATCTGTCTGTATGCTTCCTCTCATACTACTGTTGCTACCTCTGTTTATTTATTCCCTGCTTTTGTCTTTGGTGTTGTGCTTTATTGGATATCTTCTGCTTTGCTCATAGTTTCCTTGGCCTCCTTTTTATTTTTCTTTTGACATAATTCATGTTTCTTCCTTCTGTTGTCTTCTCTTCTTTGTAACATCTTCAGCTCTGCTCTGATGGGTTCAATCATAACTTCTCTGATGGTAATTTACAACTACGTGTATCTGTGCCTGCTTCTCACACATTTTTCTGTTCTCAGATCTTGAACCTTCAGGCATTTCTACCTGGATGTCCTCATGTCTCATTAGCATATCCCTGAATGTTTAGTCAAAAGTGGTACATCATTTTGCCTCTCAGTAGTTATTCCTTACTGTGCATGTTTTGTGTAATTTCCCACTCCTCATTATATTTTCTGTACTTCTCTCCATATGCTCTGCAGTTGTTTCAGTCCTCCCTCTTAGCTCTTTGTGTCTTCATAAAAAGTCTTTGATTTCTTCCCTGTTACCTGCTATTTTTTCCTTAAAACCTTTTACTCTCATAGCAATTTCTTTATCAATAACCTCTTCATCCTGTGTAGTGTTGTCTATGATTTCTTTTTGGTTTTATGATGTTAACTGTTGTGCTTAGTTGTATTATTATGTACATACCTTTTACAAATAGTGTATATGTAATAATGAATTTTAAGAATTCTGTGAAGATAATCTACTACTTCAGCTTCTCCTAACAAGAAAAACATGCCATAATGATGGCATGACTTTTGTGTGAACTGATTTGCAGCTCTACTTCGTTGGATTTGAATTGTAGGAAATTGCTTGCAAAATTAAGCTATTATTTTGATTATTTTTAACATATACAGGCCTGTGATCTCACTTTCCTATCTCTAGGATGTCAGTATGGTAGCATTTAAAGGCTTGCTAGAAGTGCAGCTGGCATTTAAGCCAAATGCATGTAAACTGGCTTTGTGGAATCTCCTCTAAACACTTCCTTCCTGCAGTCTTAACCCAGAGCTATGCCAGGTGGGGTGTTTGGTTTTTTTTCAGGGAAAATTAAATATTTGATTGTGTATCAAATGTGCAGAGAAATGTGACTTTGTAAAGTCTGTGTGTGGTTTTTTTTTTCTGTAGGCATTAACATTATTCTGTATCCTATATCTAGTTTTGCTACAGTGCTCTTACTCTCACTACTTTTAACTGCTTTATTCATTGAAGGTTAGTCAATGTTCTGATGACTTTATGTGGTTGCACTTATTAGTAGGAAAAGATTCAACTCATCTTGTGATTGTTCACGTCAGTTATTCATGGGTACACTGTTCCTTCTTTAAATGTTAATTTTAGACAATTGCCACCCCCTCCTCAGCTTCTTCCAGCTGCCACTGACGATGCCACAGCCTGCTGGCACAGCTGTGCCAACCTCCTTTTCTCGGAAGCTGCACCTGCTTTTCGTTTTCAAACAAATTTCTCACTTGATGTGGTGGCAGAGGAGCCCTGTGGACAGTACCCCATCACTCCTCCTTGGCTGCAGCCTTCTCTGTCATTACTGTATATTGCTGGTATTTGTTAAGGTCTACAGTTATTACTGTATGTGTCAGAATCTGTCATTTCCTTACATTTTCACCATTCACAGTCCAGCCTTAAGTGTGGTGTGCCTCATCCAAACACCAGGGCAGACCTCTTCCACTGTGAAACACCATTTGTGTCTTTGAGTCCTCTGATGACCTCCTGTGGTCCAAATATTTCCACGAATAATGGAGTTTATTTCAGTCTGGCAATCACATTCCTAACTACCACTGCATCCCTTGAGTAAAAGGGATAAGGCTTAGCTTGGGATGTTACCAGTGTATGTTACTGTATATGGCTGGAATTCTTAATACTCGGACATTACCCTTGCTTTCTTAAGGAGCTATATTCCGATTGCTTTCTACAAGGAATTTGTCTTAGGTGTGGCAGCTCTTTTGGCATCACATTTTAAGAGAGTGCCTAAGTAATCCAGATCATGTCTATCCAGGGCTACCACTGGTTCACTGTGCAGTTAGCAGAGCATAGTGCCCGCAATGCCTAGATTACAAACCAGAATAAGGAGCCTGGTCTGATATAGATGTTCTGGTACTTTTCCCCATCAGCTGTGTAAAAAGCAGTACCTGGTGGTTCTGAATGTTTAGCAGAGCCTTTGTGCTAGCTTGGCTTTATTTTGTCTGTGGTGTTTTTATAGTAGCTGCATGAACTGGACTTCTGTTAACCTTACTTGTGTGAATCCATTAGAAAAGGGCATCAGTGCCATTGATTATAATTAATGGCTAAAATGTCAACATATGTTTCTCAATATTTAGGATTTGGTTTTGCCTACCGGTGATAATTCCTTATAATTATTTCTCAGTGTAAATAGTACTGTAGTCTAGTAAAATGTGGTTTTGCTGCTTAGTTACAGCTTGAACTGTCTTTGGTGAAATAAACTGCAAAGGCAAATATGTCTTTCCATGGTGACTTTTTTTAGATGAGATCATCACAGGAGCTTTATCAGAGTACTTGTGTAGGTACCTGACTCAAAAAGAAAAAAAAAGTCTAATTGAAATGAGACCAATACTAATAGTAACTTCTGTAACTGGTGGGCTAGATTTTTTGGTCCTGAGGGATAGGGGTCAGGCAAAGAGTACAGTCAAGACCCTGAATTTTAGGAAAGCAAACTTCCAGCT
>JAVKLA010000040.1:4641261-4728061 GCA_034782735.1 Sagittarius serpentarius
TCTACCACCTCTCTGGGCAACCTGTGCCAGTGTTTCACCACCCTCATTGTAAAAAATTTCTTCCTCATAACCAATCTAAATCTGCCTTCTTTTAGTTTAAAGCCATTTCCCCTAGTCCTGTTGTTACAGGCCGTGCTAAAAAGCTTTTCCCCATCTTTCTTATAGGCCCCCTTTAAGTATTGGAAGGCCGCAATAAGGCCTTCCTGGAGCCTTCTCCACGCTGAACAACCCCAAGTCTTTCAGCCTTTGAATGGTGCTCATCTGGTTATGTCCCCTGGTGTTTGTAACTGGTTTGCAAATTCTTGAATCCAAGTAAATTGAAATACACAGACAGGTCAGTCAGCTTGCTGCATTCATCAGCTACATTCAGCCAGGCTGCTGAAGGGAGGTACAAACAGTATGAGGCATTTTCATACATTTAGTCTTCCCTCTGACTGTGAAAGAGATTGGTATTACATGACACAGTGACACTATAACTTAATAGATTTAGTAATCCAAAATGGGCATATAAATAACTTTTGAAATGTTACGTCTGGCATTCTGGGCAGTTGAGAGATGATCGATCAGATCAGCAGTTTAAAGCCATGACTGCTGCTCTGCTCTCCTTACATCAGCTGAAAGCAGATGAAGTTTGTGGTGAGATTTTACTAACTTTTGAGTTCACATTCCTAGTCCACTGTCCTAGTCCACATTTCTTGTTTTTGTGACCACGCTGGTCTTTCAGCACCCTTCTGCTCCTGCAGCCGTATTCTATCAGATTTCTTACTATGATTCTGGCTCTGTTTTCTGGTGCACAGCAGGAATTCAAGCACCCACCTTATTTCTGCATGGCAGGTTTTTTTCACCTAACAGTTTGAGGCAAACCTGAATAGATATATGTATAGAGAATATAAACAGAATATATATATATTCTGTGTATTTCTAATATATATTAGGAAGGTGGGTTTTCCTCTTCAGTTCATCTAAACAAGTGATAGGAGAGCAAAAACAGTTTCTGAACTACCTGATGCAATGAGATGCAGCTGATAAAAGCTTTCTTTAAGAAAGAAGAGTATTGCAGTATTATTGCTATATGGGCAGGTGTGGAAGCATTCTGTATATTTTGAGGCTAGTTGTATCTTGTGTGGTCCTGCTGCATTGAGTGGCACTGTAAAGTATGATGTGAGTATCATGGGAGTCTAGCCTCATTCAGACCAGACTAGAAAAGATCCCTTGAATCAGCTATTTGGAACTACATGTATTTTGCTGGGCACCATCTTGGTGTGATGCTTCTTGAGATTATTTTAGATGGTGCTCCTAGAGATTTTTTTAATTTGCTGTATATGGTCTCAGAAAGTGCTTTATAATATATGTCTTAAATACCTGCTAGTGTTTGGTATGATTAGATGAGTATGTAATTTTCCTGCTTCTCCTCCTGTTAAGAATTTAGTGCACATATTAAACTGATTTTTTTTTTTTAGTTCCTTAGCTTTCAGACATTGATTCTTTTCCTACCATGTTCTGAGACTCTCCATAATTCCCTGTCTTCATTTATGTAGTTATCTCAGTGATATTTGTAGACCGATTGTTTCCCATGGGTGTCTTTCTGAGACTCTAGATAAATGTGCCTTTCTTGCCTCTCAAGGCCAGACAATGTAGTTTGGTGCCTGTTGAGCCAAGTGGAAGTGTCCATCAGCTACAAATACATTTCTGATGTGCTGATTTGGGATTTTCTGCTGAGGGTTACCCCATAGTCTGTGTGCATGCTGTGTAGTAAACCAGTGCAGAGTAAGTTGGAGAGAACTTTAGCTACCACTTTCATCAATTTGCTGGTCAGCCAATGAAGTTTGGAAATCAATTAAAATAAAATCTGCTAGCACTCTTTAAATTGTTTGCACTTCTGATGGCTGCTTTGGCATGAGAAGTGCTGTTCTCTGACTCGGATTCAGTGTACATGCACACGGGATTGTGACAGTGCGATGCTTGTTTTTAGGAAGCAACACTCCAAACTTAGAGCTGCACTGTTTTTGCAATAATGGAGAAATACCTGAGTTTAAGTGAACTAGCTGTGGTACCAGCAGCAGTGAAGCAGAAGCTCCAGCTATGACCTATACATCCAGACTTCCAGCTGGGCTTGTACCATATGTGCTGAAGTTTGTGTGATCGTATTACTGGTAGCTGACCTGGCTAGTTTAGAGATGTGTGTTGTATTAAACTATACATTCTTCTACGCTTAACTTCTGAAGTCTAAAAAAACACTGTAGTAATGTTTCATGATCGAGCTGTGACATCACTAAATCAATGTACCTTTTTTCCCTCTTCCTTTCCTTTTGTTAATTTCACTTCTGTGGCCTTTGGCCTTGTATGCAGCTTCATGTATGCACTGCTCAAAGTGAAGATTATGTCTCTCCTTCTTTATGTGAGTTGGTATGAGCTTCATTGCAACATTAATTTACAGATACTAAATAATCATGGAATAGGATTTCACGTGGACGAAGACAGTGTGAGAAGGACTGTAAATCTGGATTGTGGAATTATTGTAATGTTTATCTTTTTACCTTCCAGCAGTGGAGTTTCCTGCTGTAGGCCTCTATTCTGGATTAAGATCGCTTTTATTCTGGAATAATTACTATGCATTTAGGAAAAAAGTCACTTTCCCTCCCTCAAATCTTAAGTGCTGCTGAAGATGATGCTAAATATATGGAAGTCCCCAAATCTTTTAAGAAGCTGGGTTTTACTTACCAAATTTTACATCAAATGCGAGGCTGCTGAAGTATATAGTAGAAGCTAGGACTGAAAAGAGATTGTTCTTGAAGTACTCCAGTAGTATTTACAGCTCCTTATTGAATTTCTAGAATAAGGAGAAAATGTCCCAAGGGATATTATCTGGGGAAAAATAGCAAAGAACTGTGCAAATCTGCCATTTGAAAAATTATTTATGTAGTAAATGAATCATTACATAGGAGCTGAAGGGTTAAATCTTGGTTGCCTTAGATGGGATTACTTGTGTGGAAAAGGTGAAGTAGGCTTTAGCCTGTGGTATAAAAAACACGTTGGCATCGTTTTATATCATTGAGCAGAAACCGCATGCTGTAACGTGCATGTAGTTGTGACTTTGAGCTAAATCATATGAACTGAGGAGTAATGCTAGTAATCTTGTGTGCTCAGAAAGTGTAAATCTGTCCCTGCAAAATTGTGATGTTTGTTTAAAAGACAAACAAGAAGTCTGGGTCTCTTCTTTGTTTGTCTTCTAGGTTTTGTAAGTCTTCTAGATTTTTGGGCTTGCGCCTTCTTCTGCAAACACAAAGGCTAGAAGCAGATTTTTTGTTTCAAGTGAAAGCTGATGTTCTTACAACATTGCATGATTCCAGGACCATGGCTTCAGGAGAAGTAAAAAACAAATATGACATAGTTTACAGTGAAGTAATGAGAATTGTCTACACCATGTGAGCATGGCTCACAGGGAGAAACTGTTGTGCTTCTGTTTGTCCATGTGAAAATGAGTTTTTCAAAGCACCAAGGGGTACGTGAAACAAAAAATTATCCTAAATACTCGACTCCAAAACCTGATTTCATTATAGAGCCAGTGTTTTTTAAAACTGTTTGTTTTGAGAGCTTAATATGTGCAACTTGAAACAATTTTTCAAAATTCAGCTTCCTTCCAAAATAAAAGCAAAATTCAGAGAATTAATTAGCTGATCTCAGCTTGTGGCATCAACGGCCTGATTTTTGTAAGCATGGTGTCTGTGGTGAGCTGAGTTCCTTGAAAATCTTGACTTGCCTGTGCTGAACCCTCTTGGGAATCCTGGCTCCAGAAAGGTCACCTAATGAACAGCCTTGAGGGGCTTTCTCTGCCTTATTATTGTGTCTCTGTATTTTACCTGTTCTCTCTTGATTGATGGAGCTTTTTGGACAAAGCACAAGAAAACTCACTGTTGGAAACAATCCTGAAGTGGCAGGTGGTGGAATAAATGTTTGAGTAGGTCTTTTTACTGCTGCCTTCCAGCATTTTTCTTCTATATATGGAAAGAAAAACTTCCAAGTAAAGAAAGTTCAAACAATACCCATGCCTGACTTTATTTTATGCCTTTCTCTGTCTGTTCTCTGTAGGCCTGACTTAAAGTCTGCTGTTGCTCTGCTACCTCATGCCCATTTGTTTCTAGAAAACAAGTTTATTTAACTTAATCTTAGCATGGTAGAAGATATCTGTGGTTCTTGTGCTGTTTCAGCTTGGAGAATAACACAATTTTCCTGGATGGTTAAAATCCCTACTTGGATTGGGTATCAGAAAACCAGTAAAAATACATATATTTTAAATATTGAATTTAATTTCCTTTTCCATGCATTTGGGGAAAAAGAATGGTGTGTGCCAATACAGCTGCTTTTAAATGAGCCATACTGCAGCTTTTGCTGAAGTAGAAGGGATTCAAAAGCCTATTACTATGCATTAACAGTGCTGAAGAAACAATAGCACAGTTTCATCTAAAGTGCACTTCTGTTCTGAAAGATAGCTGCTCCGGCAGCTCTTGCAGTTGCTTGTTTCTTCCTTCTCAGTGTTTTCCACATGTAATCTGTTCAGCTTTCAGGTAACCTGGTAACTTTTCTAGCTACCAGCCGTTCAAACATAATCTGTCATCTGACTTTGATCAAATCAATTTTTGCCAGTCATTTTGCCGTTCGAATGTGGTTGTCACTTCTACTGACAATGTACCAGGCAGGAAATAGCCTCGTATTCCGTTTTACTTGAGGTCTATCTCCAGCAGGTATAAGGAGGTAGTAACACCCTATTGTATTGTATAAGAAGGCTAGGAAGAAGGAACTTGGCTGTATAGAAAAATACTTTTATAGTCAGTTTGCAAGCAGAGTTGTTCACTAAACAGTATCAGTGATATTTTCTAAGGAAAACTGTTATTTCCTGCCACTCCATCTATATCCATTCGTAAATGTGATTGTCTTTCATATTAGCTCTGTCACTGGTAGCCTGGTTTTCTTTTTGTCTTTGAAGGGCAGTTTTGATCCTATTGTTACATGGCATCAGTGTAATAATAATGCATCCCAGTTCTGAAATGGGTGACATCTGCCAAATGAGCTCTTCAGATGTTGTGGTGGTTTTGGCTGGGATAGAGTTAATGCTCTTCGTAGTAGCTAGTACAGGGCTATGTTTTGGATTCGTGCTGGAAACAATGTTGATAATGCAGGGGTGTTTTCCTTACTGCTGAGCAGGCTTACACAGAGCCAAGGCCTCTTCTGCTCCTCACCGCACCCCACCAGCGAGGAGGCTGGGAGTGCACAAGGAGTTGGGAGGGGAGACATCTGGGACAGCTGACCCCAATTGACCAAAGGGAAATTCCATACCATATGACATCATGCGTTTGTCTTCCCAACTATTATGCGTAATGGAGCCCTGCTTTCCTGGAGATGACTGAACACCTGCCTGCCGATGGCAAGTGGTGAATGAATTCCTTGTTTTGCTTTGCTTGTGTGCGTGGCTTTTGCTTTACCTATTAAACTGTCTTCATTTCAACCCATGAGTTTTCTCACTTTTACTGTTCTGATTCTCTCCCCCATCCCGACATGAGGGGAGTGAGTGAGCGGCTGTGTGGGGCTTAGTTGCTGGCTAGGGTTAAACCATGACAGATGTTCAGGGAGGAAGGTGACTTCAGCCTTGGGCCAGATTCACTTAACTGATCCATCTTGCTTGAATATGAAGCAGCAAAGAAAAGAGATTCTTCCAGCTATGAAATTCTGTAGTGTAGAGAAATCTGTCAAGGACAACCTTTGTGTTGGGTGTTCCCTGTACACCCGCTGAGTCGTTTTGGGAACAAAGGGGGAGGTAGTGGTCTACTCTGATTGTTGAGCTGTTCATCAGGCATAATACAGCAATGGTATATATAAAAGCAGCTCCAATGTATATGCAGTAACAAAACTAGGGAGTTATAACCCACCTTCTGTAAAAATGTCCTTCTTTTGTGCCAAATGGAATGTGTGGTTTCAAAGAGGCTTACTAGTCCACAGTGTCTTAGAATTATGTTACACTTTTCATCATCTTTTCAGTGAAGTGCTAAAGCTTACCTGGTTGATTTTCAAAGCCCTCTGGTATTGAAACCAGACTGTCATTTTCCCTGGCTATGCAGCTTACTAATAGATTTGTAGTGAAATCCCCTTGCAAACGTCATTGACGTTGCAGACAATGCAGCTTCTCCTTGGCAGCAGACTTCTGGCCTTATTGTGCAGAGGTGAAAAAACTGAGTATATGAATGGATAAGCTGAACAACTAGCATAAATACTTTCCATCCTTTAGTTCTGGAAGAGATTTCAAAGTCTGACTGGGAGCAAAAAAACCTCAAAACAAGACCTCATTGAGCTTGAGGTGATAATACCAAAAACTCATAGAAAGAAAGTGATGTTTGATTCTCTAGCCTGTTTGCAGCTGGAAGGCTTACCTGTGAAAAACATAAGGAATGATTTTTTCTGTCGGGATGAAAAAGTGCCTGACCTTTTAATAACTGTCCTTTCTTATTTGAGTCACAGTATTGGTAGTTAATCCAGTCACTATCCTTTTTCCAAAGCTTGTTTTCCTATCAGGTAGTGATCTTGCCAGGGACACCGCTTTCTATCTGTTTTTAAAAAGGACACAGCCAAGTTGAGTCCAAAACCCTTCATAGCCAGAGGGCTCCCTCCCGTGAAACAAGAGGCTGTTGAACATAGAAACCATCAACTTTCAGGAAGAAAAAAAGAGGGCAAGGTGAAGGGGAGAAGGGAGGTCGAATGTATGAAGCTCAAAGTGAGAAACCAGAGGGGAAGTCTGTGTACAAGACAGCAGTTTTCACTGGTGATGGATGTCTGTGGTTAATTCACAGAACAATCATGAGGTAGTACAATTTAAACCTGTTCACATTATTCCACAGTGATTATTCAGTCCTGAGTGGAAGATGAACCATATTATTCCTCCTAAGCTGGGAAATGACATGTCCGAATAAGCCTCACCAGTGCTGGACCCTGCTAGTGTTTGTACTGCTTTGGCAGCCTTGGCTCAAAGTGCTGTAAACACAGCTGAGGCAGTATGAGACAGTAAGTAAAAAGGGGGAGAATGTAAAAAATGTTCTAGTATCCTGGTTTAGGAATCTGAGGTGTAAAATGAAAGGGTTGGTGTCCTTGGGTGGGGTTTTGAAGAATACATGTGCACTTTGTGGAAAACCAGTACCATAATCACAGAAGATGTTAGCAGAGTTCAGAAATTTTGTGACTGGTCACTGAGACCAACAGCTTATTTTGCATAAGCACTGGAGAGCGGTCAAACAGAGGCAGATTAAGGGTACTGCACTACGCTGAATTCAGATCTTTCAATGTAAGTTGTTCTTAGACTGTAATAAAACTAGATGTTGGTAATTTCACCTCTGTTCAGCACTGATTTAGAAATGTTCATGTCCTCATTCTTAGTTGAGTGGACTTCAGTTTGATAGCTGTACTGAAATCCTGGATCACGGTAGAGGAGTTCCAGGAAGGTTCCAGCTGTCTCCTATGGAACTTCTGCTTTGCAGTAATAAGGTTGAGATACAGCTGTATGAAGGCATCAGGCAAGAGCTATCCATATGAGAAAACAATGTGAAATAACTGTTGTCAGAAAGAACAGAAAACTCATCATGAGGTTCTTGATCTCTAGCTCTTCAAAGGCAGTTTCTAGAGATTGTATCAGCTGGAGGCCAGGGAGAAAAAAAAAACAAAACATGATCCCAAACCTTGGGATCCTTTTCAGGGTTATCTTGAGGACATTAAAACCATTAACAGAAAGGCCAGTACACATCAAATACTGCACTTTGATATGCCGATGCATCCTCGTGTTGCAGTACTTGTGCATCCATGTGTCATCACTGACTCCCTAGATAAAGAGATGAGATTTCATCATGCCTTTCAGTTTTCTTTTCGCCGGCACATTATTGTTAATGTATTTTTATTTGATTGTTTGACATTGCCTTAATGAGTGCAAACACTTTTTTATAAAAGAGAAAAGAAACTAAATGTTAAGTCCAGGGTTTAATAAGGTATTAATGTTACTTTTTATTTTAGCTAATCCAGTCTTGTATAGATATTTTCATAATTTCATACTGATGGAAGGACAGTTTTGAAGGCTATTTCATTAATACATCATATTTTACAATACATATATTAAATGGATTTAATAGTTTAGAGTTGAGTCAGTTATTTGCTTCATAAGCTGCCAATTAACCATTGCACAGATAATCGCATTTGGCAGTCCTCTTTTGGTTGACCAATGCAAATTGAATTAACATACCACAGGGATAAAATTTGCTCATAATTCTACTGTTTTTGAGGTGAGGGCTATGGAGGAGGATGCTTACTGTGCCTCCTGCCATATGGTACTTTGCCTGCAAATAGAAATCTTGATCTTTGGCATTACACGGCATCACACTGATGCACAAAAGTCTCTCAAAGAAGTTGGGTGGTGTTTTGTATCATTTCATTGCACTTCATTTGGATGCTCTGTTGCTGTCCAGGTGGTATAATCCATGAAACCAGTTTACTAAAGAGTTATCTCTAAAGGAATTTCCTTGCAGAATTTTTCAAGTGAATGTGTGCATTTCTTGTATTGCCCATTCCTGATTTGCTTTAACACTGGTACCTAGATTAGTATCCAGCAGAAGCTGAACTGAGTGTTTGAGGGAAAATCCACATGTCATCCTGCTACAGAAAACTGGAAACAGCTGTCTAATGGGAATGGGATCTTAAAGCATTGTAATTCTTATTTTTTCTGGATGGCATCCAAGATTACCAGTGAATTGTTCTTTTTTTTTCTTCTTTGGTCCTTGTAAGATTTTTAAGTTACCAGCTTTCATGTATAAAAGCACTTGCTGAGTGTACCATTTTTCTCCACTGACAATTCAGAGTTAAGGGCATGTTGTGGTGTTAGAAAGAGTTATTTTAAAATTTGAGATTTATGTGATTTTTTTCTCATTAATTTAGGCTTTCTGTAATTCTGTAAAAAATATAGCTTTAATGTACTATGGCACATTTATGATTTTCTAATGACTGTTAAAATTTTTTATATCTATTTTGGGAAGTTGCATTAAAAAGGAGGACTTTCATATGACACATTTTATGTATGAGTAAACTAGTTTCACTGTGATAATATGATCTTCAAGTTGACTTTGTTTCCCGTGTTAACACTGGAATGCATAACTAAAACAAGTCAATACTTTTCTATAAGCAAAAGCAACCCTGCTTTTCTTTTCTAAAGTACACAATTGCTGTCACAATACTGACAGTGCACAGATTATGTGAGAGGATCAGATGAGTGTATTATGCTGTTCTCCAAGACTGCCTGTGTATCTGTTTGGCTGTACTGAGCTCACCACAGTCATTTCTGAGACTGTCACCACTTCAGCACCTGAGCTAATATGTGAAACATGACAGGGGACTGACCTTCTTGACATCGATGGTAAAGAGAATATGGGAGAAATTTCTCCCGTTGCCATCAGGATGTTTTCAAAGCGGCTAACCTTTCTGTAAAAGTCTTCCCTATACACTGGTTTTGAAGAACAGCATGGGCCAAAGCCACAAATGTTTTGAAAGCAAGGGTGGTTCTAAGACATGCTTATCCCGTTCATTGCAACTCAGCTCATATAGGACCCAAGCATTCAGGGAGATGTGGTTGGAAGAAGTGATGACTTTTTGGCTTTCACTCCAGTCTTCTAACAGATTATATTAGTAGAGAATTACAAATTAGTGCAAGTTGCAGTATTGTGAAGGCTGTTGCGAATTCAATTCTTGGTGCACAAACTGTTGACATTTTGCTGCTGACACCAGGTAACGATGCATGCATTTGCTTGACAGGTATAAAGAAGCTCATTGCTGCACACAGTGAGGAGTTTGTTTGCTGTCACTGAGGCACAAACACATGTGTATGAATGCAACACCAGGCCTTGGGAAGATGAGGCTCTGTAATGTGAAAAGGGAATTGCACATAAGCAGATACACACTAGGTACAGAGGTACCTAAAGCTGCTTGCAGTGCTTAAACAAATGACACAAATTTGAAATGTTCAAGTTGGCTTTTGAATATGGTTATAGAGGGGCTGAAAGTGGAAGTATGTAATTCAGTCTTCCATCTGTCCTTCTTTCCTTTATACCTCTGCCCAGGGTGAGTCTAATCAACAGCCCCTGAATGCCAGGGCAAAGGGGTAGGTATTGCAATCTGTAGATGTAGCATGTCCTGAAGGGACAGAGGAACATGGGCAGAGGAACAAGATGCAGGCATTAAAAGGAGAAGTGCGCTTCTGTGTACATCATTTCCTTAACCCCCTTCCTGCAAAGGCAGAGTGGGGCTGATTGCATATGTCCTTTCAAACAGCCACAGCTCCCTTCTCCCTTTGAGGAGAAATTTAAGCATTGTAACAGGCTTGAATGCTTAGCAGGCATTAAGAGTTGGCATGTTTGTTGCCTCTGTGAGTAAATCAACTGCTGATAAGGTGAAGAAATCACATGTCGGGGTGGGTTATAAAACCACAGATCCACGTGGTTGTTGAGATGTTCTGTCAGGCTTAGGAGATTTTGAAACTTAACTTCATTGGCAGACTGCCTGTCACAGTATGGATAGGGCATATGGGAACAATGCTCTGATGGTACCCAGAAGTAATCCAGTAACAGCCTAAGTCCAGGCAGGTGTCACTGGCATGCCTGGGTTACCCTGGCTGCTGCATACCAGACCTTCACTCCAGAGCCATGCAGAGAGCTTAAGCTGTGCAGCTGCTATTACATTCTGTTCTGAGGCATGCTATTTGCATGCCTTGTGTAGCTTTTTAGCCACAGACAGCTCAGCCAGAACTTTTTATTGAAGGTGAATCATCCTTTCTGTCATGGCATAATCAAGGATTTTTTGTTTCCATGACTCAGAGAAAAAGGTGGTGGTGTCCCCTCCAAGTCGTGGCTGGATAAAGCTGCTTTTGTTTCCCCACTCGTTCCACCTTCCCAGTCATGAAATGAGCTGCAGAATGATGACAGTTCCAATATAGACTTGGTTTTCTTGGTGCCTTCCCTTCCCCCTCCGCAAGTTTGTGCTTGATAAGATGAGATGTGGGAGCCATGGGTTTGCAACAGTACCAGCAGGATAAATATTTCTGTATTTCTAGCTGATTAAGACAATTAGTGTATGTTCCCCTCCTTTTTTTGGCAAAGGTTAGCCCCATTAGGTGTACTGCTCTTCATTTCATCTCCTTCTGCCATCTGTTCTCTTTTCAGTAGAAACTGAGGAGATGTAGCTCCCACTCGGGCTGCCAGATAACTCTGTCTCCCATACAAGAGAAAATATGTCTGTGTGAAGTAGAGCAGTGCCCTGCTGCGCACACACGTCAGATTGTACCATGAGGGCAGACTGTGCTCTCTCAGACTCTGTGATAATGTCATATCCCCTCTGCCAGCTTATACAAATAGGGAATACCACTGCTCCTCTCAGTTAATTGATGTTGATTCCCAGGCCTAAGCTAGGAGCCAAGGGAAACCAAACAGCCTTTTCCTGAGCAGCCGGGTTATCATAGCAGTAGGTAAGAAAAACACATCTTTCCTTAAAATATTTAAGCCATGATACAGCGAATAAATGAAGAGCAGTGCATGTAGATAAGGTATACAGAATTTATAGATGACAATTACACAAAACCTATGATTGTCAGAATAATAAAGCCATAAAGACAGCAAACGCTTATACTGAAAAACTCCAGACTTTGTCTTGGAACTCACTGGCAGGTGGCCATTTCATTAAGGAAGAAATCTTACTTGCCAAGCTCCAGAGCCTTGCTTAATTTCCCTGACTTTTAAAGATGGTTTTGTAGTGTCTCTATGTGAGAACAATTGCATGCCGTGAGTTGTGTGTAGAGAGAAGCATTATAGAATCATAGAATGGCTTGGGTTGGAAGGGACCTTAAAGATTATCTAATCCAGCCCTCATGCCATGGGCCACCCCACAAGACCAGGCTGCCCAGGGCCTCATCCAGCCTGGCATTGAACACCTCCAGGGATGGGGCATCCACAACCTCTCTGGGCAACCTGTTCCAGTGCCTCACCTCCCTCTGAGTAAAGAATTTCCTCCCAACATCTAACCTAAATCTCCCCTCTTTTAGTTTAAAACCATTTCCCCTTGTCCTATCACTATCTGCCCATGTAAAAAGTCACTCCCCCTCCCGTTTATAGGCTCCCTTTAAGTACTGGAAGGCTGCAATGAGGTCTCCCTGGAGCGTTCTCTTCTCCAAACTAAACAAACCCAGTTGCCTCAACCTTTCCTCATAGGAGAGGTGCTCCAGTCCTCTGATCATCTTCGTGGCCCTCCTCTGGACACCGTCCAGCAGCTCCACATCCTTCTTGTGCTGGGGGCCCCAGGTCTGCACGCAGTATTCCAGATGGGGCCTCACGAGGGCAGAGTAGAGGGGGACAATCACCTCCCTTGCCCTGCTGGCCACCCTTGTCTTGATGCAGCCCAGAAGGCAGTTGGCCTTCCCAGCTGCAAGCGCACGCTGCTGGCTCATGTCAAGCATCTCGTCCATCAGGACCACCAAGTCCTTCTCTGCAGGGCTGCTCTCAGTGAATTCTTCTCCCAGTCTGTACACATGTCTGGGGTTGCCCCGTCCCAAGTGCAACACCTTGCACTTGGCCTTGTTGAACCTCATCAGGTTGTCATGGGCCCACTTTTCAAGCCTGTCCAGATCCCTTTGGATGGCATCCCTTCCTTCCGGTTTATTAACTGCACCACTCAGCTTAGTGTCATCAGCAAACTTGCTGAGGGTGCTGTCAATCTCACTGTCTATGTTGTTGATGAAAATGTTGAAGAGTACCGGTCCCAAGACGGACCCCTGGGGGACACCACTCGTCACCAGCCTCCACCTGGGCATAGAGCCATTGACCACAACCCTCTGGCTGCGACCATCCAACCAATTCTTTATCCATTGAATAGTCCACCCTTCAAATCCATATGTCTCCAATTTAGAGGTAAGAATGTGGTGCGGGACCGTGTCAAAGGCCTTGCAGAAGTCCAGATAGATGACATCCGTTGCCCTCCCTTTATCCACTGATGCCGTCACTCCATTATAGAAGGCCACCAAGTTGGTCATGCAAGACCTGTCCTTGGTGAAGCTGTGCAGGCTGCCTCGGATCACCTCCTCATCTCGCATATGCCTTAACATAGATTCCAGACAGATCTGTTTTGTATTATCTTTGAGAAAAGCTGTCTTCATGTTCATTCATTTAAAATTACCTCTGTGAGGCAAGCAGATATTACAAGTAGTTAGTTATTACAAATACTTCATCACCAGACTATATATGAAGCAAGAAGGTTTGCAGTGAAGTTGCTTTGCTTTTGCTTGGTGATCAGATGCCTGGGCTTATTTCTATCTTCTAGCTCTTACCTTTGACATCTTCTGGTCTTCTGATTTCCTATTTAGTGTTAAATTCGAATAAGTAAAGTCACATTAGAAAGATAGTGATTTTTATTCATGCTTCTTGAAACTTCAGTTTATACTGACAACTATTTTTAATGTTTTACTGTGAAATATTTTACAGTCAACTGAATGAGATTATCAGGTAGGTAATAGCTTCCCAGATGACACATCCATTTTGTCAAGTTATGGGACAGAGACATATTCCCTCTGCTATATGGTGGCAGTAAGGGGGATGGTGCTCCTGGCACAAACGCCTGTGATGGGAGCTGCAAACCTCTGCATCAGGTTATGTGAAAGGGTATACCCCATGTACAGGGTCACATTATCATTGCTAGAGACTCAGGCCAGGGCTCTGGTCTCTGCTGTCCTAGTGCGTTGCTGGAGTACATGTATACTCACAGCCACGGCTTAAATGGAGGAGACAGAGGACAAATGGGGGGTGTGATAAGAAAAATTGTATACGTGTCCTGAATACATCCATGTGGGCATGGTATTTTAGCCAGTAATGCAAGAACAACCATATTGTGTAAGATGGCAGCAGCTGTATCTCTGGGTCTTTTCTCCCAAACGAGAAGTCTCCTTAATGCTTTTGTTAGTTATTAATAATTTTAGTTAATTGTTAATGGGCAGAATTTATGTAAAACCACGTGCTTTGGGTGCTGATTAATTTTTTGCCATATTTTATTTCATGTGGTAGGGAATAACTCCTCTGAGAAGTTTTGCTTTTGGCAGCTAGTGTAGCTGACAAGAAGTTCTTATATTTGATGGTATTCCAGTATTATTCTAGAAGGCTGTTCCTCCCTGATTGCTACATTAGGGGAACAATATTACTGTATTTTACTATATTACATATTACTACATTATACATATTACTACATTACTATATATAGCAGTATATTACTACAGGGAACCTGTTTGGTTGTTACATGCATATAAGGTTCTGTTGCCATCTTAAAAGATTTATCTGTGGATAAAAGCATTGCAGATTGCTGCATCTTGACCAACAGTTTGTGGATTGTCCTGCATTGTCTTCCAGTGAAAGAGTAAGAATGTCAACTCCAAATATAGTGTCTCAAAGCAACCACTTTTCTCCCAGTTTTGGTATATTTCCACAGTCCTTTTCCTTGTTTGAGGGTAACAGTGATGAAAACCAAACAGAAAGGAAGATGTTTTATTCACATATTTTGATTTTAGAAGTACTTGAATTTGTTTGGCTCAATAGGCAAATGTCTTTCCTTTAAGGTGTGGTTTGCATTTGTATAGCAATGCTATTTCCTCAGTCTGTTTTGTAAGGTCACAAATCTCTTGACAGTGCAAATCGTGGCCCGTGAAGACTGTGGAATTCTGTAGCAACTCAGACCCACTTTCTTGAAGCTAGTCCTGCTAAACACTGGTGTGCTGATGGTCTTTAGGCACTGAAGTACTCTGCATACCCTTGAATGGTATTCCAATTCAATGAGCGACTGGGTGTTACTGTGCTATTGTGCTGATGCATTTGTATATTTATATCCACTATTGCTTTCATTTTTCCTGGTGATTACAGAAGAATAACAAGGAATAGAACATTTACCTATGAGTAGGAAATCACATTCAGGAGTACCTAAGCAAAATTTTGTATAGATTTATATAGTTTTTGTTGTCTGAGATTTAAAAGAAAAGATGCACCTATATCTTGGGAAAGCTCTATTCAAACATATCAAGTGCTGATATCAATTCCAGTCAGAAAAAAACAGTAAGAATAGGTCTTATTGAAAAGCCTAGTGCACATCAGTAAAGGAATTGCAGTCAGTCATTGTTGATGAACTTTTATTTTATGCTAAATATTTTATAGACTGATAGTAGTTTTAAACAAAACTGTAGTGGCTTTCAAATATTAGGCTGGAGCATTTAGAGAGATTTCATAAAATGGTAACTTTGACTTTTGGAAGGAAGGTATGATTTATGTATATAAGGTTTTAAACACTGCCTGCTGCCAGTGTATTAATTAAAAAATAATACATTTATGGTAGTGGGCACTAAGCAAAAAACAGAGCTATGAGATCTTCAGCTTTGCATGGAGACACTGTTCAAGTCTTTGTCAAGCTAGACATATGCAACATATGTAGGTGTGTGTAGTACAGATGAGAAGAGGCATTTTTGTATTTATATAAAACTCAAAGATTGAGGAGAAGTCATTCAGGTCTTTGAAAATAGATTATCCTCTCACTGCAGCTAAGGTTTTCAAGTGTGTTTGGTGATTACAGGTAACTCAAATTTAAGATACTCTAAAAAGTGTAATCTTCAAAGAGTTACGGTGCAATGTTTCCTGAAAATAAGGCTGGTTTAGAGTGTTTGAAGTTTAGTAGCTAAAAACATCAACCATACCTCAAATTCGTGGTTTCTATGTTCACGGTTATTGTTTGCAGAATTGTGTCAAGAAATTGAGAAAATATGCTATTGAAATTGAAAATGGAACAGCATAAGTATCATATATTGTGCTCTTAAGCATTTCTTTAAACTGGCAGACTTGAATATGGGGAAGATGATCATATATTCCCTCTGTTTCCTTCCCTGAATTTCAGTATATTATGGTAAGTTCATAAGAACCTTCTGGAGCTTATCTTGTTGTCAACCTACATCTACAACTCCTTGTGGAAAGCAACTTCTCTTTCTGAATAATAGTTTAATGACTTCAGTGCATTTGGATTCCAGTGGCTGAAATAATTTTCACCCTTAAACTTCCCAGACTGCTGTCTGAGGCACTGTAGATCTCTATCCCTGCCTGTCTTGTCAATCTGGATATGTTTTATTTCTTCTGTTTTTTCAGGCCTTTGATTTAGTTGCTGTCTTTTCCTCCACTATCTGGAATCTTTTTTTCACTCTGTTGCCTTTGTGTGGAACATAGATCCTTTAACTGAGCTCCACACAACTTCACTGTCACCCAGAAATAATCCCCAGGCTCATGTGTTTGCACATTCCTGTCATCTACCTACCACTTCTGTTTCATTCCTTTATCCCTGTTCCAATCACTTTAATCTTTGTGAAATGATTTGCAAGACTGTGGAGCCCTATAAAAGTTTGTAGTTAAGAACCTGATGGAAGGTTACAACCATTGTATAATTTTTCAGGCAAGGAACAGTTAAAACCAAGAATATTATTTCAGGACAAATTTTTGTGCCTGTGCCTATCACTTTGGAAGTATATTTAGAGAAGGCACAGAGAAGACGATAGTAAAAATAAGGCATTAAGAATGTGAAACTTAGTACAGTGGAGGTTAGTTTAAGGCACTGGAATGATGATAAATAATAACACCTAAGTATCAGTCCTGTGTTTTTTTTACAGAGCAGAAAAGAAATTCTGAGGTGGCAAGCTATAATGTAATAAATAGGAAGATACAGTCACGTTTGGTCATATATTTCTACAGATGCATCCTTATTTTTCAGTCTTCTGTTTATAGATGCTGTAAAATTAAAAAAAAAAAAAAAAAGTGTATTTCTCTTTCAGCCATTAATGAATTTCCTGAAGATGTATTTACAAACAAAGAACGGCAGCAAGGAGGAGTTCTGCTTCATATCATTGCCGTAAGTTTTCCTCCACCATGCTTCATTTTTGTTTTGCTTTTATTTGTCTTCTAAGATATTAATTGTCTTAGTGACCTTACTAAATAGAGCTCTGTATATGTCAACATGTTTCTCATACTTTAATTTCAGTATTTCTAGTATGTCTGTATGGGTTCAAATGCTCAAAAGGTAACATCTTAGGGACATGGTTTAGTGGGGGACTTGGTAGTGTTAGGTTAATAGTTCGACTCAATGGTCTTAACGGTCTTTTCCAACCTAAATGATTCTATGAGTCTATGATTTATTTAAGAAATTGATGCAAGTCTGAATTTGCCGTGTCTATGCATTCACCCTCTTGGAGATAAAATCCTGGCCACATGGATCGCAGACTTGTATTTCATCTTGTATAAATAGGGTTTGGGATTCCTTTGTTGATGACATCAAGCATGACATGGAAGATTCTTGATTCTCTTTCTTTCCTGTTGTGCCTCTATTCAAAAGATGCAATTGTAATTAGGAAAAAAAACCCCAACTCTGAATAAATATAAAAATCATAGAATCAAAGAATGGTTTATGTTGAAAGGGGCCTTAAGGATCATCTAGTTCCAACACTCCTGCCATGGGCAGGGACTCCTTCCACTAGACCAGGTTGCTCAAAGCCCCTCCAACCTGGCCTTGAACACTTCCAGGGATGGGGCATCCACAGCTTCTCTGAGCAACCTGTGCCAGTGTCTCACCACCCTCACAGTAAAGAATTTTTTCCTAATATCTAACCTAAATCTACCCTCTTTCAGTTTAAAACCATTACACCGTGTCCTATCACTACACTCCCTTACAAAGAGTCCCTCCCCATCTTTCTTATAAGCCGTCTTTAGGTACTGGAAGGCTGCTCTAAGGTCTCCCTGGAGCCTTCTCTTCTCCACGCTGAACAACCGCAAGTCTCTCAGCCTTTCCTCACAGGAGAGGTGCTCCAGCCATTGATCATCTTCGTGGCCCTTCCCTGGACCTGCTCCAGCAGGTCCATGTCTTTCTTATGCTGGGAACCCCAGAGCTGAACACACTACATGTCATGTGAAGTTTTATATTTTATTGTAGAAAAAACAAGTAAGGCCTGCAGGCTCCAGTTTTCCATTCCCAGCTCAGGGAAAGTAAGTAGAAAGGAGTTGTGTTTGATGGACAACAACAGGATTAGGCCCACTGCATGAGCACGGCACATAAAGCCACGTAAGACAGTGGGAGAATCACATGTATGCAGGGAACCAGGATCATCCCTGAGAGGTTTGGTGCAGTCAACCATCATCAGGGTCTGCTTATTTCCAGGTGTGATTATTTCTTAAGTATTATTAATCAACATGGTGTTACTTTCTATTGAATTACTTGGTCCTATAATTAATTGAAAATATAGATGATGACTACATAACTTTGTAAGCCTTAACTGTTACTTTCCTTTATATGAAGTCTGTTGTGGCACCCTATTCTGTCAAACTGTGGTACCTTTCATATTCTAGGGTCTGGCAAACATTCTTGTTCTAAACTTAATCTTACATTCAAGAATTTGTTTTTATGCCATAAGTTGATAAGCAGAAGGATTTTTATGTGGAATGGAATAAAAAATGAAGCTATATATTTCTGCTAGTCTGAATAAATACAGCATTGCCTTCTTTCCGTTTTTCACATACAGAAAAAATCTGAAGTATTTCCTGAATTTATTTTCTTTACAGGCTCTTTATATGTTCTATGCTTTGGCTATAGTATGTGATGACTTCTTTGTTCCATCATTAGAGAAAATTTGTGAGGTATGTTAAAGAACTTTATTCCTCTTTTGGAAATTTATGTAGAAAATATTATAGAATCAAACATTTTGTGCCATCTTTGTTTGGAGTTCATTCCTGTCAACTTTTTGGCCTCGATCCTTTTCAAATGATTTGAGCTTTCCATCAGAAAATGAACCTGTGGTCTGGGCACATTCATCCCCCTGGTCACACTCAAGGAGAAAAAATGAAAGATTTAATGAGATCAGATGGCAAAACCCACTCTTAAATACCTGAAGCATGTAGCTAGGATGGGTATGACATATGGATGAGTTGGGTTTATTATTGTACTCCTAGTTTTAAAAGTCACTTGTGAAAATAAATCATGTGTAGACAAATTAATATGTTGGCTATGCAAATTTTATTGCATATCTACCACTGTATCAGCAAGGAGAAAGCAAGCATATGCAGTCCTAGCATAAAGTGGAAGCAGGTGAGAAAAGGGAGAATGTGTGAGAAAAGTATGTGCCTTGGTTTGATATGGAATGAGAATACATATTTTATATGCAAAAAATTAGTTCATAAATGTAATTCCTTCACATAATGGTTGAGAATACTTTGCAAAATTACTTGTGGGATTCTAATTAAGTGCGTTGATTGGGACAGGGTAGAATTTATACCTGACAGGTAAATGTTGTGTTAGGTAAGGCTTTGGTGAAATACTACAAAATGAAGACAAAATACAAAATCAGATTTTAATTCCTTTTTGTGGGCAAAATGAAATTCTCATCTCCTTTACTTTTTGACAAAAATGTGTGTGACTGTTTTCTGAAAAAAACCTGTAGCTAATTAAAAAGTCTATTTTCCTATGGATATATGTACTAAATTACTATTAGTGTTACTCAGAGCTATGTACTTGCACTTATCAATAGAATACCACTTGCACAACAAATAGAATAAGGGAGGTGGCCAATAATAGTAAAATACTCAGTAGGGATCTTTTCTTTCCCTTTTCAGATGTTCTGTCTTCAGCATGCACCTTATACACCATATTTAAGTTGTACTAGTTGGGTTGTACCAATTAAGTTGTCACTGATCCTTCATAAAATCTTTGCCTCTTGTCTCATGTTCTGCTCAACATTAAAACAGCTGAGAAGAATTCACATAGCATACTAACGTTTGAGGTCCCACAACAGTATGACCAGTAATAGATCAAATGGTACAGTAAGGGCTTGTGTTTATGTTTTGTTGAGTTCTGTAGGATGCCATTTTCATCAGCTCAAAATACTGCATACTGCCTGAAAAAAACAGGATTTCTGTACTGGTCCTTTTGTCACTAATCACTTCTCTATCCTTGGAAGAAAAATAAGGTACTAAAGATAAGTCTAGAGAATCTCAAAAAAGAAAAAGCTCCTCCATAAAACCTCTTTATAGTTCAAGGGAAAGATCTTCAGACAGTATTAAATGGATGCAGCCCACTTGTGGAGCTACTCATGTTTCTGCTGGTCTGAGAACTCTAAGTTATCCATATCCTATTAGAGCTTAAGAGACATTGTCATAAAAATAGATCTGTCTACAGTACACAGGCCTCTCTATGTCTAATTGGACTAATTTTGTCTGTGTCAGCAGACTGACTCACTTTTGATTAACACAGTTGTAAAGTGAAGCCAGAATCAGGCCTGCTGTTTGTAAGATTTAGTCACAGAGGTTATATTCTTCTCTTAGGGATTTTTATTTTCAAATTTTAGAAGCCCCAAGAATTGCCCTTAATTCTTGAATGATTGTGTTTAGAGTTCCAGAAGTAAATTAATGAAAACAATTTGAGATGTTTACAATCTTTTTGAATCTGCAGAGTTGCTTTTCTCTAGTCAGCTGTACGTAAGCCACAATTGGCTATTCAGTTATATGTAAGTAGGTAATTTTATCTGACACTTCAGTAACTTAGGGTATAAACGTTTTACTTGCCCAAAGTATATTTGCCTTCTCAAAAGGCAGTGTCTAATTTTGTGTCATAGTGACTGTTCATCCTTTAACAGCACTATGGCCAGAAAATGAAGAGCTTCTATCTTTGCAGCTGTAGAACTGTGCAATGTAAATACAGTAGCGGTGCTGAAATTACCAGTGCTTTTCTTCCAGAAACTACATTTGAGTGAAGATGTTGCTGGAGCCACATTCATGGCAGCAGGGAGCTCCACTCCAGAACTGTTTGCGTCTGTTATAGGTATGGAGCCCACACACTAGCTTTTATGAGATCTGCCATTAAAAAATCAGCAACAGATCTAGCAGAGGTATCCAGAAGTGCTACCACTCTTCTGTCAATTTATAATCAGCACTTGCAACTGTCAGCTAGTCTGTGGTTCATGGTATAATTAACTACTCAAAATACCTCATGAGACTGTGAGTCTCCTCTCAAAACACAGAGAGGAATGGCTGATTCTCAACACAGGAAGAGATTTATTGCAGTTCCCTGAGAGAGAATTTGAGATATTTGATCCCTCTTTGGCTTCTTTCTTCACAAATAAAGGGAATTAACTTTAGCAAGGAAGTAGGAGAACAGGGAACATGGGAAAAGAACAAGTTGACGTATAGGTAAGTCAGATCTGTTAAAGGCAGAAGGACATGGTATACATTACTTACAGAATTATTTGAAGTAATCTCTGAAATATTAAAGATTATTGGTATAGAGAGGAGTCCTAAATGCCAAAAGGAGTACCTATTAAGAGAAGGAAGGATGCAGTATTACAGTGATAGAGAAGGGGGAGAGCAGAAAATTCCGTAGAATCATAGAATAGTTTGGATTGGAAGGGACCTTTAAAATTCATCTAGTCCAACCCCCCTGCAATGAGCAAGGACATTTTCAACTAGATCAGTTTGCTCAGAGCCCCATCCAACCTGACCCTGAATGCTTCCAAAGATGAGGTATCTACCACCTCTCTGGGCAACCTGTGCCAGTGTTTCACACCCTCATCGTAAAATATTTCTTCCTGTATCTAGTCTAAAGCTACCCTCTTTTAGTTTAAACCCATTACCCCTCATCCTATCACAACAGGCCTTATTAAAAAGTTTTTCCCTATCTTTCTTATAAGACCCCTTTAAGAATTGAAAGACCTCAGTAAGGTCTTCCCAGAGCTGTCTCTTCTCTAGGCTAAAGAACCCCAACTCTGTCAACCTTTCTTCATAGGAGAGGTGTTCCATCCCTCTGATCGTTTTTGTGGCCCTCCTCTGGACCTGCTCCAACAGGTCCATGTCTTTCTTACGCTGAGGACTCCAGAGCTGGACACAGTACTCCAGGTGGGGTCTCACCAGAGTGGAGTAGAGGGGCAGAATCACCTCCCTGCACCTGCTGGCCACCCGTCTTTTGATGCAACGCAGGATACAGTTGGCTTTCTGGGCTGTGAGCGCACATTGCCGGCTCATGTCCAGCTTTTCATCCACCAATATCCCCAAGTCCTTCTCCGCAGGGCTGCTGACAATGCCTTCATCCCCCAGTCTGTACTGATACCAGAGGTTGCCCTGACCCATGTGCAGGACCTTGAACTTGGCCTTGTTGAACCTCGTGAGGTTCACATGGGCCCACTTCTTGAGTTTGTCCAAGTCCCTCTGGATGGCATCCTGTCACTCCGGTGTGTCAACCGCACCACTCAGCTTGGTGTTGTCTGCAAGCTTGCTGATGGTATACTCGATCCCACTGTGTCATTGATGAAGGTATTAAACAGTACTTGTCCCAGTATGGATCCCTAAGGGTCACCACTCATCACTGATCTCCATCTGGACATTGAGCTGTTGACCACTACCCTCTGGATGCGACCATCGAACTACTTCCTCATCCACTGAACAGCCAACCAACAAATCTGTATCTCTCCAGTTTAGAGAGACGGATGTTGTGGGGGACCGTGTCAAAGACCATAGAGAAGTCCAGATAGATGACATCCGTCTTCCCTTGTTCACTGATGTAGTCACTCCATCATAGAAGGCCACTACGTTGGTCAGGCAGGACTTGCCCTTGGTGAAGCCATGCTGGCTGTCTCAAATCACCTCCCTATCCTCCATGTGCCTTAGCGTGACAGTTCGGTAGTGTCTGGGTTGTCCTTTCTACCCTTTTTAAAAATGGGTGCAATGTTCTCCTTTTTCGAGTCACCAGGGACTTCACCTGACTGCCACGAGTTTTCAAATATCATGGAAAGTGACTTGATAACTACATCAGTCAATTCCCTCAGGACTCTGGGATGCATCTTATCTGGTCCTTCTGACTTGTGTATGCTCATGTTCCTCAGGTGGTCATGAACCTGATCTTCTTTTAGACTGGAGGGAACTTTGCTCCCTCAGTCCCCGTCTTGAGGTCCATCCACTCCAGAGGTGTGGTAAGAGAGGCTTCCAGTGAAGACTGAGGCAAAAAGGTTGTTGAGTACCTCAGCTTTCTCCTCATCCATTTTTACCAGTTTGCCCGTCTTCCTCATCGTGAGGGGGTACGCTTTCTTTGACCTTCCTTTTCAGGCTGACATACCTATAGAGGCCTTTCTTAGTATTCTTTGTGTCCCTTGCCAAGTTCAGCTCCAGCTGTGCCTTGGCCTTCCTGACCCCATCCCTACAGAACCAGGCAGCATCCCTGTACTCTTTCCAGGATACCTGTCTCTGCTTGCACTGCCTGTGCATTTCCTTCTTGCTCTTTAGTTTGACCAACAAGTCTCGACTCATCCATGCCAGTCTCTTGCCTTTCTTTCCTATTTCTTGCACTTGGGGATTGAGAGCTCTTGTGCTCTATGGAAAGCATCCTTAAAGATCTGCCAGCTCTGTTCTGCTCCCTTGTCCCCAGGGGCATTTTCCCAGGGGGTCCTATTGACTAACACCTTAAACAGCTAGAAGTTTGCTTTCGTAAAATTCAGGGTCCTGACTTTACTCTTCACCCAACTCATATCCCTCAGGACTGCAAACTCCACCAGTGCATGATCACTGCAGCCCAAGGTGCCTCCAATCTTCGTGTCACTGGTTAGCTCACTTGTGTTGGTGACCAACAGGTCCAGTATTGCATCCCCTCTGGTAGGGCTCTCTATTACCTGGCTTAAGAAGTTATCCTCAGTGCAGTCCAGGAGTCTCCTGGATTTCCTACAGCTTGCCATGCTCCTTTTCCAGCAGATGTCAGGTAGTTGAAGCCCCCAGCAGGAAGACAGCCTCTGGGCGCGATGCTTCTTATAGCTGGAGTAAGAAGGTTTCATCAGTAGGCTCCCCTTGATTGGGCAGCCTGTAGTAGACACCAACCACAAGGTGTCCTTTGTTGCCTTGGTTTCTTAATTCTTACCCATGAGCTTTCAACCTGCTCCTGAGTATTCTTCAGAGGCAGCTCTTCACAATCTATCAATTTCTTGATGTACAGGGCAACCCTCCGCCCCACTTTCCTTGCCTGTCCCTTCTGAACAGCCTTTAGCCGCTGATAGCTGCACTCCAGTCATGGGATTTGTCCCACCAAGTTTCAGTAATGGCAACTAGGTCATAGCTTTCAAGCAGCACAGTGGCTTAAATTTGATAAATCTGTCTCTAGTAAAGCCTTAGTAGGCTTTCTGCTGCTATCCTGACTGACATTTTTCCAGACTTTAGAGAAATACAGTCTAAAGGAATACACTATAACCTGATATCCAACTTATTAAAAAGCAGTGAGTGTAAGCCTTTACGGCTCCCTTTAGCAAAAGATTTAAAGTACAAGTAGATACAGCTCTGTATTGCATTCATGTTATCTTTGGTTCTGTCTCAGTGCTGAAGATCACACTAGATAATTCCTGGAGGTCCACTCCAGCCATTAATTTTTGTCATTCTGATACAATTATGTTACAGATAGATAGCTGAGGCATAGGTGGGTTCAGTACTAAGGGAAATCTGAACAGGTTAGGCCTGAATCCTGGTTGTTGGAGTCAGAGTGCACGCATCACTGCACCCAAAGCGACTACCACTTTTTTGAGGGAAGAATCTCTTACTCCCATGAGACATTGCAAGGAAGAGCACACTAAATATTAAATACCTGGGAGAAAGGCTTCTGTGCTTTATTATACAGTTTGAAATAAATTCCATGCTCCTGATGTGACTGGAGATGTTTTATACTCATTTGAATGTATTGCTGCACCACTAACAATCAAGCTGTGAAATACAGGACTTACTGTTGAACTAACTAGCTAAGAAATCATTTACTTTTAACAAAAATACATATGTAGAGATGTTAAGCCCAAAATGGGGAGCTGCTAGCTAGATTGAAAGCAAAAAATATTCCATGGAGAAGTGAGCATTTATTATGAAACATGTTTTGGTTAAACTTTCAAACAATCTCTTGTTCTCAGGTAGTACATGTTTTAAGTAGTTGCCTATGACCTAGAATGAAATGAGAGAGGTAATAATGCATATTTTGCTCCCCCTGCAGGAGTATTTATCACTCATGGAGATGTAGGAGTAGGGACCATTGTTGGTTCAGCTGTTTTCAACATCCTCTGCATTGTTGGTGTCTGTGGAATGTTTGCAGGACAGGTTAGTAAGATACTTATCTTTATGGAGTTCAATTGCTTACAATTTAGGGGTTTCCATGAGCAAATATTAAAAAAAAAAAAAAAGGAGTGTTAGTCAAAACCAAAAATGAGCTGGCATTGTGAAAAATGTCAAACGTTTTAAAGAATTTACAAATGCTTTACAAATAGCAAGTGTTTCTAAAAAGTTCAGCTGTAGTTTCAGCACTCTGAACAAGTAGCATACAGAGGAAACTGGTTCCGGTTCCTCTTCATATGATACTTTGTTCACAGTCAACTGATCCAGTGGCATCTGCTAATTCTTCCTGGTACTGATGGTGATCAAAGAATCTAGGACACAAGCATGAGATTTGTTCCATCTACTCAGCAGATGGTAGACTTTGTATCGTATTTTTTCAGGTATTAAGTCTGATATATCCACAAATATAATGAAGTAGGAACCATTGATTTGCTGCAGTACAATGAATTGTACTTTACAATTGAAATTATGACCGATTAAAATATCATTAGTAAGAAATGTATTTCATTAATCGAAGTTTCTATATGATTTTTATTACTGGTGATTGTTGTAGATCCATTGCTAACAGACTGATATGTCTTCCTGTTAGCATAACACTGCGGTTGGTTCCAGAATCGTTGCTAATAGTAATTCTGCTCACGCACCTAAGTGATTGCAAGATAGAGGCCTTTGTTTTGTCTTTAAAATGGCATATTTTTGTTGGCTGAAGGTGTGATATTTTTCAGGTGGTTTGTCTCACCCAGTGGGCTGTGTTCCGGGACTCTGTATACTACACAATATCTGTGATCGTACTTATTGTTGTAAGTGGTTCTCCTACTAATTAATGTGTTTCATTGCTTGAATTTTTGGGACCAGCCTGCTAACCATTGGTATGCACTGGTAAACAATTATTTTCCTAGGTAGTTCTAGTGACATCTCAAAGTGAGGGCTCAGCTCCACTATATGGTCCAAATATGAAAACCTCATACAGCCCCACAGAGTATGTGTCCATCATGTCCATCAATATCCATTCATTTTGTACTTACAGTCTGTAAAGTTCTGCAGGCTGCTGTTACACAGTGCAGTTAGCACTCTCTTCTGACCTAGGGGACTGCTTGCTGCAGAGATGAAAAATTTTGAGCTGCACCTCTATTTTAAAGAGGGAAGGTGGCTATTTCTTGCTTCTGCACAGTAGTTTTATTTCACAGATTCTGGGTAAATTTTTCTAAATAGAGCACATCTGAGATACCACTTTGTTCATCTGGAGCAGTGTAGTAGTTCCTGAACATACGCATTTACTGTGTCTGGTGGCAAGGAGGGGAAGAATCCACTTAGTTTGTTTTGTAATAAATATGGATCACTAGCTGCCTATTCAGTTACAGGAGTTACACAGGGTGCAGTAAAATATGTATGACTACTCAGCTTAAAAGTAGAATTAAAATGGCTGCCTTTTCTGCTAAAACTAGTCTAGCTGTTAAAAGGACTCAGAGCTAGGTCTTCTCAGAATCTATGACTTTGCTGTCATTTCCACAGCACAGCGTGTGGGTATATGTGTGCATATCTGTCTGTTTTACATGTTCACACTGTTTTACTAAATAGTATTTATAACAATCACTGAGAGGGATCCAAGCCTTGTTCACAAGGTTTGTACTTTCTGAGGGGCGCATTCTGTACAGTGAAAGTTCTGGTTAGAAAGGGTCAAAACTTGAGTAGCTTCTGGCTAGATATGACTGATATTTATTGAATAAATTTGACTGTTCTTCAAGATAGATCAGAGAAATGGTCAATTTATGTGTTTACTTTTTTTTTCCTTCTTCTAGTTCATATATGATGAGAAAATAGAATGGTAAGTTGTGTAAGTTATTCCCTACAGTCCCATAGTTGCCATGAGACTGAGTTACAGTGTAATGAGCTTTCATTCATACATGCTGGGAGTATGAGCTGGATTTGATACCTAGAAAATCCTGTGTATTTTCTTTGGTTTTATTTTTTTATGATGATCAGGAAAAACTAAAAGTTTAAGAACCTGGAAACATTAATGAAGTAAATAGGCTATATGTAAGGCCAGAGGACTCACATGTGCAGAGAGGATAACCAAAGTTCTGCTGCTCTGATTCTGGCTGTGAACATTTAGAGGGGTGCTAGGTGTCCCAAGGAACAGTCCAAGGTTGGATCCTAGTTGGAAGATCATAAGCATCTTGTGAAGGAGTCTCCTCAGAGTGCCTGTCCTGTGCTTCAGCACTGAAATGACAAAAGGCCTTGGCATTATGAGGGTAGCTATGGTTTCAGTCTGCATAGCACACTTCTGAAATATATGCATTACATTTTATTTGCATGTTTATGGGAACTTGAGAGTCTATTTCCCTCCCAGTCTGCTGAGACACCACCTAATCTTAGTGATGTGAATCCTGTGTACACAAGTGTGACTTGTACTAGATGTTTAATACATACTCCTACGTAAAACTTGTAAAGCATACAGCTGTTTGAATGGCCTTTTAACACTGTTTTTTTGTCTCTTTGAGGTGGGAAAGCCTTGTACTCATCATTATGTATTCATTCTACATACTTATCATGAAGTAAGTGCTTTTCTCCTCTGTAAGCCCTTCAGGTGTTAATTGACCATCATTCTTTTGGTGTGGTTTTGTCCTTGGCCTTCCTGCTGAGGACAATACAGCCAGTCATGTTTCTGTGTAAGATCCCTTGCTTTTTCATGCTTAGTCAGTTTTGCTCTAGACTTGTGCTCAGTCAACAGCAAGTATTTTCATGCATCCTTTTCATAGTGCACTGAGGTAAAGTAGATTCCTGAAGAAACTGAGAGAAAATATCATTTACACAAAGATCATGAAAAAGTCCACGGGGTACTCTGGATTGTAAGCACACAGCATGTCAGGTATTACACATATTTTGTAACCTCTGGAGAACAAAGTCAAGGAACATTAGTCAGACTGCTAAGCATGGATTTATCTTCAGACTGTCCCATACCAGATTGTATACTGACATCCGTCTTTTGTACCGTCACTGCCTCTGACAGGAGTCAGAGGTCTGACTGTTACTGCAAGGGTCTGGGAGTGCACCCTTCCATTGCGAGTTGCTTAGACTTACCCTTTAGTGCCCTCCCCTCACAGATCACCCTTTTTGAAACTTAAGCCTCCCTTTTCTCCTACATCAGGTCGTGGTAGAGTTCATTGACAGCTCTTTTAGATCCCACCCTAGTGCTAAAATAGATACACTCTTTCTTTAGAAGGGTATGGTCAACAGTCCCAGAATTGCTCAAATGCCTGCCATGGGGGACACAGTACTGGGAGAAACAGTGAGGTGAACTGCGAGCTGATGCAGAGGAAAAAAGCTGTTGTATAGTGAATGTCCTGGCTCCAACATCCACAGCTCCAGTGTTTCTAGTGTCTTTTTGCAGTTTGCTGTATCTCATGAAAGCCAGGTGCAGCCTTTGCTTTCCTATCAGCTTGCCACTGAATTGAATAGTCCTACCTCTTAACTTCCTATTAGTTGTTAGAGAACGTGCATCTAGGCTTTACTGCTTGCCTGCATAAGTTGTTCTCAGACGCTTAAAAGTTTGATAAGGAAATGCAACAATCCAGCCTTTTCAGACCTTACCTTTGCACTTTCAGGTACAATGTGAGGATGCAAAATTTCTTCACCCTTAAAAGCAAGAATGTTGGAAATGGTGACACAGTCAACAATGAGCTGGAAGATGGTAATAAATGTTATGCCTCTAGTTGTGATGACCCATCCATTCCATTACTATGGAAAGGTAAGGCTGAGCAGACAGGACTTGGAAAAAGAGTAGTTCACAGGATATCCTTTTTATTTCTTTAATGCAGATCAAAACAGTAGTACTGTTCAATCATAAGCAGGAATTTTTATTGGGTTAACTTCGCAATTCAGCAGCCAGACTGCCAGATTAAAAAAACCCAATCAAAAATTTTTTTATATATTCTGAAAACAAGCTGCTTTGTACATTGGCAATTTTGCTCCCTTTTTATCTTCTGTTCAGTGATGAGCTACAACACTGTGAAAGAAATATTTTTTTTTGCCAGGAAGAAGGTAATTGTCACTTCAAAAATTAGTTTGGAACTAGAAGCTGAGACTTGGGTGTTGATGGAAAGGACATAGGCAGACCAGTGGTTAAGAGGGATTACGTGTTGAGTTCAGAAGACTGGCTTTCACGTGCCTAAGTAGCTCTGCATACATTGCCAAGCACATATGTAAAATTGAGAAATGCAGGTTCTTTGCTTTCTATGTCTTTGTCATAAAGGGGAAGAAGGTAATACCCAGCTTCTGGTACTGAAGGTAAGCAAACATGCCTGGGTATTTTTAGCTTTTTTGTAAGCCTGTTTTTGTTATTGTCTTATCCCTCTTCTCTTCCATTCCCTCTTTTCTCTGTAGAGTAAAAGCATTCCTACCTTCAAGCACAAACCATATAATTTAGTGAGCTCTTGAGCTACTCTTAACGAGTGAAGTCTCCTTGCTTTGTTCTTTGCAAACATCTCCCATTCTAGGAGACTGAGCTCAGCAGCCATGTAGGTAGCATTTGGAAAGGTCCTCATGTAATAACAAATAGTGGCAAACAGGAATTTAGAGCAGACTCGGAGAATCCCACACTTTTCTGCTTTTAGTGTTTAGGCTGTGATCTCTTCAAGGTAGGTACTGTCACTTACTACAGGTTTATGCAATGACAGAACACTGATATTCTGGTCTCAAATATGGTGTTTAGACAATAGTTTAACAGAGATTTAAAATTATATCTCATGGGACATTGTAACATAATTAAATGAAAATGTCTTTGAAATACTTTGATCTCATTTTACAATGAATTTTTGTGAACATTGACTATGGTACAGTGAGGTCTGTCACTTGGATGTGGAGGTATGTACATTCAAGGTTCAGAGGATACCTTCTAGGGCAGTTGTTACTTGTGTATTCAAGTGGGAGCACAAGAAAGGGGTGATCCAGTGAAAGAACACAGATATTAGTGGTTTTTACTTCTGAGGCATTTGTTGGGTTCTGATGTTATCTCCCTGCATGCTCTCATCTGTAGCCACTGTGGGGTAAAGGGATGACAGTACAGAGTGCTTGCCTGTCCACCTATTTCCTTTTCAGGAAATGTGAAGATTATTTAATGCTTGTGAAGAACATACAGAACTTTTAGGAAAAGGAGCAAGAAAGTTAATAAAAACCTGGACTCATGAGAATGGCATCTCCACTAACAACTGGCCACAGCAGATTTCTTCTCTAATTTCCCTTACAGATGCACTGAGACTGCAGTTTCAGTCAGGTCCCCTTTGCCTTCTCCAGCACCCATTACACAAATACATGCTGCGCTGGAGGGACGATTGTTCAAAGTGTGAGAGTGTAGGTATTATCACAGGCAAACCTACCTGGGATGAGAGAGGACATGAAGAAGAGATTAAGGAGGTGACAGGGTTTGGAGTGAGCAATGGGAGAGGAGGGTGGCAGTGTTAGCCTCGCTGCTTTGTAGATGGGTGCTTTATGTGTCAAGAAGCTGTCCTAGAAAATCATCACATGGCTGCCTGTTGCATTTCCCTCCTCTTGAGTCAAAATATGCCATGACCTATCAGTGACTCGCTGTTAGTTGACACTTGGCTGGCTTCACAAGCTGGGCTGCACCTTCCCCAGCAGCAGCTTTCGGAAACTGGAGCACTGCTAGTAGCAGAGAGAGAACTAGAGCTGGCCTCTGCCTTGCCTCCAGCCAGTGGTTTAGCAAGTTTCAGGATCCACCGAAAAACCTCCCTTGGCTTCACCAAGGTACAGGTCTAACCTTAATCTGATTTTCCACAGGAAGAAAGTCTTATTACTCCCCAAAAAAGTACAGTTGCTTTGGGTGAGGATCTTTCTTCCTACCAAGGATGGCTAGTCTGTTGCTCAAGGTCCAGATAGAAAGGCGGTTCACAGGCTGCACAGGTCTCTCTTATGCTTATAAGTCTTATTACTTTCAAGAGCTTCCAATGGTACAATATAAAAGCTTCCATTACTCAAGTTTCAGAGAGTAAAAGGAGAGCTTTTCACAGTATGATAAATTCAATTTCAAGGGTAAGTTCTACACACACAGGTAAAGGCAAAATATTTGTACTTTGTGAATAACACTCCTGTTTTAAAAGTACAAACGTGGCTCACTGCCCTTGGCTTTTATTATGTTGACCCAAATTTTCACCAGGTGGCATGGTTCAATTCCTCCCTAAAACCAGAAACTCTTGAAAAAAGTGGGTTTCTGAGGACCTGATCAGGAGTTAACTGAAGTCAGCAAGAAGCTTTCTGTTGATTTTGACAGGCTTGTTGGTGATGACCTTTCATGGTGAGCAGGAAGTTTAGGTAGTTTGTTAAAAGGAAAAGCCATTCTCAGAAGGTATTTTTCTAAGGAATATCACAAAGGAGAAGCAAAAAAGGCTTTTCTCCGTCTCATGTTTGTGAAAACCACTTTTGTGATTTTTAGGTGGAGCGTGTTTGTACCATATGGGGCCAAGGTATGTATGTTTATGGGCATAGGGAGTGAGACTGAAGAACTGTTATGAAAATATAAAAACAGTGTGCTGCAATAAGTCAAAACAGCTGCAGTTATATATTTTTATAGTGATGTATTCTACATCAGTGCTGATTTTTTTTATCATAGTATTTCATTAAAGCGGAGTATGTTTGGTCACTGTCTTCTTAGTGCTCTAAGAAACAGTTCCAGTGTAACTGCAGTGCTTCCATGTTTTTCATGACGCTGTAAGATAAAGAAGTACTTTGGAGACTTCACTGGAGAAACTCACTTGAGAGCAGTTAATCTGATGAGACTGTTAAAAAGATATCTGGGCTTTTTGCCTTACCAGGATTGCTGTCAAACATTTCTTTTTCTTTGTCTAACTAAAGCAAATGTTAAGCTACTGTGGTTGAGTCCTCCTCTGTGACGACTGCTTCCTAGGTAGCCTCTTCTGCGAGGATCGGTTCCTAGGAAGCTTGTCTGTCTATATATTCCTTCACAGAAAAGCTGCTACACTCTGACTTTAAGAGTCATTGGAATGGATGTGCTCCTTATTTGTGTCATCAGCTGCAGTACTCAGCAAGGTTAATCTGTTTTAGATGTTGGGGGGGGAAGGATAATTACTCCTTTATGTTTACCAAATGCAAAATTACTACTAGATCAATTCTCCATTAGAGATATTAAGCTGCAAGACAAGACTACAGAGTGGATTCTTTGAGTAGGGCATATTTGTGAAACCAAAGTTCTCTTTATGACACTTTAGGTGACCCCAGTGTCCTCATTGAAAACTCATTTCAGTGAAACAAAGCAAGACGCTCAAATGCTAAAGGGTAAAAGATACAGCTGTTTACTGGTGATTTATAGGCTTCCTAGGTTTTTCTTGTTGAATGGTAATGGAAGGATATATTTCTTCAACTTCAAATATGTTAGTTAGAAGATGCTTGAGACAGCAAAGCCTGTATTGCATGATGTGATTTACATGCATGCATAGATCCAGTCTTCTTCCTGATAAACAAAAATATTTCAACGCTGTAAAAATGAAAAAAAAATAACAATATAAATTTCTGTATGTTTAGAACAGGTCCATTTTAATTCCTTTGTTTGAGCTGAATGTTTTCTCAGATTTCCTTTGCTTCCTGACTGGAACCGTGCACTAATAATTATCTTTCACTTCTACCTCCTAAATTCTCTTCCTCTTCTTAATGTAAGTAACTTAATGCAAAAGGGGAGTGGGAGGGTGAAGCCAAGCTAAACAAAGCAGAAAACAAGCAGCAAAGTATTTTGTTGGTTTTTTTTCCCCATACATATTATTACATGTAATAATTAATATTTATTACAGTCATATGCATATTTCCTGCCCTGCTTTCTAACACCACATGGGTATGTCTCCTGTCTGCTGAGCCTTGCTCTGCTTGCTATTGTCTGTAGCATTTGTGAGATTATTGGTTTGTTGTTGAGCTCTGAAAGTCCTTGCCTGTACTTGTGTTGATTCCCAATACAACTTTGTCTTTCTGTTTGTGTTCTTAACACAGTAGAACAAAACTCTTAACCTTGGTACAAGTTCCTTTATATTAATAAAGGCTTACTTCTAACATACATTTGTTCTTGATAATTAAAATAATCAAATCTTGTCATGTTAGAGATATTGATAATATTCTGTGAAGGTAAAGATTTCCAAAAGGAGTAAGCACAACATTAGGGACTTCTGGATGCGCAGCACTTTGATGCAATGGGATAGCTTTAGAGGTTACAAGAGCGCCGTCTACACTGCCACAGTGCAAGTGCTTTTAGAGAAGGCTTACAAAACCGTAGTGGGACATAAGCAAAGAAAACTGGTACTACAGCATGAATGGCTGGGTAAAAACTGCTCCCACTCATCCGAGAGTGGGTTGGTAGCTACCTTAGCAGAGCAAAATCCCTTTTTAGCATGTGATCTAAACTAAGTGCACAACTGATGAGCAGATTCACCAGGCTGCAGAAATATTACAGGAAAGTCACTCATAAATTCAGGCGTTCAGCTGAATATTACTCCCACCTGAGCCTGAAAAGAATGACTCTGGGTGATGGGAAGCATGGTAAGATCAGTTCCACAACTAACTTTGTCCGTTGTGATCATTAGTGAAAGGGATGCAGCAGTATGGCAAAACAGGTGTTGTGATGGTGGATGAGATCATCTGCTCCAGTCCTCCCAAATACCGGTTCCCTGAAGCTGGATTACGGATTATGATTACAAATAAGTTTGGACCACGCACCAGAATGCGAATGGCAAGCCGACTCATCATTAATGAGGTAGGTTCATTAAGAAAACAATAAATGACTGAGGGAGAGGGGTTGCCAAAGAGCTGTGCTCATAGTGATTCTGGAATTCAGATTCTCCTGTGTTCCTAGGGATGGGCTAGAGCTGTGTCTTTCTCTAGCAGCTATGTCACAGCAGATTTGAAGGTGGGTTCCCAGTTGGTGGTGCTACCTGTCGTAATGGGAGGGCAGTCACCAAGGAGGGACTCCCTCATCTCCCTGCCAGAAGATGTTTGTTTCTCTCTGTGTGTGTGTGTGTGTGTGTATGTGTGCACATTTGGATTTTATCTGCAGCAGAAGAATTGGTTTTGATCATTGCAAAAGTGGTCAGGCTAAGAAAGGATAATGGACAGGGCAACTAAAAATCTGTAAGAACTGCTCTTATATTAGCATCACATCAGATATTTGCCTACCTCTTTAGTCTTCAGTGTAATCCTCAGCTCAGAATGAAAATGGACCAAAATATTTTCATGAGGGGAATCTGCCCTGGACAGTTTCGGTTAACTCTTACTTGATATATTGTCACCACCACATACTGCTTGTTTTGTACCCTGCAGCTGAAGTGACAGGACTAGCCAAGTGACGCTGTTCTGAGCTTGTATAAAGTACTTGGGGTGAAATCTTTGGCCTGCCAGCCGTGGCTTCTATGAAGGCAGGATTTTATCCTTTGCTCCCTACAGTGTCAAATATGAGAGGTTTTTACTCTGGCACATAAATTAATTTCAATAGTTTAGGAAATAAAAGCTTTAGCAAGTTCCTAGAATTTGAACATCATAACACAGTTCATGTGTCTACCCAGCATTGTAAATACGCAATGAAAGAAAGCAGCACTAATATATTTGTAACAGAAGTCAAATTTAACAGTAAAACAGTGAAATGTTTATTAGGAAGTCAGCTTGGTGGCGTACACTCAAGAGCAGAAGATCAGATAGGGCACACAGCAGCATTGACTCTGTAGAAGTTCTGCTTTGAAGGCAATTCACTGATCAGAAAAAAATTCTGTCTTAATGGTTATGTGCACAGAGAGCTAGCTGATACTTGCTAGTTCAACATCTGCAAAAAACATTTTGGATCTATGTTCTTATGTATTCTCACTGCCAAAGTTTTGCAAAGTACTCAGATATGAGTTTTCTCTATTTTTAATTACAGTGTATTAATACGAGTTTCAGATTTTTTTTCGCATGTTGCGCAGTTACTTTATTTTTCAAGGCATTTCAGAGCACGTTTTAGGAAGTAGCAGCAACTTGTCATGAAAAAGAGAACACTTATCAACCCTGCATTATCTCATCTAACAAACTAAAAGTATTTCTTTTTCTATAAAGGTAGGAAATTACTATTACATCTCACATTGTCCAGTGTATTAATGGGCATATATACTGATGTTTAAAACCTATCCTTGTAATTGTTGTACTATGTATTGGAACTGTAGTAGTCTTATACATGTCTGCAGGGGCAATGATGAGCTTCATGAAAGTATATACTCGGACAAGGGCAACAGGGGTTAGTCTTGCTTTTGAAATTGTAAGTAGGACCTTTGCATTTACCTCAAAGAATGGGGATGAGAAGAAGGGAGAAGAGTTGGACCTGAGTGAGAGAGATCCTGGGTAGTGAGTCATTCATAAGGCTACTCTAATAGTGCAGAAATGTCTTGAGTGTTACCACTAGATTATGGTGCTATTGCTGGTTTGAGTGGGAACTGTTGAGTGAGAAGTGCTTCAGAATAACAATGCTCATTAAAACATGATGGAGAAGGACAGATACGACAACTTTCTCCATCATGGCTTGAAAGACTCCTGCCAGTAATATTGAGGTGGATAGTCAACAGTGGCCTGATGAAGACAGGGAGACCACAGACAGATTTATTTGTTGCTGACTGGAAGGAAGGCTTTGTGGAGAAACGTCACAGCTCACGTGACTGGGGCTGGACAGACAGCAAAACCCGGATTTAACAAAGTCAATATTTTCCAAACTATGGCAGTTTTGTCTTTGACACTGCAGCGTCAGCGGTTAATCCAATCTGCCAATGGCTCAAGCAAACCACTTCAGAATGGGAGACATGAGAATATTGAAAATGGGAACATCCCTGTGGTGAACCAAGAGGAGGAAAATGAACAGGACAATCTATCTCCCTTTTCATTGCCAGGTAAGGCTTGCTTTCCAGGTGTTTATAGTAAGGAAACAGAAGATAATTAAAATGCCAAATGCTGGGTTGTAAGAAAAGACTACATACGTGGGGAGAGGAAGGGGATTGATTTGACTGACTGAAGGCTGGATTTGATGACAGTAAAACTGGACTGGAGGCTACATGGCTAAAAGCAGATCTTAGGAGAGTGTTTTCCAGCCATCATGCATAATAACAGTAGAAGTGCTGGTTTGCCAGAGGTGGAGGGAAAGCAGGTAAGACAGGTTTATATTAAAAAACATGTCAGACCAACCCGATGAGCACTGCACTGCTAGTAATTTTGAAGTCAACAGTTAATAATGGCCTGCTAGAGATTGCTAGGCCAGAGGCAGCTAGGTGTATAAATATGTAATAACTTGGTTTAGTGACTGTAGGGGAGGCTTCTTGGATGAAGAGGAAGAAAGCTTTAGGGGGAGAAGGAGTGTTTAATATCTTTGACAGTGTTTAAAATTCTTAGAATAGCAGTATGTAATAATATTCACCTTTTGAAATTTTTTGGACACTCTTTGGTGTGAAGGGCTGTATATAACCAACCTTATTATGTTGGTGCCCTTAGCACATTGCAGGTTGACTATCCCCCAAATGCTTTCGAGATTAGACAGCGGAGATTAGATCACCCCTCACAGACATGTAGTCAGTAGTCGTCTGTCACATAGTTACTGTTTAACACAAATACTATCTGGCATAAATGAATATCACATGCAGTTAAAAAAGGGAAGAATTTTCCATGTTGTATATGATTTTAATTTCTTAGAGATCCCATTGCTTCAGTTGCTATCATTTTAAAAGAGATGTTTGTGACTGAACAAACATTGAAGCATACTGTGTGAAGACTGGATAAAACGATATGTTTTCTTATGTTACGGTACTGTGTGCTCTTACAGGAGCTTCTTGCAGTCAGCAATTATGAACTTTCGTCAGGAGTGAAGAATGGAAACAAACTGATACACTGAAGATAGGCCCATTAAATGGGCTTCTGATAATCAACGAGATAATGGAAAAACTTTTTATTGTATGGTGAAATAAGTGGATCCAAGTCAGCAATATGCTTGTGCACATGAACATGTTAATAATAATAATAATAACAATAACAATCAGTAACAGTAATAAACATCTTTGAAAAAACCCAAAAATATCTCAAAAAACATCTCAAAAATGCAGGATTCAATGCACATGTTGGCAAAGAAGATTTTTTTAACTGATTTGTTTTTAACAAGTTTTTGGATTTAAGTTTTAATTAGGGCAGTGCAGTCATGCACTTCTTCTTGCATTCCAGGACAATGCAGAAATCTTAACGTGTGGCAAACTACCTGGAGACTGTATTTGAATTTGTTCAAGACTCAGACAACTTCTTTATGAATAAAATAATAGATTTTGGAGTAGAGCTTCCTAAGTGTGTGACATTCACAATAGACAAAATGCTTTGAACTAAGGAGGGTGTTTCTAGTTATGCCATTGGCCTTTTTTAAATGCAGTTTTTCTACATTTTTGAGAAAGTCTTTAAAGATAATTGAGGTGCAACACGCCGAAGTGGAATCACTGATGATACAGTTCATACTGGAATGGAGCAAAAATTCAACATGAAGTCAAATTGTTGCGTAAAAGTGGTAAAGTGATTGTTTAAAATCCTCATACTTCAGGTTTTGTTACGCCTGTTGTCTGGAGATGATTATCTATTGGTTGGATTCTCATTGCTCAACTCGTATATTCTGAGGGAGAATTATTTTATTTTTGCTTTCAGAAGAACCACTTTAATAACTTTGGAGAAAATGTAAAGAACCAGCATCATGCTTTGTTGTTGTTTAAGTGCTGTGGCACAATCAGTAGCCTAAAAAAGATCCTGACATTTAAAATGGCTTTAGGGGAAAGGTACTTTGCAGACAGTTTTCCAGGATCCCCTCTGTTTTTCCTTTGATATATTTTCAGGCCAGGAATAAGGCATGTACATTTTCTGAAGATCAGAAGTTCATGTATTCTTTCAGTACTATAAAGAGCTCTATGAAGAATAGGCTTTCACTTTCCAATAGGGCTTTCCAAGTCAGCTGCTTGCAGTGTGCTAAGTAGAAAATTCACTCCAGTATTTTAAGAGCTGCAACAGAAATGGCTATGAATTGGCCCAAACCCTTTTTTCTGCTGTTCTGTAGTCACCTTTTTTAGCCTAGTTTGGGGTTTGACTTTCCTCCTTCAAACTGCGTATTCTGGTTCTAGATCTAGATTTTGCAAAACCAAGGTTTTTTCTGAAACAGAAATAAATACAAGTGAAGTTTAAAGCACTAAATCATATCTGAATGATTCCCAGTAATCATTTGCCATCTGTGAGTTTTGCTTATTGCTCAGCAATAAATGTAGGGCTTTAGCTCACAGAAATAGAGAATAACTTTGTTATATGAAAACAATCTCAAACTACAGAATCCAGCCTAGACCCCATATGTCAAACATCCAGAGATTCACCCCCAGGGTGTGGTTCAGGACAATCCTGAAACAGGAGACAACACGTAGGTTTTATGGAAACCACATATGGTATCATACAAACCAGCCTTTGCCTTTGGTTTCTGTGTGGGAAGAAACATTCTCTTTAAAAAAGGAATTTCTTTCTTGACCTAACCTTTAGGCCATGATGAGTATCTTCCAACAGAAAGGCTCGTTTGATGCTTTACAATTCGATTACTCTACAGTTGTTTGGAAACTGGTACTAAACTTTAAAAAAAAAAAACCCACCACAGATCAGAATAAAGCAGGATGAAACTGAGAAGGCATATGTTGACAACAAAATTAGGTGTAAAAGCCCTTGCATAGCTCAGCAGGCTTTTAGAGCCCAGACTCAGAAAAGCACTTCTGTGCAGCTCTTAATGGCTGCTTAAATCCCATTCACTGTCACATGGTCAGGATCCTTTAAAATACTCAGTGTTCTCAGCTTCTGCTGGTTTCATAGAAATGAAGAACTCCTTCTCATACAGGATTGGGCCATGGATACTTTATATAAGTCATGATGGTGTTAGCTAAAATAGGAATAATAATTCCCAGAGCTAAAATGAGATGGCAATAAAGGAGATTAGCAATCCTGCCCATTTTTGTATGGATGCAAAATACAAAGACAGGATAGAAGTAAAAAGGAATTAACGGCATCTACTAAAATGTAAAAAATGTTTGTACTTGGTCAAACCAAATGTTCATCTCGCCCAATATTCTGACTCCAACCATGATATTATGAAGAAGCCTGGGGAAGAATGAGACAGGACAAGTTGGCCTTCCAACTATTTTCAGCTCAAGGAACTTCCTGGACTGGGTGTAATGTCTGAGTTTTTAAAATCCTTAATGTATTTCTTCTTCATTAACATGTCTAATTCTCATTGAATCTTTGCAAACATTTAACAACCACAGCATCCTTTGGGAAGGAGTTTCACGGTTGTGTGAAGAACAGTCTCCTTTTACTTGCTTTGAATATGGCTCCTACTAGCTTCATTTGATGTCGTCTTCTACTGGGAAACACAGTGAACAAAGCAAACTCAATGTACTTCACTTGAACACTAAGGATCCTGTAGCTCTTTGTTATATCCCCTATGGAGTTGTATGTCCTCAAGGTTGAGCTAGAGACAGAAAAGAGTTCCATGTAGAAACCTCTATGGTTTCTGTCTCTGCAAACACTGATGCAGTATGTTCTTTAGCTTCTCTGCAGTGCCGCTATGTTCTCTCAGTGCTCCTTTATACTCTGATCACTAGTGGACCCAGCAGACTTCCTGCTCCTAATGTATTTGAAGTAAGATTTATTGTGAATTTTGATTCCTCTTTGTAGTTGTTCCTCAGACTCTCTTTGGCCTGCTTTATGGTGCTTTTGCCAAAGTTTAGAAACATACCTTAGGTGGCTGAGTTAGGAAGAGAGCTGGTTTCCATAGCTTCTTTGATGTTACAAGAGAGAAGTTCTTCCAAGAAGGTAGTTCAGAGCAGGACCTAACTGTAGTATTCTGAAATGCTTTTTTGGAAGAGGTTCCTCTTGCCGCTGCACAACTACCTTAGGTTTCAGAACACAAGTGTGCTTTTGAGGCACATCTCACTGTTGTTCTCATGTACTGCACTTTGATTTGCGTCATGTTCTTGGAGCTCATGAATCAGTCTCCTTTTTTAGAAGACTAAACTGGAAAATGTGCTCCAGAAGAGCAATGAGTGTGTTCTACCTTGGAGGAGGATACACAGGATAAATTGGAAGAGAAGCGGGCAAGGTTTTAATTTAGTAACTCATCACTTCATTCTGAAAGGGCAAAGAAGGACTTGAGGAAGTCTATAAATCCCAGTTCTCCCTAAAAAAAAATGGATAAAGTAGACAGCAAGGTTAAAACACACAAAATAAACCATGCCAAAATCCAACCAAGTCTAATAAGATACAGGGGGTACCTCTGCTCGGTTACTTTTTTTTTTTTGTTGAATATTGTCCTGTGTAAACCTATAGTATCTCTAAGATTAAAGCTTGTTTCTGCATACTGGAGCAAATTCTTTTTTCCAGACCAGTTCCCACTGTACCAAAAATATGTCTTTAAGAGAAAATCATTGGCATAAATCCAAATATGCAAAGTGTGGTAAAGGCACAGGCTGAAAATAGAAATCTGATTTGTTTGGGACAGATCTCATGGTCTGGACTTTGGAACTTGTATTCTGGAAAATGGAACTTCCGAGAAAAGTGTCAGTAGTTTGGAAAACAGTCTGTTTTGGATGAGGATGAGAAGTAAAACCTTGATATTTTCCACAGAAAAAAGAACTGTTTCCAAGGTTCTGTTGCAGGAGAATTGCAATAAAAATGTTTTAGTATGTCAGCTGCCCACTTGGAAGGCTGACAAAGGTTGTGTCTTCTTGGATGCCCTTTTACACACTACATAGCCTGTCTCTAGTGTGTAACACAGAGAGTCTTTTGCCTCCACAATTCCTAGGGAAAGCTGCAGAGCTGAAGTCAATAAGGATTTTCCAAGAAGGTGGAGACGCAGCAGCTGCTCTGTTAATTTTCCTAACAGCAAATTGAAAACCATTTTCTCAGAAATTTTTTATTTTGCAACAAAGGCATTTTTCAGTGGAAAAGAATTCTGATGGAAAATTCACAATGGATCTAGTTTATTATATCTAATTCAGTTGTTTCTATGTTGAGTCCCATAATTGGGACAAAAATTTACATTCCTCTCATGTTTTGGATACTGCACATGCTCAAAATGAATTAGGCTTTCAGGTTGGCTAATTTACAATTAGTTTTCCAATCAGTCTCAACTCTGATGAACAACAGCACTTTCTAGCAGAATTTTACTTGCTGTGTGTGTTATTACAAAGCTCCCAGTGTGTATGTTACTGTACACATTTTCAGGTCGAGATTTGAATTAATATTGGTAATGATATGTGGGTGTAAATATATCTTGGTAAATTTAAAGCCTAAATAGGACCAAGGGGACAGATGATTTAAAAAACATGTTTTACTGGAGAAAAAAGAATTGTGGGGTTTTTTTTCCAAATGAAAAATGGTAGAGATTTAAAAAGATAAAAAATGAATTTAAAAATTATACAGTGGAGCACCAAAAAAATCTGCAGCAATAATCTTCCTAGGCCAGCCTGGCTGTGTCTTATTTTTCTTCTGAGTTTACTATTGTCGAAAGCAAAAAAACCCAGAAAAATAGAAATCAATAGTGAGCTCCAGGAAACCTCTCTCATTTTACAGATCGACTGAAATTAGAGAAAACCTTTCCCATTTTTCAAGTTACCTTAGATCGGAGGTTTATATGAATTCGTAACAATACAGTTAAGAAAATGCTGTGTGCCAATTAGATTCATCTTTTCAGGGATGTTATAATTTTTTTAGATCAGTCAGCTACTAATTGTTTTGTGTAAGGAGATTTTTTTTTTTCACATCTGAAGGTTTAGGCATGTTCTGAAGTAGCTAATGTGTGGAGCGGTGGTCTATGCTTGACTGCCACACTTTTAAAGGGAAGACTGAGTGGAAAAGCTATCAAATTTAACTAATTACAGTAACTTGAGTCTGACTCCTGACAATGTACTTGCAGACTCCAGTCTGTCTAAACTCAAAAAAAGTGTTTTCTATGCGGCTTATTGACTAGGACCTGTAGGCTGTCTGCACTATATGCATTTGGAAGTTTTGTTTCAGATTAGCTCTAACTTGGTCCCATGGACTAAACACCCATCATTATTTGGAGCACTTTTAAGTTTGTGCCTCTGGTTGTGCTTTATAGCAAGGGAATCTCATTGGTGTGATGCAAGGCTGCTCCATGTTGCAAACTAAAATGGAGTAAATTGCAAACCAAAATACAGTAAATCGGGACAATCAGGAGATTTACTTCAAGAGTACACTCCTGATCTGAATGAAAACACAAATGTGGTTTCACGCTTTTGTACTGAGCTCCTCTCAACTCTGTGTGAGTGCTGTGAATAGGACAGTATTTTTCCTGTAAAAGGCACTTTCTTTAGTACCTGAAGGAAATACTCTCAGTGTTGTGATGTGTGTTGTTTACATTGTTCACCAGGACACTATCTGTATGTAAAAGTAATTATTGTGAGCGTAACATCTAGAAAGATGACAACCCCAGAAATGTATTGAAAAATAGCAAAGGGCTCTTGTTGTAGAGCTGCTGCCTCATTTTCGGAAACATTGTAATCAGGCTTTTCTGTAATGGTACCTCTCTGAAATACTTGACACGCTTGGCTTCCAAATATCTGGAAAAACAGAAAAATGAATGTATAAATTAGGAAAAACAACTTCATGCAAAAAACCTCATCTTTCTGTTTTACAGCAGGGTGAAGTGAACAGAATATAGACCAGTGTTTCTTTCTGTAATAAAGCAATTTTCTTTCATTATTGTTGTGGGGGGTGCGACAAACAAAATACACCTTTCCTCAGCTATGTGGGTTGCCTGCTGCAGGAGCCTTCAGTCCCAGGGCTCACAGGAGTGGCCGGTACTGCTATTAAAACAAGTGAGCTAAGGTCTTGTAATGGGACTGTTTGTCTGTTTTTGCAGAACAGCTATGTATTGAATAATAGCCTTAATGAGGATGATAATTTTCTTCCTTGCAGATGTACTAGGGAGCTAAGCAGCGATCGTAAAACAATTTGTCATGAACTAAAAACATACCCCAATTTAACAAATTTATCACTAAATCGTTTTAATGATTATTTTAGAGTGGGTGGTCAGAAACAAAACAACAGAGCAGCGCAAGAAGTAATTTCAAAATAAATTAAAAAAAAAAGTCAAGCTGTATATTGTTTGTGTGTTCATCTAAGCCAGGTGAAATGAAGTCATCCATTTCCTGAGGAAATAAAGTCTCACTTTATTGAGGTTGCTGCTAAACTTACTAAATTCTTACGAAACTACCAAGTTATAGCATAAGAGTAGACTTCTTTAGCACTGGGTGCCACGCAGGTTCCATGACCTAGCATAGAAGAAGTTGAAGAAAATGGCCTGAGGCAGAACTGAGGCCAGATATACTTAAGGTTTTATGGAAAAGTTTATAAAAGCTAGCAAACCCTGACATGTAAGAGAAGCCAATGTAAAGTGTGTCAAGTAGGCTGCTTTGGCCATGGTAGTTCAGAACTATTCCAGGCTAACTGCAAATGGCCAGTCAGCTTCTCTGTTAACCCTGCAAACTCCAGAATTGCATGCACTTGTTCCCCAGAGTTTCAAGCCTGGTTGCCACGTAATGAATGCAAATGTCACTTCCACAAACCATTTAGCTGTAAAAACCAGTTCTGACTCCTGACATTGTGTGGATTAAGCATCACTACTAACAAAGCCAGGAATTTTAATCTGACACACATCCATTCAAACTGAGCAAAGATGAGGGAAAGGCAAGTCCTCCTCCACTAATATTTTGGTTTTCCTGGAACAGAGCAAGCATAGCTATGCCAGCGGTAAGACGCTGTGAATTCTCACAGTTAAGCATTTAAGTAATTCAGGGCATTAGACAGGATCCCTGATGAGATACATATTCCCCAGCAGAGGCTGAGTGCATCCATTTATTCTCTATTTGTTCTCTGGGCAATTTTGTTTCTTTTATTCATGTTATTGAAAAGAGAAATGGGACTGAATCTCCTGTGTGTAGCAGCACTGAAGTCAGTCAGATTACATCCACATCAGATCAGAATTAGATCCATAATTTTTTCCTGTCAAACAGTCGCCCACTCACCCTGCATTTGGAATTATGCACTGAGGAAATTACTGGCCTAGACCATGCTGACTTGTTTGACTATGAACCAAGCTTAGGAACTTGGGTAAATAAAGAGTACAGATTAACTAGCAGGAGTCTTTTAATGATCCAAACTGTAACAAATTAAACAGGAGGACATATAAATTACCATAGGATATTTACAGCCTTGTTAACAGAATTACAGTGAGATGTGAGCTAAGAAGTGTCATTTTCTGGACAGAACAGATAAAAGAGAACTGTTTGAAAAATCTGTATAGCAGTATGTGTAACCAGAGGGAAAAAGGACTTTTCTGTAAAATCTGTAATAGATCCTCAGTGACGTGTAAAATTCTAGAATTAGAATTGACCCTAGGAGACTTCAGTAGTTTTATGTGTTAGAAGTTCCACAGCTACAAGCTAAATGGGAATAAAGAGCCAAGCTTAGCCTAAGATTTCCTGGTGTGTTGATGGTATCTCAGAATTCACAAGGAAATCTCAAGTTAAGGAGCTGATTCATAACTTAAGCAAGACAATTTAGTACTAGGTTACATACCAAAGTAAATGAATTAAGACTTGCATGTGGACTCACCAAGTTGAATTAGACTAGTAAGCAGCCTCATAAAGTACAGAAGTATTATTAATTTTGAAATGTTTAATTTCATTGCATCTTGTGTACATTGGTCCAGAGGACAAATTTCAATCTAATTAAATACACTGACAAAAAGTCCCATTAGATAAATCCTAAATCCCAATGTCTTCACTGAAAGAAAATTCCTGGGGAAACTGATAGGAGTTTTCGCTGATTATTGCCTGCCTTTTTAAATTTAGCTAAATAACTTCACTGGAAGATGTATCTGATAATTTTCTTCAATGTGATCAACCATTTTATTCAGAATGGCATATTTTATTATATCTCATGCGTATCATTATCAATTAATGATGGAAATCCTTACTAGCATAATTCTAAAACAATGTAAAGAAAACCCAAACAAAAACCACCATGCTGTTGACTGTGATACACTAATTTAGCCTGATAAGCAAATTTGTTACCCTACTTGCAGGATACCATATGAAACATATAAATATAAGTGCCCCATTTATTTATGGCCTAATTATAAAATAATTCTCTTCTATGTATTGATATTTATGTGCACATTTACAATACTTTACATTTTTTAAAAAAGAGAAAGTGTTTACTTGTCTTCAGTAATGACAGTTCTCTGGTATTTCTCACCAGTTGATTTTGGAGAGCTGTACGAGGGAAGTCATTGTCTTCAATTTCTTTTATAGAGGATAAGAGGCCATGACAAGGTGATGGTATATGTAGCTGGAGAGAGTTAACAAGTCAAGATTTCCTAAGTACTAGTTTAAAGTTCTGCCCAGGTGACCACCGTGAGGCACGTGAAACAAGTTTATTATGTTCATAGATTCGGTCTGTGCTTCTGGTTTCTGTGAAAGTATTTTCTTTTTCTGCACAGAAGGTACAGATTATTTTCACTGCAAGGGTTTCCATTTTCCTTTTTAAAAGGTGAGGGGGATGGGGGGGTTTGGGTTTTGTTTGGGTTGTTTGGTGGTTTTTTTGGATTAATAGTAATACAGGTATTTGAAAGAGCAGCAACTGTTGCTGTTAATTTGGGTTTTAAAATCAGCCATGCTTTTAAATCATTGTAATTCTTTAATGGATTTACACAGACCTTGGCAGGCTTAACTGGAAGATTCTGGGTGTGCACGCAGAACTTGGGTGAGAGTGATGAGACTATGTGTAGATTAAAGATACACTGGAAAATGAGCTGACATGCACAGTTGTAAACATCCTTCTGGGATCATCTGTGGTGTTCAAAGAGGTGTAACTGGGCCTGGGATACTGATGAGAAAGCTAAACTGGTTCTTTCCTTTCTTTGTCCTGCAGATGGAAAAATGAACAAAATTAAATGGATTTTGACATGGCCGTTGATATTCATGCTCTTTTGCACCATTCCAAACTGCAGCAAACCACGCTGGGAGAGGTGTTTTATGGTGACATTCATCTTATCCACTCTCTGGATTGCCTTGTTCTCCTACTTCATGGTGTGGATGGTAAGTGCACGTAGCAGGACTTCCCATACTGGGTGAAATGTGCATCTCAACATAGATAATAGGTCTTTTGTGTATTTATTAAAGAAAGGCATGTAACTGTAGTGCAGTCTCTTCAGCTCATATTCTAATTATTATAATTCTAGCTTTCTGCTGCTTTTTTCTGCACAAGTAATTGGGCCTTTACTGTATAGGGCCCAACACAATATAGGAAGGTGCCAGCTTGATTTTCAAAAGAATGTGGACCTCCACACCCTACTAGTAAAAGGGAGTTTAAATGAAAACATTTAACTCTCAGCAGCTGAGACACCTTTAGAAATTTGGCTACAGTGTCTTATATTGAAACATGCATAGAAGGCAGATGGATGGCAAAATTTGAAGACTTAGAAGTGGTGTAAAATGCCTTGAGTAGACTGGAATAATGCTAGAAAATCCTTCTTAGTGAAGAGTATTATGATCGCTGGTATGTTTCCATTTGCCTTAGATCTGTGAGAAGCAGTGTACCAGGTGTAGATCTGTAAATTGTTGCCAGTTCAGGAGCCCGCTTACTTGAAGATTTAAGTTCCTATTTTTTCTTTCTTACCCTCTTTCAGTTTCTCAAGTTTACATTTTCAGTCAAAGAAGAGACGTGAGTAGGAAAGCTTCTCAAAAAGTTTGATGGAAAAATTAGCCATACTTTTTAAGTATAAAAAGTTACCTTTTTCTACACTAAAAGATGGAAAACCAAAAAGTTGTATATACCTATAATGGGTAGATTGATAGGATGTGCTGCTGAAGAATTTATATGCCCATTTTTCCTTTTAAAGGAAAATACAGTGAAGAAACCAGCTAGTTTCGCATTGGAATATATATAGTCTCACATTTATACACTTACAGTGATATATATATATATACACAATCTCCTAGTCATGCATATGGATGAGTTTTTTTTGATGAGCTTCTTAGCTGCAAAATCTTTTTGCGTAGAGAACATCTCTACCTTCCTCAAATGTGTCAGGCATTTTCGAACTGCTTTATGTTTCCTCTCATGGAAGACTGTGTTTTCTATATACGTTTTGCAACTTTCTATGTAAGTTTTGCTTTGTAAAGTAATCCTTTTTTCTCGTAATATAGACTGTGTTGGAGAAATTCATGTGCCAGCCACTCATTCTGCCTGGCATAATGGTGCCAAAGCCACACATTAGTTTCATACCATATGTCCTTTGCAAGGCCACACTCTGTACCTTGGTTCCATTTGTAGATATCCCCTTCATAAAGCAGAGATGTACTCATGAAGGCTGCAACACAGCTTATTTTAAGAGGCAGCCAGACGTTAATACCCTGTTACCACTTGCAGCAGAAGAATCGTGCCCACTCCTGAGTCACAGCTTGCCCCTGAGAATAAGGTTTGTGAGTAGGTTCCTAAAATACACCTTTTCTTTGGCAAAGGGTCCAGTTTTCCTCATGTAAGAGACTGGCAAACTATTTGAAGAAAACAACACAGAGGCTTAAAGACTTCTACCCTTAGCATCTCAGCAGGGAAGCAGCTGCCTGTCCTTGATTCAGTCTTCTTACTCTCATAAGGCTATTTCATTTTCAGTTGCCTGGTCAGCCTTTTTTCTTGATGCTTTTTCAGCCTTCTTTGGATGTTCCAGCTAAATACAGTTCCCTGTCCTTTCCAAGCTATAAGCTTCAACCATTCCCCAAGCTCTTTTAAAGCTGCATCTGGACTCTCACAGGACAATATAACCAGACTTGCTCACTTTGGGATTATATCAGATGTCATTCAAGAAACTGGTTCCTTTTTCATGTTTTGGGATAAAATAAGTTCTTTATATCTCTGCCCCTATATCACAATATGAATTGGTTGCAGTCCTTCTGAGAGTAGAACCAGTGAGAATCTTGCCATTCTTGGGAATAAAAAAGAACCACAAACCCCACCGGCTGGATTATGCCTGTGCTCCTTCTTAAAAGATCAGTACGTCCTGTTAGAAGTACAGAAAATGGAGCTTTTTGTTTGCTCATAAAATGCTGAATATGACCCAAAGTACTTTTCCTTTCACAGGGTTGGTTTTAGGCTGGTTATTCCACAATTATTTAGCTTGCAGAAATGGATAAATATCCTGAGTCTAATGCTGTTAGAGTCCACACCAGAAATCAAAGTTAAGAGTACGCCACAACTGTATTGGAATGAGGAGACTTTCCAAATATGATGGGTTAATCTGTTTTCCTCACTGTTCAGGTGACTGTGATTGGATACACCCTTGGGATACCAGATGTGATCATGGGTATTACTTTCCTAGCTGCAGGAACAAGCGTCCCAGACTGCATGGCCAGCTTAATAGTAGCAAGACAAGGTACTGTGTCTACTGAAGTGTAATTGCAATCTTAAATACATGTTGTGTGATTTGCTTCTGCATACATGCAGATTCTCAATGCAATTTTATTCTTTTTTTTCCTTTTATTTTTACTGTTTCAGGGCCTTATTAAAAGCCAAAACACTTTGCTAATTATTGTGAACCAAAAAAAAAAAAATCCCTTTCTGTTATCTTTTGCTTACTGGGACTGGGCACACCCTAGCATTCTAGAAGGTCATTTAGCACTCAGATGTCCCATGCATGGTATGTATCAGTTAGGGTAAAAAGATAAAAGTAGTAGACAAAACTGGAATATCAGCTATCAAAACCTACATTGAAGAATATATGCTGACCAGCACTTGTCCCTGTAAAACTTGTAGTGTTTTCTAGAAGACCTCTCGAACCCAGGGAAGTGAAGTGGTTTAAGGGAATCTGACAAAAGTGATGTTGCTCCAGCATACTTCTCATCCAATGCAGACCTCTTTCCCTTTGGGACATAAGAATAGCTGCACTGGAAAGGGTTTTAGATAAGTATCAGCTATGTCCTCATCAGCTTTCCAATTGAAATTGTCAAAGGCTTTCTCACGTATCTTTAAGTTTTGATTAAGATTCTTTAAATTTCTTTTTTTTCTTGAGAAATACCTGTAGCCACATCCCTTCCTGTTGTTGAAAAACATTAAACGTGACAGTGTGATCTCTTGTACTGCAGTAGAATAAGAAAAGGTCCTAATTGTATTCCTTTCCACTGTTCCAATTCCCATAGGTTTTTTTTTTGCAGATAATGAGATCTCCAGCACCCATCACTGGGCAAACAACAAGGGTTCTGAAGGGATAAATTAAGTACTCAAAAGCCCACCTTTGTACTTTGAGATAGGAGTAGTGCTGTTAAATGTTGCTTGATCGAAAAGAATTATGTATTTAAAATATTTCATTTTCCAGGTTGTATTATTTGTTGTGTGCAGGAAAAACTCAAAAAAAGAACTACAAAAAAGTATTCAGGATTCTTAGGGAACCACCTTCCTACTAAATTAGTTTTCCATACGTAGTATTACAGTGAACAGATTTTTGCAAGAACAGAAGGAAAACTTGTTACATTTTTAAATGAACAGACTGCTTCGTTAGATTAGTTCTTCTTTAGTATTAGGGAAAACTACTGTAGGGATTGTTTCCTCTGAAAGTGAAGGTAAGCACTAGCTTGGCAAAAAGCAGCCCCATTCTCTCAAAGACAATACAGGGACTTTGCACTACTTGGATTCAAGAGAGATGTTTACTGACAGATTGCACACAAATATCTAAAAAGTAGAGGTGGACACTACCATAATATGGATCCAGAGCATAACCTTACTCTCAGCAGCTTCCTGCAAGAAGATACTGTACTTATGATGTGGTAGTGTCTGTCTCCACTCTGTCTACTCTCAAAGTATTTGTGGGGCATGTCCAATTTATGTCACAGTTCTTCCTTTCCAGTATTCGCTTTGTGGAAGTGAGTCAATAGTTAGGCCAGTGCCTAAGGGAGATTAGCAGAGGCAGAGAAGTATTCTGCCTTCCTCGCATTCATTGACACTGGTGCAGAATGAGATGCCAGCCAGTGATGAGCATTAGGAGTAGATTTCAAGTAATGCCTTGGGACTTCACCATCATTCACTCTTTTTTTCCTTTTTGTAGCATTTTTATTGTTCTGAAGTGAAGTCATTGCCCCACAGAAGTGCTTAATATCTTTGACTACCACCTATCTGGTTGGGTTCTTTTCAGGATCACTTTTCATTATTCACATGAGATAAAGGCCACGTGTCCACATACTAAATCCAGTACATAATCTCCAGGTTCCCTGTGGCTGCAGACTACCTAGAACAAGACTTGTTTTTTTAATTGACATTGAACTCAGATTCTGAATGGGTACCACACACCCAGTAAAGGCTCTCCAAGACACAAGCAAGATGTAGTTGGGGTGAGCAATTTTTGCACACTTTTTTCAGAAGTCATGCAAAGATTATAGCAATTGTCTCCCTACCTCAGATACCCTGGCCAGTCCAAGGGGGCTTGGATCATTGCAGATCATTACCTTTTAGTTGCTTCTAGTACACGGAGTAATGGTCCTATACTTTGTTTTTACCCAAGAGTTGCTTTTTTTTTCTCTGCAGGCCTTGGTGACATGGCAGTATCCAACACAATAGGGAGCAATGTCTTTGACATTCTGGTGGGCCTTGGCGTTCCATGGGGTTTGCAGACCATGGCGATTGATTGTGGATCAACTGTATGTATACATGGCAAATATCATGGCTCTCTCATTTTCTCACTGCACAGCTTCAGGCACACCTGTCTGTCTGCCTGTACCCTTAGTATTTTTGTCTGTAAGGTCAGAATAACAGCATCTCTCTCTCCCCTGAGGATCTTTTAACATAAAATCCATTATAAATGCTGATTTTTTTTTAAATGGAGGTGGGATTACTTATACATTTGTTTTGATTCCTTAATCTTCCCATTCTTCATTATGATAAATCTGTCATGGATTTGCATAGTTTAAAATGTCTGTCAGACGCTATTCAAAACAGAAGGTGGACTGTAAATCAGTAAATTGATTTCTGATCTCCAAAGCACAGTTATATGCTGAGCATATTAAAGGTCTGTTCTCTGTCTAATTCCCACAGGTTAAGATAAACAGCAAAGGACTGGTCTATTCAGTTGCACTTTTGCTAGGATCAGTGGCACTTACTGTAAGTATTTGAGTATCTCCAAGTATTCCAGTTGCAAAATACTTATTAGGTATTTACATGTTACAGAAGGACAAAATGGAAATAGTTATTTTCCCAAAGCCTTGATTCTTGTAAAGTATCATTCTTCTAGCAATACCACGAGTTGAAGAACTACCATTGTCTTCAGCGAGGACTGAAATCTGACATTTGGTGCAAGAGATGCTGTATATGTGTAGGTCCCACTGATTTCAGTGGCAGTGTTGAAATTGTGGGATCCAGTAATGTTTCTGTGCTCCTGTGTCCAGCTGCATACCCCAGGCTTGTCTCTGCTTTATGTTGGGACAAGACCCAGATATGCTTCATCACCCTTTGCCCTTGTCTCCGATTTCCAAAACCATCCTGGACTAACCAAGTGCTGTAGCCACAACCCATAATGAAGATTAGTCCGTGAGGACTGTGAACCTCAGGACTTTGACTAGGCATGCTAAATGTCACTCAGCATAAGACACTTAACCTTGTAAAACATGACTTGTTAAGGTGAAACAATAATTCTGTTTCAAAAGTCAATTTTGCTGGTACTTAAGGTCTGATCCTCCTGACTCCCAGGGAACTCTCTGTGGGAAGAATCAAATCCCAAAGGTATAAAAATATCCACTTATACTAACATCATTCACTGCCTGTGGACACTCTGTAGAGGAAGGGACCATGACTGGAGATTTCACCCTGTTGCATGACTAGGTCTTACAAAACTCCACATCACCTGTGCATGACTTAAGTGATAGAATGACCGGGGCTGTTCACTGTGCTACTAACTTCCTAATGCATCTGATATGTAAGATGTGGGAGCCTGTTCTGTTCTTTTCTTATCCCCGGTTCTGCCATACTGCACAGTGCCTGTGAAACAACAAAGATGTTCTGTAGACATTTGTATCTGATGTTGCTGTGTGTATATTGGTAATCATGGTAATCAGCACTCTGGATAAAAAATGGGAGGATTATGCAGATGTGTTACTATGCTAGCTGTTTATGCTTTTCTGAAAAGAGTCTTTTCATAGCAGAAGCTATATGACCTGAGTTTGAAGCATCTGTTATTGTCTCATTTGTTGTGCTGGATACCCTGATTCGCACAGACCCTCCCAGCCAAACTCAGTGGAGAGTTTTGAGCAAAACAAATAATTATTCGGAGGCGCTCAGCACCACTGAAAACAGATGCCTTCGTGAGGACTTCATTGCTTTGCTACCTGTAACTTGTAACTCCCCTTGGTTCTGGGAAAGAAAGACCCCTTCTGAAGCTTTTGAAAGAACAAACATTAGGTGCTGGTATACTACTGGGACATAAAGGATCTGCAGGGGAGCACTTGAGGGAGGGGCATTCATGTAGTTCAGTGCATGCCTTTAGTTCATACTGAATCAATGAATGAGTGCTGCCTGACTAGAACATGCCCCATGTACTGAAAATGCACCATGGATTGAAACTGAGCACCTAGGGGCCTGTTTCTCAGTTACATAAGGAACTTGTGAAGAGGCCTTAAAATGGGTTCATTTAATATTTTGTAAAAGGACCTTGAGACAACTGAGAGGCAGGGCAGAGTTAGAGTTCTTAGTCTGGGCTTTTACATTCCTTTTCTTGATCAGAAAAGCATGTTTTCCCTTTTTGATCTGTAAATACTGAGAATATATTTTTATCTTTGTTCAGGGTCTCTAATTCAAAAGACTCTCATTTTTAGTTTATAATGGTTGTTTCCAAATGTCTCCTTTGGGGCTCAATTAACTAACACTTTGTTTGCTTGCAGGTGTTTGGAATCCATGTAAATAAGTGGAAACTTGACAGGAAATTAGGCATCTACGTGTTGTTTCTTTATGCTGTTTTCCTGTGTTTCTCTATATTGATAGAGTTTAATGTGTTCACCTTCGTCAACTTCCCTATGTGCCGAGAAGAACTTTAAACGACAAGGAGAGAGACTGAAATTCTTTTGATGACGTGCTGTAAATGACAGGAGGCATTTCATATTTCTACCTTCTTTCCATCAGTAATTTGAGTGTCGTTCCTGCTTCATCAGCTAACAAGCACTTTTACCTGTGTGGAAGGAAAGCATACCTTTCTTTTAACATGCTAGCTCGAGGCAACCAAAGCTTTTTCCTCCTCTTTGGATATTGCTGCTCAGTCATAAAGCTGTGTGGATCTTATGCAGAACTCTAAAATGACCCATTTCTGGGACATTCTGTTGTGGTTTTCATTCTCCTTTTGCAGACAGTCAACTACCACCACCAAGGTTAGCAAGAGGATGGGAGAAAAATCTTTAGCATTCTTTTAGTTTTGACATTTATTTTCCATGGAAGAATAAGAGGCAAGTTCAGAACTTTTCTTGGCTCAGCCAAAATATCTCAACTACAGGACCAGAAAGTCCAAGGCACATATCATGGCATGCACTGTTGAGGACATCATTTCCCCCTTCAAGTGCTCTGCTTATAGAGGAACTGCACTGACAGTTTTTGATGGTAGTGTTGAATATTTATCAGTCTTTTCAAAGAACATGAACAATGTGGCAGAGAAAGAAGAGGAAATGGTTCTATGTTGTATCACTTGTGATGATGCACACTAAAAGTCAGAGTATCTGCATACTGAAGAAGAGAATTACGTGCAGAAATTCATACTTGAATAATATGTTTTACCGTTAATGAGGAATGTTGTATACATAAATACAAACTTAACATTTGTGGAATATTATACCACAACTTTGCATTGGCCCTTGTAAGCCCATTGTGTAAATTTAGAAGAAACTAAACAAATAAAATATAACTGGGTGCTCAGTAACTATCAGTTATTGTTACCAGCTAAGAGTAGTATCTGAACATAATCCAGACTTTCTGACAACAAAACCCACCCTGATTCTGATTTGATTGGATTGGTGGGAGGAAGAAGCTTATTTCATCAGTCAAGAAGCTGGTGTATTCTTCTCCATTTTTTATTTATTCCCAGAAGCTTAATGAAGATGAGTGTCTGACACTGAGCAGTGCAGATATGAAACACCTAGACAAAAGCAAGTCTGTCAAGAGATTGCGTGCAAGTTTTGAAGCATGATATACTTCTTTTTAACCCCCAGTAGAAGCCAAGTTTTGATATCCTTTCCACCAGCATAGATATAAGGATATAAGGAATTACTGTGGATGTAATTGACAGCAAGATCTGGCCAGAGTATTAAAAATAATGGGTAACATTCCACATTGTAGCAGTCATATGATTGCAAATCACTGAGACAGCGTATTTTGAATTGCTACTAAACTTTAAAAATATTTTAAAACTGTATGTGAACGATCATATAAAGTTTCCAAAGAAGCACAGTTAACTTTATACATAGATTTTTTAATTTTTTAATGTTTATAAACCAAAACAAATTATCAACTGACAGTTGATGCATTTTTAAATATATTAATATTTTGCACTTAAGACTATGTATAAAATATCCCATTATTGTGTCAATGAGAACATACAATAAAACATTAGTGAATAAGCACTTATTCAGAAAGTTCCTTATTTTGACATATATAACAAATAATTATGTTTAGCCAGCTCACATGCAGAATACTGTTTACACCAGGCAATGTGTTTACAGTTAAGGCTATTTTAAAAATTATTTTGATACAAATTAAGGAGTGTATTCTGCTGTTGAATATTTTTAGGAATTGGATCCTTTCAATGTAATCCTAAGGAAAAGAGAGCAACATAGTTTGCTATTTGCTTTATACTTCGTTACAAATGTCAGTATTAGTATCCATTTAGGTTTTTTCACTTTATTTAAGTAGTTATGTAGTTAAACTAGCCAGTCCTAATAACAGTAACAAATACAGCATTATTAAAATGCTTTATTGAATAGGCAAGCATGACAGTAAGCACATTTGATCTCAGATATGCCAGTGACCCCATTTCCAGGCATTCAAGACATTTTTGCTGCAGTGTAAAGCTGAGGAGATGGAATTCATGTTCATCTTTATGAGTCTTCTGTTGCAGAAAGGCTGTGAAGATGCAGCATACTGCTGTATCACTGTAGGAGCATCCCCCTCTAGTCTTACTCTCTTCCCTGCTATCTTTCAGGAGGACAGTTTGCTGCTGAAAATCTTGTGATGGCTTAGATACGAGGCGGAAATGAGCAGAGAGAGGCTGAGTAAATGGTTTTTCCTATTTTCTGCTGTTGGGTGGGCTTGGAGAACTAGCTGTCTCCTAAGCAAACATTTGCTCTTCTGTGCACAGTTCAGGCAGCTCGGATGTCTTTACACTCCAGAAGAGTAGTTCCAAAATCTAGTTTTGAATGCCTGTTGATCAGCTGACTTTGACAGTGATGAAGGCATCAATGTTTACAGTGCCAGACCTAGCGAAATGTACTGTACCTTCATATTTCTGAGCCAGGCAACTTCAGAAGACAAGGGCCACCAGTTTGGTCTGTAGCAGCTGATCCCCAGCCCAAATATGCACAAAATTGTGTTTGCTAATGCCATAGATCCTTCAGACATAATTTAGAATTATTCTGCCTAAATTGAATATCACCTGCTCCAGAAAACCAGAGTGTTCTGTTGTAGCAAGAGACAGTCTCAGAAGGTAATACTGACCATAAATTGCATGGCAGGTCCTGTCATCTGTAGCGCTCCCTAAAACATAGACCCACTTCAGGACAATTTATATTGAATTCTAATGCTCCATTTCATGAAGTGGTCTCATATGCATCTTATGCTATGAGATAGGTATCATGCCATGCTTATCGTTATAAATAACATTAGTAGGATTCTCTCTGACACCACCGCATGACCAGGGATGTATTGTTTGCCAAAGAATTATTAGATGCTGTATCAGGGCCTTCCTGACACATAATCATATGAAGTAGTTTAAAGAGTCCCTATGTAGTCATTATCCATATGCTAAAATAAATAAAGATGTCAGTTACAGACCAAGCCATGCAGATAAACTGAATGGCCTGAGAAAGATCTGATTGACAAATTGTTGTATGTCAGATAAACCCATATCAGAATGTGTCAGTGATTCAGGAGGCTATTGCCAAGTAATAGCGGACTAGTGCCTTTCACGTGTATACAAAAAAAGAAATAATTTGCTCATGTGGTCAGGAAACTGTTACAAATTTTGCCATTTTCCAGTCAAGAAGAGGAGTGATCTGTGCTTGGCTCTCTGCAATTAGTACAGCTCTATATTGCATCTGTTCAGATTATGTCTGTAAAATTTTGTAGCCATTTTGTTGTACTAGCTATTGCAAAAATTAGCTGGCTGAGTTTGGAATGTATGTCACAATGTTGTGTAAGTTAATGTTCAGCTCAAGAGTGAAAAGAAAGCTGATGGATGTAAGAAGAAAAACTGTTACTGTGATCTGAAAATTGCCAGCATACTAGCACTGAAAAGTAATACAACTCAGAAAAAGATATCCGATATCCAGCAAAGCTTAACTTCAGTAGGATTTATTCCATGCTTAAAGCTAAGCATATATCCAAGTGCCTTGCTGGATTGTGCCCTAAGGTGACAGCGGAACATAGTTTCTGGGTTTTCTGTCATATTCAGATCTTTTAATATTTTATTGGTTTTGTAGTCTAAAGATTTTATTTCTTCCTCAAATTAAAAGGTTTGGACAAAATCTGTGGACTTCTGTTCTGCTGATACTTTGGATTTCCACTTCTGTAAATATGAGAACTGGTTGCTTGTCTCATACTTCAAAATTACACATCTACTGTGGTGTACAAGCAGGATCAAAACTGGGTTGCAGCTGGCCAAAGAGAGCTTTTAGCAGCTCTTTTCCACTGCAGTTCCACTGGAGTAGCACGGTCCCACACAGACTGACAGGGTACAATCCTGTCTGTAGTGAGCAAGTGAGAGTGTTTCCATTGAGTTCAGCAGTGTCTGATTCCATTTATATACCATAACAATTGTGCTGAATTATAAAGTTGTGTGATGGAAGTCTGGCTCCTGATACTCTGAATCTTGCTAGTTCATGGAAAGTATTGCCCGAGTAAAGATTTCACACTCAGGATTTACATGTCTAAATCTAAAAAGCTACAGTTATGGTTATCTTAATGACTATTTGATGATCTAAGGGCTGCTCTCTGGGCTAAAATCTAGCCTAGAAGAACACCTTATGTCTTCCCAACAGGTACAGCATAGTCAGCCATCTTTCTCTTGACTCAGTCATTGGCGTGCCAATTTTGTTTTATTTTTATATGCTTGCTGCAGCTGTAACAAACATATAATTAGTTTCTGGTTTCAGATTATATTTGTAAACATTCTGTCAACATGTAAACAAATGGGAAAGGTCTTTACTAGTCTAATACTTAGCAATTATAGAGAAGATTCTATTCTGTCCTTGATTTCCTTTGTGACTGTGCTTTAATTACACATTTGTTTCTATTATGTGTTTGCTCTAGTTGCACAAATCCCTCATGAGTTTTGTTGTCTTCCTTCCTGAATTTCTTGCAATTGTAATGTCATTTATTTGCGTCCTACAGTTAGATGGTTTTGGTAGAGTGCTTTAAGTTGTGTAAATACTGCCTGATTGCTCATGCCAAGGAAAGATCAGACCTAATGAAATATGAAGCAGACACTAAAATAACACTGATAGCCAGGTGAAACCAAAGAATCTTCCTAATTGAAATGCATCACCTTTGGGCATAATGTTCTGTCATTGCAAGCCTCAGATCTCTCTGTTATTTGTGTTTAAGCACTCAGAAGAAAATCTTTGCAGTTCATGCATTTACTACACAATTTCCTTTCTATTTCTTTGAGTCTGAGCTCCAGATTTTTCATTTTGTTGGGTGATGAGATTTATATGATGGTTACACAGGTAAATGACAGCATTTAGTTCCAGCAATTCTGTACCAAACCCTTTATTATTCCCTTGGACTATTTTGAAAACTCTGTATGCAAGTGATCAGTGTTCTGCTGAAGAGAAGAATGTCATTCAACTGACATGTGCATTCCAGTTTCTGACCTACTGTGTACATGTTTTAAAACCTCAATTTAATAACTTGAGCATACAGTTTTCTCACATTTCCCCCTGTGTGGGGTCCTGATATTTTGTCCCCAGAGAAAGGTGTGAAATCCTATACATCTCTGTCCTGAAATGTGAGATACATGTAGCTCCTTCTCCACAGGCTGAGATGTGTAGTGATTATGGCAATTTGTACATCATGTTCTGCTTGCCACCATACTTCTGACATACAGTGCACTGTCTGACAGAAATGAATGATTATGGGAAACTAATGATATTTAGATATTTTCTTACAAGGAATTACCAGTTTGAATTTAATTCCATTTATTTTTCTTTTTTACTTGCACAAAGAATGTAAGCGATCATTGCCATCCTACCACTGAGATGATCTTGCTAAACTTGAAAGACAAATATAAAGGTTGATTTCTAGCAATAGGGAATTGTGACAAAATCCAAAGGTGCCAGAATATATCAAAACCAGACAGGTATAATCTCTAGAAAGACTAATACCAACGGAGATGCCTCCTTTCAGAGCGTTTTTACAGCAAGATTATGGCCTGCATTCATATACTGGTTGTGCGCAAACACCACTTGTAAATCTGCTCCCCCAGCAGTACCTATGTTTCAAATGGCTGAAACTCTGCAGCAAAGTTATGACCAAATTCTTGCTTTCAAGTTCTTGGGAGTGGTGCCAGTGCTTATTAGTGTCCTGCTAGTCGGCACAAATTTATTATCAGTGGAAGTGAGAGTAGAATTTGGCTCCCACTATCTCCTCTGTTGCAAGAAAGTATTTGAAATTGTTTATGATCACTGAAATAACTTCTGAACCTTTTAAAATGCCATGTGTTTCATACTTGCAGGCATTTGCAGTGCACCCTTAGGAGGTGCAATACCTCTTTAAATATTATTAAAACTTTCTAGAACTGCTTACTTTGAAAACAGAAAGGGATGGGTTTGTAAACTGTAAATAACAGAAATCTATTTATCATGTTATTTATTTTTTCAATGACTGTGACCTTATGCACTGTGAATGATCTGTGATATGGGGTCCTTTGTAAAGATATGTCATGAAATCCAAATGGATTTAATGTGATAATTTGTTACAAAATGTTGGCATGATATTTGATTATTTTTGTTGTGAAAATTTTAAGAAATCTTTAATTCAGCATTTATAAAAGATTATAGCAGTCAGTATTGTAATGCACTATATAAAAATATGTATACTATCAATAAATTATATAAACAACTAGAGTATTTGCTGTTTTTTTCTCAGATGATGAGAACATGTGAAATATTCTCATATTTATTGTTAAAAATCTAAATTTTCAGGACCCAACCAGAATATGCACCTGCACTTTCTTGGTGAAATCTGGACCCTGCTGAACTGAATGACAGAAGGCCCACATTTTCATCTGTTCCAGGGAGCATCACCTGGATCAAGCCATTATTTGGGGTAAGTTAAGTGTATCAGTTTGATTCGCAGCAATTCTGAAACACACTATTTGCTCTTTTGGGACTAGAAGTGTGTGGTTTACTGAGAACACAGTTTGCTGTAGTGAGGCACTGATCCAGAAGCAATTATGGCAGTCTCAGAAACACCCTGATCAACAGTATTGTGGCTGCTTTGTCCCATGGTGTAGTGTTATCCAGGAGGTTCACACTGAGTACTGGATGCTGACTAGATGGGATGGAAGCAAGGCCCAAAAGCTGCACAGTACTACCTTCCTTTCCCAGTTACCTAGGCTCTGGAGATACTGTGAAGAGAAGGAATAATCCCTCCTACCCTTGATTGCCCATTTCCAACATCCCTGTAGCCCACCTCAGGGTCAGTGATGACTTCTGGTATACATATATAGTATCTGGTACAGTCTGTTCTGGGCTGACGAAAAGCTTTTAAATGCAGTTCCTGGAAAAAGAGGAGCTAAAAGTTAACTTTGTCTCATGTGCTGGTGTGTTAACAATTTCATTAGACAAGAGTCTGCTCATGAATGCTCCTAGCCAGTTTACTACCAGGAGATGCAAGTTAAAACAAAGCTTGACCATATTTCTCTTAACCGCAGTGCATGCTTTTGGAATCGCTGTTGCTGTCATTAGCCACTGTGGGTTTTGTGCATCTACAGAAGAGTCCTAGCGAAGTGGAGAAAAAGGATATCCTGCATTCTTTGACTTTTGTGTAAGGGTTCATTCTTTGGTATATGCTAGGCTAACTTTTTCTAAGCTGGGGAAAGGAAAAGATTCCTTCTTACACACAGAATTAACTTTTAAATATCAAAATCTCAATGTGGAAAGTACCTCTTCTTTTAATCCCCCATAGGTTTGACATGATGACCCATGGTGATCTGTTATGTAATAGGCTCTATAAAAGGCATATAATCTATGGATTAGTGACACAATAGGCATGACAATTCCTATGGGATCTTGTCATATGCCATATTATTGATGCAGCTGCTTCCTACTGTGTGGAAAGCAGAATTGTCGTATAATCTGTGCATATGCTGAAAGCACTTCATTATACCCAAAGTGCTCATTGTACTTACGGGCTTCCCCATAAGCCATTTTTAAACCTTTCCAACTCAGCTGCATAAAAATACAAAGGGCTGCAACATGCAGTAGCTTAAGATGGAAAGGGTGAATCAGTCCTAGAAAAGACAAGAATTCCCCCATTTGGCTTGGATGTATCACAGAGAAGCGGCATTTTGCAGTAACTGGATATTATTTTGTCATTTAACTTCTGTATCATTGTTTACTTCCGAAGCCTGATACTAGAACACAGTGTCACATTCCAAACCTGTCAAATCTCTGGCTTAAAAAAACACCCAGCAAAGCTTGGGCAAAATTTCTTATGTTAAAATTTGTCTTAATTTTCATATTTTAAATATATTACAGAAATACTTAACTATGTTGCAGAAATACTAAACATTTTGCCAAAAAATATGAGATTTTCTCATGAAGTTTCGTCAGTATCTTTAACAAAACTAATTTCAAAACTTCAAATTCCTGAAACTCTACATTTTTAAAATTGCAAATAGTGTGAAAAATTTCACAAAAAAACCCCCACAAAAAAACCCAAAAAATAAGCTTCTTTAAAACCATGTGAAACTGAAGTAGCACCACAATACTGGATTTTTGTATTCCATAATTTTGCCATTTTTTTCCTGGGTCTTTTTAACACTTCTAGTCCTTTTGTTTCTTCTTCCCTTACAACATATTTGGAAATGCCTAACACCATCTGAAAACTGATGTTCTGCATTTGCAAAATCTTAGGTTTTTGCCTAGGATGGCTGCATATTTGTGTGAATGCAGATTTCCCCCAGCTGGGCAGGTCCGTGCAGAGCAGCACACCTTTACAGGTTTTTGTCTCAGCAAACTTATTTTCCAGCAAAGCAAGGGTAAATTATAAGTGGGCCTGGTCCCTATTGAATTGCAGTGGAGGGAAACAGAAACCTGGGGTAGAGCTGAATTTGTGTGATGCGTCTAGGAGATTGTTCTTATGCCAATACCTAAGGTGTATTTCACAGGTGCCCAGCTGGTGAACAAATCCAGAGCATATTTTTTTCTTGGACCTCTGTGCCCAGAACCAATGGAATGATTCAGAGCTGAGATCTGACAAGCCTGCAGCGAGGGATGAGGGAATCTCAGCCAACCAGTTTGTCTAAGAGGGCTAAATTCTTCATTGAGTGAGTTCATCATCATCTGAAAATGACTACCTCAATTGGAGCAAAGAGTTCCTTAATTTAGTAGAAAAGAGCATAATGAGATACAGTAGCTGAAAATTTAAAACTAGACAAGTCAAAGCAAAGAATCAAGTGTGAATTTAAATAATATCAACAATTAAGCATTAAGACACCTTACATAGAAGGGTGGTGAATTTTCCATCATGCTGCCTTTCAGTCAGACTTCTTGATTTTCTGAGAGAAATCCTTCCAAAAGATAGAAGATAAATTTTCTAATGTCAACAGAAGTTACAGCCTTGATCAAAAAAAACTGAGAAAAGTTTGTCTTCTGTTACACAGAAGGTGTGACGTGATGGTCATAAAGGTCCCTCTGACTCTCCATAGTGCCAGTGGAATTGTCTCTGTACTCTACACTGAGGTCTAGTTACCCTTGTGCCGATACACTGGCAGCTGCCTGGCATTTCCATTTCTGCTGTGGGCTGTATGGCACAGACTACTTACTCTTAGAAAGATGAGAAATTCCTTCTAAAAATAAAAAGGGCAAAAAGTTACCTTTGTCTCCCTCTCCATTCCATGCAATTGCTTTTCTCTGCCTCTGCTTCATACTTCCGCCTTTTTCCATTACGTATTCTCCTAACATCAAATATTTCTGGAACGATACGGCTGCCAAATAGGAGTGCCACCAGCCCTGTCTAACAGCACAGCTGTCAGTCACCAGCCTCCACAGCTGGTCTATATTCAGTTGGGTTGCCAGTACAGCAAACAATACTCGACCACTTAAGTAACTCCAGGTCAGACGTGCTCTGAGACTGACTGGAGCTTCACAGCACGGACAGCTGTTCATTTACTAGCGGTCTTACAACCTTATCATTAGCTTTTGCTTTAACTGGGAATTTTTTTGCAGAGCTGTCCTCTGCCGGTGTTAAGACATTTCATTTTCTCAGGTTCTGTGTAAATAGAAAGGTTTCCAAGCTCCATCTGGTTCCAGTTACTCGAGCAATAGAAATACACATGCTTCAGGAATTTGCAGACGGAGACTTACTGCCTTGCTGCCTTATAAAATCCTTTACAAAGTTCAGTGTGCTGTGTTGCCTTCTGAAATACCTGTAGTCTGTAAAACAATTTGCCCTGAAACTTACTTAAGTTAGAGAAACAAATAAGCTGACAGTCTCAGGCCATTCTTTCTAATAAGGTTAACCTGCCTTCACTACTAAATACGGCTTTATCACACACACACACACACAGACACACACACACACACACACACACACACACACCCTTGACCACCAAAGACTGCCTCTTCCTGAAATCCCCCGTTCATATAAATACAGGAAGTAGAAATAAGAGAGGCTAAAATCAGACCTTCTTGGTAGTTTGCTTTCATTTCAGTGCTTGTTTAGTCCTCTGCCCTCCGATACTACTGAGCCTGAAGCTGGTTTTAAACATCCTCCCCCTGCCGCCCTTGAAATATCATCTTCAGTACAAAATCTAAGGATGTGGAGGTTCTGCTCAGCGATGGAAAGGAATTACTTTCTTTACCAAGGAACTCTAAAGCAACTGTGAAACAGAAAGTGTCTTAAAGTTTGCTGTAATGATGAAAACATCAGCAGGAGACAAGGGAGCCAGGGATGACTCAGGGTAAGTCCTAAATCTTTAGTCACTGCTCATGTTTAGTAACTGTCCCTTTCCTTTTCCTACTTAACAAAGAGCTCTCGGCTGCATTTGGGAGCTGGCTGCTGAGTTATCAGCTACACAATCACAATGGTGTGGCATGATTGTACTGTGATTTACATTATTTCCTTTAGCTAACAAGTTCCAGCTGAAAACAAACTGCAATACGTTTATTTAGTTTGAATCTTAGCTATTTAGGGAAAAAGGAGGATGAATTCCAAGCTGCAGTTTAGGATAAAGGACAGAATAAGGGAGTTCTGTGCTTTTGGAAACGTGACAAATCTTTCCTGGAAGGCTTGCTTTGTTTCTACTGAAATGCTGAGAACTGAATAAAGGCTTGTCCCTATGAGCTGATGGTCACTCCAGCTCCAGCACGCTAAGGTACACACCAACCCTGTCCACAGACTCCCAGGAGACTTCAGATGTGCTTTCTGTTAGGAAAAGACTCCAGGCTTTCCTTGCTTCTGGCAAACAGATACTGCACCTTGCAGGATCAAGCCCCAAGAAAACATAGTAGGAGAGAAAATAAGTTTTGACTGGGAGGACAATCAGCTGCTGGGATTCCAGGATCAGGCTGGAATCTGCCCAAGGCTTGGTTGTATCATAAAGCCCATGCCGAAGCTGAGTGTTTCTGTTTCCTGTTGAAAACAATCGGGGGAAAATGACATCGCTGCTGAAACCTTCGGTCACCCCCCTTGGAAAAACATAGAATACTAGATATTAAGAGTGTTTCTTATCTGTCTGACACATTTAGCCTGTTTCCCACAAATAAAAGCTCCCAGATGTGTCTGTGATGGGTGCAGTAGAAGAAGCTGTATAGGTGGATATGGGGTACTTGCATTTTCAGTCACTGAGTGTACTGCAAGTCAGTCCCCTTTGATAAAATTGCTGCTGTCAGGCTAGTGTGCTATAGTTTCACCATAGCACTGTTCCCAAATAGGCACATGGAGCGTGGGGGATGGAGGGAGAACCCTGCGTTACAATTGTCACTGCTTTTGCCTTGTTCAGTTGTTTACATGAAGTGGAACAATGACACTCCTGTTCCAAAGTACAATTCCTCAGTTCCACTTAATGTTCAACACTGAAAGACAAAGCTCACACAGCCATAAGGAAAAAAGGAAAGAATCCAGTCCCTGTAGACCAGCAAGTGGAACTGAGTAGATGGTAATCCAAAGAATTTGCACTTTGCAGATATTCCCTGCGTTTATGATAGTTAAGATGCCAAGTACTGAGAAACTGAAAGATTTACACTGTTTATCTCTTTCTCAGCTTGTCTGAAAGGAGCCACATGCTTGCAAAGGTTTGCTTTCAGTTTAGAGTTGCAGGAGAAAGTAAACAAGCCATAGACCCTGGGTTTGGACTGTAAATCAAGTTGTTGCAGGAATATTGAAGCGTGAATGGGCATGATGCATGTGTTCTTCATAAGTTTATGAGCATCTGAACAATTTAAGAGAACGGCCTTTTATTTCATTAACTGATTATTTTCAGTCTATCTCCCACTCATAAAAAGGAACTTAGATATTTGAAAGGATCTGTTTTAACTCTGTATGTTTACATGCCACAATATTGCTGAAGATCCTTGAAATTGCACTTTGGCATGCATACCTTGTGGCTTCCAATACATTACAGAATTAGAAACGTTTCTAAGCAGTGTTTAGCTAATTTCCTGTTATGGTCACATTGAATTAGGTGCTCATTTCACAGAGTATGTGTAGATAAAATTGGTAGCTTTCAAAAGAGATGGTAGCATAAGTCAAGCTGCCGACGGAGAATTTGGACCTGATTTTAGAATTCTGTGCACAAAAATTGCCTGGGCAGTTGCTGAGATTGCACCCTCATTCACCATAGTCTTCAGCTTATTAATTAAATGGGAAAGCTTATTCACATGCACAGTAACTATGACAATACAGATTAAAAGTACCTTAGCAACTTGGAAAGTATCCATGTATCCATTCCTAGTAAAGACTGAAGGGTCTATTCTGCATATAGCAAATCAGTATGGAGGTTTTGCTGACTTACACCTCTGAAATGGCAGAAAGACACTGGGGAGAAATCTGCCTCCAGAATTAGTAGCTCCTCAGAGAGGAACGTGGGGAGAAGTCTAGCTAGGGGCTGGATAGAAATCATTTTAATCAAATTCTTCCAAAACTGGTTGGGAGAGAAATAGGGAAATTTAACCAGTAATTCTGAGCTAGAGTGAGGCTAATTCCTCGGAATGTTAATAAGTGGTGAGATCACAAAACATCTGGAGAAATGTGAGCTGATTGAGCCTGGTGACCACGGTTTCATGAAAAGGTATATGCCTTCATTCCAACATCTGGCAAATGTATGGAGGAGATGATGAGGAGACCAGACAGGAGCTGCAACAGAGACATAATATGCAAATATTAAATAGTCCTTTGGGATAATGGCTGGTTCAGGTAGCTGGGATGGGTTAGAGTGGTTCTCATTTCTGGGGCACCAGGCTGCCTAATGAAGTAATGATTGTGCATATTTTTGGTGAAATGTCCTTTTGGCACAAACTCCACCATCACAGTTGACAGATTTCATGCAATTAATGCAGACATAAAGAGGTCAAACACTGGAGGAATCTGGAAACTGAACAACTCTTATAGGTTCACAGATTTTAACTTCAAAAGCGGCTGTCTTGATTGTCTAGTCTGATCTCCTGTATAGAGCATACCAGAGAATTGCTTTGGTAGGCACCCTGTCAAACCCATGACTTCTGCTGGAATGGGAGTTTTTAGATACTTGTTGGCCACAAAAGCTTTCTTATCAAATGATTCTTCTGCCCAGGCTACATATCTGTCTCTGCAGTGGGGTAAATAAATCTAAAACATTTACAGGTTTGAACTGAGAAAACGATTTTTAAAAACTCCTCAAGAGCCATCCTTTGTAAAGGACTTAATCTAAGCTTATTTGAATCAGTGGAACAATTCCTGTTGGCCTCAGGAGGTCTTGGACCCAATGCAAAGAACTGCTCAGAGAAAACCTCAACCTAGAACATGTGAGATGCTGTGTTTAAGTGGAGAAGGGACAGTTCAGGCAACTGGAAACATACCGGTGTCATCAAATCTCTCTGCTGTCTGTGAAGCTCTGATAAGGGGTATACTTTCCAGTCCTGGGGGATGGTGCTTCCCAGGAAAGAAATGTCTGTGCTCAAGATGCATTGCACCAAGATCAGGATATTACTGTAAAGATACAAAGGAGGTGCTCTCCAAAGATACCTGAATTTGCTGCATCCAGAGAAAAGACATAAAATCTCCTGAAATTCATTTAACAGAAAAACATGTTTACAACCACACTGACTTGTCATGTGATCTTTCCAGCACTTCTCAGTAAGTGAATACTCGCCAAACTTAGCGGATGCTTTGAGCACGTTGTGTAGTGGTACTGATGGTAGCGCAGAAGGCAGCTGTCCCTTTGTTTGCTAGAAGGTAGACCACACTGGGAATATTGCCCTTGAGTAGAGAACTCATCATTGTTGCAGGCAGTCTCATACCAGCGTTCACAGGAATGGGGACACGAACGTAAGCAATATTCTGCTCATCATCTTTCTACTACAGGTTCAGCTAAATATAGTTTTTCACTTCCTGTCCTAAATGGCTATGTGCTGGTTTGTATTGTTGACTTTCAAACCTAGAGGCAGCATAGGCTGAAAAATGTACGCACATGTGTGCATGCATCTCTCTTGCTCTGTCTGTACAGGTATACGTGTAGAACAGTGTGTCCTGGAGAGTAGCTATGAGGGTTGGTTAGCACAAATTTTGGCTGGCTCCATCTCTTATCAAACCATGTGTACATAGTCCAGATATCTCAGAGGTTATCTATTTTATATCATTTTTCCAAATGATAGTAGGACTATATCCTAACTTATCCATCTGTAAATATAGTCAGCTTCTCTGAGATCAAAAATATAGGCTTGTGAGACTCAGAAGGATCTCTAAAATGACCTCAAAAATAGACATAAAAGCCAATACCTAAACCCAATCCATTAGAAAAAGAAGCTGCAGCAAGATTCACTTCCCAGAGTTTTAAGTGCTTGCCTGCTTTCATTGCTAAAGAGCACAGAAACCAAAGAGTCTTAGTGAAACTAGGACAAAATATTGTCCATTGTAGACCTTTACCCATTATAGTTTTGGAAGGGAAGAGGGGTTTTGTGTTTGGGAATAGAAAGAAATAGTCCTTTGGAAGGGTAATTCGAAAGAAAAGGCAGCTGTTTGGAATGACTGACCAAATTCTGATGCAGATGGATCCGTGAGTAGAGAGTAGGTATGGTCATCAAAAGCCCTGTGGTGTCCTGGAAGACTATCGCACTTTCCCAATGGTATCACAAAGGTACTCCCTCTGTGTAGGGAAGGGTGTATGTATGTTTATGATTGTTTAGGTTGCCCTTTGTGAGGAATTACAAATGAATGATGATGAATGTGGGTATTTAAGTCATTATGAGATTTAGAATTAGAAAGAACCAGGGGAAAGCACGTTTAGCTTGTGTTCTCTAGAGAGAAGACCAAGGAGAAGTTATAATTCCTCTTGCGATATTATCATCAGTACAGGGTAGTCCTACAGTCAGAGGAGGTGGGATGTGCTGGGATGGACCTGGTCTTGGCAGCCCTGGTGTTCAGAGCGGCAACTAGATCATAGATCACTGTGCTGATCTGGGGCCTTACAGGGAAGGGACTTAAAGGGAATTAAAGCAGGAATAGTTAAAAACCTGAGATGTTTGGTCATTAAAAAAAAAAAAAAGCATAATATTCTGTAGTTTGAAGTATTCATACTACCAAAGAAGACTTCAGATTTATCTTTCTGAATAGTTATGGATCAAAACTGAGAAAACAAGGATGGAAGAAGACTATGTTTCACTGCAGAAGAGTAGCTTTAAGAAGGCCTTCAAGAACCCCTGAAGCAGTTAACACAAAGTCATCCTAAAAAGGCAATTAAGTAGCAATTCTTGGATCTCGGAGTAGGCATGGGTCTAAGCAGTGGTCTGCAATTCAGCCTGTGTCCTAGATTACTTCCTAATCCTAATTTTGAGATTAATTTTTTCTGCGGTGTAGGGTGGGTATTTCATCATAAGTAACTAAAGTGGAATCTCCATAGTAAATCCTCATCTAGAGCCAGGTAGAAGCTAGGCTAAATCACTCAGTTGTCTTCAATTCAACTTCTGTCCACCCACCCCACTACATGCACCCTCCAAGGAGCTCCTGTGACCTCTCACAGCTGGCTTTGGTCCCTACAGAGTCACTTTTCTGGTAATCAAGTACAAAATCCACCTGCCTCCTCCTCCAACTTCATCCGTGGCGTTCTGACTGGCTGGCAGCTCATACTGGAGCTGGCCCCCAAGGCAGAGGGATTGTGCCTGGATTTCTCCTCAAGGACGCTGGAGCCACATCCATTTGCCACGGCTGCGCATTGGATTACTGAACCAGTTTGAGATAAGGGCCCTCTCCAGCAATGAATATGCCCTTATCCTTGGGGAGAATTGGGGATGCTATTGCAATACAGATAAGCAAATAAGTAGACCCCTAAGTAAATGGTGCTTATTTTCAAAAATGAACCAAAAAGTCATGACCTCGTGCTTGCTGATTTTACCCTCCTTGTACCACAGTTGTCACAGATATGAATAACAACTGAGTAGCAGCACTACAGTCACCAGAGCAACATAAGAATTGGATAACTGAAATTTGTTAAAAATTTTTACAGTGGCAAAGGCAAGATGATACTTATGTTTAGAGGAGAAGAGCTTGAAAACCACCGTTCTGTTCAGAGGAGATAGGAACATGAGTTTCTCAGGGCTGCAAGATCTATAGCAGAAATTCTGCTGGTCAATTAATTATGTCTATTGTAGGAGAAATAATTTGCTCCTGTGGGACATTTAATTTGAGGAATAAGAGATCAAAATTCTGCCAATCTCTTTATTTCCCCAGTTACATTTGTGCAAACTTTTAGGGGGGTTGGATGTGGACAGGTAAGTGATTTTTTTTGCCACTGTGAATATTTGTTGATCATTATGTATGAGCTGGAGGGGTCTGGAGTGCTTGTTAGGTATTTTATAATGCTAAAAACCATCAAACATTAATATTCTAATATCATTCCAGCCTGTTTGCCTGTATAAGAAAACGTCTTTCTTAAAATATGGGCACAGGTGGTACATAAGAGATACAACGAAGGTTCTTTCTTCTCCAGAATTTGCTGAATGAGAGGAAGCAATGCCTTTACAGCCCTGGTGGGCATGGCCTGGGTTACTGACTATGTTATCAGAGCTGTAGGACTTGTTCAAAGCTAGATCAGTTTACTAGAATTACTAGCCATGGGCCGCAGGGGACATAGTATGGCATTTGTGGGGTGAAATCAATAGGGGCTGCCCATGAATTTGAAGAGCAAAGTACTTGAGGAGATACGTATTGCTGAGTCCAGTCCTGCATGCACACCACTTGAATGGGGGTGCACAGCTCTTCCAGGAGCGCCAGCTAGCAGTGGAGTACTCTGAAATTCATGGTTACTGGGGCAGGACACATCTGTACTGCAAAGCAGGAGATGTAAGGGTGCTGGGCACACCCAGGCTTTCGCGTTGATCTAGCTGCACAAGGAGAAGCAGGAGTGAGAAGAAAGCTGAACAGGCAGGCAGGCATCCATAGGAATTATCTGCCAAAAAGGGTGCACAGCATCTGCAGGGGTTAAAACGTGGCTGTCGAACCATTTCTATACTTCCCTGCCAGAGAGGGCTGCCTGTGGTATGCAGGGTAGAGAAGTGTTGTTCTTGTTCCATGGTTGCATCCCATCTGCTATGGAGGGGGCATGGGTCTGTTATACAGTTACTTGTGTGTATGCTATATTTTCTGCAAAGACCCTCGGCACCCCACTCTCCCTCCACCACTCTGGCATCCATGATCTGCTCTTACAGTGTTGGAACACATGTGCCAAGCCCATCCTCCCCCCTGACAGAGGGAATCCCTGAAACACAAATATGCACATGGCTGAGTTGAAGCCACATGCTTTGGTCCAGAGTGACTCTCCGGAGTTGGAGAGGGGCTGAGTTCAGAATCCATTCCAGGTTGTCAGGTGCTTGCTTCTCAGAGAGGCAAGGCAAACTTTCAGCTGGTGTTTTTTAACTGTGAAGTCTAGGGGGGGATGTATGTGTGTGAAAGTACATGATAAAACAGCACTGCAAAGCAGCTGTGGTCAAGCAAACAGCACTATTTAAGCTGTGCAAATATAATAAAGCTACAAGCTTCACCCAATATGGTAAATATTGTAGCTGCAAGCCTTTCCTCTGTCCTTTTTGTACGTCTCTGAGCTATCTAAAGTAATTCTACTCACCTCCAGAAATTACATCCCTGCATCAATATACCCTGCTGGAGTGGGAATATTAAGGCAATGCTTCCCTTAAGATATCAGCTGTGAGAGGTTTGGAGCACTTAGCTGCTCTTCGCCTGTACCCAAAATAGTATAAATCTTTTTGCAAGTGAAGATGATTACTTGAGCAGCAAAGGATTAGCAGATGTGAGCATTGCATAGCTGGTTATGCTAGTCACGTTTTCCTAAATAGATATTCTATTAGATGCACGTGAGCCAGGGAGTGCTATGGAATGCAGCTCTTTTCAAATAGATTAATACATACATGCATATCTCAGTGTGCCTTTCCCAGATGTTCCATTACCTTTCTGCTAAACAGGGAATATATTTGTGTTTGAGTAAAGGATTTCTGCTCTCTGCATTACTGGTACCTTTAAAAGGGAGAAGGTGTTTTCACTAATCATAATGACATTGTATGATTAATATAAAGCCCTTGTATATATGAGAGGATCTCTGGGTGTTTCATGATTATTAAGCCTTCCAACCACCAGCTGAAGGCAGGTATCTACTACTGCCACTGTAGGAAGGGAAATTGAGGCACGAGCTCATGGAGCTGATTTGATTATAGTCACTAACTTTGTAGCCCAGTCCCCTGAATCCTTGTTAAGGAGTTAAACCCTGGCCTTGCCCCAAACCATCTTTTAGGTTTGGGGTGATGCCAGGAACAGAATCCAGTTCTCAGAAAGCCTTTGCTTTTTGGTGGATGAGTTCACTGCTGGATTATGGAGCTGAACCAGTTTCCTCAGTGTTCACAGAGCCTCTACAGCTGAAGCAAGAGAAGCAGCAGAAGTGAAGTGTTGGGAATGTGTGCAAGTGGGGTCAGGGGACTGCCCTTTCAGCAGTGTCCTGCCATTGCCCTGGATTAGGATGAGCATGAAACCATGCTCTGGGAGTTGTTCTCTGAGGCTGGGCTGCAATTCTGGCTCAGATAATGGTCCTGCAAGGGCTGGGTCTGCTGGTATTTGCTCTGTGTGACTTGTTGGGGTCTGTGGATCAACACTGTTCTGGGTAGGGTTGAAAGACCTGTCTTACTGCTTGAAATTATCTTCTGACCATGTTAATTAGTACTTTCTATTTGCTTTTGTAAGGCAAACCAACTGAATATACACAACCTTTTGGATGCCAGGAAAACCTTGCCAAATCTAGGGAATCCACACAGCTCAGGTGCACCCCTCCTGTGGCCCTCTGGAGAAAGCCAGTCTTCTGAAGCCTCTGTCTTGTAAAAGCAGTTGTTGGGTGGAACTAGAAGCAGCTGCAGCCCCTTGTGAACTGGATTAAATTTTGTGCTGCTTGGGAAAATTCACCAAGGAAACAGAAAGACACCAAAAAATAGTGGAGTCCAGAGACTGACAGCTCTGCTGGCTACCTGCAACACTGTTCTGCAAATTGCTAGCAGACCTCTAGGCAAAAGAAGGTTCTCCCACATATTTGGCTAAATGACAGCCTGGGACCTTGGCCCAAGCTTTCATCTTGCCTGCCAAGAATTTTTCTCTCTCTTCTCTCTCTGCTTTTTTTATCCCCTGAGTTCTCTCCAAGGAATTTGTCGCTCCTGATACCCCACAAAAAACAGAAACCAGGCAAAGCTCAGAGCTTCTCCTGCTGAATCAGCAGACAGGAAAGAGCTTGGCTTTGGATGACTTTCCTTTCTGTCGAGAGGACAAATATGTAACACAGGATGGTTTGGTGTAATTCTGTGCTGAATTTCCATTCTAATCCTTTCTAAGGATTAGAAGTTAGTTTTAGACTGGATCTCATTGGTAACCTTTCCAGCAAAAAGGAAAAGTGACTGTGTTACCCTCCCAGCAGGGCTGGGTCCTGTGGGCTGGGAAACAGTAGTAGAGATTGCCTGAGAGACACTCTGAAGAGCAGCCTGTGATAGGGAGGGATGGTAGGGATTAGTACCTCAGACTGATGTTCCGGATCTCCCTTTGCTATCCAGGTCTAGCCTGGATTCTCCCTGCCTAACTTTAGGTGTTTAATTGTTGTGTCCCATTTAGGAACCTGCGTACCCATGAGGATCTCTGGTCTTACTGGAAAAGCAGCAGCTCCAGGGAGTAATTCAGGGTAACTGGTGCCAGTGGGCTGAATCCAAGACAAATATATTTGTTCATGCCACACTGAGCTGAGCAGGGAGCCAGGCCAGAGACCTATGTCCAGCACAAACCTTCTTCCACCCTCCCGCCCCCTGAGTCAGATTGCCGCAAGGTCAGGCAAGCAATGGCAGCCTGGAGGTGGGGGTGGGTGCAGCACTGATGTTTTGTGGAGGACATGAGCAAGGCAGCCGTGTTACAGATTGTCTTAAACTGCTGTGAACCCATAGCCTTTGGCTCATGATTTATTTACATCATAGCCCTGGTGACCAAGTGACCATAAACACTGTTAAATGAAAAGCTTGGGGTCCCAGCAATGGTTTAGCTGGGTCTGCGCGAGCTGTCAGACTTGCCTTGCTGTTTGGCAGGTTTTGTAGTCACGTGCTGAGCTCCCAGGCACAGCAGGGACATTTTGGCAGTTTCTGACGCTGCTCCACTAACAAGTACTTTGGCCCCAGGCTGTCCCACCAGCACAGGATGATGAGGGCCATGGTCACCCACAGGGCAGGTTGCTCAACTTAGCCCAGCAAACTAGAACACCTCTCTCATCCTTGTGGCGGGGGACCATGCCCTTTCACCACCTTTCCATATCCCTAAAATACCCCAACAAGCCTTTTTCTTCTTCTTCTCCTTCCCCGAGGAAGGCAGATCTCTAACCTTGCCTCAGTGTGAATGCAGGCAGGAATCCTATCAGATCATAAAGCAAGAAATAAACACATTTCTCCAATGCCTAATCAAAATTAAATATGGGGAGTATGAAATTGCTGGAGTAAGGCTTATGGATGACAGACAAAGAGTAGGTTCACAGATTTAGATTTTTTTTTTTTTTACTAACTGCACCATGTATTGAAATGCATTCACACTGACATTGGAAGGAATGAATATTTGTGTAAGTCTGCAGATCAGTGACTGAATGACTGGTTTGAAGACCCTTTGCATGGTGCCTTAACGAGAGGGGGGACTTCTGAAGGCCTGTGCTCTGCTCCTTGAGATACCACAGGATGAAAGTTCAATGGATTCATTTCCCTTGGCAAAATGGCCGTTTCTAGTTGCAAATCATGACTGAGACAAGCATTTGCAGGTATTTCTTCGAAGAGGGGAAGACTGCTCAGCTTTATGCAAGTCTGTGTGGTTAGCACAGTCGTAACTTGTGTGTCTCATATGTCTACACTAAATTCACTCAACAGGGTGAGGAAAGCCATTGCTTTTTATAATGAGTCTGACGTTTCTCTTAATATTTTGCACAGGGTTTTGGCTCTGACACGTCATGCAGCTTCAAATGTTTTATAATATATAGGGTTTGAAACAGAATGGCTTTATTTAAGGAAAACTACAGTATATTCTTAATGATGTTTGAATTTGGAATTTCTCCCTCTGCTTTATTTTCCATTTCCCTTTCCCCTCTTTGTTATGTGAGCACAATATACAAAAGCTTTCCCCGGGTTTTCATTCCTGTCTTCCTTCCTGGCCAGATGAGCTGGGAAAGGGCAAAACCTCTGTCAATAGCCCTGGCCCTGCAGTCAAAACAGGGGTGCTCTGGGCTTCCAACACTTTTGGTGTTTTTCAAAGGCAGAGAAGAAACCCATCTGTCTTCTCACCAGCTGGTGGCTCTGCTGGGCCCTTCTAGTGCACTGACACCAGAGGGTGAGGAAGGTCTGCGTATTCCTGATGTTCTTACAGTTTAGGAAATTGTTTCTCTTCTTCCAAACATTCGCTTCTGGCTCCTGCACCTCACAAGCCTTTCCAGAGAAGTTAAAGTAGAATTATCCAGCAAACACTTTTGCAGCTTTTTGTTAAGGAAAATGTGCTTTCTTTCGCTTCTCTGACCTTGCCAGAAATGACTCCTGGCTAGGCCCGCGTTTCAGAAGCTTTCTTCTTTGCAGTGAAAGGGCCTTGCAGAAGTACAAATTATCCTTCGTTGCCTGCAAACAAAATTCTTTAGTTTTGCTGATATGCTGAAATTCCTAAGAGAATAATTTGGGTTTGAAATAGGCAAAGGACAAATGACCTGAAAAGCTCTCATTATGAATATGGGGGAGAAGGGCTTATCTTTAACACAGCAGCTGTCCGTTGTTAGTGAGGGAGTAGGCTAATAAAACTTGCAAAGTGGTTTTGACTTGCAAAAGTATGTTTTGACTGAGTGAAAAGAGAAAAATGGTTGATATTTTAAGACAAATTGTTGAATGCAGAATATATATGTGCAAGGTTACATAAAGATAGCAGTATAATTTGTGAGGTGAATACAAGCCATAGGACATAGTAGCCCCAGTCCACTGTGGGCCCACAGGCAGCATACACCATCTGCATTAACTTCTGCATTACTGAATGCAGGAAGCAGCTAGACTGAAGGAAAAAAAGGGCTTTGAGAGGAGGCCTCTTCCTTCAGGGAATTTTTGATGTTTGTTTTTTATCTTGTTTCTGCCCGTGTCATGGCTGTGAGTGTGAGAAGGCTTGTTTGCAAGTAGAGCTGACCTAAGTACTAGCAGTAATGTGAATTACCGTGTATTTTGTTTGGGTTTTTTATGCATATGCAATTCTTTAGAATATATATACCTTTGTGTATATAAATGGAGGGACAGACCTAATGAACCTAGGAAACATAGTGAAGCTAGCAACTTAATAAACATTTAGTTGCACCTCCCTGCTCCTTGAGAGCACTCCTGCACTGAAAGATTGTTGACAGGGTCAAACAAGAGGCTTTGACAAGGGTATTGCCACTGCTTCACTGTAGGCACTTACAACTAAGCTTGACTAATTCAGAAGGAAGAGCAGCTCTTCTAGAGGAGCTGAGAGCTGGCCCCTAACAGCTGAGATGGGCATCCCTGCAATGGGAGCTCTCTCTGAGTGACTAGAGCAGAAACCCAAGCAGGTAACGTGGCTGCTGCAGTTGGGTGGTTTACGGGAAACACTGCAAGCACCCCGTCCTTCTCCACTCCTGAGTGACTTGGCCCTGCTGCTTATGCTGTTAGAGAGCGATCATTAGTCTTAATCACCGGGCTTGCGCTCTGATGAGTGACGGTGGTTACATGTCCCTCCCAACACCGGGAGCTCCCATCCAGCAAGGCTTCATCAGAGCTACCTGACTCCTGACTTTTGAACAGAGGCAAGATTCTGCTCAGTTCAAAATCCAGATAAGCTGAGGTCACGTCCTTTGACTTCATGATGGCAGTAATGAGGAAAAATACATTTGTTAGCTTTAAACCTGGTAGCGGCAGCAGCCAGGGTACCAGAGCTTAGCGCAAGCTAAGTTACTCTGCCAGTGAGCTCCGTGTTTTTGCATAGAGCTTACTCCTGTGGCTCAGCCAACATCCTTAAAGCTAGCTCAGCTATCCTTGCTGTGCTCTGCAGGCAGCAGTACAAGTCCACACAGTTACTTCTGTGTGATGCTGGTCTATCAGACCTTCAAAGTAAGCCCTGTACTGTATAGGACAGCAATCTGGTGTCATATGTGAGCAGAAAACTGTCTGTGGCCACTTAATAGATCGACACATGAATTATTGTTCTTCCATCTGCACAAGTGGCCATTACACCCTTCCCCCAAGGAGTATAATAGCACTTGCTCATTTTTGTGATTTTCTCTGTTGGTTTCTATGACCAGGGAGGTGAGAGCTTGGTGAGCTGGTGATTTAAGGGCAGACGAACTGTCCCACACCTGATCCCTCTGTGCCCATTAGTGGAGCTCCCACACAGGCTGATGACTTGCTCCACTGTGACAAACACATGTGAACACAGGCAGGCGGGGTCTGGCTGGGGAGAGATGGGTGCTTGCAGTCTGTGTGTGCAAACCCCTGCTAGCCTTCACAGAGGTGGGCAGTTTGGAAATCCGTGGCAAATACAGAACAGCTCACAGAAGAGAGCCTTCAGTTACAGGGTGCAAAACTTCCCTGTTGAAATGGAGGGTACCTGTAACAGAAAGTGGAGTATGTGGGGAACAGAGAGGTTTGCTGAGCTATGAGGTGTCAGGGTATTTAGGAGACCCTTGGTTTGCCTTAGCTTTTGGCAGCTGGAACAGCTGCTGCCTTGGCTATTAAGCATGGTGCTTTCCAGGCTGAGCGGAAAGGCCTGGACATGCAGAGCATCAACTATAGATGAAAGACCAAACAGACGACGGGTGGACATAAAAGTAGAGGGGAAACAAGGAGAGCAGTGAGCAAGAGGAAGTGCTCTGCCAACCACAGGTTGTCCACAGACCACAGTTTGAGAAATGTAACTTCCTGAGCTACGTGTTTGTCATCAAGGTGGACCAGTAACACAAGCATTCTTCAAGGTAGGAAGGACTACTGAACAGGCAAGCCTGCCTCATGAGGTACACTGAGCCTATCATGTCACTTCTGTTATCCAGTTTTTCTGTACATCTGAGAACATTACAGTGCAGGAAGCTCCCATGCCTTGCTTAACACTCTACGTCTTTTCCCTGTCTTTTCGCCTATCAGACAAGAAACTTGTTTTTTATTTCTGACTAAAGGGTGGCAATCAGCTGGGTGTGATCTTTGAAGACCTCAAGAACTTTCTTCTCTTTCTGCTTTTTGGGTTTTTCATTGTGGATTTTTTTCTGTTTGTTGGTTTGATTTTTGTCAGACTTCTTGGCTCTATTATGAAAAAGCATTTATGAAGGCCTGAATTTTCTGTGAGGCAGTGTTAACATTTGGTGCACAAAGTTAGCTGTTGTGCTATGGGTTTTTCCATGTGTCACTTTGCTGCCTTCCCATTTTCATAAGACTGATTTATGATGAAATGATTCAAGAAGTTTACAGATGATGGAGCTCTCCCTGTAGCTAGGTTGGGTGCAGTGCCTCAGCTCTACCACCTGTTGAAGAAAGAAATGAGAATCCAGCAAGGTGACTCAAGCTACGTCCAGAAAGTGAATGAATCCTTCTCCTCCATCTTGGGTTAGTTTGATCAGAACTGATCAAGTGAGCAAAGATGGGCTGGCTTATGAGAATAACGAGAAGGCATTGAGAAATGACCACATCTAAGATGGAAGCAAAATGAAGCTTGATGTCCTTTAGCTTGGGGTACTGTGTAACTTCACTCCCAGTGAACTGAAAGTAACAGCACATGAATTCACATGTGTCCGAACAAAGATTTTTAATGAGTCTACCTAATCAGAAGTGATATCAAACCAAGGAAAGCATAGGTAGCTATGCACGTAGCAAGAGTCTTAACTGGTGAAACCTTGTTGCACTTTTTTGCTGCTATTCATGTAACTGGTAATTCCTTCTCCAGTGTGCTGGGTTCAGAACTTCATGCTCCTTTCAGCAGGAAGGTGGCTATGAAAAAAAGGGACACAGAGATCTGCCTCTGTCACCAGTGGCACAGAGCCCTGCAACCAAGTCCAACTGGACTGGTCGTGATGCAGGATGTAAAACAGGGCTGTGAGTTTTCTGTCAGTCTTTTAATCTCAGCACTATCATCTGACCCATCTCCACGAAGCCCCGTGCTCCCAGCTGCCTCTTTAAACCACAGGAATTACCAGCATTGTCCATCTACTTCCACCAGGACTGGTGCATCAGCTTCAGGAGCTTCTATCTTTTACCTCCTGCTTCACGTGCTCCTTGTAAACTGTGTTGCCATACTTGAAGAGTTTCCACATGTGAGCTTCAAACACAAGCCAGCTTGTCCTGAATGGTATCCCTTCAAGTACCAGGTGGCTTTGGTGCAAAAAGTTGCTTTTCACCTGGCACATGGAGTTTATAGTCAGTTGTTCATCTTCCTCCCTCAGTAGCAAGCCAGCTGGCACACGTTTTAAGACCTGTGGTGCCTGCTCTGCTCTAAATATAAATATGCCAGAATATCTCTTTCCTTGAGGACAGCACAGCAAACCCTTGCTCTTGCTCTCTCTTGATGTCTTCTAATATTCAGGGGGAGAAATACAAGCAATAAAACATAATAATAAAAAACTAGCTCCTAATTCTTACAGCTGGTCTATTTAAACAATGCTAAGGCCCTCAGTCTTTACTTATCAGTGCACTACAGAGCATTTGGTTTTCAATTTAAGGTTCAGATTTAATAACACCTGATGCATCTTCTCAGATCTGGTCTAGTGACAGGCAGAAGCTGCAAATGGGCAGGAGTGAAGAATTCGTCTGACAGTCCCTGCTGCTGTTGCACACAATTTCTGTGTTTCTCAGCTGCCTTGGGGAAATTCAGAGTGACCGGGCCTGTACAGTGCAGCCAGGAAGCCCTTAATGTCAGCAAGTTTGTGGCACTATTTCTAAAGTCCCTTGCAAAGGTATGCCCAAGCCTGCACCTGCATGAAATTTAGTGGATTATATCCCCTTGCAGTTCTGATGATTTCTCGAAATATTCAGCTGCCAAGTGTGACTCTTCATTTCTAAAGCAATGAGTCATGATGTTGTCATTACTTCAGTGTATAGTCACTGTGCAATAATTCAAATCACCATTGTCATTGTTATTACTTCCAACAAGCAACCCAATACCTTCTGCCAAACTGAGGCAGGTGTGTGAATGTAATCACTGTGCAATTAATTAGCCTGAATTGCCAGTCAGTATGCAACACATAGGTCCCTGCATCCCAGCTGAGTTCAATTTAGCAGAGCGGCTGCAGGATTTAAAAGTACCTTGCAGTAAGAACTCAATAAAAGAAATGAAAGGCAGGCAGCTCTAGGGCTAGTTTTTGAGCTTTGCATCACACTTAACAAAAATGAGCACCTGTCTGTATCAGTCAAAGGGTTTTGCAGGACTGTGGGAGAAGGAGGAGAGAGTTGCATGTTATTTCTGAAAACTGTGAGCTTAGAAATTATCTGATGCATGAATTCTGAGTGAGCGAAACAGCAAAGGCCAGCTGCTTACCGCGGTGGCCCTGTAAATCCCTTCAGCTGGCAGCATAGCAAGAACCCGGGAGCTGCCTGGGCTGTCTCCTCTCTGTGCAGCTACAGAGCTACTGCGGAGCCAGATGAAATTGCTGGATTAAGCAATCCCGCAGCCCAGCATCTGGATCTTCGTGACAGCTGTGCCCAGGAAAGAAGTCAAGCATCAGTGCCATAACTGCGTCAACTGGTGTGTCATGGGTCACAGCATTACAGCTGGAAAAGGTCTGTTAGGTCATTCACTCCCATTTCTTAGCCAGTACAGGATTTGACTCAATAAAGTGTTTACTACTGCTCTAAACATGGCATTCTAAGAGATTTGGGCAATGCAGTCCTCTTCCCCTTTTCTTGGGAACTTGTCCATCATCTGTTTATAACTCGCTGCCAGGAAGTGTCTAGCCTAATATTGCCCTGTTTTAATATGATCCCATTAATGACTCTTCTTGCCTTTCATCTTTATCAAAGCCTGCCCTTCCACTGAGCTGTCCTTTCCTCCCTCTGTACAGGCACAATAGCCTGCTTAGTTCCTTCTGGGCTGCCTTTTGAGGGGAGGATGCACCACACCAGGGCTCTCATCTCTGAGGGCCCCCAAAAGGCTGGGTTCCTGTTCTGCCAAAACGCCTCATCCACTGCCCTTAATTGTCTGCACTGAAAGACTCCACACACTCAAATCATGAGATGTTTCCATTAAGACAAATATTTTCAGACTCTTCATTTTTTACCTTGTCTGTCTAAGTTTGAAATTATTTTCTATTTTTCATCCATTCTCCAAAACTTAACAATGGGCCCTAAATGCAGCCACATGCATTGGAAGGTCAGTTCTGTTACTTTTCTTCACCAATCTGTTGTTCTTGTTGCCAAACCCTCATTGCTGCTGTGAGCAGGGCTCCATCCAGATGACATGCCTGTCAGAGGCAGAAGAAGGCTGGGTGCCGCTGCCTGCATCAAGCCTGAGTTCCCCCACGGGGAACACCGTGCCAGTGTCACTACATGCCTGGTGCTCACTGGGTCCCAGCTGCTTTGTATTACTCCCTCGTCTTTGTTGATATCCCTCATTTCCCTCCAGGCAATGGGATTCCTGAGCATCAGTGCTTTGCTGGCCCTTTTCTTTTCACCTTATATAATTAATGCGTAACGAAGTGTAGGAGCTATTGCTGCTATCGCAGCAAGACATTATCAGCATCGGCCTCCTTTTGATCTAGGTTTCATACGTCACTGGCAAGATCAAATTTATGCTTGTGTGACTAATTTGGGGAGTAGCTTTTGCTAAGAGTGTTATGGAACATTTCATTATAACTCACCTTTCTTTTCCTTCAGCTCATTACTTCTTTCCCATTACTGAGTATGAATGTTGCCACCTAACACACGTTTTCCTTTCACATGGCTACTAGGCATGTCTTTTTGTTTCTACTGTAAAGAAAGTGACCGAGAGATGAATCAGGTTAACTTCCAACAGCTGTCCTCCACTGTTTTACTCTATATGTTCAGATGATACTGATTAAAATCATATGCTGTTGCATCTGAAAGGAATTTCCTCACCTGTGTGACAAGCTGGGCTTTTATCACAAATTAAGATAGTGTTTCACTTATTTCTGTTCGCTTTTTTAAGCACAGTTCTCTCATTCTTACTGCCTTGGCTATGATCTCAAAAATGGATTGATTAAAATCAAGATTCTGTGGACTAATACCCTGAATCAGCAACTGGGATTGCAGAGAAACATGTATTTTCTAGGGAAGCTGTCTCTGTAGGGTTGCAAAAGAAAAAAAACTACTAAAATAAAATCTCACTGTTGGTTTGGGGATTAGAAAGGCTATTTTTATAAAAACGTAACTTTTGGGATAAGCACGCTGTGTTAAGTTATGCCTTTGAAGGGACTCTCAGTAGTTCAAGTCTGACCTTTTTTGAAATGTACTACTTTAAGATCTGTATCTTTAAAAATAAAAGGAAAAAGAATTGAAATAAGGCCAAGTCAAAAGTGAGAGTCCTCCTTTTTTCAGCTCTGACATCTAAGCAGCAAAACTGGTGCAGAAGAACATATTTTTTGTATGTTCTCCTACATTTTCTTTACTTTTAAAATCAATTAATCAGGTGAATGACAAGCCCATATCCATGAGTCTGTATCCTTATCCAGTACAGCTCTTACAGCCAGACCTTTTAGCACAAGTATTTCCACTGCTTGCAGTGCTAAGCACGTGTATAAATACTGTTGAATCAGTGCCATAGATAGAAACCAGCATTTAATACCAGTCTGCCATTAGACTGCAGGGACTAATAATAAATAGAATTAGTTCTTTGTGTCTCTAATCAGAACAGGAATCTAAAGGAGACTATTCTCAACAGTGTAATTTCAGTATTCTTATGTCTTGTACAGCTAATAAGCTCTGAGACATAACGTGCGACTGGGCATTGCTAACACGTGGTGCTGCAGAATGGCCCCTCTCCTGTCACTCAGCATCTCCCATGCATCTTTTTGGAGCTTCCAATTATGTCTTTAGGACTGGCCAAAATGACAAATGTGGCAGGAAAAAAGAGGGAATCAAGTCTTCGTTTCCTCCCTCGTGAAGGTCCCTCTGGTGTTTCTCCACGTGTTTCCAGTGTTCCCTCCCATTGTCCCCCCTTGGAGCAGGGAAAGGGTTCGCTATGTCTGTGTCCTTCAAGTCTTGTCCTGCAGGACTTGCTGTGTCGTGCTGAGCAACCTAGAGCTGTTTGCAGGCCTCCGCCCTGAGCTATTCTTCTGCAGATCAGCCTTTGAGAATCAGCAAAGATACCTCTTCTGTAGCAAATAACTTGCTGCTGAATGCCTCCTAACACATCCTCCTCGTCCTCCTCCTGTACTCTGTGAGTGACAACGGAGGCGGAGGATTTCCCTCTCCCCATGAGCAGCCACCGGTGGCTCCCTGGGTGCTGGGGCGGAGGAGCGTCCACCTCTGCAACCACCAGCACCAGTGCAGCCTCAACAGTGGAGAATGGGGAGTGCTTGGTGTTATTTTTAAACAGTGAGATGTCTTAGTCTGCCTTTTTGCAGACTACCTAAGCTGGGCACTGAGGGCGGCTGCCAAAACGCAAGAGCAGCTGACGGTGCGTCTGGCTACTGCTGGCAGGCTTCCTTCCAGAGGCTCTGAGTGCAGGGTGAGATACCACACCAATGCCCATCACAGCTCCTGTGTGATCAGACAAGTGCTGACAGTGGCATGGCCATAGAGTGAGCTGCAGGCTGCTTGGCCCCTGCACACCTCAGACAGACACTAAGGCTTGATGTGTGTGTATTTCTGGCTGCTTGCAAGGTCTGTGGCCCCTTTCCTCTGCCACATCACTCCCTTTGAAGCCATGAAACATTGCTCTGACCCTTCAGCTGGAGGATAGGGTCCAGGGGACAGGCATGTTCTACCCTCTGCAGCGCTGGCTGCCTCTGTGCATCCCTTACCTCTGTCTCTGAGTACCTGTGCTTAGGCAACGTAGATAGATGAGCTGAAACCAACAGAGCTAAGCACAACGCACCCCACAAGCCTGTGGTCTGAAACCCAGGTGTGCATCATTAGCATGAGGCCGTACTCCTTAGGATGGGGCACATCTGTCTGTTGAGGTCTGTGCACCCAGTTTGCATCTGTCATAGCAAGGTGTCCGTGGTCCAGTGCCCCTCGAGTATGTCTGCTGGTGTGTAAGTGCCTCTGTGTGTGTGCCTGTGTGTTTGCATTTACAGTCCTTACTCGCCCCAAGTTTTCCATTTGCAGTTCTGCTTACAAGGGACTCCCTTGCTGTGTTTCAGCCCAATCAGAGATACCAGCGAAGAGGGACAAGAGACACATCTCTGTCAGGCCACTGCTCTGCGAAACTGCCTCCCACTTCCAGGGATCAGCATCCTTGACAAACTCATCAAGACCTGTCCTGTCTGGCTTCAGCTGAACATGAACCAGGAAAGGGCTGGGGCAATACTTGACAAAGAAACAGCAGGGGTAAGTCCAAAGTGGTTTCAGTTCAGACAACCACATTTCCTGTCCTTGATGGAGCTGGTTGGGAGAGCAGCACTTTTTCTCATGTGGAAGCAAAAATATTTAGCAGACTACGCTCTCTGTTTCCATTACCTTTTGATGCTTTAGCCACTGACAATGGTGCGAGACAGATATAATGGCTTTTGGGAAGCAAGAAATCTTGTATCTGGTTTTATTTACTTAGCATGTAGATTCATGGAGATGAGTTCCCATTCACCACCATAGCCATAGGTATGTTGGCTATCCTAATCTGGAGCAATAAAAAAAAAAGAAAATCCCTGAAGAAAAGGCCCTTAAATTCTGGGAGCTGCTGGGAGTCATTTTTATTGCAATAATGGGTATCTGGTCCCCATAAGCTGACTGTTAGAAAATAGCAGACTCGTGCAAAGCTGAGCACTTGCTTAAGGAAAACAGCTCTGTAGGAAAGGGAGCCCTGCATTCCCGGGATCTAGGAGGTAAGGCAACGGCAGGGAGTAGATGTCCTGGTCGGGTCTGGGGAGAGCAGGTGCAAATGACCTCAGCTGATGGCAGAGCACAAGGGGAATTAACTCACTCCTGCTCTGAGGAGGTTTGGACCTGTGCCTTGGCAGAGTCAGTCTATCCCAGGGCTAAAAGCTTGCACAGCCAAGTGACAACCTTCAGTGGGACTCACCTGACCAACCTGGACTGTGCAGTGCACGTCACCCTGAACCAGACTGCTCGAATAAACTAGGAAAATTATTCTTTTTGTTTTTCTGTACCGACTGTAAAGGGAGACCTGAGTGACTCTCTGAAACAGCCACACACGGCCCTGAGCCTCCTCGGTCATTAGCCACTCCCTGCAGGCAGGGCCGTTCCCCACCTCTGAGTGGCTTTGGGGATAAATCCTGCCTCTGTTCCTCCTGCTCACACCATCCTCAGGCACAGCCTTCAGCTGCGGTTCGAAGCAGGCAGGAGAAGAGCTGATGCATCAGAGGTGTCCCACAGCAAGGGCAGGCTCTCCTGCCCACTCTGAGCCCCCCTGAAGCCGAATCGGCAGCACACCTTTCCCACCATTGGAGAAAATGGAAGAGACTGGTTTGCGTACCAGTCCTGACCCAGGCAGTAGGGTTAGGTACAGCTCAGAAAACCCACCTCCCTCTCATCTGAACAGGCGTGGTGCAATTTTAGCCTTTGGAGCCATGGCAACCAGTCGTGCCAATCAGGAAAACAGAAGTGATTCATTTCCAGGTTTCACTTCTCTCATTGCTTAAATTTAATTTCAGATGAAGCACTTGACTGATGCAAGGTGAGATAGTGCCTTCTGAGATCCAGGGTCGCAGTAGTCTCTTGAGGTGGGTTAGAGGGACCGTGCTGTCACAGGTGATAGCACCTGGGGAAGGGACAGCCTCTGTGGCTTTTTCCAACCTGCAGATACTTTCTGTGATGTAGAAGGTAGGGGCTGCCCTGCATTAGAAATAGGCCCATCTCAGGCATGCACCTGTTTGCCATGCATTTATTTGGATTTTTGCTGCATTGCTGGTGGACCTGAGACTGTGGGCCTCAATTTCTTATGAATGGCAGAGGCTAAGATGACGGCACTGCGTGAGGTTGTCAAGGTGCCCCAAAGCTGTGTGTTTAGCATGGGTGCTTCAAAGTGACAGGAGATGCCCTTATGACTGGGAGTCATGCAGAGAAAAGTCCTGGCTTCTAGACAAGCTTTTTTTTAATTTCTCTAAGAAATTAATGTTTTCTTGATAGATTTCCATTGCATTATAGTTGATTAATCATTTTATCAACTCACACCTCTTCTTTCTAATATTAATATCTAGACTCCAGGATTAGCCCAATTCTTTAATTCAGTTTCTATAAAAATACTTTGACTGTCTCCTGCTAAAACCTGCTATCAAAGAACAAATAAAGGTGGAGATTACTGTGTCTTTGTATCTGCAGCTTCAATGTAGAAGCTAAAAATATCCTTGACAACGAGCTTTAATTAGAGACATGCTTAGAAGCTCACACAATACAAAGAATGAGATGTTTTTCTTTTTTTCTTTTTCTTTTATTTTTTCCCTCTTTTTTCTTTTGTCTTCTCCCTTCTTTCTTCTTTGTTTCTTTTTTCTTTCTATTTTCTATTTTTCTTTTTTCTTTCCTCTTTCCTCTTTCTTCTTTTTTCTTTTTTTTTTAAATTTCACTGGTCCCATTGGTGGGAACCAATAGCTACAGTGGTTCCACTGGTTCCACTTAAAGACTTGGGGGTCTCTTATCAATGTGTATGAATATCTGATGGGAGGGCGTACAGAAGATTCAGCCAGACTATTCTCAGTGGTATCCAGTGAAAGGATGAGGCACAGTGGGCATAAATTGAAGCACAGGTAATTCTGTTTAAACGTTAAGAAAAGCTTTTTTACTGTCAGGATGATTGAGCATTGGAACACATTGCTCAAGAGGCTGTAGAGCCTCCGTCCTGGGACATAATAAAAACCCGAGAAGACACAATCCTGAGTGACTTGCTGTAGTTGAACCGTCTTTGAGCATGGGCGTTGGACTAGGTGATCTCCAGAGTTCCTTCCAACCACATCTGCTCTGTGATTTCGGGACCAGTCAATACACTTGGAAGTCAGTGCTGCCATCCAGAGGGATCTTAGACAAGCTAGGGGGACAGGGCTGGCAGGAACCTTCCAAAATTCAACAGGACAAACGCAAAGCGCTGTGCCCAGGAGGGCAGACCCCCGGCAGCAATCTGGGCTGGCACCGTCTGGCTGGGCAGCTCTGCGGGAAAGGCCCTGCGGGGGT
>JAVKLA010000040.1:4728395-4781359 GCA_034782735.1 Sagittarius serpentarius
CACAACCTCTCTGGGCAACCTGTTCCAGTGCCTCACCACCCTCTGAGTAAAGAATTTCCTCCTAACATCTAACCTAATGATGTTCTGGTCCCATGAAAAAACTCTGCCATGAGACACTGCGGCCACCAGAGCCTTTGGCCTTGTGTTCCACTCGTGGACACTTGAATCCTTTCCCTCTCAACGTACAAGTGACTCTTTTGCTTTAGACCTGGACTGGGACATTCTAGGGTGAATTATCTGTGATTTAGGGCACTTATGTGAGGAGCATCACTTGACAAATTGTGAGTGCAGCTTTATACTCCTCAGTTAGTGAAATAGTTTGCCTTAGGCTTAAGTGGGACATCTGTGATGCATAGAAATTTTGCTGGTTCCTTCACAGGTCTGAATTTAGTCCAGATGAAATGTCCCTTTATTCATTATTTCTGTCGTGTAAAGTTCAACCAAGTAGAACGAAGATAAAATAGGATCATTTAAAGGTGGATTGTACTGATAAAAAACTTCATTGCCAATGACCTAAATTCAAGTTCAGAAGCTCAAATAATGTAGCTAAGCTCTTGATTCCTTTCTCCTTTTTCAGATATTCTTGGTTAGGAAAGAGGGTAACATGAACAACATGGTCCTTGCAGTCCGCCTGCCAGTGCAGAACGAGGCTCCCAGTGTGCTGGAATACAACATTAAAGAAGAAAAATCAAGTAAATTCTTTACACTTTTTTGCTCTTGCTCTGATTATTGTACTGAATCCTCTTGTGATCACCTGTATTTATGTAATCTCACTTGCAATGAGCGGGTTCCTTTTGTGACCAGCAGCAGATCTTGCTTTTACGGTGTAGTTCAGTTAATATTTCCTGCAGCTTCTTTACCTCAGCTCCTCTGTGGTTCTGCACCTTGTGTTATCATATACAGACTCACAACAGGAAAATAAATCACCCCTGGTTGAGCAGGCCAGTGCTTTGATCAAGTGAGAGGAGCTGCTGAAGTCCTGAGGAGCGCACAAGCCTAAGCCTTGTTAACTCACTGACTCTGTCTCTTTTTCTGCCACTGAATTTGGGGCCCGCCACGCATCTGACATCTGCTACGTTACCTTTTCATGCACCTCACACAGTCATACTGAACAACAGGTTACTCCTAGACTGTTTGACTGTTTTCAATGCCTCGCTGTTTCTGGGAAGCAGCTGGGTCTCAGGGCTGGTGGTATCGGTGCTGTTCCTGATCAGACAGCCAAGTCTGCTGTGAGCAAGCAAAAATGAACCCAGTTCACAGTCAGCCACAGTCAGCCACAGTCAGCCCTCAGTTTAAATGCATATGATTTCCACTATCCAAGAAATATTTGTAAAAACGGGAATTTTAGGATAGTCATAGAAACATGCACTTGAAAGAGTTCATCACAACAACTTCACGGTATTTATTTATTTGAACACATCCAAATCCTCTGTCACTGGGCTCTGCCCCAAAGCCAGCTCCCTGGGGTATATGTTTTACTCTCTGTTAAAACACTTGTGTTTCCACTGATCAATGTTGTGGCTTATTTCTTCCCCCTTGACAGTTGCTCAAATGAATGTTTTCCTTTTCATATGTTTCTTTGCATGCCTTTGCATCATAAACAGACTTTAAAGACAGAGGGACAAGTAAATCTCTTAATCTGCTCTAATCTCAAGCACAAGACCACAGGCTGTTGTAGCGTTGCTCCTGCACAGAGCGCAGCTGCCTGCCTGGCTGCTGCATACCCCCCAGGAAAGCTTTCTCTCTCATCTGCGTGCACCTTGGAGCAGGCAATTGCAGAGATGCAGCACATGTTCAGTGCTCCTGCGTGAGGGCAGGAATACCAAACCTTTTGCCACAACATCAGGTGTCCAGATTTAGAGTACAAGGGCGGGGGTTAGCTGCAGGGTGGGGAAACTTTCTTCTCTATTTAGTTATTTAAAGTTGACCTAGGGCTTAGGTTTTGCATGGTGGGGAACTGGTTTTTGATGATTCAAGTTTTCCTTTGGATAAAAGATAAAAAATTGAATCCTGCCATCCTAAAAATGTCATTTATAGAAATGATACTTCTTGACCTGTGTCCTGTGCCACAAAATCTGATTTCTTTGAGGACAGGCAAAGTAAAATGTAGTACAAAAATTTCACTGTGAGCTAGCCTAGCTAGAAAGATTTTTCTGCCATGTTTTTCAAACTTGCTTGCTATTTCTAATTTATCACTAACTTAACACAAAGGATGTGTTCAGAGGCACAGCTTTCTGGCAGGAGCAAGAATTAAATCAGTTTCCAACACTTTCATACAAGTTGCAAAGTAAGTGGAGGAGGGTAATTAAAAATTAGCTCTTATTCAAAAAGCAGGAGAGCTGCCATCACATGTGCAGTGATCGCAGCAGCCATGAGGCTGATAAATTCCTATGGTGGATATTCACATTATTTTTAGCTTGAGTTCTGTCAGTGTTGATCTGTAGAAAGCCTCTCAGTTCTCCATCCTGCACTGTTTTGACAGGAACACACTGGGCACGGAAACAGTCATGCTTTTGCTTCCTTTCTCATTTAGGGTAAGTAGCCTGGCTTTTGAGTTCAGAAGAAATTGAATTAATTCCTGTTAATAAAGCCGAAGGACTATATCTGGTGCAAGGGGAGATGGTGAATCTTCTGTGTCTCAGAGTAACCTAATACATTAGCTTTGATTTATTGTCTCTGCTTTACTCTAACTGCTTTCTAAACTTTTTTAGTAAATAAAATTATATGTTGTCCAAATGCTTTAAAAGAATTAAGACTAGAATCTGAGCTTCCTTGCTAAGGTCCCTGGTACATCTGGATTGCCTTAGCTTAATGAAGTGCCCTTCACTCTTCCCTGGTATTCTGTAAGTGTCAGGGTAGGAGAATTCTGCGTGCTCCCCGAGACGTTACCTTGCTGTGGAATGCAAGTCTGTTGAAAGTTCGGTGTTGTACTTCCTGAGAGTGTGTAAAGCATCCCAGCCCCATAGCCTGAGGACCACTGTAGGCTGACAGGGTTTTTCCAGGCATCTAGTCTTTAACCTCAGAAAGTCCCTCTTTAGTTCTTCTGTGCTTGCTAAAAGGAGGCTTCAGCTTGCCACTGAACATCGCAAACAGGGAGGTTAATCCTCCTGGTAGCTACCTGCTCTTTGAATCTGCATGAAGTGGAGCAGAGCTGGTGCCCTTCCAGTGCCCTTCAAAAGGAGCAGCTGTAATTCCCCTGCCATTCGAGAATCGCCCTTCCCAGCTGTGCTGGGGACAAGCAGCTTTGGTTTTGCTGGCCTGCTCCTAGTATTTGTTTTCTGAGTTGGCATGTAAGCAACAATGTGTGTAATATGCCCCATGGAGAGCTGGTTTTGTCCCATTCCAAGAGCAGACTCTTCCTAAAGGGTTTGAAGAAGTGGGAACAAGTTCTTCTCCCTGTTACCTTGGTTCAGCTCATTAGACTCCACAGACTTGATGCATTCAGATGTAAACTGAAAGTTGAATTTGCCTTGACTTACATAGTTCAGATTTTACAGAGATCCTCCCTTCCAGTTAAAATTTAAGTTGCAACCCATCCCAGCTTACTATTTTGGAGCACCTTGCCAGCTGCTGCTTGTCCTTCTCATGAGGACTCAGTGCATTCTCAGCTTCACAAGTCACACAAAGGATGCACTATCCTTAGAGGTGACATGATGGCTCTGTGCCATCTCTACAGTGATGTCCATCTCTTACTTTTGCCATATGCAGCTTTAAACAGCAAGTTTTACTGCTCAACTGTTTGTAAAAAGCTGTTCTCATCCTGTCCTACTTCTCAGATAGGATCTGAAGAGGTTTTCCCCAGTATCATGATGACGGTATGGAAGTTGCTGCCCAGCCCCTGAGATGCATACATAGATGGCCATTCAGTGAAGTACAACAACACGGAAGTTTCCTAGCATTGCACTGCCAAATAATGGTGGATCATTGTTTTTCTCTTTCTTTTCCCCATATCAGATCTGCTTTGTTGATGTTTGATGAAATATTTAGGGAAGTATAGTTTTCTGAGAGGAAGACCAGATTTAATTGTGATTTTTTTAAAAAAATGGAAATCCCCAAAGAACCCAGTAGGTAAGAGGGTCAAGAAATGAAACCTTGTTCCATTTTTTTGTGGAGAATTTTCACCTGTTCTGTGAAGTAGCCCTTAGAATCATAGAACAGGAGAATGAAGAAACTGGCTTTTAAAAATGTTCTTCTGGTTCTTCATCTTTGATTGTAATTCCTCCAGAGACAGGAAGGCTAAAGCCTGGTCACAGCAGCAGGTATGGGTAGAGACCCAACAGCAGATACCACGTGGTTCATCAGGAAGTTGAGAAACCTGGCAACTTTCAAAGCCTTGGATCTCTGTGGTTTTGCTTCTCAGCCTGGAAGATCTCTTACTTCTTACTCAGAACAGTAGAAATCTCCCAGAGAGAAGGCTTGTCACAAGATTTCTTCCATTTAGAGATGCAGTGTTGGGAGATACACCTCAAGCTCTGCTAAAATCTCAACTACTTTGTGCACTTTCAGTTCTGAGAGTTGTCCCTTACTTCTGCTCCATCCCAAAATGGAGCCCTAGCCTCACATACCTCAAGAACTGAGCACCATTTCCTCAGCTGACTCTTACCCTTGGCTCTTCTCAGCAAGCTGGTTGTAACCTCAGGTCCCGATTCTCCTTCCCCTTTATGTGTAATACAGTCAGAAATCATTCCACTGACATCAGCGACATTGCAGCAGTATTAAAAAGAAAAGAATCAGATGTTTAAAGTAAATGTGCATGTTTGAAGCAACATATACTGAAAGCTTGAAAGCAGCATCTGAGTATGATAAACAACTTGGTGCAGGCAGTGACAGCTTTTACTTTCACAAAGGGTTATGAAGACACATGCCACAGGGGTAAACTCCTTTCATAGAAGATGCTCTAGCACCATATACTGAGTGTAATGCTTCCTTTTTTTCTGGGAAATCTTGTGAATTATATCTGAAAGTAATCTGATTTCCTGAAACACGGGTTGACCATATACTTCTCAGGAATCCTGCACATGCGCTTTGGTGCAGAATGTGTAGTAATTATTTTCCAAACTCTTCTGTACCAAAAAAAGAGGATGTGATTCCTTTCCAAATATGCAAAATGATGCTAAACAGGAGAAGTATCTGCAGTTGCACAGAATAAAGAAGAACATATTCTTCATATTATTAGAAATTTTAATAGAAATAACTATAGAATTGATTTGCAAAGTCAGTACTGAACGCCTCGGGCTCATATCCTAAGGGGTTTGAGGCTGGCCTAATCCTGCCATGGATGCTTGCTCTTGTAGTCATGCTTCTGCCTCCCCCATTGCTGCAGCTGGCTTTGCTCACCTGGAGTTTTATTTTCCTGAGGCTGTTCACATGAGCCCATGTTGTGGAGTTGCTGTCCTTGTTCCATATTTAAACCATACCGTATGGGACAATCTGTCAGCAAGTGTAACTGTTCAGAAGCATCTCTTTCAATGCCCTGGGCCAAGCCTGAGTTGAGCCCCCAAAATCAATAAGTAAACAGTTGAAGAGGGGGTTGTAGTGAAGCGTTGTTTGTAGTGTGGTTATGTAGTTTATTACAGACAAATTCTGAAATTTAAATTAAAACTCTGCCTGCTCTGACCCTCCTAGCTTCTCTGGAGACAAACACTGAATGAGCTGGAACATAACGGAGGTTTTGAAATAACCTTAACACAATCAAATAGGAAAGCCAAAATTAATTATCTCCAAGTAATACAAAAATGTCCAGATCACGATTAATACCACCTTTGAAAGATGAGACATGGTGCCATTGGACACGGTAGATTATACTCAATTTCTGGTTTATGGACAGCAGCTGTACTTCAGGTCATATGGTATGGGCTTGTGGTAAGGACCTACAATATACCTTGACGGAAAAGATACAGGCAATTACTGCACTCAAAAGCAGTTTAAAAGCAATCACCGAGTATTGCTAAAAAGTTGCAAATCTGGTAGCAAAAGAGATGTTGATAAAGAAATCCGATCGTCACCTTATTTGGCCTTTCTTAAAGTTAGACTGAGCTCAGGCAGTGCAGGCTGGAGCCTGATAAAAAAATACTTGAGACAGACAGTAGGGATTTAGGAGAAGACCACAACTCAAGTAAAACACACGGCAGTTTACTTGCCTGGTTATTTCTCTAACTGCTTTTCCCAAAGGAAACCTGTTTGCCATGAAAGTTCATGAGGACCTGACCACTTTGTACATCCACCACCCTCTGAGCTCTGTCCATCAGGACAGAAAGAAGAATTACACCAGATGTAGAGGCCTTGCTGGGGAGTCAAAGCAGCAATTTAGATGAGCAAAGGTGTTTCTTTGCACACTGGATTTCAGGAAGGTTGAAATCAATCAGAAAAGGGAAGAGATTATCTAAGGGCTAAGATTTCACAATATACTTTCTTGCTTTAATAATCTCAAATAGGTGCAGTCCAACGCTGTGAAAGCAAGCTTAACTCTCAAAGCCAACTTTGTCCATCATTACCAAGTTTCTTCAGCCACTTCTACAGTTCTGTTCCTCTTTCCCAAGCACATATGGGGGAAAAAAAGTTTTTATTATAGACTAAAGCCATTTGCATAGGATAAAAAGGGCATGTGCAGTCATTCTGACCATCCTGTAGCAGTAACAGATGGTAATTAAACAACAGTAATTAGGCAGCAGCATGTTTACAGAGGGGCATTAGAGTAACATGGGGATGGACTTTGTTCATCTTTGCAGGCTTAGCTCTAAACGAAGCTGATGAAAGCCCTGGTCTTTACAGCCCAGCCCTCCTGAGGTGAGGGCTGTGAGCACGCCTGGCGTGATGGCAGAGCTCAGGTGCAAGGGATACAAATTCCCACCTGTGTCTCTGCGTGGGTCGGTAGGTCCGAGCGCTATGTGAGGGCACTCACCGAGTGAGCACGAGGCAGGGAAGAAGAGATAGATTGACTAGGAACAACTCAGTAGATGCTCTTTGTTGGTTCATGTGCCTTGAGATGCTGATAATGGACTTGCCTATTGCACTCTGCTGGCACCCTGGCCACTATGGCCAGATATGGTCCATTATGGCAGATTTCCCTGTTTTATTTTGTTAACATTTCTTTTAATACATATTTCTGAGGCTGGATTAACAAATTCAGAGACCAAAGTCCTCACTGCTAACATGGCACAGCATAGTCAGGTGGTATTTTCCCACACGAACTGCACTGAAGTACTGCACAAATGAGGTCATGGGAAAAAATGGGAGGACAGCTCAGTTACTGCAGTCTACTCACAATTTAGCTCCTTTAATAAGAATGACCAGTTGTGCAGATGATCTTTGTGAAATGAATATTTTTGTGGAAGTGTTGGTAGCTCTTGCAATGGCTTCCTCGGTTTTGCAAGTCTTTTTGCTAACACCCTGCCTGCTAGAATCAGAAAGCAGAGAGAAGATAGACAAATTCCCCCCCCCCCCAGAAAGACAAATAATCCTCACAACTGCAGAGAAAAACCTGAAGATGTAACCTTAAAATTTCTTAAAGACTAAGAAAACAGAAGATATAGGAAAACAATCTACAGGAAGACAATCTCACATTTTAAAATTAATTTTGCATTTATTTTGTATCCCTTCTGAACTGGAATGGAGGTGGAAAAGGTGGAAATCTGTGGTACTGACTGAGGTCAGAAACATGGGATCTTTCACTTCATAGTTGAAGTGAATGAACTGAAGTTTGTCCTGGTATTCATAATACTGACTTCTAAGATGAAGCCATTTATTTGGGTAGCACTTGCAGATTTTCACAGAAGGTTTTCAAGATGGGGCTGGATTAAGCCTTGAGCAACTTGGTTTGACCTCATGGCTGACCCTGCTTTGAGCAGGGGTTTGGGCTAGAGACCTCCTGGGGTCCCTGCCAGCCTGAGTCATCCCATGAGAGGGAACCAGCCAGCGAGACTGAGTCAGTCTGTGGGCAAGCTCAGGGCAGATGGCAGTTCTCAGAAGGGATGTGTCAGTACAGCAGCAAAAGCAGTTCCCATTCTCTAAGACCCAGGTTCTGGGATAAATACTGCTAAGATTTCCAGATGGATGGTGGTGAAAAAATAAATAAAACAAATATTTCCTGGGTTACTGTCTCACCTGTGATCTCCCCAAAAACCATAACCTTCCTTTCTTGGGTAGATACCTTGTATACAGGGGAAATGAAAGAATGTGTTCCGTATGTTTAATCATTGCAGATTTCCAGTTGAATTAACTCATACAAGGTATCTCAATGTGCTTGAAAAAGCCCAGTAACACCCTCTACATGCAATTATATGCTCCTCAGCATATTGCAGATCTGAGCTTGCTGCTGGCTGAGCTAGACTTCATCACATGGAGTTAATAGCACTGCAAGGCTCCTGGACTGTTTTTGCACAGGTGCTAAAGGGACTTTTCAGTTGGAGTCGGACAATCCAAGGAATAAATGTACATCCCATCCTTCCTAAGTTGAATCTTGAGACAACCTCTGGCTCATCAGAGGGCAGGCAGAAGGGCCCATCAGAAAGTATACTTGGTTACTTCTGTTATTGCTGTAGTGGTACCATAGTTCTTTTTTAAATGGTCACTTTAACCGAAACGGCTGGCCTCCTTGAGTAGAAACCCTGCAGCTTTCAACACCGGAAAGAAGAATTCTTAATACCGTAAACTAAGGCATGAAAAGCAGGGTAGAACTATTTATAGTTCTGATTTCCTCTGAATAGATGAGAGGCTAAACCTGACATTACAGAGTGAAAAGGTCAAGGGGTTTGGGGGCATTTTTTATACCCCACACTGCTATTCAGTGATAAAGCAGACAAAGAGGGGACTGCCTTGGCACCCACCTCATGAACTGCCCTGGAGACTTGCCTACCAGCCAGGAAGGTCATTAAGCATCTTCAACTTCAGGTTTACTGTAGAGTATGATTTTACTGAATACATATAGAGAAAGAAGGCAAAAACATCAGTAGTCCCAGTAACTAGTAGTTAGGGTACTGCAGCCTCATAAGCACAAGTAAAGTAGATGGAAAAGGGTGTGGGCTCTGTCCTTAGGAGAGGCAGGAGCCAGGTTTTAGGTGAGTTCAGGCTGTAATATTTGTGTACACACTGCTGCCACGAGAAGTGCTCTCGCTGTCCCTCATCCACCAGCCATGTGTGTCCATGCTTTCATGCCCCTCTGGTCCCTGTCTTCCTCTCCCTCACGCAGGTTGTGGCTGGGAAGGAGTGAGCAGTGTGGACATGGGGACGTGAAAGCAGGACAGTGTGGTGGGGCAATGCTTCCTTAGAGGTGCTACCATGTGCTGGGTTATGTGAAATAAAGCCTGGAAAGGAGAAGAAAGTGATGTGGGGGTAGAGGGGCAGCTGGTGACTTTGGGAAGGGTGGGTGGCAGACTGGAGACAGAAGTCTGGGGACAGGGTGGAGAGGCGCAGTAGACGGCCGAGGATGGGGTCACATCCTGTAGCGCTGGATGACTGCCTGAGCCTCCGAGATGCTCTGGGTGAAGCCAAAAGGAGGCTGCCCACGGAGGCAGGAGCCCAGCAGAGCTGCCTCATGGTGCAAGGAGAGGAGGCTGTAGGCAGGGGGCAAGCACTGTCAGGATGGGTGGGAGATCGGTGTGAAACTGCGGCCAAATTGCCCCATAGCAGCCAACTTCTTCGAGGCAGAGTGTCGCTGGCAGCGTGCCGAGGAGCTGCCCCTTTCCCTCCCTGCCGAGCTGAACTCAGCTGAATTTTCCCAAGGAGGTCAGTGTCATTGCACCCATTTAACAGACTGAGAGCTGAGGCACAGGTTGCTGAAGGGGCTGAGCCAGCTGCGTACCACCGGCCAGGACTGTATTTACCAGGCTGCAAAGAGGCCCTTTACCTGCCGAGCACTTGACTTTGTTCAGCGCTGAGGTACCAGTACTACTATTCAGACATTTTTTGTATGCTTTCTGTATATCGTAAGAGGCAACTCTGCTGCCGTACTGTGAGGGAAGCCAATTTTTCCGGTTTACTTCAGAGGAATGTTTTCCTTTATTGTTGCGTGATGGAGTGTGTGATAGAGGCAAAGTAAGAAACTGTTGTCAGCTCTGGGCCTGACTAGCCTGGAAAAAGCAGAAATGTGCTGGGAAAAATAATAACAGAGTTATCAAAGCCCTTGGGAGAGAAGATCTGTCTTCCCTTCTCTCGCCAAAAATGGCTGATTCCATCTCAGTTAAGCAAATCATATATTTCAGCAGCAGAACTTGTCCAAGACTATTTTTTTCAAGGATTAGCCAGTCGATGAATAAAAGTTTGCGTATTTTTAGCAGGGGAGCCTGGAAAAGCTGAATATGTGGTTGACCTTAAGGTTCAAATTTTAAGCAGTTTAATTGCATATAAGGAGACCTCTGGGCATGCAGACTAGTATCCTGTCTTCTCATAGTAAATGACTCCTGTTCAGTATGGTAGACACCTTGCTGTTAAGGATAGTAGACTGATGCATGTTATCTTTTAATGCGGTTCCTGTTTCTGCTGATTGTGTGTCTGTGTGACAGCTCTGAAGATGTAGAGCTACCCTAGTTATCTTCAGATTAGCCCCGCTCAGACACAGATAACAATCTGCCTGCATCACCAGGGCTAAGCATGGGCTAATTTCCCCTATTATGCATGTTTCTCATTAGCGAGAAAAGTCTGCCATCACCTACGCAGCTTCTTGGCATGAAAAACCTACCGCTGAGCAAGTCTGGCCCATGGCACGGGATAACTGGACAGTTCTGCCCCAGCCCTGGCCTCCAGCTCAAGGAGTGCCGTTTTGCTGTTGCTTTCTGCTGGATTTCATCTGCATCCACAGGCAAGCGCAAGGCCAAAGGCCACCTCTGCGTGGGCTGTTATAAAGACACAGGAGACATTATCATTGTCTGGCCTACTGTCTGTGGTTTGGTTGGAGATAGAGACTGAATGATTCTGGTCCCCTAAGGATGTCTAACTTAGACATCTTCCCAAGGTCAGTCTGCCTGCCAAGGACGAGTTCTCCATTATCCCCATCATTATTAACAATGAAAATTAAGTTAGTGTCAAGGAGTTCCCACTCAGGAGACTACTCTGACGTAGGAGCCCGGAGTCTTGGTTTGGCAAGAACAGCGACCGAGGGCTTGGGGGATATTGTAAAACATGGTATGAGGACACATTTTATAACCTGTTGTGGAAGTTCATCATTTCTCTTCTAAATGCAGACGTGCACAGGGAAAGCAGAAAATCTTACCAAGTCCTGCTCATTTGAGCTGAGTTCCACATAGTTTTGACGTGCTGCTTATTTTAAAACATGAAACACTTTTAAGACATAAGACACTTGTGCAGCTGCTTTTTCAAGATGTAACAGTGCCAGGTTTCTGTGTGGTTTACAGGTTGTTTTGGAAACATTCTGATTGCTTGTAGTGGGTGGGGTTTTTTCATTTTATTTTTAAACTGTCATCCTGAAGAGTTACCTCCCCTCTCTCCATGCAAACATTTTCATTTTTACTTTAGGCTTTAAACCGATAGGATTGTAGGGAAAGCCTGTTGGAAAGAGGCCTTCAGGGTCTTGTTAGCTTTGTTAATCCTTACTTTGGCTTTTTTTTGCTTTATTTTTCACTCCCAAGAGGCATAATGCAAAATCTCTGTGTAATCAGAGCTAGAGACTATGCGTGCTGTTCTAGGATAATATTTTCTTACTCTGCTCTGCTTAGTACCTTGAACATAACCCAAAAAGCTTACGAGCTTTAAATCAGCTACTCTAAATCAGTACCCATAATACCAGTGCCCTAGTCTTAGTGGCTCAACTGGACCAAATTATAATTTTTGCCCTTCGACAGTTTTTGCTATCTGAAGATCTTAAAATCTTAATAAACAAGAGTTTAGACTTGTAAATGAGGTAAACAAGATACTGCTCAAAGTAAAATAAGGGCAGTAAGGACCTCATAATTTGACCTTTGAGTAGGACCCTCAAAGTCAGTGAGAGTGCAACCTGTCCCACTCAGAAGAGTGGAAATCAGAAGACCTTCTTCCACCAGGTTGGCAACTAGGTGTGATCACAGCCCTCGGAAGCAGAAATATTTTTTTTCCTTTTATTGTCCACCCTATTGATCTCTGCCATTTCAGAATGGGTTAGTCCCTTTCGTCACTCACCTTTGGAAAGTGTGGCATTTCTTCCTGGAAGTCTCTCACACAGAATGTGGTTCTGGGTACCGGATGGCTTCCCTTAAAATGCTCAGAAAACTTCCTTTTTCTATATAATTAACCTTAATTCTATGGTATTTCATGACGTATTTCAGAGCCAGAGAAATAAACTTGTCTCCAAAGCAAATGGAAGAAAATGGTTCTTAATAAAATACATCTGTATGATAACATACATTTTCCACATAAGGACTGATTCGCAAGATTATCTATACAACCTGGAAATTGTTGCTAAGATCTAAACCCCCAGAATTTCAAATCATAGCGTTGTTTCCTGTTACATGAGGCACAGAGGAGACCCTTTATATGTGTGAAAGCTTTGTTTACTTCACAAAGTTTTACCAAAGAAATTTGCCTTCTGAGAGCAACTTGCAAGTATCTATATTCAGTTTGTCTTGTCAGCCGTAGCCCTGAGCCCTGACAGTTTGAATCACCATGCTGGGCAGCATAAATCTTGTACTGCCGTTGTAATGTACAGGTGGATGCTGAACTACCTGTGAAAATGCGACTTCTCCAGCAATGATCCCACAGTGCTCAACTGCTTACAGCAGGCACCATGCCCGTCGAACGTGTCACCCTACTCCCCTTGGTGTCCTTGGGAGCCTTCTCAGTCCTCAGTGTTTCAGAAAGGCCACGTTTTCCCCCTCATCCCTGCTGTGTGAGAGCAAGAAAACAGACCCTAGGTGGATAAAACTCCAGCTAAACCTCATGTTGCCATCTGGTCCTGGAAAGAAGTCCTTGATCTCCCCAGCCTCTGGCTGAAGAAACAGTGCAAACCAGGTATGGAATTTCCGCAGACTTTGAGGTGTTTATTCGAGCACTGAAAAGGAGATGCAGGGTGAGGATCTGACAAGGCAGGCAAGTGCTTTGAAACCAAACAGCCATTTGCCAGACTGTGCTCTGCTCTTAACCCTGAAATGGCTGGTAGTGCCCATGGCCCTGCAGGGACTGTTCACATGGATACCTGTAAGGAAAGCACTGAGGAGCTGTGACACTTCTCTTAGCTGGGTTAGCTGTGCTTGAGGTGCCCTTGAGAACCACCCTCTGAACCCCTGCTGAAACACTAATTGCAGTAAGGAGGAAACAGAGCAGCAAAATGACTGTAACAAGTTTTTGCTCAAGCATCCTGCAGCAGAGGCAACGAGACCAGGTGGCAGCAGGATTTTATGCTGAACTAAAGGCATAAAATCTAAGTGGACACCAAGGTGCTGCCCAGCTGCTTGGGTGAATGTGCATGAGCCAAATTACAGTGGAGCGTCCAAGACTCCTGTGGCTGTTAGATGTGAGGGCGGTCCTTTTTCTTAGCACCAGGATACGCACATGGTGCGCAGAGAAGCAGTCAACCCTACCGAGTGCCCCCTACACTCAACCCCAGCCTGAGAGGAGTGCAAAAGCCTGTGTTTTGCATCTTATTTAACAACATTAATTTTGTTCTGCACAATGCAATTATATTTTGTGAAAAACATAGTTTAAAAATAGATTTCTCTCAACACTCTAGACCCAAGCTCATTAACACTTTATCACTTTTGTAGTTTCAATTTCCCAGGAACTGCCACCAGCAGTGATTTTTTTCATCATGGCCAGAAAGATTAAACTCTGTAGGAAACCATAAAATTGAAAGCATGAGTTGGATGCACAACAGAAGACTCTGGCAGAAGTCCAAACCAGGGAAGTTTCTGCCCTTCCTTGATGAGGGGAAAAAAACAGAAACAACTAACAGTTTCATGAAAGAATCACTAGGAAAGACAGGAAAGACAAAACAGACCTGGGTTGCCCAAGACATTCTAAACTGTGCAACTGAAAAGGAAACTACAGCTTAGACATCAGATGGAAGAAGCAGAGGCATCAGATTACAGAAGAAATAAAAAGGCCTTGAGAAGAAAAAACAGATAAACAGTAACAGTGTTTTACAAGAACACAGCACTTGAAGGCCATACAGTACTGTCCAGAAGGTCATCAAAAAATAATACAAGAAACAATGTTAGGGACAGATACTAGGAAGTTTCAAACAAAGCTGTTGCAGAAAGACACCGCAAACACCCTAAGGACTTCTAGCGATGTAACCTGAATTTTCTTCTATCCAGCTAAAGCTCTTTCTCTCAGTACCACCACCAGCCTAGTGCATGAATAAGGGCCAGAAGGAGATTTGCACATGCTCAGGGAACTGAAGGAATAACCTGAAGGAATTACACCATGCTCTCACACGTCTCTGTAAAGCACGGCAGGTGCGACATGCGCAGTGTGTCGTGACGAACGCAATAGCCTCAGCACCAGCGCTATGGTAGCCACTGCAGTCCTCTATTATAATACGCAGGGCTCATTCCCCAGGCAGGAAACTGCTAACCTGGCCTGTGCAACAGCTAGGAAGATCAGCGTCTGGAAGTAGGATAGGTAACCTCTGCCTCGGAGCAGAACAGCAGCAAAGCTGGCCAGTGCTGCTTACTGCAAAGGTCAGTGCAAGCAAGGTCATGGCAAGGGTGGTATCGAGCCAGAGACTTATAGCAAAAGGAGGGAAACACCAATGAGAGGTCTGGTTAGGAGACTGTGGAGTTATAATCTTAAATCTTGAAACAGAAATAGAAAAGTGGCATCACTCCCATGATGACAAATCTCGCAGTGTTCCAGAACGTGGAAAGATAAGAGCATCCCAAGCACATCCAAGCAGGACTTCTGAGGACGGTTGTGTTCTCACTTGCCCTCTGTCAACACAACTGCTGCAGAATAAGGAATTCATATCTTCGAATTCAGATGACTCTGAAGGATTACACAGATATCAAAAACAGTGAATAGGACTAACAGCACCATTAGAGAAGAAGCAGCTGAAGTAATTGAGTCCCGTGAGCCTATGTAAGCAGTAAGAAGACGGAAATGGGGGTGGTTTGTCCATGTGACCAGAACAACAGGACTAGCAAACACAATTTTGCGGGGAAAAATCAAAGAAGAAAGGAAGGCAGAATGCCCAGGGACAGCGTGACTCAAAAACGTCAGCATCTGGATGGAGAAAAGATGGGGAGATCTAAAGAGTAAAGGAAACAAGAAGACAGATTCCAGTCAGTGCCTAAAGATGACACTCTTCAGAGCATGTTGGTGTAGTAAAGGGAAAGATGAGACAATCATAAATATTTATAGCAGTTCATAACCTGGCCATGTCCTGTTCACTTACTGAGTTGCACAAAGGTCAGAAAACAGAGTATGGTCAACAGTGAACCAGCAATTTGTGTTACTAATGCTTCTGTCACCCATAAAAAAAATTTCAATTATTTCTGATATCTGTGTTTCAGACTGCTCAAAATTGCCCATTGATCTACACATTTCCCCTTTTATTTCCTGAAGGTGATTTTTTTCTATGGGCTTCTAAGTATCAGGTAAAACTCAATATGCTGTGGCAATATGTTTGGCTCACAGAACCCAGCCTATTTTTGCTGTTGCTTTTCATCATATTCTTGACATCCTGGCACTGTTCTGGTGAGACGTAGAGATTTCTTTGCTCTTCAGGTGCCCTGGGTGTAGTTTTATGAGCCCAAGAAAGGTGAATTTTTTCTCTGCAGGATTACAGCAGTCTGGCAGAAAAGTGTCTGCTTCTAGCTTTTGCAAAAGTCATGAGTTCCTATAAATGGCAACATCATGATCCTTCCCTGAGCAGCAGTGCTTATGTCAGTGAAATGTCCCCAGCTACCCACAACACATCCACAGCCAGAGAACAGCACCTCTTCCTGACTGTCTTCTCAGAACAGGGTGCCTTCAGGGCAGTAATGGCACTGGGGGAGAGATACGTTGTCCCCAACAGTCAGCAGAGCCCTTTTAGCTGTACAAACTTGCTGTTTTCTGCATCTTCCCAAGAATCAGAAACATGCAGCAGGACCCACTTAATGGTCTCCACAAGTGAAAGACAACCATTCCCACAAGAGATATTCCTATACCAAACCCATCATCTGCCACCCAACAGCAAAGCCGTCAGGAAGCACTACTTATCAGTGATGCCTGCTGGTGGTCAGCAGGTGTCTGGATAAAAACAGGTTAAGGAAAATGTGTTACTGTTTCTCCAGGGAAGACCTTCCCCACAGGAGATTGCAAGGCTTTCCCCATGGGTGCTGTGCTGGGAGTGGGTCCAAGTGGCCGCAGTAGCCCTGCACAGGCTGCTTGACACTGTCACTGTTCAGAATAAATTTTGGGCAGAGTATTGGTCCTGATGTTGCTAGTACTTTCAGTAACGATCCATCTAAAGCAGTGTTTTTCTATTCTTGCTTGTTTGCAGGCCACCCAAAAATGTCCCAGCAGAGCTGTGGGTCTCTGTAGGATGAACTCCAGCCTGCTGACAAATATGCTTGATTTTGTTACCTTCTGTGACCTCTCAGAGCAGACCAGGGACAGTCCAGTTTCTATACACCAGCTGCTGAAAACTCCTGTCCTTAAGCTCCAGCAGCGTTTGTACCTAGACTGCTTTGGCTATATAATTGCTGGTGATCTGTGGTGGTTTATGCTATTTAACTATATACAGGAGAAGTAGCTGTATGGTGACAACGTACTTCTATGTGGATACTCCTGATGCTGAGGGGCTTGGACTAATATTCTTTTGTCTGAAATTCAGGCTCCCAAATGGCAGAGTTTCCTGGCACAGAAACAATCACTAGTCCCAATCCAAGCGATCTGCTCGTTTGTAAACATGTACAGGTGCAGCCTACTCTCTTACGTACACCTGCAACTAGGCATGCCAAAGTGAACATGTGGTTCTTAACAGAAAAAAAGTCCTTAAAACCGTTGTCCGCATAAAGGCCTTTATTTAATTGCTGGAGATTTGAGTGAGTTCACTCTTGGGTTTTGGTTCATTCTCTGGAACAGCACTGGGTTTTGTCTTTATTTTTGTTTCCTGTGTCAGAGCTGAGAAGCAGATGGATTTCAAACTATAGAAATTGTTCATGGTAGATGTTTAATGAAAATCCCTGACTGAAACATGGTTCTTATTATGGAAAAATAAAAAACTTGCCGAACATTTATTTTTCCAGTTGTAAGAGAAAAGTAAGGGGAAAGGATTGTTTTGCCTGAACTATGTTTCAAATTCCACATTGCAGTCTGGTATCAGTGCACACACTGGGGTTGATCTGTTCATGCTGATCCAACGCAAATTGATGTTAGGAGTGACTTCTGGGAATTACACGGCCTTTGCCTCTTTAAAAAATGCCTACATTGGTGTATTCAGCCCAAAATAGCAAGCTGTCGGCCCTGGGCTAGGACAAAGGGAGAAGTAAAAGGAAGAAATGCCTTGTTTGGAGAATGAACTGTGAAGCTAAACAAGAGACAAGCTTGAGCATTTCCTTCCAGTGGGATTCTCTGCTGGCTGGAGAACAAGATGCAGTGCACAGAGCCGAGGGAGAGGAGAGGCTGGCAGGCATCTCCCTCCCACCGGTGCTGGAGGCCCTGCTTTGTAGGGGAACTAACAACCAGGCAGGCAGGGCAAGGAGCTGGAGACGTTTCACAGGGCTGTGAATCACGGCAGGCTGAGGAAGCTGAATCACGACAGCTGAGCTTCGTCTCCACAGCTCTGAACTGTGGCCTAGAAAACGGAGCAAAGGAAGATGCAGAGCGGCTGTGGGCACCATTACACGGGTGCTGCTCCCCAAGGACTCCCGGTGTGCTCCTGTGGCAGGAAGAGTGCAGCTCTGGGGCTCCAGTTCTCCACCAGCAGTAAGCAGGCATTTTTGAGAATCCGCTGCAGATTTCCTTAAACTTGTCCATCTCTGTTTGTGATGGCATGTTGTGTACATACAGGCACAGACAATTTGTAAGACTATAAAGCTGAAGCAAAGATGGACACTTCTCTCCTGCAGATCCATCTCTTTCTCTCTGCCTTCGGTTATCGGTCAATGTGAAATTTTCTCCACTGGTCAGAGAACAGTTTCTAGCTTAGCAGCCAAAAGCTCTATAATAACATGTGAGATTTGAGCTATACAATGCCATAGCATGCTGTTATAAAGGAGGTCATCTGAAGAACTCTGCAATGTGGTGTAGATTGTATTTTGCCACTTAAAGGAAAGTGCTGTCGCTGTATAACGCAATGGGAGGGAGAAGACAGGGGAGACACAAATAGGCTGTGCTCACGCTGCCTGCATGACCCAGGTCAAAGCCCACACACATAGTAATGAAACAGTAATTTCTAGTATTTATGCTTCAAAGCACTTTGTCCAGCCAGACCAAAACAGATTCCAGCATGGAGAATCACAAAGTCAGCCGTATATGTATTGCGGATATGCACATCCTTAGAGATAGATGGGCTCGTAATGAACCTTTTGGCTGTAACCTGGGGCTTTTTTCTTCCCATTGTTTTTATTACTTCACAACACTGTGATATGTTGAGCTAACCATTCAGAAAGCCAGGCTGACACATTTCTTCTTTAGTATTTCCCTGAAGAATCTCATTGCGTTTGGCCATCTGAAGCCAGTTCTTTATGCTTCTTCATATTAGCCCATGCAAACACTGGACAATCACAGACTACAAGATGTGAGCCAAACCCACCAGCTTTTTTTAACATACAGCTGAAAGAAAACTGTTGCTGACTGTCTTTTTTTGTTTTTCATCAGTCCTGTACCTGGAAGGATCTGTCCTCGTATTTGAGGATGTCTTCAAACTGGTTGCCTTCTACTGTGTCAGTAGGTGAGTTGGATTCATTGCTTCCGTGGAAGGGTCGCTTCGCTTCCCCTCTGGACTGCCTTTCCCCAGTATCCAGTCACAGCACAGCCCCTGCTGTTTCCTCTGGTTCCCTCTAACCTACCAGACCAGGAGGTATTTCAGATGCTGGTATCTACGATGGGGCCAGATAACCCTGTTTCTAGCCAGGCACACCATAACCACAGCTGTTCCTGAAGCTGTAAGCTTTGTCTGAGGAGGGTCTGTAGGACTGCATCCACAAAGGACCGAGGCACAGGACTGGGGCTAGCAGGGCAGGGAGGAAAAAGGGTCCTGGATTATCCATGTCTTACTAAAAGTAGCTTTAAGCATCCACACACACCTGGCAGCAACTTAGCAAACCTGCTAGCAGACTGTTGCCTGCAGGAGACTCAGACCACTTAGTGACCTATGGGGAATCTGTCAAGGAGAGTAGTCCTGAAACAATTTCTGTTCTTTAGCCAAAATTTAAAAACATAATAAAGTGATAAAGAGACCTTGTTTGTTTGCTCAGTGCAGAAATACCAAACGTAGTGGGCGCAGAGATGGGAAAGATCTGTAAGGTAATTTTCATTAGAGCAAGGTTTGATCAGCAGCTGATGAGTCCCTCTGTGTAATTAAACCCGTGTGTCTGCAGTCCCCTCTATCTGTGTGTTTGTGCCGAGTACACTGCAGCGATACCTCCACAACCTGCTTACCCCACTCCTGCTGCAGCAGGCCTGGTTTTGAGTTGGATGTAAACTTTTGACCTCCTTTATATAAACTTAGATGACTCTTAAAGTAGTTGTTTCCATTTAAGAGGGGAAAGCAGATTCAGGATATGTTTACAAGGCAGTCGTGTTTGTTAGTGACTTGGTTAGGTCACGTAGTAGGAACAGTCTATCTATGGTATGATACAGCGTGCTGCAGCTTACCCAGCCAGCAATATTTGCACTATTTTGAGGGCTCCTTCTGCAGCCAGCTGAGTTCAACGCTGCTGGGCCAGGGCTCCTACTCGCACACAAGGGACCACGCTCTGTCTCACCCCCATCAATGAAAAGATATTTAGCCATTTAGATGTGTATAGACCCTATAGAATGGGCATAAATTAACCCCTGGACCCATATAAAGATTTCTGTCTTACTAAAGCAAAGAAGAGCCCAAACGCAAACAAGAATTGGACATTTCTATTCAAGTGACTGGTGGTAGGGAAAACACACTCACTTCTGCTTTTCTGCAGAAAGGACCATGGCTTAAGAGTCTCAGAAAGAAAGAAAGAAAAGTTTTTCTGTTATTTCCTGTTATAGATGTTACTTCTGAGTGTCAAATACACATTCAGATGGTTCATGTGATTTCTCAGGTCACTGTCAAAAGACAAAGTAAATAGGGAGTAATTTTCTGAGAGAAGCAGGCAATAAAAAGGCTGCTTAGGCACCGATCTACTGTTTGCTGGCAGCTTGTAGGAGCTCTTCGTGATGGTGAGTGGAGAGGCCTGTTCTCAGGCCTGCAATAAATAGTCATCTATAAATAGCTGGAAACAGTTTATCAGGGGTGACAGGCTCTTCTCAAAAGAAATTTGGCCTGGTTAGATTACCTTAGATCACAAAAATAACACCTATAAGTAACAGGTGACTTGATGGCTTGTCTGCAAACTGCTGTCCCATGAATAAAACCAGATTTTTTTCTATTAGGGTAATGTCTTAATGTTTCCTATTTTTTAGATGTATTTTTCTAAAAAAAAAAGATGAGAACTACTCATGCATGTAACAGTAACAAACAAAGAAAGCAGAAGGTCTGTGGACCCTCTTCCTCTTTTTAAACCTGATATCTGCCATGAAAAAAAAGAAATTCTGGGATCACATCAGTTTACGTCAAACAATGTGACAACAGAGTGCTCAGTGGTGCACAGAGAACCCATGGAGTACACAGTACATCAGTAAAATACGTATCTGTTAATAGTGGCAAAAATAACCCCTCTGCATTCATCTGTCAACAGATCGGTCCTCCCCAGGCCTGCAGTCACACACATTTTCGGGGTGTGCATTTGTGTAGCAGAGACCACCTACTCACAAAGCCAGCTTTTTCTAAAATAATTTCCTGCAGCTTGTAGAACATTTTGTTAAATTTTTTAATGTGTAAAATGACGCTGTGCCATTCCTTGCTGCCTTTTAGGGACTATTCTAGTCCTTGTTAGAATGGGAATTGAAGTAGGGACAGGTTTAGCAAATTGTCATTGGGCAAGAGGCAAGGCTGAACAGTTCACCACCAGCTCAAGAGCTCTATTAAATTACTTGAGACTTAGGGTGTGTTTCAGTAAACCTAACTAATGTCCTCTGAGAAACTTCATCCTTTTTTTTCAGTAAAAATACAGCATCTTTCCAGAAACCAAGCAGTCAGAAGTCTGAGAGTGAAAAGTAGAGGGATATATGTGTTTTCTCAGTGTCATGCAACACTTCATCATTGTCTGTCACTTCACCCAGGGACTACCCTTCCCCAGGAGGGGTCTTCCTTCCCTAACCCCACTGTGTCCTGCCATGTCCCCGTGCCTTACACTTACACTGATTTTTAAAAGAGGAAGCAGGGTGGGGAGAGAGGGGTAAACAGAAAGAGAAAGGATTACAAATCCCCTCTACACCAAAAAGAATGGCTTTTCTAATTACAGTAATTACCATTTGCAAGACCTCACTTTTCATGAGAAGGTATTTCAACCCTTGCGGCCTCCCCTGAAGTGAGAGGCATTCCTGCTGTTTTCATAGGAGGAAGCCAAGATGCAGTGATTAAGCCAGCAGCACGGCATGAAGCATCGCCACAAGAGCTGGTGATGTCTTGTGAAATCTAAACAACCCAGGCCAGCACAATGTTCATGATGCCTTACTGGCCGTGAGATCTTTGACAACTTTCAGGACTTTGCAGAACAGGGCTGAAATTGTGAGCCAATTGAATCGCTAAAACCAACAGTAAAATCTGGAGTTCCTAAAAATGGTGGGATTCATTCTTTGGTTGGTTTTTCACTGTGTTTCTTTTTACAGGGATTTGCTGCCCTTCACCCTGAAGCTGCCACAAGCAGTGTTAGAAGCCAGTAACTTTCAAGACCTTGAAATTATCTCTAGTCTGGGGATAGGTAAGTCCCTCAAAGCAGCCAGAGTTTCACTCAGACTTGTGAGAACCATGGTGCCTCACACAGACATAATGCAACTGGAGGACAGATGAACTATTGTCTTCAGAATAGCTGAGGAGGCCTGAATGCAAGAGAGAAACTGTTTATGATCTTTATGTTTACAGAAGCACACTGAAAAAAAGGCCACTTGCCCCTTTGGACATAAACCTCCACTTGGACTTTCTGTGCAGGGTGTGGGGCCTACAGTCTCACTGTGTAACGTGTGGCTGTCAGCAGCTGAAGCGCAGCACAGCCTCTCAGGCTAGCTTACACACATTGGAGGTAGCTGGCATCTGAGGTATATGAAAAGAGGAAAACACCTTTGCAATTTCCCCCTCTGATGTAGGGGCAATGCTGATGGAACCGTGATATTTTTCAGTTTTGATATTTCTGCTTCCTCTTGTGGGATTTCTAGTTGGTAGAGAAATGTGTAGTGTCCCAGCATGTTCTCTCGCCTCACAGTAATCAGATGTGAAAAGGAATGTTATTTTTTGTGACAGCACCAAACGAGCAAGTTTTAGACCAGATGTATAAAGTTACAGAGTTGGGAAATGCAGTTCTGTTAACTAAAGCAGGTCTCCTTCCCATTTAACACACTCCACTTGAGACAGCTATTACAGTTAGCCACTCTAATGCTACTTTGCTTTTCAGTTTTCCCTCAGCTGTTGAAAACAGCCAAACACTGGTGAAAGCTGAAGAGTTAGCTCACTTAGAGATACTCACTAGAGGACCCTGAGGCTTTAGGGATCTATTTTTGGATCTTCTGCATTATACCTCTGAGAAGGCATGGGCAAACCCCACTGGTTTCAGTTCAGGCAGCTTTGTTGAATTTGACCATCAGATTTGCCTCTAACACTTTCAGCATCCTCTGTTTTGCATATGTTCCGATTTGTCAAAGCACCTTTGAGTATGGGTGTCCAGCCAGCACTTATGGCTTAAAGAAGGGTACTTTGCAACTTGAAATAGCAAGTTGCAAACTTATTATTAATTTTATTATAACAAGTGTAAAAATTTGGATTAAAGTGTACAAAGTGTATCATGATTCTCCAACCTTTGAGCCAGCACAGGAGATACCGACTCAGGCAACGGTCTCCAGCAGCTTCTGAAAGGAAGGATTAACTAAAGCACAAGCAGCAAAGCAATGTTGGCTGTAGTCTTCTTTCTTCTCTCCTGTACACTGGTGGTCATACAAGTGGTGATGCTTGGAGGTTTGCTCATCACAGTACATTGCATGCCAGGAAAGTTTCTGACAAAAGAAGAAAACCTTCTGTTGTATAAAGATTTCCTGGGAAACTATACTAGCTTCTTGGGGTGCCATGATGTCTCGGTAAAGTCAAACAGGCTGAAATAATGAGTGATGCTGTTTACTGCTTCCTGGAACAAAATTTCATGGGTACAAATGGGTACACAAACAATAAGTGCTGCCCGAAGTGGCACTCCCAAAGGAAAGCTAGCATTGTTTGAAATTCTCATATGTTGCTTTTTATTTATTTCAAAGTGATGTTTTTTGTGAGGGTAGAAGTAAGATGTCTACCTGCAAGCTGGATTGTTCCACAAAGGATCTGGCTGCTACGTGTATTGTCAAAGGGGATGTACTGCAGGCCCTCTCTCTAGTCCTGACCTCACTGGTACAGAAGGTATTTTAGCAGGAGAATTAGCATGACTGCAAAGCACAAAGAGCACACACCATCACAGATGTGCCAAAGTCTCAAAGAACTGCTTAATTATCCCTCCCAGGGTGTAAGCTAAGTGAAGAGCCAGGACAGCAACAGGAGGTGATCCTGGGATGCCTTTCCTGCTGTATGAGACATTATGGCTGGGCTGAGAAACACCCTCTCTGAAGCAGCTGTGTAAGCCCTGGTAGGACCGCCTCATCTGGTCCTTCACGGCCTGAGTGGAGCATTGCATTTTCATCACAGTGTCTTATCTTGACCACTACTGAGAAAAATAACAAACTTCCCTTTTGTAGATAGGTTTACTCGCCGTTTCCTCAGCCCCTGAAACTCCACAGCATTATATTTTGACTTAGAGAAGCAACTTCCACTGTCCTGCATTTGCTGATACCCAGTAGAGTTGGAGCATTTAAAGGAAATCGTACCCCAGACAGTCTCAGGCGTGAGGGTGTTGGCAGTGCAATGCTGTTATGTACAGTTGCCTCTGCGTGTCTAGTCCCGAATTCTGTTGTCAAGAGTGCTGCTGTTCCTGGCCACACTTTTATTACAGACTTCTTTGTTCTCCTCCCTCTCATGGGAGAGAATAAAGCTGTTCTAACCTCAGCCTCCGTAAGAAAACATGCTGATGTGCTTATAAAGCCGAATTAGCCATGGACGCTAGCCTAGGCTGTGAGAGGCTAAATCGGCAATTTTACCCTGATGGGAATGGACAGTCTTATAGTTCACCTGTGCATGGCTTACTCTGTGCCTATGTTATAGAAATGCTTGGTTAGAGGGAGCGGAGAGACAGCGAGGAGTCAGCCTGCCCGACCTGCCCTGCCTGCAGCACTTGCATCTACCGGAGGGAAGGGAACAGTCCCTGTCCCTGCGGCCCAGGGGACCACATCGCTGGCAGAGGGAGGCAAGGGCAGCAGTGGGCTCAGGGCACTGAGGGGGAAAGGCAGAGCCCTGCAGAGGGCAAGTCATGGCGGCAACAGAAAGAAGATGGCTTTTCCAGCAACAGCATGGAGCTGGCTGCAAGCAGGAAGCCATCAAAAGTCACGGCTGCACTGGGGAGCAAAACAGGAAGAAGTGGCCTGTCTTTGGGGATGCAGCAGGCAGGGGAGAGATTTTATCGCAATGTATTTCACCCCCAAGTTCTGTGTTGGCTTTAGTTAAAAAGAGTTTCTTTGCTCTGTTGTGAGTTCTGCTATGACCTTCCTAACTGGAAGTCCCTTTGAGCTTTTCTGGGGTGCTGGTTTTTAGGTTTTTTAGCCCCCTGCCTGTGGCTCTGGCCAGCTCAGCCCTGCACCCCCTTCCCTGTGATGGGCTGGGGGCTACGCTGGTGCCGCCGACAGGAGAACGGGGCCCTGGCAAGGCACAGCTGAAGGCACCGTCCTGAGAGCTGTACCACATGCTCAGCACGGAGGGTCATCCCACGCGTGTGCAGCCCCATCCATCCCCCCTTGGGCCCAGCACATGATGTTTTTGCAGTGAGACAGTCTTGACACCAAGCACAGGGCAGGGTTCAGGCGTTGTGTGGGAGCCCCGTTCACATCCCCTGTAAGTCCACACAGAAGAGTGTGCTGTCAGCGCCAGCTCTGTGTCCAGGGACCAAGCATGCTGAAATAGTTATTTAGTTACCTGCATCCTTGTGTTTCCAGGATTTTCCATCTTCCCCTTGTCCCTAAATCTGTGGGCATCTATACAGTCCTCACCCAGTGAATATCCTCAGAGGTTTATACCCTTTTTCTTGCTGAGAACACAGAGGTTTGCAGGATCCTGTTTCCTGATGTTTCCAGTACTGGACCCTGGATTAACAGTTCTAAGAGTGATTAAAAGCAATCAGACTGGTAAGGTCAACCAGGTTTGAAAACTCATCTCTGGGGGAAGGGAAAAAGGTTAAATGTGATACTGAATCTATTCAAAAGATGTACAAATGCTTTGTAATTTTTTTAAAACATGTTATTCAAAGACAAATTCTAATAAGAGGATTGTGACATACAGAAATGACTACTTGCATCTGAAACACCATCTTCCTTTTCCAGTCACAGTTGATAGCACTGAAGTACTTAAATATTCTTTAGTCCTTCAGTACACAACCTTCCTGTGTACAGTCTTTTACACCTGCAGGCAGGCCGTCTCAAGGCAAGGTGCAAAACAGAGAGTGGGCATGGCTATGGATAACCATCATCCAGAGCTGTAGACTTTAATGGTAGTTTTAATATGTGGAAGGTATTTAAAATCATAGGTTTCCAGACTAGTTGTACTGCAAAGCAGGATCAGACCTCTGTGTAGAATGGTCTCTGCCACACGAGCTTGCTGCATAGTGGGGTCATCTTTATCTGATGTCTGTTGTGCTCCCGGTGCACATTGGGTCCAGGCTCTATATCTCAGCCCTACACCTTCCCATGGTCAGCAAAAGGGAGACAGAACTCACCTGGGGTCTTCACACCCTCACCTCAGCTATCCACAGCTATTTCCATTTGGAAGGCAGTGATCACTGAACAAGCCATAGACTCCTTTTCACAATCATTCGTATTTGTTACTTGTACCTTCCTGCTCACACTGCACAAGCTGCACAGCATTAACAGTTTTCACTAGATGAGCGTCCTAAAATTGGCAAGAAAGAGGTTTCTGGTAAAGCTTCTGAGCTTGTCCCCTGGCTTGAAGCATTTCATACACAAAAACCAAGCAACTCTTTCTTAACACTGTTTTGTGCAGAGGTGTGAAAGCTTGCGTACCATTTATTTTAACAAAAAGTAGGACTTCTACATACCATTAGCAGCTAAAATTCTCTCAGAGCATTTTTTCATTCTTCATTTCTTTCTTTCTTTGTTTTTGGACAGATTTCTGGGATTCCTCCTTAAACCACAGAAGAATAGAAGAGGAGTTATCCCACCCTGCAAAAGACTCTGCTCTCAGCACTGCCCAGGCAGACAGTTTAAGATCTACCCAGTGTTTTGCAAGTAGCACAAACCACTGCTCATGTGAAATTGAGCTGTCAATAGGAAATGACAGGCTGTGGTTCGTGAATCCTATTTTTATAGAAGAGTGCAGTAATCCTTTTACTCCAGATGTACCTCCTCCTGAAAGCCCTGCTGTGAGCGCTGATCTCCTCCCTGCCACCACGCTCCCTGAAAGGAGGTCTCCCCGTCGCCCCCCTCCACCCCCACCTTCTCATGCTCTCGCTCAGAAATCTTCTCTGAAGCTCCTGCGGGATCCCATGACTGCCTGTGAAAACGAGGTGCTTATTCAGCCACTAGAAAAGAGCATCAAGGAAATGAAAATTGAGGGCGGTGACAATAAAGAAGAAGAAGGGAAGCAGAGCTGCTCAGTCAATAAGCCCTCGGCAGTGAGCCCCAAGAAGGGCTCCCAGCCCTCTGTCCCCCCACGGAGGCGGCTGTGCGAGAGGACCTCGGAGGAGAGCTCTGTGGGTAAGCCTGGAAGTTGTGAAACGCTGAAAGGGGAACGGACAGAAGAAAAACAAGACACAAGTACAGACAGCAGAGATAAAAGGTTGCTGTGCAAAAAGGCTGTAGAAATGCCTGGGGAGGTTCCCGAAAGGGCTGTATCACAGTTTCAGGAGACAAAGCCCGAACCTGCAGAGAAAAAGGAGGACATGCCTGAGATACAAAGCAATGCCATAGAGAAAGGAAAGTCACCTCCTATCCCACCACCAAGAAGGAAGAGGCTTTCCCAGGTACCGAGGATCCCCAGCTCCTGCCAGTTGAAGCAAACAGTGGCAGAAGCAGCCACGGCGCAGGCTTTATGCAAGAGCAGCTCAGCTATAGTGGCAGGTGGTGCCACTTGCACACGCACCAAGACTGAACCAGGACATGGCCGCAAATCTGTCAGCTCAGCTGAACTGAAAGGTTCGCACTCCTCCCTGGAGGGCCCGGGAGGCAGTGCCGTGGCTCAGGCATCAGCATCCGAGCCAGACTCCTACTCCACCAGCAGCACAGAGGATGACCTGGAGATGCTGAGTAGTTCGTCTAGTAAAAAGACACGCTCCATGATCTTGGGCAAGGCCAAGAACAGGCTGTCCTTTGTAAGCCTGTCCAATGTCTTCACAGTCTTTTTGTCTAGTGACAGGAAGCTGCAGAAGAAGATAGTGGAGCTGGCACAGGATAAGGATTCGTACTTTGGCAACCTGGTGCGGGACTACAGAGTGTACAGTTTAGAGATGATGGCAAAGCAGAGCTCCAGCACAGAGATGCTACAAGAAATCCGGATGATGATGACGCAGCTGAAGAGTTACTTAGTGCAGAGCACCGAGTTGAAATCTCTGGTAGACCCAGCCTCCTACACTGAGGAACAGTTAGGTAGGTGACTGTGCTTTACTCATCCTCGGGTAGGATTTGGGAAGGTGAGGACAACATGCAGACACAGGTTCTGCTTTACAGAATTATAAACCATCTCCTAAAAGCTTAGGGGTGCGAACTTAAGTCTCCTCTGTGGTTGCCAGCACTTGGAGGAGCAGCTCTAAAAACTGGGAGACCAATGAGGGGGAAAATCCCATTATGAATGTTTTAAAGGGAAGATTTTAAGCAGAAGAGATGTGTGTTTGTGTGTGTGAGAGAGACACGTAGATATGCGTATATATGCACATGCATATACACACATACAAATACAAGTGTGTGTATGTATGTGTGTGTACGCATAGCACACACACACAGAGCTGTGTTCACTGGAAACACAAAGGCCAGCTTCCCCCTGCACTGCTATTTTCCCCATGGTCTTCCACATCCACTGCCCCACGCTCCGCAGTGGGGATGGCGAACTCCCTGCATGTGGCAGCCAGATCAGGGGTCAGTCACTGTCTCACAAGGGGCAAGACTACAATGATTTTGAGTGGCAGGTTGGAGAAATCACTTGATCTGGCTCTGTGCTCCTCAGAGCTCAGAAGCATGGAAGAGCTGCCTGCTGCAAGACCACTGCTGGCTCCAAAATGCAGCATTCATGTCTCTTTGCCACAGACATAGTTTGCCTTTGCAGAGGAAAAATAATATTTTTGGCTGTTTAGGGGTGTTTTGTTGCTTCTCATTCAATATTCTGTGAGAAAGTAATGTGCAACTTCCCTCCTTGTGAAGAAATGGACTGGCCTGTTTAATGTACCTTTGTGAGGGAATATACAAAGAGCTGTAGGATTTTTCATCCCAGTCAAAGCCATACAGCCTGAAAAAGTATGCATGCATACACTCACATGCTCTTTGGACTTAAAACTGTTTCCTGAGGACCTGAGAACCAATGCAGAGCTATTTATGAGCTAAGTTGGCTTGAAGCAAGCTGGGAGCTGGAAGACCCCCAACACAGAACATGGCCAGCCACAGAAGTGACCAGGGATTCCAGGGGATCCTGCAGCTCTAGTATTAGGTGGCTTACCTAAGTGGTGAGCCAGGACCCAGAGGCACTCAGCTGTCAGTCTCAGCAGGCTGACTTCTTTCTCAGCCAGCAAAGGCTTCACAGGATCCTGCAGTCTTCCCAGCAGAACAGACCTGCTGCCAGCTCTTTGCCATAGTTAGGAGAGAGGAGCTACAGTCTCACTTTTCATGCACCTCATGTAACACCTGCAATTTTTGTCCCAATAACCCCTTTCTTCAAGGCAGAGGAGGTGTCAGCACAGAGAAATCTGTCTTGAATCTTGATTAGGGAAGGTGGAGAGGAGGCAGAAAGAAGTGTCCTTGTTCAGCTTGGTAGAGCTGCATGTGTGCAAGGATCCCCCCACCTTCACACAGACATGCCTGGTCAGATCTAGCCCTGTTCACTGGCAGTTCCTCAACACAATGATATGGCCCAGTCAGCCTATGGAGGACTGTCTTCTCCTGTGGAGGACAGGGTTTCCCACCGTGGAAGATTTACCATTTGAATTTGTCCTGCTTCAGGCTGTCTGATTCTCTGGATACTTTAAAATAGTTGCATTTTGTATACATAAATGTTACTGCCCTCTGTTTCATCGCTCACTGCCTGAGCGGACAAACACTTTTGCCAGTGACCTCTCTGCCTCAGCACAGGGGTGACAAAAGAATCCCTTGCAGTCCCTCTAGCTCTGCCTCTGGTTTCTAGGAGTCAGACAACAGACTTTCTCACAGTCTCTCATGCTTCCTTTTGTCTCCTGCTAAATATTAAGCAAACACTCAACCCACACAGACTATTTCCTCATCCACAGTGACGTAAGAGGTGACTTAAGTATCAGTAAGTTAGAGTCATTTGAGCAGTAAGGGTGAGAAACTCCTGACCAGATGTTGGTGTCTGCCTCTGAGCTGGTGGCTACAGCCCCTTTTCAGTCACTGCAGAGAAAGGGGTGCTTTGAGGATGCAATTAATTTCATCCCAAAGTGAATATCTCAAACAGGTCATAGAATCATAGAATCACAGAATCATAGAATGGCTTGGGTTGGAAGGGACCATCGAACGTCATCTAGTCCAACCCCCTTGCAGTGAGCAGGGACACCTTCAACTAGATCAGGTTGCTCAGAGCCCCGTCCAGCCTGGCCTTGAATGTTCCCAGGGATGGGGCTTCTACCACCTCTCTGGGCAACCTGTTCCAGCATTTCACCACCCTCGTAAAAAATTTCTTCCTTATATCCAATCTAAATCTACCCTCTTTTTGTTTAAAGCCATTAAAAAGGTCAGAGGGAGATGTCAGAAGGGACATGAGATGAATCCCACCTGGGCATCTGTAAGGGCAGGACTGTGAAAAGAAGCACAGTTAGGTGAGGTTCCACATCTCTTCCCAGAGTTGGCTTTCCTGCTGCCTGACAGTGCCATGCTGGTCAGCCAGGAGTCAGGCAAAGACAGCAGGGACTGCTGGTAGCAGGAGCTCTCCTACAGCTCCAGTGGCAGAGGCTGCACATTGATGTTCATGTCCAGGACTTCTGGAGGGTGTTGGTAATGACACTTTTACTTTCTGGAACGTAATTTCTGTTCTCTGCTCTCAACTATGCAGTCGTGCATGAATAACCAGCCACATCCTTTCTTAGGGGTTTTAATTGCACCTGTACTACTGTGTTGATTATTTATCGTGGACTTCTGTGTTCTCCCTTCTCTACGCAGAAGTGATTGTTGAGACGGCTTTGTACAAATGCGTCCTGAAACCTTTAAAAGAAGCCATTGATTCTTACTTAAAAGAAATCCACAACAAAGACGGATCTTTACAGCAGCTAAAAGAGAACCAACTTGTGATACAAAACACAACTACCACTGACCTAGGCGTCACGACCAGTGTGCCTGAAACCGTTGTGCTGGAAAAGATCCTTCACAAGTTCACAACCATGCACAAGGCCTACTCCCCAGAAAAGAAGATTGCCATCTTGCTAAAGTCCTGCAAACTAATCTATGACTCCATGGCTCAGGGAAATCCAGGTACAGCACTCATACTGAAATGGTATCCACTTACTGGTACCCCCTCACTGGTCCTTCTCCATGTATCAAAGGAACAGGGTTTATGATACAGTTGATGTGGTAATATTCAAATTTGAGGTAACAGTGATGGTCCGTGTGTTTGATATCAGCTGTCCACAGGTTGTGTTCAGAATAGGCTGGTTAGTGACTGTGAAGTTCTCTGCACTAATAGCAGGTATGTTACCTGGTTAACTTTAAGCTCCATAACTCCAAAAACCAGATGTCTGTAAGTGTGTATTTTATGGGTAATGTCCTTTTTGCACAGGCTTTCACACAGCTCTCCATAAATCCTCAGAGCTCTGTCCCAGCTTGTGGCAGCTTAATGGTAAATCCTAGGAATGGGTCTTTGGGAAAAGTCTCTTGATTTGGCCTTTACAGAGTTTACAAAGGCCTAAACTGAGGAGGAGATGCAGAATGCTAGTACTGTTTGTTACTAATTCCTGATGCTCCAGTAAATTCCAAAAACCACTGCTACGCTTCTTCGGTGTGAGGAAGTACACGCTCTGAGTATAAATGTAACTTGGGCCTCAGGCCAACCACTAAATGCACAAGTTAAGCCCTTGGCCTGCAGACAGGATGTATTTTTGCAGATAGACCAGGAAGCCCCTTCCTCCAGGAATCTGCCTTGCCAGTTTAAGAGCTTTCTTTGTAAACTGGTGAGCTGATGACCAGCCATGCATAAATTTGGAAAGAAGCCAGATAGTGATTTGCAACAACCTGAGGTTGTTCAAGAACTCACAAACTCCAAAGGTGCTTTTAGCTCTTCTGCTGTTTTTTGTGCTGACAACAGCTTTGGAGCACTCATAGAGGAATTGTTGTCCCTTCTGACTCCCTCACCTCAGGGTCATCCCCTTGGCAGCATGCAGCAAGGTTCAATGACCAATCTAGACACATTAACAGCAGAGCAAGAAGCCACCCCAGGGCTGAGCCTGAGCTGCAAGGTGGGTAGGACTTTGGACTGTCTTCAAGTATGATGAGAAGATTTGGACACGTGGGGGAATTTTCTGTAGCTTTGTTAAAACAGTTGTGTTAAGTTTGAGAGTAAATTTGGTATAGGTCAAAGACTCGCACGCCTCATTAAAACCCACATAGGAGACAGAGTCTTCTTCTGATGCTGGTGGTACATTATGTATCTGTCACACCTCAGTTAGCTCAGGGCTGGAATTTCTCTGTTGCAGGAAATACGTTGTGTCATTTTATGTAGCAGAAATTAGGGGTCAGGAAAATAACTGAAAAAACCCTACATGTTTTAAAAGATTGGCATTCATGAAATCAGAGGATTTCATTGTGGTTTGCTATGCTAACCAAGGCGCTTGATTTCAGCCAGCTCAGCTGTTTTCTCACGTTGAATACTACTGCAAGCAGAGTGTAGGTCAGAAGCTGACTTCACCCCTGTGCGTACAGTTCCCTCTCCAGTATATATGATCAGTGATGCATATCAGGGCCTGGTCAGAAGAAAACTGGCCTTGCATTAAGGAAATGTGCCTCAATTAATTCAGATGAGAAAAAGAGGTTAAGGGGAGGAAAGTGCTGTAGTCTACCTCCTGAAATACAGTGGACTCGGAGAGAAATTGAGTGAAACATCCTGTAGACCCACTTTGAAGTGAAACGTATGGAACTTCTTCAACAGAATGAACTGACCCCAGATCACTTTGATTTTCCACCTGGCAAAGACAAACATTCAGAAAAATGAAATATTTTTCTGACAGGGAATTCCCAGCTGGTGGTGTGCAGAAGAGCGCGCTGCGGGCTGCTCAGACCAGATTTCAGTGGATCGGAATTCTCCTCCTGCTCTCTGCCTGTCTTGAGCGCAGCTGCCCAGGCCCCTTTTGCTTTCAGCCAGCCCTGAGGCAGCACAGTGCTCTTTGCACAGGAAGAGCAGAGGCCATGCTTGGCTTCCTGTGCAATATTCTGTTCTTCTTTTAGCTCCTTTTACTCACTGCTGAATTAGAAAGTCCCCTCCTCTTCCAAGATCAGAGCAGGTGGAACACAAAAGTAATCATTCCCTCTGCCGCAGGACCACCATCAGTCTACCTCTATCAGAAGAATGATCTGTTCGGTAACATGATAACTACTTATGTTGTCCGGTTTAATTTGCAATTTGGTAGCGCAGGCCAGGTCTTTATCCACTTTAGGCTGACTGGAGGATGAGCTGACCTGAGAATACGGTTTCATATCTCAAAGAAAAGTGCAAATACCACCAAATTAAGCACCCTTTTTTCCAGACCCCCATGAAAACACAAGGTTTTTAACATATTGAGACCCATGTACAGCAGTTCACGTTTGGCCAGGGTGTCCAGGCAAGTACCAAGTTTTCTTTAAAACTAGGGATAGGCTTACTCGGGAACATCTGTGCCTGTGGTAGCACCCGTCTTTGCACTGCTGAAAGAGTCATGAAACTCTGAAGTCAGCCTTGACTGACTCCATGTATATCCAGCCATGTTAAGAAAGGAGGAGTTCTCTGGTTGGTTGCAATTCATACTACACGACAAAATGTGCCTGAAAAATTGGCTGTGGTTGAACGCCCTGTTACTTAGAAAATTAGCTGAATGGGCCAGACCCTCAGCTGGTTTAAACTAACATTTCTCCCTCAAGTTGAAGGCAATCAACTTATGGATCTAATTCATCACAGGAACCAGGAAGACAAGTTCACTGTCTTTGTCAATACACCGTTCTCCCAACAGACCTCTGAGTACAACCACAAGATACAGGTCTATGCTGAAGTAGGACTCATCTACAGCTACATCTAGCTGTAGGTGGCCACAGATGGGTGTCATGTCTAGCTTCTCATTATAGACAATGGGGACTTAGTCGATGGAGTTCCGTTGATTCATCTGGCTAGGTGTAGGTGTCTGTTTTAGGGTGAGATGACTCACGACAAACTTCACTGATGATATTGATTAGTTCATCACTGGCTATAAAAGGAGTTTAGAGGTACTGGTTCATATGTTCACATGTACAGTGTAGGCAGTGGTATTAGTAAGTGAATCGTCCCCAAAGGGGCAATTATGATAGCATTGCGGTGTCTCACTGAGCTTTTCTGAGTTTTGAGCAAACTTAAATAACAGCAACATATGCCTCCAAGAATGTAACCTATGATCAAAAAATATGTAACCTGCCTTCTAAAAATAGTAGGAGTAGTTAGTAAGAATAATATGCATTAAAAGACTAAAAGAAGTAGAGTTTGGAAACCCACCCAATCCCTCCCCTGGAAACTGGGTGGCATTATTCTCATCTGTGCACTAGAAAAAGTTAGAGGCAGGACTCACAGGGAGCTGCAAGCTCCCAGCATTCTGACTGCTCCTACATTTGGAAGTCATGCCCCAATACCCACAGGGAGAGTTGGGCACATATTTATGTAGAAGCACTGTAATCTTATGTAGAAAAAACTGCTTATTATTTATCTTTCAGAAATACCTTCACTCAGACAAACTGTCAAAGGCATATTGTGTGGTAGGTGTAGAATGAGAATCTCTGCTTTTCTCTCTATCAAAAACACAAGTGACACTTGTGTAGTGATAAACAAGATGCAAATATGCAGTACATGTGGTGTGTACTGGCAGTGGTGAGCCTGGAGCTCCCAGTCCTGTGCTACCTGGGAGCTGCCACTCTGTGGAAGAGAACTGATGGAAAAGCAAAAATAGTGGAAGAGCAGACATTGGTTTATGAAAAAATACTGTGCAAGACAAACAGGCCAAGCTTGGTCAGTCCACAAGCAGGGAAAATCAGGCATGGAAAGGCTCTAAGCTTAAGTTGGAAGTTTGAAAGATGGGGAGACTGCTTTTGAAGGGGATTCAAGAAGAATGAACAGAGGAACATTTTTCTTACTGCAACATTTTTAACTTGTGGACTACCTAAAGTTATGAAGCTTCTTTTCTGGAGTATCTTTGAACTGCACAGGGAGCTAGAATATATAATTCAAAACCAGTTCTGTACTAGTGATGGAGTTGGCTAGGTGACCGACCCTAAACCATCCGATTTAATAATTTATATTGCATAGTTTTGCATGGCTAATGCATAGTGTACTTTTGGAAGAAGAGGAAAGATAGGATATATATTCCATTGGAATCTTTCTCTTCTCTAGCTTTTAGGATGAAGTCTGTCATCTCCCATAGAACTGAGCAGCTGAATATTAGTTCCCTTGATGCACTCTGCAGCTGACAAAGGCATGGACATGAAGCAGTGTGTCTTCAGTGGGATAGCTGAGCCTGTGAAAAGGAAATTGGCCTCGAGTACTTCAGCAGCCAGTGTAGAACTGATGCTAGAAGATCTTAAAACTAAGTCAGAGCAATCCCACCACACTGCTCACTTCTGAGAAGGAAAATAAAGCTATACATAACAGTTTTGATTTGTTATCTTTAGGAAGAGGATATTTGCATTTAATTTACTATTAATGAAGGCTGATGGACTAGAGATTACATCTTTTTTCTGGCTAGCACAATTGCTACATTTGAATTAAAGAGCTAGTTCAGATTTTTCAAGGGGAACAAATTCCTCTGGTCTGTAAAACATATGGTTTTGAAATGGATTCATGCTGCCTGCATGTATTAACTGTCTTAATTCAACTATACCATAAATCAAACCTTACTGAAGTAGTATGGGACGGACAAGAGACAGCAAAATGCTAGGGAGTTGACCGATGGTCATGATCTTTTCTTATGATCTTGAACAAATCTCAGTTAACCTTTCTGTACCTCAGGTTTCCCAGCTATAAACTGAGGCTAAAATTCATGTTTCCTGGAGAGCTGCTGCTAGACATTATTCCAGTGTTTGTTAAATATTAGAGCAAGATGCAGAGCATCATCACTGTCTGCTGGTTGTTAGAATATACATGGAGGGAAAAGAAATGCATCAATGTGTTAAAATAGGCTGTAATTCCTTTATGGAGGCTTGGGCAGAATTCCAGTTGCTTTAAATCATGTATTTAACTAATACCCATTCCATTCAAGTGCTGCATCCCAGCCAGGAGCTGACGTTGTATTTGCTTTGCTATAAACATAATAGGATGAGTTTGTTGCAGAAGAGAAGGCTTATTTTAAGCTTCTTATAGATATTATGAAATAAATGTTTCCTGATCATGCAGGGAAGAGGGGGAAATTAAGCAAGCAAGTCATATCTGGAGTAGGACACCACCACCTTGAACAAGTAAACTCAGTCCCAGTGTCACTGAGACCACTGGCAGGGTCAGAGCCAGATTTAAGTCTGTCAGCTGCAAACATACCCCTCTGTGAGAGACCACAGATCGCAGGAGACTGGGAGCTTGGCTCTGGCCCAGGTTGAAGGTGGAGCTGAGGAGGCAGCAGCCTCCAGAGAACATCCCTCCTGCAGCCCCTGGATGGATGATGGTTAGTGCCATGGTGCCTTTCATGGCACAGGGAGCACGTGGGTTGCGGGATGCTGGGCAGCACCAACCTCTCGGGTGTCTTGGTTCACAGGCATTGTTTCATATATCTTTGTGCCTCCTGCCTCTGGTCATATTTGAGTTGCTGACAGCACCTATTATCCCCATGGATGGACTCGGATACAGGATGTCTTGGGGCCATACTTGGTCTGACGGCTGCACATGTCTGAGCTAGTCCCTGTCCCTGCTGTGATATCCAAGGCCAGGAGAACAAGGGGAGGTTCAGAGTCCTGCCCTCACAGGCACCTGTCCTTGGCTCCAGGTGCAGTCAGTGGAGAGAAGCTGTTGTGATGCCTACAAGGAGTAGGCACAATGTACCATGACTGACCTGTGCTAGGCAACACTGGAAGTTTGTGGCAACACATGGAGTCAGAGCTAGATCTTTGATGATTAGCTTTGCTTTTCTCTTGTTGACACCTACAGCTCCTGCCGACTTCAGCTTTAGCTACAGACGTGGGTATTTAAGAATCGGGCTTCATATTCCCATAAGTGGATTAAAATGATGTTTAGTAATTTATGCAGGTTATGAGCATACAGCATATGGAGAATGAGTACTCTTTCCATTATTGCAGTCAGACATCCCTACTCTGAGTTTATTAATCAAAAAAACCTGTATATCAGATTTTTGTATTTAAGCCATATAAACAGCTGGGAGTCCAATAATATTTCTATGAAATGTTAAAGTTGAGAAGGTTTATAACAAGGCCTGGTGGGCAGAGCAGCTAAATCAGCTCATAGAAATGAGATAGACAGCAGTGAAAAATAATTGGCTTGGTGCCTTCTTGTATATACAACCACTTCTCAGCCAATAAAAAAGGAATAGACATATTCTGTAGGAGTTCTTGAAAAGTGTCCTCTAACTTTCATTTCAGTTGACACTAGAAGTTGATGGCTGAGGACACGGAATTGTTCCAAGTTTCTGTTTCCACTCTGCATTGGTTGGTCAGTCCTTTGGCTGGTTGGTGATCTCTTTTGGTGATATTTTATAAAAAAAAAAAACCAGCATTTTTTGTCCAGCGGATAGGAATTCATGCTGTGAAGTAGCAACTTTCTTGGATGTCCTAGCAGACACAACATGGATTGGTCATGAAAATGAAGTGGTAGGGAAGAGAAAATTCTGCTATTGATGTTGCACTGGAAATCCCTCGGCCTTCAAGAAATCAGAAGCACCTAATCCATGCCACTGGTCAGTAACTACTACATCATAAAGAAAAAGTTTTTAAAGAAGGGAAAAAAATGAACCTAGCAAAATCTTTGGTACTTCATCTTCCTTTACACTAGTTTTATACAGAACTAACTACGTTGGCATCTGATTTACTCAGGTCAAATGGAGAATAGGGCTTTTCTCTGTGCAGTTTTTCTAGTACCTTTTCGTGTCTCAGTTGTGTCATCTTTTTATGCTAGACAATATTAAATAGCTGTAATACTAAGCTGATTGTATTAAGGTAATATATATGACAGTAATTAATTGGACCTCTCACAGAGCTTCTGTCTCTGAAGAGACATAAGCCAAGGCAACAACAGACAAACAAAACGTCCATCCAGATGTTAATGAAACAATACAGTCCTTTTATAGTTTGGTTGAAGACCTAAGGCTGTGTCATCTAACTAAAGGCAGCCATAATAAAGCAAACAGAATTGAAAGCGTTAATCCAGCTTTCATTAAATAAATTGTCTATGTTGTGACAAGTGCAGAGTCTGTTAGAAACAGACTGAATTACAGCCCTGACAGTCTCTTATCCTCCAACACTTTGTTTTAACTGGATCAACTCTCTGTTCACTAGATTTATTACTGGGTTTATTTTAAAGCCATACTTTTATTTTTTTTTGAATCAGGGACTAAGCTCATGTTTATTTGAGGCTTCAGAAGAGTATCTTTCTTTGCCAGTGGAGAATCTGCATCAGCTATGAATGACAAAAAAGGAAAGCTGACTCATGGCAAAGATTTGAAATAAGTCAGCGGGAACATTTGAGAAATAGGAATCTGTGCCCTACCATGGAAAGGCATGTAGGCTATGGTCCAAAAATAATGGGCATAATTTCACCAAAGCTACATCAAGTGTAGCTTTGATTCTTTGAGGTAAGGCAAATGGTTCTCAAGTGAGACACACATGGCCCATAAAACCAATACATCCAAGTGCTCAGGTGAGGAAAACTGCCCACCATCTGAGGGAGGACATTCAGAATGAAAGCAGCCTGGGCTTAGATGGTCAACCCTGAATGTTGGGAAGATAGGCCTGTTAAGCAACTTGTTATTACAGGTTGTCCATGATGAATTTATGACATGTTGGTAGAAAGTGAAAGCATCTTTCAAATAAGAAAAGTTATCCTTGTGTTCTTTGCTGTTTATGCAGTGAAGCTTCCATTTGGATTCTATTTTAAGTAGTAATTATTTATAATGATGACTGTTAACATGTATGCTTTTTTGCCCTCAGAGATCCCAAACAGCTTTTACAGATTACATATAAGATCACTTTGTTGACTTTGTTGATATGAATGTTTTAAGCACAGGAAATCTTGAGCCCATGAGGATCTGTTACTGTAGCACCTGCTGCACACCAAGTCCAAAAACTAGTCTAAATCCAATGTGAAAGGCTTTTTGTTTTCTTCGCTAGACACCATGGCTGAAAAGATACTTCCTCTTAGATCCTACCTCTTCAGAGACTGTTTTAATTAGGAACATGTAGTGCTATGTTTTGGCTTCTGAAGAAACATAAACATGGAAGTCCTCAGTCCTAAACCCCACTGTCTCAAATTTAATTTTCTTCTCCTTGGTCCTGAACATAGAGCAAACCTAAGAGAATAAATACTCCTAATGCATGTAGACAACTTTGCTGCTAATACTGAAAACGTGAATTGCAGTCTTGATGGCAGTGTCAAATCAGAGGGCCGAGCTGGCAGCCTTTGCAATCTTCAAGGATTGTCACTTGCCTGTGATCCATAAAGTTTAAGTTTTTCTTTCTCCAGTTAATAAAGAATGTCAGAAATGGAGCTCATTAAAAATTTTCAAGCTTGAAGTATTTTGGGCTTGAAGCAAGTTTACTTACTTTTTAAGTGAACTAACTTTCCCTTTTTCAGCTTTTTTTCTTTGCTGGTGCTTTCAAGCTTTAACTCTTCAGATAATGTAAGCTAAAGTCTGCAAAGGACATGCTGGGTAAGAAGCTGTCACTGTTGTGTGGGAACGTGTCTTTGTGGTGAGTTTATTGGGACCACTCTGTATTTCTCTTTGCTCAGGGAAACCATACGGTGCAGATGACTTCCTCCCCGTGCTCATGTATGTGTTGGCCCGCAGCAACTTGACTGAAGTCCTTCTGAATGTGGAGTATATGATGGAGCTCATGGACCCTGCTCTGCAGTTAGGGGAAGGTAGAGTACACTATTTGCTCCTGGGATATTCACTTTGCATATCGTTATTTACCTCTCTTCAGTGTTTGTGAAAGTGGGGCAGCAAGGCTCTGGCTAGGCTTTGTGGATAAACTTTGGCCAAGCTTTTCAAATCTGAGGCTCTAAAATTACTGTCAAACACTTTAACTGTTTTTAGCAGCGCAGTGCCCTTAGGCACCAGTTAGAAAGGCAGGGACGCAGCATAAATGAGAACTGAGTTGCTGGATTAGTAACCTAAACAGAGACATCTAGTATTCCTTGGCCCAAAGGCTGAAAAGTTAAAAGGTCTTCACCTAAAATTAAACTGCTGCTGCAATCCATTGTGTGGACACTTTTATTTATTCCAATGAGAAAAGAACACATTTCTTAAACTGTGTTTTATATCTGGGGCCATACATCATTCTCATGATCACTCTGCTCTTAAATTTGAGTGACCTCTTTGACAATGTTCTCTGGCTGAGTATCATAGCAAGGCAGAGAAAGGAAAGTCAGGTGAGGAATATTGGTTTTAGATGTGAATTAAGACCTCTGCTATTAGAGGGATAAACAACCCAGACAACTGTGGGCCTTAAGTTTCTTAAGTATAGCTTGAGAAGCAAATGCTACTAACAGTGACAGGGTTATGCATTCTGAATTAGGAACAGACATCATTTTTCACTAAACCAATAAAATGGGTTTTATTTTAGACTTTGTTCTGGTAAGTACTGAGGTTCTAGAAAGGAGTCTTGGATCAACAACAGCAGACTAATTTTATTTATATTAAATGGAGGTATAAGGCTGTAAGTAAGAGCATGTCATCCCAGCACAGTGCAGAGGTGGGCAACAGTAAGTACAAACAGAATGAGCAGTAGCAACACAATCCTGTTAGGGAGGGGTGTCTGCACAGGCTAATTTTCCTGCTGAATTGCTAGCAGAAAAAAATGTTAGCCTAAGCACAGCATTTTGCTGACATAACTAAGCTGGTGTTGGTGACTATGCTGCCCACAGGTTCTTCATTTCAAAAGGGCACACCACCAGGCTGGCTACTGAAGTCAGCTGGGTTGGGGAGCTCAGGCTATCGGAGGCAAAGCTGGCTGGAAGTTCTCTGAAGGCAAAGACACAAAGAATGTGTGAAATGTGTGCTCCAGTCAAAGGGGAAAAATTTCGTAAGGGAGTTCCAGATCAAACTGGCTAAATAACCACATCAGAAAGGAGGCCGGGAGTAAATGCAAATACAGGGAACAGAAAAAAAAGAACACCTCAGTGAAGACAGCTCTGAGTTAGGCCTTTCAAAGTTAAATAGCAACAGGTAATTCAGGCACAGAAATAAAAGGGAAAAAAAGGAAAGCAGAAGTGAGAAAACTGGAATTCCATCAGGTCAATGCACAAAATCATTTAAATCCGGCCCCCAAATTAAAAATTTACTTTGAATGAATTTTATAACAACAGCGATATTGACTGCTAGGGCAAAGGCAAAGACAGATGATGGGGAATGACTGTGTGGAAATGAAGATACCAGAAAGAGGAAGAAAAATTAATTCTTAAAGAAGATGTAATGAATTCCTGTTGTGGGGAACTGAGAGATCTTCTTCCCTGGATTTTGAGGAAGGGATACACCAGGTTGTGAGTTCCATCATGGGCACCCTTAACTCTGCCAGAGCAGGAGAAATACTGAATGACAGACAAGGGAGGGTAGTAACTGTATTTAAGATGGAAAAAGTGGCACTTGCAGGCTTGTTAGGCTGTTCTCAGCAGCACTTTGTGGGAGACAATAAAGAAAAAGAGAGTGGTTTTGCTGTATGCAGACCTGCGTAGCTATGGGACGTTCCTCATTGGATCCACCTGAGTACGGAAAGTCAGATGGCAACGTCTTGGCCTCTCCTCTGCTCCACCAAACTTTAATGGTGCTCTAAAAATACCGCTCTTAAAGAAAATGCTGTCTTAGCCACCACTTATGCAACCAGCTGCAATGACTGTAGAGTTTATCACAGCCCGAGTAAGGGCTACCAAACCGCTGGCGGGCGGGTGCGAGGTTTGGGTGATGTGCAAGTGCCATCTAGAGGCAACTGCAATTATTATGAAACTTAAAAACCGGGAACTCCGCCCAGCTGACGAGCAAGTTTTATTTCTCCCTGTTTTCCTGGCACCCGGGGAGAGGGGAGCAGGATCAGGGGATCACGCAGAGGCCGGGGGCGGTGGACCTGGCCCAGCATGGGGGCTTGGCAGGCGACGCGGGCACTGCCGGCCCCCACCGAGGCCTGGGCCCTCGCCCTGCTTCAGGCCAGGCACGCTCTTGCCGCGCCCTTGTCCCTGCTGCCTCTGGGACGCTGTGCTGCTCGAGCAGCTCTGCAGGCTGACTCTTTCCCTCTGTTCAGAGCAGAATCTGGCCCAAGCCTCTCGCTCATCAGCGCAGCTGAGCCCGGGAGGCAGCTGGGAAAAGGAGCAGTTTTAATTTAACCTGGCACTGGGGTAGTGCCGTGACATGGGGCTGCCCTGCAAGCAAAGCAGCGGCTTCCTCATATTCAACTCTGTCCTTTTACCGCCTCAGTTGTTGAAGCCTGTTCTGATGTTGGCCCAGCTGCTTCCCTGGCTGCTGCAGTTGGTTATTTATTAACCTGCTGCAGCCAACACCACAGCAGTCGGGGAATTTCTGAGGGAAAAGGACTGGCTGCAGGCTTTTACTGCTTTATCCCATTTCTCTGCTTTGCTGGGATTTACCCCACAACTCCAAACAGTCCAGGAATTACTCTCAGCCAAACACCTGGGCTCCCTGTCTAGTTGACAGAGATGGAGGGAGGAGAGGGTGACTTGTCCTGGCAGGTCTGAGACAGCCTTCAATGGTGCTGAGCCCACAGGAGACCCAGGCTCTGAATGTTAATTGTATCATGGGCTCCATCAAAAGAAGGGTGGCCAGCACGTCAAGGGAGGTGGTTCTGCCCTCTACTCCGCTCTGGTGAGACCCCACCTGCAGGGCTGTGTCCAGCTCTGGAGCCCTCAGCACAGGAGAGACACGGACCTGCTGGAGCGGGTCCAGAGGAGGCCACAAAAATGGTAAGAGGGCTGGAACACCTTTCCTGTGAGGAAAGGCTGGGAGAGTTGAGGTTGTTGTGGTTGTTCAGCCTGGAGAAGAGAAGGCTCTGGGGAGACCTTACTGAGGCCTTTCAATACATAAAGACAGAGAAACGCTTTTTACCAACACCTGTAGTGACAGGACAAGGGGCAATGGTTTTAAACTGAAAGAGGGTAGATTTAGATTGCATATAAGAATGGCTTGGATTTGTTTGTGGAAACAGTTTTTGTAGTAGTTTGCCTTCAGTCTGTGTTTGCTCCTAGGGCATCTACAACCGCAGCAGTCTAGGCAGTGACATTGCTATGGAGAAGAAAGAAGGGGTGGAGGATACTGTGGTCATTAGGTCTTGTTCCTCTTCAGTTAACTTCAGACGCCCCTGCATTCCCTGCCGCAAGGCACATCCAGCGCAAGCGTTAGCTGCCACGGGGACAAGCAGGCAGGATGGAAGTGGAAATGAATGGCCTGTGCAGGTGTGATGTTCATACAAGACCTTATCCTTTTGCAGGCTCTTATTATTTAACCACCACCTATGGGGCCCTGGAGCACATCAAGAACTATGACAAAATCACTGTAACGCGGCAGCTGAGCATGGAGGTGCAGGACTCCATTCACCGCTGGGAGCGACGGAGGACGCTGAACAAGGCCCGGGCTTCCCGCTCATCAGTGCAGGTAGCTGGCATTACTTTCTAGGGAAAAAGCCTGGAAGATGAACGTGCTCTCTCCATACTCACTAATTTTTAATAGGATAACTATTTTAAAACAAAATTAACCCAAATCACTGTTAAAAAGTGAGAGTACGTATGGTGCAAGATTTCCAAATCTTAAAAAACCCACACCTCATTTGAAATACATATTACTTTAAAAAATGCATTTTGAAGTTTTGAAGTGCCCTCATAACAATATAATTTTAAATATGACTGCATAGTGATTTTGTTGTTCGTTCTCGAAGGAGGCGTGTTAGGAGCCTTCGCATGTGGAGCGCTGTGGCGGGGAAGCGGGGAGGCGGGGAGCCTCTCTGCTCCATGTCCTTAGGGCCTCGGGAAGTCCTAGGCAAAGCTGAGGAGATGTGAGCAGGCTACGCAGGAGCGGTTCCGAGGTGGCATAAAGCTGTAGGAGGACCTGAGACATTCCAAGGGCCGGTCAGACAAGCATCTTCCAGAGCCTGGCTTCTCCTGTCCAGCAGCAGGGCAGACCCAGCAACGGCAGGCTCCTTTGAAGCCCATGCTGTGTCCGGGCCGGCGAAGACCTCCCCAGGCACCAGTGGGAGAAGGTCGCAAGAGGGATGGGTGCTCTGGGCCTCCAGCCATGGTGAGGCTGGGTGCAGGACGAGGCAGGGCAGGATGCCCTGCCAGTCTCATGTCCTGTCATCAAATTGTCACCCACAGGGAGGCAGCAAAGGCCGCGTCGCGGATTCTGTAGAGCCTTCACAGCACAAAACTGGAAATTGTGAAGGCCGAGGGGAAAGCCATGGGAAAGTCTCCTGAGGGGGAGAACACAGTCCGTGGGGTTTAATATGCTTCCCATATTGCAGTCAAAACAGCCCCTGATGATCTCAGAACGTGTGAATGGTGGCTGAGACACATCAAATATCCATCCAGCCCCAAGTGCTGCTCTGGCAGTAGCTCATAGTGAGTATCTAGCATGGAGCGTAACAGCTGGGCAAGCAAATGCCACATTTCCCCAGAAGATTCCCACCGCCTCCAGCAGCGTAAGGGCCGTTTTCCATTCCTTTGAATGACGGGTAATATCAGAGACATGTGAGCCCATCCTGGTGGAGGTAAACAGCTTGTTGAGGTGTTAAGCATGCCCTGGCACACCCGTCTGGCTGCCTTGCTCATCTGCAGTGATACTCCATAAATGCAGTTTGGAAACCCATAGCCCAAATATTTGGCAAATCTCACTTCTGCTGGGGAAACTGAGTATTTTCTCAGAAAAAGGGCTGGGAATTGTTTTAAACTTCACAGGTACAAATTAAACACGCAGGTTCCACTATGGCCAAAGGTTCTCTAGATTCTGTTCCTCATGAGTTTGGCAAGGGGAAAGTCATCCCAACAGTCGTTACTGCCTGAAACAGGATACAAGTAAATTAGCCTTCTCAGCATAACTTTTTCTGCCGTTTCCTTACTGATGGAAGGAAGTTTGGAGGACACTCTCTCAAGGTGCTCTTTGGGTGACAGTAGAGTTACAAGGGTCACCATGCTGCCAGCCCTTCCCTGTTTCTGTGAGACAGGAGGTTTTCAGGCCAGATCTCTGAGGTTTTTGGTTCGTTATCCTGGTCTGTTACTTCTTTGCATCCTGTTTTTTCGGGAGCTGTAGAAAGGTGGGAGAAGGAACTGTTGCAGACTGCTCACTAAGGATATTCACAAAAATCAGAAAAAAGCTTTCACTTACGTCTCTTTACAGGCCTAATTATTTGGTTAAGTGTTTGTTAAAGTATTTGCTGATTCAGAGCTTGTTCGTCAGAGGGGAGAAAGGAAAGAATAACTAGGGCATTAGAGAATGGCTGGAGGATATTTGGGAGTGTTTAGGAGCTCTAGGGAGCTGGAGCTTTGGGGCTGAATTCTATCTATCTCCTTTGGTCCTAAGTGACTGTATTAAGTGCAAGATCTATCCTCATGTTTCTCTTCAGGATTTCATCTCTATCTCGTTTCTGGAAATCGGTGCTCAGTCAAGGACACTTGCTTCCCGGAATGACACCACAGCTGAGCAGCTGAGCCAGCAGTGTGCCGAAAAGTTTGAAGTCTCCCATCCCAAGGACTATGGACTCTTTGTTTATGTTGATGACCAGTGGCTGCAGCTGGACAAAGATGCCCTTCCTCACCATATCAAAGCCTCCCTGCTGAAGAGTGAAACTAAGAAAGATTTCCATTTTATTTATAAACCAATAGACCACAAAACCCCACCAGTTCCAATTGTCAAAGAGTCAGACTTTCCCTAAGGGCCATGTTGCTCTTCTGTTGTGTTTGCTGTCATCCTGGAAGGGCTGGATAGTTTATCTCATGAGATCCTCTGGTATCTGCAGACCTCCGAAGGTCTCTGGAGCATGGCCTTTGACACAGGGCAGATGTGCTAATTGTAGACGCTGTCTGAATACAGGGCATTTCTCAGCAGAGTTCATTTGCAGAAATAAAAGGAGCATTCAGGAGAACATTCATCCTCTGGAAAACTTGAAGTATCAAACCTCAGAACCTCCCACTGGCAACTTGCTGATGTCGCAGAATGTAAATGGACAGTGGAGGAAATCCAGAGATCGTGCAGAAAAGTGGACATTTACTCCATAATAAATTATGGCAGGTGTGAATCACCTCTGTGCACAAGGCCTGTGAAAGGTCTGCACACACCTCAATCTGTTTGGAGGTAAGACTGCATTTATGCCTACAGTATCTGTTCACCCAGTTTGGATAAACTGAGTTGTCTGATGTATTCAGTGGAATAGGGTTGCCACCTCTAGCAGAACTCCATCTCTGTCTTGCTGTCTACAACACATTACTGCCTTTGAAATCCACATAATTACAGACCATGCAAGATGATCCTGTACATTCACTAAGAATAGATTTTCTGCCATCTATTTGTCACTGAAATCAGATAGCATAGGCATTTTCATCAATGTATTTTTCTTAAAGATTGAAATTCTTCACCATCAGTTTTACATGTACAGCAGTTTTAATCACATTGATTGTATGATAGTGTCTGGATAATTGTATATTTATTTCCATGTGTGATATGGCGCATTTATTTTAAAATAAGCATTTGTAAAGAACTTAATAATTTGCCCAGTGTAGCAAACCAGATTAAAATTTGAAAGGCAAAAAGAGCTAGAATTAAAAACCTATCCCTTTTTACCCAGATGTCATTTTCTCCAATGTTTTCATATCTACAAGTCCCACCAGGTTATTACTTTAATAATTTCATGCTGTTGCAGACAGAACTTGCTGATTCTCCTGTCTACCTGTGCTTTCAGTCATTCAGTCATTGCAGACTTAAATTTCCCTGCAGACCTAAATTCCCACAGAATAAATTGAACCAATGCAAAAATGCATTTCGTGAAATTTGAAAACAGTTTTTCAGGACTGGATAATGGAAATCGGAGCCTTAATTGCAAGACAGATCCATGTTTTCTGGGTGCCTTCATTCAGGCAAGATTCCCACTACAAACATAAAAGATTGGATTATCTGCATGCAGGAGGCAAGCAACCTCCACTGCAGTGACACAAACTTGGGATCAGGCCTAGCAAAGCTCTGATTAGAAAGAAAGGGTATTTTAGTGTAGATTTTGCTCAAAGCTGCTATTGTTTCCTCCCATTAACATTCAAAAAAGAATTGGGAAATGTTGGGCCAAGTTGCCCAAAGTCCCTGCCTTACTCCTGAACCTCCAAAGGTAAAATGGTATCACATGTAGCTCGTCACGCTCTCAGTCTCTGGGGCTTGAAATAGCTGCATCTACATGGCCCAGCCGTAGTGTGCACTGGCCAAATCTGCATGCAGATAGAAAACCAGTGCTGTGCATCTGCCAGCTTGGGCTGTGTGTGCGTCTTGTCAGGAAGGGACAACAACCAAAAATGAGGAACAGTGAATACAGAAATCTTGGTTTCAAGGATATCACGTGCATAGCTTGCAGTGTGTGACACTGGCACTGAGCTGACTCCAAATTCATGGTTATTTCTGCTCATGTGCAGCTGTAGGCACCACCGCCTTGCCTCAGGGCAGCACACCCGCAGCACTCCGGAACTGAACCCCTCCCTCCTGCTGCCGTTAACCTCTTGCAGGGCAGCATGCTCCTTCTGGGAGCTGGTGCTGCTCCCAGGGTGACACTCAGGATGCCATGACCAAACCTGAGATACAGGTTTCCAGTACTGATCTGACCGAGGAGATGCTGCTCTCGGGGCCCTGAGGGCACTCACAGGTGTTGCTGCCTCCAGTGCCTCCCCAGGGCTACCCCACCTCGCGCACAGCCCAGGACCTCATTTCAGCCTCCCAGGGCTGTCAGCCCCTGCCCCAGTTATGGTGCAGCAGGGCTGGTCTCCAGCTCCCCACAGCTATCTCCCAGCCCAAGCTCAGCCTGTCCCCATCCCCAGGGAGGGGCCTGATGCCCAGGACTGGGGCTGCCCCTGGTGCTCCCTGCTGTCCCACTCCTGGCTGTAGCAGTGGGACAGGCTCCCAGGGAGCCCCACAGCCCCAGGAGCTGCTGGTCTCTCTGCCCCAACAGCAGCTTCCCCGTGTCCATCCTGCAGGCTGAGGCAAGGACATCAGATTTTGGCCTTCTGCAACGCTGCCCTGGATGTTGTGTGCTGATGGCTCGGCGGCCGGCTGTCACCTGCGGGCTGGGTACAGGGTCCCCTGGGTGTTCCGGCTGTGAGGCAACGTGTCCTCACCCTGCCCGGCTCCTCGGCTCACCACCATCCCTGCATGTTGGGCGAGGTCATGGCAGTTTACCGCTCTGGTGGAAGCACTGGCAGTAAATCCCTGACATCATACAGCACAGACAGACCGGTTGTCCTCTTTCTGCCATAGGTATCATCACTTATGTCCGTATGTCCTGAGGGCTGACCTGCTCTGTGTTGGCCATACTGAGGATGATCTCAACTGACAGCCCTGGGCCTGTGGTAGCAGGAGGGTCCAACCTCTGGGCAGCATCACTAACAAACCTTCCTTTTTTCTCAAACCTACCCCACATACACACTCTCCAAATCCTCTGTTTTGCACCCAGTCTCCCAAAGGAGACACACACACACACACACACACACAGAGCCTCTTGCCTCCCCAAACCATGGGCCCAGACTAGCTCCCTGGCCCACCTCCCACTGGCCTCCTCACCCACCTTGGTAGGACTCCAAGCCGTGTACCCACCTCACCTCCCACTATCTGTGCACAGGCATCACACTGCACAGGGTCCACGTACAGCAGGACTGGTAGACCCCGGCACCAGACACAGAGATTGGGGGGGGGGTGTCTGACCAGCAGCTTAGTTCTGCCGTGGCTGCTGCAAGTTATTTTAAGACTCAGGAGCAAAGATGTGTATGTCTGCCAAAATCCTTGGCCTGATCAGGTTATCTTTATACTGTAACATCTATGAGCTAATGAGCCTAAAGTAATCTGATGGGGATGAGGCTAAAGTAGAAACATGCAAGGAAAGAAGCTAGGACTGATCTTCTGCTGGATATTTCCGGAGAGCAACCAGGCTTTGCACGGGCCAGGGTCGAGCAACAGATGGATGAAGTGAGGCGCTCCAGCCCCTTGCAGCGTCCTGGGATGTCTGAGTCAGCAGCTGGACCTCAGGGTGAGGGGGAACCACGGATTATACAGCTGGTTAGTGGAGCCCATGGAAACCACAACAGTGCTAGATCACTGCAATCCAAATGGGCTCAGACTAAAATTTACCAAAGCCTTGACCCAAAATCAGACCTGCAGATCCCAGTTTTCAAAATGCAAGGAGTGCCAGCTGAATTTCTGTGGGCTTTTACAAAGGCTCTCAAATTGCACATGCAACATTTTCCTTTGGCATAACAACTGCAAAGCTCTGATTTGCTTTGCAAAGGTTGCCATGGCTCTCCCAAACTCAGAGCTTATTGACAGTAATGCGAGTTACTGTGCCTGGCTGCGAGCTGCCTGGACAGAAATCCCTGAGCTGGGGCTCCGTGCAGAGTGGGGCTTGCTCAGAGGCCGCGGGGCACCTGGCCTGTTTTGTCCTATTATATAAAACACCAGCAACAACTTTGCTAGACATACATCTTTGGGGTACAGGGTGACCCAGCTCCTCCAGGGCCTGACCACAGCTGTCCGCTGTCACGGAACGCAAGCTGGGACATGACCTGAATGACGGGATCTCAGCAGTGGGACTCAGGCTCTGCCTGCGCCAGGATCATGCAGAAACAGCCTGTCTGGAATAAACATGCTGTCGTTTTGGTGACCCCGGCAAAGCCCTGAGTCCCCAGCGTGGAGACTGCTGAAGCAGTTCAGCATGTCCCCTCCCTCTGGACCCTGGTGCCCAGGGTCCTGCACTGTTTTGGGCTTGTATCTGACAGTTTAGGTGGTGAGAATTAAAAAAAGTCAAGTGTGGGAATTAAATGGTCATTTTTAAATGCTCCATGGGATTTTATTCATTTGCTTTGCGATGGGGTTTCCTCATGCTGCAGCCCAGGTGAGGAGGAAGCAGTCCAGCCTGGTGATCTGCGGCCTCCCGGGTTAGTCAGGATGGTCACGCTGTGACTCATGCTCTGGCCCTCACATGAACCATCAGCAGACAGGAGTGCTTGAGGAGACTTTGACCAAGTAGGGTTGTGCAATCCAGCTAAGGCCTCCTCAGACACTCGTTTGCAGAGAAACATTGTGCAACAGTTACTCATTTGCTCACAAGGAAAGGAGCCCAGTGTGAGAGAGGAAGAGGGAGACCTGCTGAATCCCGCAACTTCTGCAAAGAAAAAACAAAAAGCCCTGGTGGCCACGTCGTGCAGAGAGCTGATTTAACACCACTTTGCAGCCAGTGATAAACTCTGTCAATAATTCACTGAAATAATTACACTGGCAGGTCATGCATAACCTAAAATAAAAGCCATTGAAATCAAAGGCAGTTTTCCTGCTGAATTCAAGAGTTTTGGGGCCTCACGCTGCGTGAGTCACCAACTGTACTTTGAAAACTGGGAGAAGACTGGCTTTTTTCCACAGGCTTGTGGAGTGATTCAGGCTGGCAGGGTCCCCTGAAAGTCACCAGTCCAATCCCTGCTCAAGTGAGCCTGCCTCCCAAGGTTGCTCCGGGCCTCATCTTTTCAGTGCTGCAGGTCTCTGGGGTTGGAGATGACACAGCCTTGCTGGGGCCCTCGTCCAGAATTTGAACCCCTTGCACGGTGAAAAACAGTTTCCTCCTATGCAGCTGGTGCAAAGACCCTGCCTGCCCCACCAGACTCCCTCCTTGGAAGGGTGGTGTTACTATGGGATACTGGCCAGCTCTGCCTGCAGTGCATGGGATTACCAGACTTCGAATATTTCTGTTGTCTGCCGTCTCTTTTGGGGTATCACGTCCCTAGGAAGAAAGCAGCCTCTGATTCAGAATTGCCTGAGCCCTTGGCATGAAATGCTGCTTAGGACTTTAGTTTAAGTGTCCATGCCCCCTGCTGCCCCTCAATCCCTGTTCTCACAGAGCAGAGGCTGAGCACAGGAACGAAAGGCCTTCAGCCTCCTGCCCCAGGATGGGCATGGCTGCACAGCACTTACCTGAAGCTGTCCTTGTGAGAGAAGCGCAACTTGGTTGGACAGAGCTAAAATACTACTACTTACTGGAATCTCTAAAAAAAGTGCATTATCTCCAGCTTCAGGTGAACTGCATTCTGCTTTATTGCTAGTAGAGAAGGGAGGGTGGTTACATGTGCTCTGAACAAAACTGTGTCCATGTAAGTTTGTGTTATATAGAAATAGTCAGCATACAGTGTACTATGGAGGCTGATCATGCCTCCTGCCCTCCAGGTCCTCTCAAAGGTGGTAAAATGCTGTGTGCAGCAGGCTATTGGGTAGAAACACACATCAGATTTGGAACAGAACGGCTGTGAAAAGGGCCTTGAACTTTGATCCTAGCGCTAAGGCGGAGGAGGAGCAGGAAGCCCTGGCTGGTGCAAATGACACTCTTCCCAGCGGTTACAGATATACACACAACTATTCTGCTCAGGAAAGCTTTTTGTAAGTAATACAGCCTCAGCTTTGCCCTGTCCTGCCTGGTGATGACAATTTGCTGGGAACCTGACAGTTTGTATTTTGCAGAAGTCATTCCTGCAGCCCAGCATTCTAGGGATGGCAGCCCGAGCAGCTGCATGCCTGCAGGAAGAGGGTGTCTGCAGTTCCCCAATACACCGCAAGATACTCTGGCGTAAGACTGACTTTGCACAATCATAACATGATTTTCTCATCAGCTTCTATTACTGTCCCAAAATAAAGAGCCTGCCATGCAGGCACTAAGCCTGCGTGACGCTATTTGGAGGCCTTAAAACAAATGTATTGATCAGCGCAGGTGAAGGTTGTTGGTTTTTTTCTTCTGTGGCGCTGTTCCCTGAGTGACTGCAAAGGAAACGGGTCTGTGGATACAAACTGGAAATTCAGTAGCACAGTAATGCTTTTTGCAGGGCATGGGTAAGAACCTGCTGCCTCTCAGACGGTATTGTGGGTGCAGCGACATCTTCAGCAGATAGCTTCTCTCATTTCGGCACATCCCTGAGGAAAAGGGTAGTAACGCCATGGGTAGCATTGAGGATAGTGAAGCTTTGGACATGATTCTTGCAGGATGAAAATGGACAGAACAAAATCCCACTCTCGTGTTTCAGCTTTGCATCCTCAGAGCTACAGGGGTCTGCAGGAGGGCCAGGGCACGTGATGGTAGTGAGTTGCAAGTGCCACCTGGGTGTCAGTAATGTGTGAAAATAAAAGTGTGCTAGCAGCTGATTTTTCATCTGATGATAATTACTTTTTGGGGCCTACTTAGTGTGGCTGGAGACTCTTGGCTGTAAAGTGATGCTATCTGTGAAGAACCTGGAGGGCGCTTTTTTCCCCCTCTGCATTCTAGATATGAAAATCCAAAAGACCAAAAGCCTCTTCTGAATACTTCAGAAGAAAATGGGTATTTCTAATGGGTGAAGAAAAATTGTTAAAACTATGAACTGATGATGCTAAGTGCTTGAGAAGCAGGCTGGATTTCTAGGGCAGAGGAAAACTCTAAAAGCAGAGATGTGTAAAACTTAGCAGATTTAATGTATATACTCAAACAGGGTTTTGAATGAGTCATTTTTCCTGTTCTTTCAAAGTGATTCTGGGCTCTTGGTACACTCTTTCTTGATAGCAGCCAGACTACCTAAAAGCTGTCCTGTTTGGGCAACCTTTCCTCCAGCTGTCAGGGGAACACCTGCAAGACATTCAGGCACTCAAGAATTTCACACCCTCTTATTTTTAGATTTCTGCTAAACCCCCCAACTTTACAACTGAAAAGAATCAAGCAACTCAAAATCAGCACACAGCTGAACTTTCAACAATCCCCACAGTGCAAACTTACATTTCTTAATTCAGTAAAGCCTAATTCCACATACTTTTACCTTTTCCCATCCACCTTGACACTAGCTGTGCTCTAGGATCTCTCTCCGCGCGCCC
>JAVKLA010000040.1:4781369-4796848 GCA_034782735.1 Sagittarius serpentarius
CCGCCCCCCCCCCCAGCTGAAAGCGCTAAGGCTCCTGGCTTTGTCTGGCTCTTTTTTTCTGTAAAAGTAGTTTCAGTTACAACCCCTCTCCTCTGAGTGGAGCTACCCAGAACTCTCTCCATTCTGGAAAGGCTGGTTTAGTTTTTGCCAAAGTTGGCTCTTTTCCCATGGAGATGAGGTAGTTTTGTGTATTTTAACACACTTTGGAAAGAGCCCTTAAGTATTTCTGTACCCTGTCTCCATGTGTAAAAAGGTATGGACAACCTGAAACTATTTTGAATCACCTCACAACCTCTAATTTTCCCCCTGCGTGTCATTTACTGAGTCACCTCTGAGGAGTGGTGCCTTCAAATGTGATTTTGGCCTTTTGATATTTTTTGTTGTTGCTGCTTTTGGGTTGGGGTTTTGGCGTTTGTCTTGGTTTTTTGTTGGTCTGGTTTTTGTTTGGGGTTTTTTGGGTTTTTTTTGGTTTTTTTTTAGGATAACCTCTCTTATAAAAGGCTTACAGAGGATAGATAACCTTTTAATGCAGTATCATAAAATTAATTAGCTCTCGTTTATTTTCCAGATAGATGTCTTAACACTGTATTGCCCTGTAGGTCAATGAAACTTGTCAACTTTATTTTTATTTACAGGTAATTCCTGTACTCTATGACTTCCCACAGGTTTGTGTGTATATACATCCAATTACAGCATACTGGTGCTAAATTTACAGCATTAGGTATTTGTGTTTTTCTTTGGGAAACAGTGCTTTCTACCCACAAAGACTTTTACTGTTCACAGTTTAACTGTGTTGTTCACATCCAATAGTTCTTGAATGCAACTCATTTCTTTAAACTGTTAAGGAGTTAAAGCTTAAAGAACAAGCTTTGGTTTCTTCACTCTTTAACCAATCTGCAAATTAGTCACTGTAATGGAATTTATTAACTTTTTTAAAAAGCTAATAGCTAGCAATAGTATAAAAAAATTTTCCAGAATTAACAACTGTGTTTAAATTTAGCATAGATTTAGCAATCACTGATAGGTGGCCTGTAGTGCTCATCCACAGATTCTTAAGAGCATTGCGCTTTGAAACAAATCATCCATCTTGAAAGCTCCAGGTGATCTGCCAAAATGGCTCTGTCAAACCAGCAGGCTGTCGGCAGGTGGGGATGCAGGGGAGAGCACTGGCAAGTGCTTCATTGCTCGTGGTCAGGTGCCTCAGCTCCCAGCACAGTTCCAGTATAGTGGTTGACTCTCTTCATGTCGCATGCACGTAAAGTCTGGATTATTACAGTTATGAAAAGTTATCACTTGTAGTAAGGGTTATATTAGGGACTGTTGTTTCCATCAATACCCAAGGCACACTTGATCCATGGCCAGGCATATTCTGCAACAGAGAAAATAGTGATGAGAAACTTTTCAGGTGATCTGCTCTCAAACTATTTCCCAAACTGATTGCAGCAGGATGCCACCAGGAGCAAGGGCAGCAGTTCTTCACCTTCTGGGATGCATGCACACGCTGCCTAAACTACCAGTCCACCCTCCCATTCCCTACCCCTCTGCTTTGCTCTCTCCTTTTTCTTCCTCTCGCATGACTCGCAGGCTAGGATCCCATCCTCTACCATAAACTCTCAAGACAGAATTTCAACACCGTGCTTCCCTTGCCCCTACCACAGCACCATAAGGGTCAGCCTGGACCATTATTTCCCTGCTTTCCTACCACATGCTGACAGATGAGGGCCCTAGCACCATATTTTCCCTTTCCTCACCAGAACCCAGCAGTGCTGTGGTGCTCTGAGCCAGCAGCTGAGGGGGCAACAGAGAAAATAGAGCAGTTCCCAACCTTGCTTCAGTGTAAGATCATATAGGAGTTACAGGGCAACACCCTTGCACCAGTCATGCTATTTTATGTTATGCGGTGCACTGGTATCCTCTGAATGGCTATAATGTGCCCTGAGGACCTTCAACAAGGAAATTAAAGGGTTAGTGGGGAAATGGATCATTATGAGTGGGAGGCGACTAATAATGGTAGGAATGCTTATTTTGGAAGATACTACTTTTAGCGTGAGAACTTTACTGACAAAATGGTCAACAGAGCGGAACAAGTGAGAAACTTCTAGCATTACGCTTCATCTGCCTATTAACTTCTGCTTTTTTAGCCACAGATAAAACTCCACAGTGTATCTGGGGACCTCATTACCTGTCAACGGGGTATCCTCCTTCACAAATGTTGACCAAGGCATACAGCTGTCTCAGTGCATACTCATACTGAAATAAACAATCATTGTTAATAATTTCAGTGATTAAGAATGGGCATTGTTTATCCAAACTAAATTGTGGACATAATTTAGAGATGTTATTAATATTCAAGGTGTTAAACTGATGGTTTTGACAATCTAGTACTAGGCTAAATGGATCTTTCTTCTGTGCACCTTGCTCTTTGAACTTCATTAGGTAAATTCAACTGTTCCTGCACATTGGCCCCTTAGGCAAGGCTCACCCATCTAACTAATTTCATTCAAAAAAACCCCATAAAACCAAAAAAACAAACACTAAAGAGGAACTAAAAGTTTACCAGAGCAGTGTGGCCTACTAATAGCCTGGCTGATTAGAAGCTCCAACTGAAGGAGTGCATCTGCTTTTGATTTGTATATAGTACTTAAATCTTGGCCAGCTGCCAGGTAATCCCATTGCTTTCTGCTAAAATCAATTAATTTCCTGTGACTCATTTTACCACATACCACTGCCTGCTTAGGTTATCTTGCCTGACATCAGGACTGGGTTTTCTGGAATAGCAACTGACCTCTCTTATTCCTGTCAACAGTGCTTAGCACAACAGGATTTTGCCTGGGATCCCAGGAAGAGCAGACAGTAATAAACCCCCTGAACTAAAAAGTGGCTCTCGGGAATTCAACGAGACCATGGAAGTAGCAGCTAGGCTATTGCAAGGAACTATGCAACACACAGTCATAATAAAGAAATCTGAACATATCAGGACTGTGAATTCACAGTGGTGGTGCTCGTGTTTCTGTTTTGCCAGTAGAGATGCTCCAAGCAGAAATACAACATGACTTACTTAATATTGAGATTTCTGGGGAGGGAGTTGATGAAGGAACAGCAGTAACTAGTAAAAATTAGGGATTATTTTTGGGTTTGTTTTTACTAAAATTATTTTTAGTAGTCTTCTTGCTTATCTACAGGTGTACTGGAAGTGGTTTCCTGCTTCCAAAAACATTATTTACCCTTTCTCCAGAACTAAGCTGTATGACTGCCCCCAAGCTAGCTTTTTAATAAGCTGATTTTGCAGACGTGCTTATGACTATTATGCTTGTTTTACTGGTACGTTTATCAGGTTATATCTAATGCTTGACTTACCAAGGGTAAGTGCCAGTTGAAGCAATGAGCTTTGAAGTGGTTCACCGCCGACTGGTAGCAGTCATAATTGCTGATGGTCAATCTGTCTGACAGAATTTGCTTGGTCTGTTTTTCTGATCCTGTTAATAAGGTGATTATCTTTCGCATGGATTCCTGGATAAATTCTTTCACCTGCACATAAACCAACAAGAACTTAAAACATGCTTTTTCTAAACCTAATTTGAAGACTTTGAATGAAATTTATCTTTCTTTAAATCTCCCTCAACTCTTGGGATCTTTAAGGAACCCAATTTTACCATTTATTTTTAGCAGTCTTTAGGACCTGTCTCTTAACACACAAAAGGAAACTAGGGAGAGAGAAAGTCAGACTCCTGGCACCCAAAATCACTCACTGTCCTTCCAGTGTTCTGCCAGAAGAAAGAAAACACCAACACCACCAATACTGACTACCATCCTGCAGCAGCTATTTGACTTGGGAGACTTCAGTTCTACTGAGACAGGAGTTTAATACCAAAGAATAAGCCCTCTGAACAAGAATCCCTATGGATGCAGATGAGGAACTTCCTGGCAATAAAAGCTGTGAGACTGACTTTTGCATTTGCTTGCATTTGCCTAGATAATCACTACTGAATGTGCCTTCTGGAACAGATCCCTGAATTTTAAAGGACGAGCAAACCATCAACTAGAGGTCACCAGTCTGAAGAGTAATTCTGTTGCAATTTGCAAGAAGTGGAAGCAATCCCATTGGCTTCAGGGGGTCTTACTTCTGCCATTGCTTATGATGGAAATGAATCTGACCTGCTGTGTAATTCAAACTTTTTTTTTTGCTTACCTCCAGGTATGTCTTCATCTCTGCAGCAATCTTCCTTGCCTCATAAATGTCATTGGTAGCCATCAGCTTTCGTTTCATGATTGCAAAAGGCACATCGGGACTAGGCGTCAAGTCATAGTGTTCTACAGGTGGCAGAGAAATGGGGGTAGTTTTCTTCCCCATGCCCTGAAACTGCATCACTTTCATGGAGGAGATGCTCTGAAGGTTAGAAAGTAAACAAATGGAAGCTGTCAATCACCTCCAGTAGGTAGTCTCTTTGCTTTGCCTTGCAAACCTAACTCTCTAAACTTGCTTTATTAGAGAAAATAAAGGAGATCATAGGGTTGTAAGTGTGTATGTGTGCACATTGGGTTTTTAATACAAGGTTAAGGCTGCCAAAAATCGGGGAACTTTTATTTCCAAAACACTGTGGGGAAAGACCATTGGGTTAAGTAACCTGACTTGTTTTTTAACAAATTCTTAATCTGTTGAATAATGGGACTATTATAAATGATACATCACCTCTTTGCTCTTCCCATTTGAGGGCTCAATCTACTTATTAACATTTCATTAATATTCATAATATGCCTGGAAGTGGTAAATACCCTTCTTATACTTGATTGAAGTGAAGTGTTAGATCACTGGCAGAGCTTGGAGGACAACTCATATGCTGCTGACTCCTTGGATTAAAGCATAATACAGGGCTGCATGTACTTTAGCATTAGGACCATCGTCTCTTAAATGCTAAGTGGTCTTCTGAGATGAACAGTTTCATTTTCTAAATCAACCCCGCCAGTTTACAGTGATATTATTATTTTTTTTTTTTTAAGGTATGAAAGTATAGGGCACAAAAGGTTTTAAGATATATCTGACCAGGAAGCCCAATCAAATACATACTCTGTTTCCATACTGCATCACATGGCTGGTGTTCGTGCGTTTCTTCACCAGCTGAAACTGCTTGTGGAGTGTTTCTTTTCTTAGATCCTCCTGCATGAAGAAACTTCCATGTGGTCACAGATACTTAAATTCAGCTATTCTAAAAATGCAAGGAAACCTGGAAGGGGTCTTAGCTGCCAGTATGTAGAAGCAAGTATAAGGCAAGAGCTATACAACCTTTGAAAGACAGAAAAATAAAAATTGAAAAGAAGATTTGACAGCATATTCTCAAATTGCTTTTCATGATCTCCTAATCTCCCAGCAAATGGGCAAGAAGGGAGTGGGCTAGCATACAAATCCCAGATTTGGTTCATTAATACTGTTTTCCATTATGCTAACAAATGGGTTAGCCACAATTCAGTATTTAAGGATCCCTGAAGCAGAGGTACAAATTACTGAACTGCCCAATTTGTTTAACATATTTGGAGATGTGGTCTCAGATTAGTAAATCAAGATTATATGAATTTGAAACTAGAAGTTAGACAGTTTCTGATCTTATAAATAACAAAAGAAGACAATGTTTCTGAAAGTTAGTTTCAGAAATAAACTTAATGGCCCAAACAAATAAAGATTATATATGGTTCTGAGTATTAGATAAATACTTCTACCAATTCAATTTGTTGATTTCAGTCTTGGATTAAAAATAAGTATTTTCAAAAATCCTGTAAAGGAACTATTTTTAAAAAGCCTAGTGATCTTTCATGCATGGAAATGCAGAAACCTCATCTAAGTAACTTACCATATCTGAATCTTCCATCCAATTCACACTGTACCAATCCCCAAGATAAGTCTGCCTTTCGTCATCATAATAACATGCATAAGATGACTCTCTGGGATTGGCAGCTGTTGTTGCATAAACTGTAAAACAAAGAGAAAGTAATTTTTTTTTTTTTTTTTAACCCCCCACAAGATTTAGTACTTAACTGCACGTGATGTATTTGTCGAAGTATTTTGGCTTTCAATCATTTACTTCTAAACAGCAGGGAGGAAAGAAGCCTGTTAAACATTCTGTTCAGTCAGCCTCAGTGCTGTTATAAGAGCTCCTTCCTTGCCACGTGTGTGGTCTGGGGTGTTTAAAGAAGAATATGCACTTCTGAAGGAAAAATCTACTATCCAAAGAATTACCCGAGAACACTGTGCACTGACAACCATCTAAACATTTATTTTCTTTATTACGATAATGAGGACTTTTCTCAAACTTGGAGTAAATCCCCTAAATCATCTTTTCTTCCAGAAAATGCCACCTTCCAAGTAAGATCCTTTCTTGGATAATACTCTACACTGACAGAAAAGCAAAACAAACCTTTACAACATCTGCCCCAAGCACAGTGTTCCCCATAAGTAATTTCTAACGTAACAGAAATACTGTAAACACGTGTTTACAGGTATTATTAAAACAAAAGCTATTTTGGCTTTTTGCCAAAGTCAACTCACGAGCATACTTGTGTAACTGAAGGAAAGTCCAAGTTTCAAAATGAAAAAGTGTGAGACATGCTTTTATAGAGCTACAGTGGTGTTTCTACTCAGAACATACCAAAAGTTCAAAAGCCAAAAAAAGTCTTAAATCTTGTCTGTGTAGTAAAGTGCTCCTTTCAAATGCTTAGCAAGTAACCAGTTAAGCTTTGTAGTTCACCACTGAAGGCTGCCGAAGACAGCTTTGTACTGTAATACATAAATTGTCAATTTTCTGCCTTTGTAAGTCTGTGGCAGAGCTGGTAGTAAAACCAAAGAGTCCTCAAACTGGAAATTTCTGATAGAACAAACTCTGAAAAATGCTGATTCACTGAGCATTTATTTTGAACAATCATAAATATGAAACATCCTGCATGAACTTTCTGTAAATCTTTGATAGGGCTGTAAGAAGTCTAGGCGGGTGCCAGACAGCATACTCCAGGGCCAAAGCCATGGACAGGCACGTGGCAGCTCTTCCCTGGAATCACAGCTTCAAAACTACAAGAAGGCCAGAGCACTCAGCCTCCCTGCCCACGGAACAGGAGTTTGAAAAGATTGCGATTCCTTGTCCTAATCAAGGCTGAGCTCCCAGCGCTGCAGCAGAGAGCTTAGAAACCCTGAAAAACCAGACTTTCCCTTCCTGGGTTATTGTGCAAATGAGTGTAGCAAAATTGCCTGGCAATGGTGTCTCACAAGTGCCTTTGCTACTCAATGAAACTGGTGTCAGGAACTTTGCACCTGCTGTTAGCAGTGCCGAGGCAGAGGAACATCAGTGTAACTTAACTGCTACCAGTTAGGGGCAACCACATAGTTCCTGAAAAGAAATACTCCTTCAGCTTCTCACTTGCAAGAAACTGAAAGCCCTGTTAGTCTTCATAAGACTCCACTAATTCTTTAAAAGGAACTTCCCATAAATGAAAAAAATTACTTTCTCTAATTCTTGTGCTCCCCTGCTAAAATTCTACATAAAAGTGCCTTAAACCTATCCTTGACACAGTATCTGTTTAGGTCTGTGACAAATTGTGGTATTTAAGTCCAGTAAGTTAACTGATTGCTCACCATTGATATTATCAGCCAAATGATTCATCATAGATCCAGACTCGCATGCTTCAATGTAAAACACCATCTATAAAATAAATCAGAGACCTTAAGAAATTCCATGAGGAAATGGAGAAAAGTCCTTCAGTGCTTTTCAGCTGTAGCTGGGTGGCCTGTACTGCTATCCCCAAAACAAAAGCTATCCATAATGCTACAAAATAAAACACAAAAGCAAATAGATCATTTTTTTCATTTTTGGGAACTAAACAATGTGGAAAGGGCAAACAATCAAAACGAAAAGATGCTATTCATCTCTATAGAATCCACAGAAATCTACTGACTAATGTACAAAGCACATACCAAATATATAGTCACTCTTCAGGCACAGCAATGTACCACTACTGAATGTAGTATTTCCAGAACCAATGGCCATTTGTGTTCCCTAAAGCGAGCCATAGTAGATGGATTACCACAGAAAACTGCTTAAAAAAGGCAAGCTACTAAAGTGTTCTAAATAATAGTTTTTCTGCTTAAAACTACACATGATGAAATAAATGCACAACATTTTCCAACAAGAGTTACAGTCTCTTAAACTGTATTAGTAACTGTAAGAGAGCCATGAGGTATATACAAACTTCCTGTAGTAACAGTGCAGTCTGAAGTGAACAAAGCACAGGAAGAAAGAGTCAGATACATATTATGAGGGTGTAGTAGTTACGGATGTTATTTCTCCACTGTTGGTCAGAATATATACCGTTATCAAAAGGCAGTACACTACATCTCAACATCGACTGCAAATATACAGTAAACTAAAAATGGGAAGAGAAAATTTGGAGAGGATCAATCTTTTTAAGTGCAAAATCCTAATTCAAATTTCATCGCATGGCAACAGCTTCCTCCTGCCTTAAACAACTCTCAAAATAAAGACAAATCTCTCTCTCCCATGCCAGCTGCTCTTTTAATCTCACAACTTCTGATACACTTGTTTACCTTCCGGTATTTTTTGTGACGATGCATGTACCAAATAGTCTTATTCAGGTCCTTCACATGAAGCTGTAAAATAAGAAGGCCTGTATTAAAACCACTCATGTTCAATAGACACACAACTCAATAGAATAAATACTAACTGTTGTGAATATGTATACTGTTTCCCATTAAATATATCCAGTGCTTTGCCTTTCTGAAATACAACGTTCTAGTATTTACTGCTCGGGAAAAGATGAGTAATGGTCCCAGATGATAAGTATAGTGCAGCAGAAAGCCAAGTCATACCTGTGTGAAACAGTCTGCTTGGACCACCAAAGTCCAGTGAAATATTAAATAACCAAATTTCAACGGAATGCTTCAGATTCAAACTGGAAAAAATCCAAACTGCAGTGATGAAAATATTGCTCTTTTTCTGTCTCCCCCCTCAATATGGCAGTGCATCAAATATTTTCATGTTTTACATTTATTACTTATTATTTTCGTATGTCACTAAAAGGATGTTTTTTATGACAAAGTAATCCCACAAAATGCTTACATCGTCATCAGGAAAAGCCAGAAGTCCTGGAGCTCCATGGTCAGTGAAATAAACAAACACATGATCCTTGGGACCACTGTAATGAAAAAATTGCAAACAAATTCTTTCTAACCACTCCAACCTAATCTTCATTTCAACAACAATCATCTGCTTCTCAACGCCAAGACATGTCAATATTTGAAAATAATACAGCTGAAGCACCTCCGCCTGTTGGTAATACTGTTTTCCTCCCAAAGCATATTACTTCAGGTGCTTCGGAGAGGAGTTGAGTGTCTGAAGGGAATGAAAACAGGGATAAAGGCTAGTCCTTACAAGCATGGGGAATATGGCAATTACACTTCACGTTTCAAACTGTAAACTGATTGCTGGTGAGGCAGGGGCTGGTATACCGAGTATGGTGGGAACACAGTTGGTTTTTAATGCCTGTCTGAAGAATCTGTTATATATCTATTCTGTCTGAATGCTTTTACAACTAAGTTATATCAAGGCACCAGTAACACAGGGATAAACCACAAAAACTTCTTTGATAAGATCCTTAGGTATGTTTATGTACTATATTGTTGTGATCTGTGTGGCCATACTTAGCCAAATCAGTGTCAGCCTACATCTCCATGAAGAATTGATGCGTATACAAACGCACCCATTAGGCTAGATTGGCATTTGCACTAAGTGACTCTGCAATCGTTTGAGCACTGTGTGCTCACAGGCTTTGATTCCCTAACGTCTGTGTAGTACACTGTTTGCCGTAGATTTTTACTGCACTCTAAATCGAACAGATCATGTTTGGGTGATATTAAGGTCTTGCCCTAACAGCAAAACGATTTTGCTTTGAAACTGTATTCAGGGACAATTAAATATAAAATATGTGAACAGACAGGAAGGAGTCCCCAAGCCCTCCTCTTTTCCTGTTATTAGTGGTCCAGAAATCCATATTTGCTTTTGCTCTTTCCTGACTGCAGAGTTACGACTGCAGCAGCTCAAGGGAATGTTGTCCAGCCTTCTGCCTGGCCACTAACCTGCTGGTTAGCAAATAACTTGGAAGACAATCTAGAAGCCTTCTGGGCAGAGGATAATTGAGTTCTTGTCCCACCCAAGAGCAGAATTCAGGCCACTTGGAAATTCACACAACAGAGCCTAACAAAGAAGGGCTGGGTGTTATTTTTCTGGCTCCCACTCTTGACCATAAGTGCAAAAAAATCGACCGAGGTGAAATGTAAATAACTAGGACTTTTATATGTGGGTTCAAGTTGTCTTCCGGATTAGCTAAGAGTCTTAGGCCCCCTGCATAGCCACTCCCTTATTTAACTTGTAGCATCAAGCTTTCACAAGTGAGGTGTGTTCTGAAGTGCCTTTTTTAACAAAAAATGCTTTATAGTCACCTCTTGACTCATTCCAGCTATTAGAAGAGAACAATCTAGTAAATGTGCAGCAATTTATTAACTTTTTGCCTGTATATCTTGCATATATCATTTTCTATCTCACCTTTTCAGGATGAAGTTTAAACAACTGAGAGCAATAGCTTATTTGGCTACTGTCCTGCTCCTTTCTTTTTTTTCTTCTCCCCAGTGCCAGGGCAGAATTCTTCTGCTCTGTTTCATTGCTTTGCCTCTAAAATTAAACTGTCAGGTGAAGATACGCACTTACACAATTTTTCTTTAACTACGTTAGTCCTTCCAAATAGTTGAATTTAAATTCTAAAAGGTTTTACAGGAAATACTGTACATAGAAAAATATAACATGATATAACTCTTTACCAGCAGTACTGAGTCAGAAATATAACACACCTTAGTAAATAGGCATCATACTTTAGTATCTCAAACTTTGTAGAAGCAAGATGAGTAATGACACCATGTCTTTCCAAGAGGTCTTCTAATTAGGCCCTCAAATATATTGCTTTTATTCTTGAATCACCTAGATTATATAAGCCTTTATAAACTACACCCATTAATTATAAATCTTACATTCTACTTAGCCAGTCTACTATTATTCTTCATAATTAGAATCTTGCCAAACTTACAAACATTTGTGTAACTTAGTTTACAAATACCTTAAGCATAATACATCAATTACAAGGTTAATTTCTTATACTATTTTTCAATCACAAAGATTTTTTTGCATTAAATATAAACCATAATTCCATTTCATTACATCCAAAACCTCAATAACCTTACATCTGCCACAAAGAGCAAGGCTGGGATTAGACATGCAATTCTTTCAGCTGATGAACTGTTTAAGCTGTCTGTCCCTCTGCCACTGACTGCTAAGTCTCACCACTTCAGGTGACTAATACAACTGTTTGTGTACATTAAGCCAAGCCTCAGCAAACCCTCTCTAGAGGTCTCCAAACCTTAATAAAACTCTCTTTGAATAGCCACTCTTGCAAAAGACAATAGTCTAAATAACAAATACCTTAATACAGTTGATACTATCCTCTACAGTTTTTATACCTTCATCTATACTGGACTCCATACCAGTCAAATATCAGCGGTTGCTTCTTGGTGCTGGACAGTTTAAGAAACCTGAACCATTGTATTTCTAATGTGAATGACCTGGAACCGCCATCAACAGTCTTGCTGGATTCTCAGGTTGCTCTAATTTACCCTCTTCTTTTGTTGAAATCAGTGCCAATGTACAACTATACATGCAATTATTTTCTAAATTAAACTTCTCTTACCTTTTCAGTACTTTTCCTGATCCCACCCCCTTCATTGCTTCCACATCTCCTCTGAGAATAGCAAGGAAATTCTTTGGAGTAACATCCTAAGGATTTAAGAGGATTAAAGTTAAATCTGATCATAAAAACAACAACAAAATCTTCATTTAGAAAAAGGGCTTCTGAAAGTCAGAATCCATGCGTGGATGGCAAGTTTAGCTGGCAATCCTTTTCAATACATCATTATATAATGTATTAGCTACTGATGACTCACTCGGATACTGGATCACGAAATCACCAAATGACTGGATTACTGTTCTGATTTAATAAAACAATTAGTCTTAAACAGCTGTTGTTCAGATTGAGTTACAACATTTATGAATGCAAGGCTCTTCTTCCTTTTATTTCATGTGCCCACACAGAAAGAGCGTAAAGGTTTACTTTTCTGACCACTGCTTCACTTCAAAGCACCTATTGTTTATATTCATCTTATGAACACCAAACTTCATGCCAAACCATGCAGGTGAATAAGCTGGAGGCTTTATACTATATGCATTTTGGAGTGTAAGCTACAGGGTGAAAGGATTTATTCAGAACATTGGCTAATGCTGGGGTGTTTCTTTCCTGGGGAATGGTGTTTCTTTCCTACCTCCTTTGTATAGTCCCTGGGCACTCCAGCATACACATCTGTGCCATTAGGTCTATTGATGACAATGCCTTTTGTTGGATTTCTGAAAGTTAAAGGGAACACAAATATGAAGAATTAGCCATGCGCCACACAATGACCACAGAACAACTAGGAAACAATTTCAACTGTCCTGACTGGCCAGCTTGCCTGAGAGAGAGTATGGGTACTTGCACCATATGTCGTTAAGGGATTTCAGACTATAAAGGCCTTTTCACTTCAGTCAGTTTCGTACGCTCACCTCAGGTGTCCTTACCCTCAGAGTACCTTCAAGTATCTCACCTCAGATCACGTCGATTAATCTAAAGACGTAGGCAGGTGGTCTCTTATACTATCATCTCTCTACTTACAGTCTTGCCTTTAGTCCCTTTTACTCTTTGCTCCCAGTGCTGCTGTGCATGTGAAGTCTGCTGATTTGTGCTGAAGTTGTCTCAGAATCAGAGGCTGTATAACTGGAACTGTTTCATACAGAAAGCAATGGTACACTCTAGACAGTAACCAAGAATGGGACATGTACACTTCTTTGTTGAATATAAATTCTGGGAATTAATCTGATAACGTCCTTTCAAAAAAGCCCTGCAAGTCATACATAGAGCTTCCCTATGTTTGTGGTTTTAGGCTATTTATCTGCTGTAAACTGTTATGCCTGGGAGTTCAGAACACTTACTCTCAAAACAATGAAGCTCTATAGTCCTCAGTGCCACAACTGATGCCGAGTTCTGGAGTAAGGCTTAGAAAGCTGATGAGCACATTTCAAGGGAGAACTATTGTGTGGATGGATAAAACATCTCTGTGCATATCAGAGGTGGTTTTAAAGGCTTTTCTTACAATTTCTACAAACTCAAAACATTTTGGTGACTATGGCATGTTTGTAGTAACCATATAGTTTGTGAACAGTGCACATTCATCACTTACTCATCATTATCAGCAATGTCATCATACATCATGACAATGATCTGTTCATCAGGGATTCCATTTCGGTGTACAATCTGGTACGCATGGCACACGTCTGCCTGAAATTAAGCAGATTTTCATTACTAGCTTTAACAGAAATTTTACCTTTGAGACCAGAAGAAAAATATCTTTGCAGGCCTAAAAGCAGGCTATTGTCCAAAAGAAACTGCATTCAAATATCAGAGACTGAGAGTTGCTAGAGGGCTGAAATGCACAGGTTAAATCAAAACTCTCTGTTTGTAGTTGCATTAGTCATAGAGACTATGATTAAAATCTCTCTCATTTACCTATTTTGATTTCTTAATTAAACAGAAACCAGAAGTTACTTCAGACTTGGTACAGGTAACAAATTTAACAAAGGGTCCTCAGCAATGATTTGCGTTCTGTGAGAAAATCCAAATGAAAACCTTGCGCACTGACACACAAATCCAAAGTGTGCCAAGCAGAACAGAGTTAGATTTCCACCAATTTCAATTAGTTCTGTACCAAGCCTGCATGACTAAGCGTCAAAGACTGTCCTTGGCTTAACCAAGTATGGTTTACCAATCTCACCTCTGCAAAGATTTTATTACATTTTGGTTCACTATGTGAGAATTTTGGTTAAGGAAAATTTCCTTTTTAATTATGTATTTCTTGTAGAGTAACACTGAAGCAACTTCAGGGCAAGAAAACCGATTTCAGTGGAAAGCAGAATTGCAGAATTTCTATTCAGGCTCTTTTCCTGACTTGTACAGGATATGAATAAGCAGATTTCCTTTACAGAACCACCTTCCCATGATGCAGAAATAACAATACACATCAAAGTGATATTACAGTAAATGCAAACCTCTATCAGAATGCTGAATTCTTAGTAACCCCAGACTAAATAATTCTCTTCTTTTAGACTTGCAGTCCATGAATGACCTAATAGGATATCAACAATCATTCCTAAACTCTAGAACTACAACCTACCATGTGCTAGAAAAGCTCTGCAGATTTAATGGAAGAAATGTCATCTAACAAATGCACACTCCAAATACAGGCAAGAAACAAGCTTTAAAGCTTACTTCTGTTAACTAATCTAGTTTGCTATTTTGTAAACCAAACTGAAGTGGTTTAAGTGGACCTACATAAGCTCAGATGACTTAGGAGTATTAGTGATTTTGACTATTTTAACTGAAAGGACAGTGTAAAATCCTGTCACTTTATAATCCTTGGTCTTTGAAGTGTGGCTGAAGCTGAAAAGAAAGGGTAGTTGTGCAAGATTCTGGGAAGGGTGAAGCACATTCAATGCTAATGAACTCTCCAACAGCAAAATCTCTTCATGTGACTAACCCTGAACGTTAAATTGTCCTTCCTAAAGCAGCTCCATTTCCTTCTACGCAGGTCAGCCTACATTCTCTTCCACCTATTCCAGACAATCTCTACTGTTTATAGTTCTCCATTTCCTTGTATGTTATTACACCAGCTGCTGCCTCAACAAGTCAAAAGGTAAAGGTTAAACACAGTTATAAAGGCATCACATAAAACATGAAACAGCAGAGTGCCGGTTTGACTAAGCATGTATTTGATTTTCAGAAGCAACCCAAGCAAAAGTTGAAGAAAACACTAATCAGGGCATCTCTACACTGATTGATGAGTAGATCATAGGTCCCCTCTCACTCTCAGGACATAATACACTTCTGGTATGCTGACAGGAACAGTTACAGGCTGGCAACACACAGAAATGCTTAGGCGTACTATAATGATATAATGATATAATATCAACATATTCAACCAGCAAGTGTTTGTGCTCCCACACACATGTGGCTGGCCAGTAGGGACTTCAGAGGATTTTTGAATTAATACCAAAGTACCCCAAATTAGTTAAGCTTTGTAAATGCACATCATCAGCTTTTTCTGTCTCCTCTCTCCTTCCTTCCGATTCATTGACTGTTTGCTCACTATGTCATGTCTTAGTAAATGGTGAAGTAGACATTGGCGGTAAATTTAAACAGGTTAAATTCCCTATTGTGGAGGGAAACAGATCAATGTAATCAACTCCCCCTCAACCTTAACTTATGCCTGTTTGGGGACCATCCCAGCCTTATTA
>JAVKLA010000040.1:4796858-4807323 GCA_034782735.1 Sagittarius serpentarius
GTAGCATAATGATATCACCAACATAGGATAGAGCACCAAAAAAAAAAAAAAAAAAAAAAAGTAGGACAGTTCTGAGTAAACAGTTGGGGTTTTTTTCAAAGAATTAGCTGACCTGACTATCCACCTTTGATGTTGGTCACATGCTCCCCCTGTTCCCTCTGTACATGTAAAATCTCTGTAAAACCAGAATAGAGTCTGCTGCTAGAGTAGGGAGGCGTATGTGAATCTGTAATATTTCCTGTTGATGTGTAAGTGCCTCTCAAATACTGCTATTTGAGCCTTTTTTCTTCCAGAAATATTTCTGGCGTATCTGTACCTGTAAACCACCCTAAAAGAGACAGCTAATATTGCTCCAGATCTCTTGTTGGTATTATTCTTGTTGGTATTATTCTTCTTGGTGTAGTATGTAAAATTAATGCTACGAACATTTACTGGATAAATCATCACTAACTGCACAGCACACTTTTGTGGCCATGATTTGGGGTGGGGAGCACCTGCCCTGCAGAGAAGAATAGAAGAGGAGAAGTTGTAGCTGTACAGCTGCTACTGCACAACTGACCTCACATGCCAGGTCCAAAATGGACACTGTTAATGGCATCATTCAGACCTTTCACCCCCAGGTTAGTCTAAACCTGTTGCTACCTTAGCAAATTTTGATGGAAGATCTATGCTTAAATCTGCTTAAATAATGAACTCCTGGATTTTGAAAGCATGAGGATCAGAGGGGGAATTCCCCAGTTTTCCTGGGATGGGCACTTTGTTTCCCAAAATGTACACTGGGGGAAATTCTGAAAGGAAAAAACAACACCCCAACCTTCCTCTGCCATACAGATGTTGACACACTTGAGTGACACAGCTTTCAAGTAGATTGCTTGGGGGGGTGGATTTTGGAAAAATCAAGTTGTTTTATGACACACACATGCATAAATAGTTCCTAAAAGGAAAAGCTTGGACTTCTGTGAAATTGGTTACTTTGGTCTTATGACTGCTAGGTTCATGGCTAAAAAGCATGCGTAATGAACTGTCAGCTTCATTGCAAAGTGGCACAGTTCCCATTACAGGTACACTGAAATGCCACAGCCTAAGAAAGTATGAAGTCTAATATATACACATGGTAGAAGAGTATGACTGAAATGCCAGCTGTGTTTCATTCCCTTGCTTAAACACACATCAGTGAAGCAGCCAAAAATTGTAACTGTATTAAGAACTTAAGAAAGGTTTTCCCATAGTTTCAGTAACAAATTTTGTAAGCACAGTGAGGAAATGTTAATTGAAGCCAAGTAGCTAAGGCATCTTTAATGTCTGTTACCCGCAAGACTAGAGAATTTGCAACTGTCCTGGAATAAGATACTGCTCTGTTTGGTAGTGTCCAAAACCCTTAATAAATACAGTCCCTGGCCCATAAAGCTCAGTAAATGTAAGACTAAAATCAACTGAAAACAGACCCACGTACATAAATTCAAATGTTTTTATTTTCAGCATTTTAATTTTGCCAGACTTTTTCAGCTATTTCTCTCCTCAAGTATGTACTCCAATTTAGTAAGACTGTGTTTCACATCAGGCTTTTCCATTAACTATGTCTTCTGGAGTATCCAGAAAGCATTGGTCTCTCTTTCCGATTTGTTTGTGAAGGCAGCTTTACATTTGAGTTAGCTGGTACGATCATCTCCCAGGAGACGCAGAAGTGTATAGAAAATTCTATTTCTCTTGAGGAGAACTAGTTTGTTGGCTCATTCTCTAAATCTGCCAGTAGCATTTAGTGCTGTATTTGCTCAAGTATGTCACTGAGCTTTCCAGAGATACATCATCTAGCTCTTTGCATAGTAGAGAGCTGAGCCCTTTCCTAGGGAATGGAGGGAGTACCCTTTCTGGTATATATTATGAGTGCTTAGTTGCATTTAGGGAATAGCAGCCAGTCTGGTAATAAAAAAGCTGCTACAGAGAAGTCAGAATAACTGCTGAGGAGCAGAGAGGAGCATGTCGATAGTCCTTCCACAGACCAAGCAACTCTAATCAAAACCACTAAGATACAGGTAAAAACACCAAAGAACTGAGAAGCCACAAGCATAAGGCAATATACAAGCTAGCTTTGCAGTGACAGTAAGCTTATCACATTGGGCTGTATACTATGCAAAACATTTAAAATTTATTTTAGGAACTTGATGAGACAAATGTGTAAGTTTAGATCATCCCGATTAGGGAACAGTCCCAGTTCAGCCATCACAGAGGCAAGAAGTGCCTGCAAGGTGTGAGTCTCACTCATAGATAAGTGCAAACAGTGATTTTTTCCATATCTTGTCTGCACCACTGATAGTGGATCCTGACCACTGACAGCCGAATTACAAGTCTTAGGAGTTTCAGATTCCTTGAGGTTACAGGTGCAAACTCAGCGTTTACAGGGCCTGCAGAGTCTTTACAAACTTACTGTTCCTGGGGTCTGTACAGCATACAATGATGGACTACTCTCCCCACAAATTTTCATGTATGAAATTAGAGACATTTTTGAAGGTGTAATATTCTTCTCCTCCTTTTACAGTTGTTTAGTCAGATGAACACATCCTGCTATCAGGTAACTATTGCAGAAGCCAACAGAGTATGTTTTGAGTATGTTGTGTGCAGACAGCATGCAAAACAACCAGAGCTCACAAAATATAAATGTAATATGAACATGCAACATCATGTACTAACTGTACCCTGAACAGCTGAACTGAGGAACTGAAACCCAAAGATGTGTCATCCAAGGTCTCAAATTACAAAGAAATGTCATGAATGCTTAGCTGCACGCAGGGAATAGCAACCAGTCCGGTAATAAAAAACAAGTCACATTGAGTAACTGCTTAGAGGAACATTTGCATCTACAAATTCTCTTGTACACAGGCTAGATCAGAAGTTCTGAGGAAGAAAGGTGATGGAAGAAAAGAGGAAAGTGAATTAGAGTACAACATATTTTCTTCTGCAGTTTCTCCCTTAGAAAACAAAGAATTAAACAAATCTGCAATCCTGGAGCACCGCTCTGCTTTCTGACAGTAGAGGTATTATTCTACTGAAAAAGAACATGCGTTTCTGTGTGTGTTCACTATGGAATGACTTTCATGATGGATAAAGCACAGAACTGGAAGTCCAAGTCCAAGTCCTGGTTCCACTGCAAGTAAGGAGCAAATAATTGAAATACTTACAGTGCTTTTGCTTCCACCGCTGGAAGGCATGGAGTACTAACACATGCAAAGACATGGTGATTAGTCTGCATAATGTCTCCAAAAATCTGTTATAACTACTGAGATTTCTGTAGTACCTTTCCTCCTCTGTATAACTGTCCTAAAAGTCTATGGTTCAGCTGGTTTTGCTGGAAATTTTCCCCAATGTTTTGATACCCAAGGCACGCTTCTCTGGATTACACTTTGTAGCACACAGAGCGGATTTCCCATGACTAACTGCTGGGTCTGTCTCACAGTATGCCCTCCCACCACCGGTGCTCATTCCTGCCAGGCCCTGCAGGTTGGCCACAAAAAGTGGCTAGGCAAGACAGCACAGGCTTCTGATGCACTGCATCTTCTGAGAATTGATTCTTGTTGTAACACATTAGAGGCATAGTATCTTGTCCAAGACAGGTAAGTAGTACCTCAGCCCCATTCTGAAGGATCCTTCACACAGACTCTTTCATTTTATGATGCTGATTTCATGACTTTGATAGGATTATTAGTGGTATTCTAACTTTCTTTTTTTCCAAATGTTAATACTGTACCTGAACCAAGTGGAAGAGGTTAAAATACAGACATTTCTAGGATTGAAATTCAGAGCAATCTGACATTACAGATATTTTGAATTGTTAGTTGACGTTATCTTCAAAATGGAGGTGTTTAAAGAAAACCCGTTCTCATTTTTCTAAACTTGAAAAGCAATTACTTAACTGTCTGCAAAGCATGACCACACTCAAAAGTTAATTTGCTTCTGTGAAACTGGCATGTTCAAAAGACTTATTGTTGGACACAAATATGTAAGTGTGTATTTTGTGTTCTTCATAACTCCATTATACCTGGCAGATACACTTGCCATTGAAGGCTCACTGACAGAAAAGTTAAAACTCTATGCTTGGGCAACTGTAGAAAAGGAATTCTCATGAGCCACAGCTTCAAAAACACAGCTTTATTTAAAGAATGAATGTTGTGGTATTAACTCCTCCTAGAGTGGAAGGGAGCCAGCAAGACTGGTTATACAGCAATAGCAACAACCAGAGCACAAGTCAGTAATTATATTTAGACGCTCCGGGGCAGGCAGTGATCAAGTACAACACTAGTACTTTTATAATTTTTTTCCAATTTTGACTTTAAAAATCTCTTTTTTAAGATTTAATTGGAAATAGGGATAGTTTATATTAAGGCTGTAATATTCCAACTATGGTTATCAAGTGATGGCTACAGCGCAAGGAGCTGGCAAAATCCCTAAGACCAGTCTGTCAAAGTGCTGAGCTAGCAATTGCCAGTAACAGGTTCTTCAGATGCAACCACCTTGTCAGTCTGGTTCCTTTAGTTTTAAGCTCAGCACCCCACTGAAAGTTACAAACTGATTGTAAACCGAGGGGGAGGAGAAACACAAACATAAAACCCAGCCTGCCCAACACATGGAAGGCTCATTTGTTCCTCAATCAACACAAGTAGAGAGCATGAAGCCTCTCCAGATTTTACAGGCACTTACATTAAAAAAAAAAACAACAACTTTAAAAGTTTCAGTGTTCAGCAGATCAGCTGTACCTGGTACATTTAATACAGTTTAACTTCTAAAATGTTGGTTTTGTACTCTAGTGTTTCAATCTCTATTTGAGTTCACCTTAACCAACAATAGTCTAGTAAACTATTTTTCTAACATTTAGAAATACACAAACATATACATAAATCAGAATTAAATGGACCCTGTTCTCCAGGAAAGCATGGAGTAGTTCCAAGTTTAGAGCAAAGACTGCGTTTAAGTATAGATTAATCTGTTTAAGGGATCGTCCAAGAATTCCCCAAAGGGAAAAACTGCTGTAGTCTCCTGACTGCTGATTATAAGTCTTGAACTTAATCAGAGTTAAGTCACTTGGATTTAATCCTGTCCATCCGGACGCTCACACTCAGACCACAATTCCACAACACACTGGCTTTGACAGCAGTGTCAAACTCAGGAGTTCCTGTTCCCTTTTCTCCTCTTTCTGCCATTCACGCTGATCCCTGCACCCCGGTGCACCATGTCCTTGTTATGCCAACACAGCTCTGGGGCCATGCTTTTGAACACAGTGAGCAAACAAATTCAGGTTAAAAAGAATCCCCTTCTGCATGTCCTCCACCCCACAAAAATATACTGTGCATTTGCAGCCTTCACAGATTTTTTTAACTGGAGAGAAGAAAGGGAGCTTTTTCATAACGTAAGGAAAAGAAGAAAACATATGAAAAGAAACATGCATGTGTCTCAAAGTTAGGTGTAATTCTAGACATTATTTATTCACTTGCACACTGGGGTCAGATCCTCTACCCTAGTAAGAGAATATTTAACCTAAATGATACAGGTCTCCCAGGATGCAGAAGCATGATTAGAAGAAGAATACTGCTCCTCCTGCTAATGATAACTTTTCAAAAGATGAAAGAATGAAAAAAGTTGTAAGCAAAAAAAAAATAATTCAAATAGTAAAAGGAGCAGTGGAGGGGAATTCTTGGGGTTAGAATAACAAGAATTAAGACCAGGGTCTGACTGAATCTTGTTGCTGTTTGTTCTGAGAACTTTACACACTCCTGGAAGTCTAGAAGTAAAAGCACTTGCTCAAATGACAGAAGGGCTGAACTAATCTAGGCAGCTGTCATCTCCCCCCAAGTCCCAGAGCAGGCATTTCCTGGAGTGTGGCCAGCATCAGCATGTGGGACCAGCGATCCTTACCTGGTGTCGATAGTTGTACCAGCCATTCGAACCTGCAACAATCACCACCCAGTGTTTGCCTCCATCTTCAGGATCTTCCATGGGGAATGTGCTGATGCCCAGAGCACAGCCCAGCAGCAGAACTGCTTTCAATATCATCTCTCTTCTTTATTTACTCCACAAATGGGAGAAAAAAAATCCCTAATGAAGAAGTTTGAGAGAAATAGATCAGAGGACATCAGTCAAAAATAAAACAAATGCAAAACAAACATCAGTAGTATCACAACTAGAAGCTTTTCTTCCTTGTGGGTTTTTTTTTGTTTTAAAGACCATTCAACCCATAGTACAATTCCTGGTCATATCTTCCTTTAGCACCAAGCTGCTGCTAGTTACAAGAGTTTTCTGTCAGCTTTCAAATCTGACTGAAAGCAAATCTGAATAGGACAACAAAGTCTTTCAGCTCCCTCTGCTTGTTTTGTTCTATAATAGCTGGTAATAAATAAGCCTCAAATTCAGAGCAAGCCTCACTATCAAGTATGTCACAGATAAAACTATTCCCTTGGTCTCTGCTTATGTAGTTCCTCGGTTTCCACTCAGTGGTAATTAGCCCATTATTATTGAGTCAAATCCCAGGTGATGTAGGCACAAGGATGCATAGACATGGAGAATTGCTTGGGAGTTGGAAGGTCAGTGTCACAAAAGCCTTCTGTGCCCACAAAGCCAGAGAGAGTGGAGGGAGGCTGTGCTGCTGTTCAGCACAAGATAGAGCCCTAACCGCTGGGGCTGGGGGGAAGTGCAGACTGTGAGAGCCTCGTGCTATTTGTGCAACGTGTTACGCTAGTGGAGAGCAAATGTGAACCAGTACCACATGAAAGAATGGTATTTTCATCTCTTTTGTACAATGGTTAAGTGTTTGCGGAACGTGCACAGTGAGAGAATAGGGTCTGAGCCTGCAGACATCAAGTTCAGAAAAGCAGAGCCAGAGAGGAGGTTTAAGCCCATGCAGAAATGGCTCTTTCTACTTTCTTGAGAGGACTAAAAGTAGTATCCCCACTAGTGAACTTCCTGAGCACCTTGACTATCTGAAAAAGTGTTTGCTCTAAAAGCAAACAATCTGGCCATATCTAATCAAAGGTTTGCAGTTTGGCTTGGGTTTTTTTTGAAGGGGGAGCAGTTTATGTATGTTGGTCACAGTCTCAAGTCTGCTGCATCCAACGCGTAACTCATAAAGCAAACTCCTGTGAAGAGCTGCATGCTCTTGGCACACGCACAAAGATTACATATTTCCTTATGCACTGAGAGGTAGGATTTTACACTGGTCTACCTACAAAAAAGTGATTCTGGAAGTTGATCATTGTTGCTATGTATGGAAGAGATGTTGTAGTAAGAGGTAACTCTCCTTTAGCATGGTTTTCTCCCAAGCCACACAACACAGTCACAAGGCACAGCGTCAAAGCTGCCACTAAACCAAGTAACTACAGTATCTAAGTCAGCCTCAGTTCACCATAACCAAAACCATCCATCTGCAGCCACTCAAATGAGGCTAAAACAGAGAAGTAGCCAGCTCACCTCCAAAGCAGCTGCTTACAGCAAAGACAGCTAATGTAACATGTAGTATGGGTCTTTCCATACTACAGGGACCTACTGGTCACTAAGATTAAGTCTTGCAGGCAGCAATATGAAAAATACATATATTTGGAAGTTGGGTTTTTCCTTTTCCATGGAGCTAGCACAAAGTAAAGGAAGTCATATTAGCATACTATAGGAAGAGCTTTACCACACAGAAAAGGTCCAGAACAGAACAGAAAAGACAGAACTAATTATTAAGTGCTATGACACCGCTTCTTCCAAAAACTCATTTGAACCTAGGAAACTTATATTTCATGAATAAGCCACTCCTGTCACTGCCTGCAAGCATGAGATTTGGGAGCAAGAACAATATATGATAATTTAACAATTTAGGGTTTGTGGAGTTATTAGCTACTTCAGCAGTTAAACAGATACGAAGGAATAAGCAGAATTTTTCTGCAGTTTGATAGACAGTTATAATCTCTCATGTTGAGCTGGAATTGTAAATTCTTGTCATTTTTGTCGCCAGTGACAGGTAGCTTTGTATGGCAACACTGACTTGCCTATCTTGTCACTTCTTCAGATGATTAAGACAAACAACATACTAACGACTGCATTGAAGATATTCTGTGTTTACAGTGCCCACAAAACCAGCCTATTCTGTTGCCTACAGCACAGCTAAGATTTGGACCAAGTTGTTTAAAACTTCTGTGAAGTCTCAAAATACACCATGGGCCAACAAGCCTATTCATTCCCAATATTCAGTTTCAGGCATATCTAACTCCTGAAATATCAGACAAGAAAAGAAAATCAATATATTTTAGACGATCTGCTTAGAAATCTTAACTGAGTTTGACTTACTGGAATATAGAGACAAATTTCATGCAAACAGATCCCTCAGAGCTCAGTATCTGTTTCATGAGAAGAAACTTGCTTCCATGTTCATTAAAGCATAACTTTTCATTTCTCCAACTAAAAACATTACTTATATTTACATGAAAAATAAAAAGAGAAAATAAATGGTTCAGATGATTGCTGAAGGGCTGAAGATCCTTTCACATGATGCTTAGCTCTTAGAGGTGTAAATCATTAATTCGAATCCAGGACATAACAGAAGAAACTGTGTTGCTGCCAGCTGTTCACTGGGCCGTGTAACATGATGGCTAATTTCAAGGCAGATACTAGCAGACAGGCACCCATCACACAGAAACAATCACAGCCAGTTACCGATACATGACACAAGAGAGACTAAAGTAGCTTCAGAAAAAATACATACGGACTGCTAAGTCCTGAGCTGGAAAGTTTAATGGGACTGTCTTTCCTGATGAGTTCACACTCTATACTATACTAACACAGATCTACAGCTCTCAGGACCCCAGCCAACACCTCTGCACAGGGCCATGCTCTGTGAGACACAGGTGTACTGGATACCAGCCCTGCATTCTGCCTGCAAACAGGCCCACTACAGAAAAACCCAGGGCCAGTTCAGGAATGAAGACTTAAGTTGTCAAGCCCCTCAGGCAGTCCCTCCATGAGGAATTCAACAGCCTCGCATGTGGTATGCAGATACCCAGATCTTCAGGTCCCTTACCTCTGCTGAGATAAAGTTGTGAATGATGCAGAAGGCCCAGGGAAAAACAAACACCAAGAAACATCTGCAGTGTATTAGAAAACCATGTATGTTTTGTCATGGGTTATTTAGAATAGAAAGAAAAAAAATCCTCTTTTATACTAATTAATGACACATAATCCCACTTACCTGTCTTTTCCTATACTATAATTAAAACAAATTAACACCAAAAAGAAGGGGAAAAAAACCTAGACATACCACAATGCACTAATAAGCCACGATTAAGAAATGCTCAGCTCCCCACGGTTCTCTGAGCAGCATTTAAAACAGGTTTAACCATTAAACACACATATGGTGGGAATATGTCTTTCATTGCTTGTTTCCAACTACTAAAAAAACCCAAAACAAACAAACAAACAAACCCAAAAACCCAGACTCCCCCATATTTCTGCTTGTTTTAAAGAAAGCATTTGAGTACTGAGGCAGGCAATTTAAAAGATTGTGTTCTGGGTTATGTTGAATGAGTTCCTGACCTACGGCTGAGAAGAGAAAGTTCCCATCACATGCTGTGTCTTCAGGTCATATTCAAAGAGAAACCAGCTCAGCTGACCAGCTTACCACAGGTACGTAAAAAGCCTTTTTCTGAAAACAAAGAATCAAAGATCTGTCACATGCAATCGTAAATGCACGCAGAGTAAGGCCACATGGAAGAGCTGAAAATTCACAAGATCATTTTAGAGCTTTGGCTGACCCCACAAAATACGAGATGATTTGATCAGCCTTTCTGGTAGAAGAGTTGAACAACTTTGCTTTGGAGACCATGTCAGGAAAAAGGCCCATCTCAGACCTACTGGGTTCAGCATGAGATCTACACATGCAGAGCAACAGCACGTACACACACAGGCAGGCTGCTGCACAGTTTGCACAGTCCCTGGAAGAAGCATGGCCAGAAGTGGTGGCTCTTGCCAAACAATTCACTTGGCTCTTAAAACCTGTTTTTCCTGACAGAGGTACCTTGACTACTTCCCATTACATGGCTAGCACACATCTCTGACTTGATAAGAGAGAGATGCTTAAGAAAGCCTGCATCTGGAAGTGGCCAGCTGCTGCTAGAACAATTCTTCTGGTCAACAGCCTGTTCCCTGAGTTCCCAACTTTCCTTTGGGAAAACAGACCACTAAGATAAGAAAATCTCAGAACAACAGGATACCACCCTAAAGAAAGGCATTTGAGTTGATCAAAGTATTTTCCACTAGTGTTCAGAGTGATGTTGACACTTCAGTAGCTTAAACTCCAAATACCTCAAGTACAACCTCCAAGAGCTATATAAACAGAAACCATATACCCATTTTCCCCTCATGTGAAATAAGTGAGCTAACAGTAACCTTGGGGAAAAATAACAGCCTTAAACTGGAACTATCAGCTGATCAGCTTTTCTTGGAA
>JAVKLA010000040.1:4810945-4823098 GCA_034782735.1 Sagittarius serpentarius
AATTCTTTACTCAGAGGGTGGTGAGGCACTGGAACAGGTTGCCCAGAGAGGTTGTGGATGCCCCATCCCTGGAGGTGATCAAGGCCAGGCTGGATGAGGCCCTGGGCAGCCTGATCTAGTGGGTGGCCCACGGCATGGCGGTTGGACTAGCTGATCTTTAAAGTCCGTTCCAACCCAAGCCATTCTATGATTCTGTGATTCTAAAAAGCCTAATAACAGCATTGCCAAATAACCTGTCTATAAATTCTACATTCATTAAACATCAGCAGGATGTTCATTATTGTGAAAAATAATAGATGGGAAGACCGCTACAGGAATCCTACATCTCGGTCAAAATGTATTGGACAGGTACTAAATACACTCAAGTAATATTCAGATTTTTACTACTGAATGTGATTATTTCTTTGATGGTGTTTGAAAGTTAGCAAGCCTTCCTGAATTGGGTGGGAAGTTTGTCTAAGGAGAAGATATGAATGGTGTTGCTGGGTATGTGGGCTGAAGTAAGAAGAGAGATTGCTAAGATATAGTTGTGGGGAGTCTCACAGAAGTGGCTAGATCTCCTGCAGCAGGAATCCAGCATGATCATTGTGACTACTGTTACCATGGAAAAGAAGAAATGAAAGAAATACTGTTTTGTCAATCGCACAAACACACATTTTATGGGTATGTAAACAAACATACGTACAATCTTTTTTAAAAGAAAAAAGCACATAAGTAGGTAAAAGCATGATGGATTTATGAAACGTTTTGCTCCTTGCTCTGACAGTGCTAAAAAGCAAAAGTAGCCATCACCCATATGTCTCATAACAAAACTTCCAACTTTCCAGAGTGCAGTTCCACCAACCCACCAAAGCCACACACTACAAATGAGAACTAAGTCACTAGCAAACTCTGAAAGTGTTGACCAAATGAGAACATAAAAAAACCCAAATGTGAAAGTTAAAAACTGCAGATAACGTGGGCTCTTTCTTAAAAGAGAGATTTTACCAACAAAGGATGGGACGTCTTACAGACCACAAGGCTGCCCTATGGTAAGGGTGGGTAGTTTAGCTCTGATTCTGTTTTGCTAGGAGTGCTCTTGAGAGGATTCTCACTCCTACCTCCAATGTTGCTGACACCAGGCTGGCTTGAAGTGCTGGCAAGGTAGTTGTAGTTGCGGTAAAGTACAGGTTTCCCCAGAAGAGCTTCTCCAGATTTCTAGCAGAACTCCGGAGATATTTTAACACATCTATTTATGGTACCATGCCACTAACCTTACAGATGACGAAATTTGGATGGAAAAGTCATTGGGTTTGTTTTTAATCTGCCAGGAAAGATATTTATAAAAATGTACAGGAAGCCATTCTGGACTGCACGTATATTTCTCCTTTAACAGCATCTGAATAGATCAAGACTTTTTTTTTTAATGAGTCAAGGACATTTTTAGCTGGGAGAAAATGGACTGGAATTGTGAATCAAGCTCACTTAGGGCATGTACCAGGGAGCAAGATGCAGAGATTATACACTAGTATAGTAAGTGAATGCAAATCAGGTGACTAGTAGGTGAGATAAAAGGCAATTTCTTCTCTTCCTTCTCTTTAGGGCTCAAGAGGATTTCCCTGAGCCAGTCTGTACCCGGGCAGCATGGTCAGCTGCCTCCAGCCTCAACACGGCAATGAACTGCTTCTACAAGATCAACAAGTTCTAGTAAATGTTGGATTCTTAATCCAAATGTAAAAGATTGCTTAATATTAGTCCTAGATTGCAGATATTTGTGTATTTTTAAGCTTCCTTGACCTATTTTAAACATTTTATCAAATGCTAATTCTTTGTAGTTGTACTAACTTGATAACTATTAGCAAAACAAAGTAAGAAATTCTGAAAAAAAAAGGCTAGTATGCAACGTAAAGAGTAGGAGAGTTTTATGGTAGATGAAACAATGTGCTGAGCCTGGTCTTTCAACATCTTCACCAGCAATGAGATTAGATTTGTCAGACTAGTAATGGTGCATGACTAGCTGCCTTGTAAAGGCAAACATCAGACATGGTAATCCCGTATGTTTGAAAGGAGGGAAGATTCAGTTCTCATTTTAGCAAAACGAATAGATTATCAAGGAGGTGATCTTAGCTATCAAATGATTAAAGGGAAAAACAACGTTCATCTTTATTTTGGGAGGAAAATCAGAAGAGACTTACATGAAGTGACTTTATTCTGAAAGAAAGAGAGTTAATGGCAGGCATATCATCATGGACGTAGACTGAGATTAAACAAGTCTGGGAGGCAAAGGGATTCAGAGATTTAGCTCATTTACATCACTAGGGGAATATATACACATACATTTTGGGAGAGAGTGAGGGAAAACCTTACCCCTACAGCTTTGTACAAGCTTTCTTCAACTGTTCTGACAGATTTAACTACATTTGACAGTGTTCAAGGTAGTGGGTTCCTATATTTTTCTTGGAAACAGGTGGGCAAGTAGAGGGGAAAGGCTTGAGACAGCACCAGAGAAAAACAGTGAACACAATGACCCTTTTTAGAGGGAGGGTGAGAAAGGTGAGAAGAGTGAGAACAAATGATCAATTTGTTCCTTTTATATGTATTTTTAGAGAGAAAAATCTCTATGTATGTATCTTGATATAGAATATCTATATATTATGCATATATTTGTATATACGTTAATTTTATTCATTAGCATAAACACTCCAATTTGGGGACAGATTTGCAGATCAGAGCCTCATTACATGCAGAGCTCCTCAGCACTTGTTGCTTCCTAGTAAAGTTTTATGTGTATCACGTCAATAAATAACTGAATGAACTGTAGTGTAGAAAAGAACAATTAGAGGTTGCAGAAAGATCATTTATGAGAAAAGACTGAAAGGCTTGCCGCAATTTAGTACAGACAAGCAAAAATCCAGAAGACACGCTCTAACATGACACATAACGGATTGCTGCAAGAGGAAGGTAAAAATATTTCCATGTCTCCAGAAAACAGAACATGAAATAACAGTCTTAAAATTCAGCAGGTACCTGTAGATTAGAGTGGAAAACATTTTTTAACGATAAGGTACTAAAGGACTGGCCTAGGAATGGTCCTTATCATTGAAGCCTACAAACAAGGTCATACAAACAGTTTCTTCCCAGACTAAAAGAAATTAGGTATTTTTTGTTGTTCCTTTCTCCTGTGGGCTTTTTGGGGAAAGACAACAATCTCCCAGGGAATGTAATATTTCTATATCAGGTCGATTCTCCAGGCAGAGTTCTGTTAGCAAAGGAGGAGCTGAGGTTTACGCTATGAGACTTTGTGTCCATTTCTGTTCCAAAAAATAAATACATAAATAATCAAGAGTACAAAAGCATGCCAGGAGAATTAAGTCACTGATTTCTGCATAATTGCAAAAGGAGCACACACAGCACTGACACTCAGCAGAAGAGTAAAGATATGACTGAAATGCACCTGGTAATTTTCTTTATGGTGGAAGTATAAATTTGGTGCAAAGAATTTGGGACATACACTTCTACCCTGATCTGTGTCAAAAGTGGGGGAATAGGAACACACATAGACACATGTTGAAGAAGACAGAGCGTAAAGACATCCCGATCTAGGATCTGTCCGCATGTGACAGTTTTACATATGTATCTGGGAAAGTCTGAGTAAGTATGCCAGAAAGTTCAAGTGCAAGACAGTCTGGTCACTACATACACATAGAGAACAGCACCAGTTTCAAACTGAGAAATGCTTCCTTGAAGGTACGCTTGCAGAGCTGAGAAAAGGCTCATCGGAAAAGCTCAATGCACTCAGTTCAGGGTGCAATTTTTATCCTACAGAAAACATGAAAATGACTCCTATCCCTTTGTGCAGCTTTTCTGCAGATGACACCTTTCTACCTTTGTAGCCAAGTGTTAAGTGAGTTGTATGGAAAAAAAAAGGGGTTGGAGTAGAATAAAGTAGATGTGAGGTGATAGCCTCAAATATCTGTATGATCAGGAAATTCAAGGGAAGGACAATCTGTACTAGAGAAAACAAGCAGGGAGGAGGGAAAAGGGGAAGAAGTCTAAAGGTTAAAAGACTACAAACACGTCCTTGCAGACAGTGGCCTCCAAATAACCTGTGTGACTATGCAATGGGGAACGTATTTTAAAAATTGTGGAATAGGGTAGTGGCCAGCAATAGGCTTAATGATGTTATTTATTGCAGATCTAGTTTGTCAGCATTTTCATACCTATAAAATATCCACTGAAAACTGTGAAAACAAATGTCAGTTATGAAGTGTATACACCCAAATAGGATTCTCTGAACGTGACTTCTGTTGTCTTCTTTCTTCATCTCAGGAAATCATGGGAATCCTCATATCTGACTGACATACTTCCTAAACCCCACTGTATGCATCCCCTTGATAATGATGTTTTTCCTGCACACAGTTAATGGCTGAATATGTGATATGTTTGCAGTATCATTGTGGATATCTGCACTCAGATTCCAAACAGCCGAATTACCCATTTTCACCATCAGGAAGAATGCTCTTTTCTTTCTCTGTTGGTTAAAATACACTTCCCTCCATATTAGATTCAGGCTTGCCCAGTCAAATCTACACATTTACAGCTCCAGGATTAATCTATGTAATTCACAGTTAAGCCAGGAAATTGCCAAATTGGCCCAGTGAAGACCTTCCACCCAGCACTTACATCACCAGCTGCCCTTGCCTTTTGTGCTGGCAGCCTGCTGGATTTTATGTCAGGCTTGGATCTGTTACTCTCCTTTTCAAAATTTCTCATAGTCTATACAGGCCATTTCAGCTGAGAGTAGTTAGGAGGATCTTGTGCAGTTACATTGCACGGGAGTTGCTGAATTTTCACCCACAGAAGTGAGAGCGTGTATGCAGAAGATAACAGTTTCTTGGTAAAAAACTCCTCCTAGAAACATGCTGCATGCAAACTTAGGTGCCTTCAGGACAGATAAGACCTTTTAAACTTGTCTTTCATAGTTCTACTGCCAAAAAGGGAAAACATGTTATCTTTACTGGGAGAAAGAAAAAGGAGAAACATCTTCAATATCAAATTAGTAATTGCGAGAGGAGCCAGATATAATAGAGGTAAACAGCAAAAGGGTTCAATTACTTTAAATATTTTTATTGAAAAACGCCTGTTTGCAAACATTTTCACGCATATGTTTTGCCTTATCAAGTTCCAGTAAGTATCAAAAAAAGAAAGAAAGGAAATGCCATTGGTCTTTCATTCTTCACATCAAATTGCATCCTCTTGGTAGAGGCAGACCTCTACCGTTTTAGAGAATTACTCTGAGTATCTTGAGTTCTTTTCAACAAATAATGCATGAAAATGCATGAAGAAAGATACATGGCTGAATGCAAATAAACACCCAAATCCTCAATTGGCATTTTACTCTCCAGACTTTGTATTCTCAAAGTTGCTATTTTTTAAATATCACTAGGCACTTTTGGTCTCCTAACTTTGATAATTCTGGCAGTATCTAAGAGGGCTGGCTTTGTTTCTCGTTAGAAGAATAATATGCTAGCTCTGTCATTTGCATATGGAGAAAGGAAATAAGATAGTGAGGACACTGCAGGAAAAGTTTCATTGTGATTTATTACAGGAAAAGAAAGAAATAGGAGTAATGAAAGAAAAGCAATAATAACAGAAAGATTGAAAGAATGCCTGTGTGTGCGTGTGTGTGCGCGCACACGCGCATGCATGATACAGTTGATTTGTACTGTGGGAGGAGGAATACAAGCACAGCCTAACTTTTGTGTATTTCATTTTGATGCAAAAGTGAGGATGCAACAGTGGAGACAGAGCAACTGTTCCAGGGTGTAAATGAGCAGTGGTCTAACTGCAAATATCCGAGCCGTGAGTCTGCTACATGTTCTAGCCTGGGTCCATTGCATGGCACCCCTGCACCTTATGTGTGCTCATGTACCCACAGTTACAGCCACTAGCTAGAGTTAAGAATTTCCATCATTTCATGTTAAAATTGATCTCTTTTTAAAAGTCTCCCCCAAACTCCTGTCAGTTTACCCTAGTGTTTTCCGTGCTAGATGTTTATGAAAGATTTGCTTTCTAATAATTTTCAGTTTATAAATCATTCAGCCATATTGAGGAAAACCAAAGGTGTATGTTTGGGCAAAAGGAAACAGAATTGTACCTCTGTTTACAAATTCTCTAGCTGAGATGCTCTTGTACTTGTGTGCTTTGAAAAATTCTATTAAATATTAAAGAAATTAAGAGAAAAAATCTTTGAAGGCCTTTTAAATGCAAAGACACCACCTCTGACTCTGGAAGTCCCTGAGTCAAAATCCCAGGGAGAATGTAGCTTAGGAGTATCTCCTGTCCTGTTCTTACACCTTCCCTCATCACCTGTAGCTGGCCACTTTCAGAGAGGGATTTGTGCTTTGACTGGTACAGCTGCACTAATATAACCGAGCGGAATTACTATGTTCACGTCATGACCATGACTTTTTGCTGTATTTGTGAGAGGCCAGTCACATCTGGACAAGTTACATACCTTCAAAACCCAGAAGTATGTTGAAGCCTGGTGATTAAAATTCTCTGAAAAATTCATTAGCACTGAGCATGATCCGTCCCCAACATTTGTACATTTTGACCAGACCAAACCTGCTTTGCTCTGCTTAGGCGTGGAAAAGGACTTCCTCTTCAGTTACTCCTCGCTGTACCTCAATTCCCCATCTGGAACATGAAGATAGTAACAGCACTTGCCTCAGCAGCTGTGGGTGTGTGAACTGCATATCATGGGCTAATGTGACAGCTTGAGTGTACGTAGGCTTACTTGGGAGTGCAGGTGAGGTCATGCAAGGTAGCTGAAGGAAGAGGTCAGGTACCTTCATTTACCATGGAGTACATGTGGGGACATGGGCAGATAGCACAGAGCTGTAACTTTTCACCTAAGCTTTTGCTGCAGTAACCAGTTTCTCTGCCCATAGTCATGCAAAGTCATAGACAGCGGTCATACAAACTTACGGGACAAGTTCATACCATTTTATTCAGTGATGCATTTAAGTGATGCATGTGGCATGAGGCCACATACTGATTGTTGAAAATGAAATGAAAGTTTAAATGACAACTCATCCAGTGACCATCACATTATTTTCCAATCCTTGATGTTTGGTATATTTTCAGTATACTGCCTGAAGCAAAGACTTTAGTCCAGCTAGGTAGTTGTGTAGTAATATATCATGACACATACGCAAAAGAAGGCTGAATTAAGATGACATGGCCAACTTTTATTTTTTGTTGCTATATTTTGCAATTGCTATGTTTTTCAGCACATTTTAATATAGAAAATAACTGCCAAAGCCCTATTTCAATATACTTAGGAAAGAGAATCATTAACTTCCTAAGTACAAGTTGTGTGACTACATATCTGTTTTGCCTCTGATACCTAACAATTTCCCTTCATGAACAATGAAAAACCTGGGAATCTGCTGAAAATGGAAAATGATAATTTTTAAAAAGAAATAATTGTGTCAACTGCAAAACCTGCCTCTTTTTTCATTAAAAAAATCAAAACTAAAGCCTCAATTGTTTTCTTGCTATGAATTTTGAGGAAGTGATTTAATCTTACTGTGATAAAGTTATTGTGGCAGATATTTTCTAGCTTTGTTATTTAAATCTCCTTACAATGAGAGCTATAATAGAAAAATTAATGTGTGCAAATTATTCATAAAAATTACTTCTACTTTGAATATGAATAGGGATATGAATAGCCTTCCTACAGACAGTCTAATTTTTCATCTACAGCTAGATATGAATCTCTTACTTTTCACGCTTGCAGAGAGAAATGCAGCCAGAACCTTTCGAACTATGCAGCAGCCTATGTAGCACATCAGATCAGGGCCTGGACTCTGGGGAGGGCACCTGTAATTTGAAAAGGCACCTGTAAAGTTTTCAGTGGTAGTTAGTGAAGCTGTATGCCCCTTGTGACAGAATTAAATATCCTCACCACTCAGCCTAGCAGTCACAGGATGTTTGGAAGCAGCTGTCGATACAGCAGTCATAAGGGATGTTATAAATAGGTCAGAGAAACAGGCAGCAAGTTCTCTTTCCTTCCTCTTTCTTCCCTGCCATCCTGCAAACCCTTGCAACCTGAGAACATCAGTTGTTGGAATAAGAACACAGACCTCAAAGAAGCACCAAGGAAAGAGATATCACTACTCTAGATTTCTCTATATTATTCAGGGTCTAAACCATGAAACTTTCTGCTTATATTTTTTTAATTTTGTAAATGGAAACATTATTTCTTGAGACTATCAGGAATCGTGAAAATGTAAATAGAACAAACTTTAATAGAGTTGATATAAACTTTATGTCTTTTTGAAGATCCGGCAATTGCAAAGATTTTGCACCATACTGGGACACGCTAAACATGGGTAAAAATTGTAGTGGAGTCACTACATTTTATCAGAGTGCTCAGAGGGAATAAATGTGTTTTACAGGTTACACATAAAGCACGATTGCTTTTATGGAATTATTCTGTAACCCAACAATTCAATGTAAAATCTATACAGGACTTACAGGATTGGGTTACCTCCACTCTCACCCAATCCCTTTATCAATATGGGATCCCATTTTTTAAGATTTTGTATGAACAGAGAAAGAGGGTTGCCATGGAATTTACTTCAAGGTAAATAACTATGTCATCTGCAAAAAACGGTAATTCTCAGGCTGTGGGCAGTTCAGATGTGGGCGTAAGAGTCTGCCTCTGTAATATTGAATAAAAGACACTTCTTTCCACCCATTTATTCATCTAAACTAGATTGTGTCTGTAAGATGATCCAGTCAAACAAGCACCATGAAATGGCTGTAGAGTGGAATAGGACATGTTAAAATGTGTGTTGAATTCCACTTGCTGCTTGTGTATCTCTACTGTGGGTATATTTCCTAAAAAGGTTTTCACTCTAATGCAGAGAAAAGCTTGTTAGATGCAGTGATGCAATTAGATATTTTCTGGATTGAAATATGCTTTGTCCGTATCCTCTCTGTAAAAAACAGAGATCGTCTAGGGCATTGGCTTTGGCCCTTCTTGTTTATTTCCAACATTAGGAATAGATCTGTTCATGTCACTTTGGTCTTCAATGATCTAAGACCTCAAACATTCACAATCACATATGAATTTTCCACTGAGGGGATTTGTAACGTGTTTTGAAGACCAAACAAGTGGAATAAAACTAGAATCAATTTGTAATTAATAGAATCTCTTAAAAACCCCTCCTCCTTCTTATTGGTTCACATGAAAATTAATTGTGCCATTGCCTGTTGAAATCTGAACAGATGGTACTGTAACACTTAAAAACAATCCTGCCACATACTACAAATGCCTTTAGCTCTAGGATGTTATGATTAACTTCAGTGGTCTAGATGACCTTCCCATCCCACACCGGTGGCATTGGTTGTTAGGGTTTTAAATATTACTTGAAGAGAAGATACCCTACATTTTTTTTGACTTCCTGAACTCTTTTTTCCTTAGTATCTGAGAAGGTGATATATTCACTTTAACTGAAATTACGATTATGTGCAGTTGAGTCACATGATATAGAAGTTGAAGGCTGTGAATTCATTTGGTTTATTATTTCCAGTGTGTTGCTTAACCTGTCATGAGGCAGGATGGATTTTCTATTAACTCATGCCAGTACTAGCGCCGTGAGTATGTTCTGAACAGGCAGCAGGGTTGATGTCTGCTCCTTGGGTGTGAGTCCTAATGAGGCCCAATGATAATTGATAATTCATATCTGTAGACAAACATTTTGGAGCCTTTGTCCTACACAGGAGCTCTCCATTATCTTCCCAAACTTTGTGGGTTCCCCATAGGAAGAAGATACCATGATAAGATGTAAGGAAACTTCTGTAAACTAGAGGAGGCTACTTGACAACATTCAGCATGCCCGTGAATTTAACCAGAGAATACTTGTAAGGTGTGATCTGACAAGATGACATCTACAGCTCTGGGGAAATGTGGATGTAAGCCACCAACCATGCATTCAGCATTATAATCAGAAACTCAGGAGGAGAACAGGTCCTCAACAGAGAAGGATCTGAAGTGGCAGGAGCTGTAAGTGTTGTCTTCATTCACATTCTTGCTGCTGCCTCAGGGATGGAAAAAGTATAGTGATTAGTTGCAGTATGTTGCTATAGAAGATTGTTTGAGGAAGCAAATAAAGCGCGGGGGGTGGGAGAAAGAACAACAACAACAAGAAAACCTAATATTACATACACTTTAACAGCTATCCTTGGTGAGAGTAAGCATTTACAGAAGAGACATAACAGCCATAAAGCTTGAAAGAGTTCAAGTACTGCAGATTTGGGACATCGAGTCACAGATGATGAGAGGGAAAAAAGTCAGCCACGAGTATGGGGACATCCACAGTGTGGGAGTCCCTCTAAACAATGCTCGCCAAGTGTCTCCACTCAAACATCTCATGTGGGAGAGAGTCTAAATAGTAAAATGTATGTGGACAAGAATGTGAGAGGGATCTTGAGCTCTCACATATAAATCTGACATCAATCAAAAGGTTTTGACTTGAAACAGTGACTGAAAATTACTGAAAATACTGTCTCTAAGTCAGAGTAGACTTACTTGTTAAGAGTAAGTAAATGTGAAGTTTGTTTTGTCAAGGGAATTTGCTGTATTATACATTTGCTTTTAGGACTGGAGCAATTGTGAAAGAGGATCCATTCTTATTCCTTTGCATGTGACATCAGCCATATTCCTGAAACTGTCTCTTCCATCACTTGTCTTAGCTGACCTGTCAGGTAACTGAAGTTGCAAGAGCCTTCCACAAAAAGTTTTCTTCTTCTTTGCTCACCATCATGTGCTTAATATGCAAAATAGATGTCCGGGGCTCCACGTCCCCTTTCAGCTAATGAGTACAGTAACGTAACAGATGAAACATCACAGGAGAAGTGTTCTTTTCTTCTTACACTACTATAAAAACTGTTCCGAAATTAGCTAAACGTTACTTGCTGTTTACTTCAACCCCATAAACACAAAGCCATAGTAAAAGTCTCATCTTTATCTGTCAGAAAAGCCAGAATCCTTCCTTTCTTCTGAATGTTCCTTTTATATAATTAATTATAATAAATATTCATAAGTATCACTTACTGTTGGAGCTCTATTTTATTCTTTGTAGGACGTTACTAGTTTTCACTTAACAAAAGTAATTTTTAAAGTAATTTTTTTCTTCTTTGGGTGGAGGCAAAACTTGCCCAGTAGTGCAAATCTGTCCAAAAAGAGTGCTGAGCATGTTCTTTATGCCAAGTCCCTTGGTTTCAGTGTGTGGAAGTACTGGGCTTTTTGTCATGCAAACCACTAAATCATGGGGCTTTGAAAAAGGAAATGGGCCACTTGGATTTATCATCAGGAACTAGCCTGAGAAAATCCTGAACATTTTTGTGGAAGAAACTGAAAACTGAAAAAAATCGAGGGGTTAGAGCTTAGATTATTCCTTTACTAGTCCCAGGATATTCTCTTGTAAAGGAGTACCTAAGGATGTGGGAAGCCCTTTTGTTAAGCCTAACTAATGCCCCTTCTAAGCCTAGTCAAGATACCTTATGTGAACTTACTTAATCTGAAAGAAAAGTTAAGACAACCTCAGTATGTTTACCTGTTACCCAAGTAAAAGTCACGTTTGCTTGCACAGCATCCTTCAAGTATTTTCAGCAGGAGCAAGGTGGTATCAGTGTTATCATACAGGGCAAATATATGGGAAGGATTGTTGCAACAGGGTAAGGGTAAGCCTAGACATTAAAGCTTCTGATAAAAGTTTTGTTTATCTAGGAGGTTAAATGGACATATTTAGTTATTTGTATTTGTTGTGCGGGGGGTGGGAATGGGGTGTGTGTGGGTGTTGTATCTGGTGGGTCCCATGTTCCTTGGTATCTTACAGTTGCCCTTGAGGATCAGGGCATTCCTTTCACAACTTCCTCAAGTTGCGGAGAACAGAACATAAATGCCCCATGTAGTTTCTTCTGGTTGTAATTCCTATAATTTATTGGCAGTATCAAGGCCAAGGTGGTTGTGACGGGTTGACCCTGGCTGGACGCCAGGTACCCACCAAAGCCGCTCTCTCACCCCCCTCCTTAATTAAACAGGAGAGGGAGAATATAAGGAAAGACTTGTGGATCGAGATAAGGACAGGGAGAGATCAC
>JAVKLA010000040.1:4823198-4886320 GCA_034782735.1 Sagittarius serpentarius
GCTTCTAGCAACTTTTAAAGAAGCCACCCCTGTGGCCCCCCCACTACCAAAACCTTGCCACGTAAACCCATTACAGTGGTTTTTTTCCAGTGGGCCTGTACGATGGTCTGACATCTTGACCTGGGGAGTGGAGTCAAGAAGAAGGGCTTCCCAGGCTTGGAGCAGGCCAGGGCCACCCTGATCAAGTCACCCGCCATTTCTGGGGAGGGGTAGCGAGGCAGTTTCTGTCAGGTCAAGCAGCCATTTATAAACCACCATGCTTAAACCTCGGATCAGGAAAGGCAAGATCATGCTCGGCTGTCTTTAACAGCCACGGCCAAGACCTTCCTTAACCCTTCTGTCTGCTGGGCTTGAGCTCCTCCTGCCACCACAAGGCACAAGTAGAGAAAACGCGAGCACTGGTGGCCGCTTCCCTCAGGGGCGGGCCGTTACCGGGAGGGAGGGGCCGGGCGCCAGCTTCCAGGCTCTGCCCCGCCCCTCCCACCGGAGGCCGAGGCCACGCCTCCCCGCCGCTCGGTGGGAGGGGCGGGGCTTGACGTGCCGTTGCACCTCACGCATCCCCTGGCGCCTCCTGCGCCTGCGTGCCGCTTCCCGGAAGGCGGCCACGTCTGCCGGAAGATGGGGTCGCGCTGTCGAGTCGGGCCCGGGGCCTCGCAGTGACGGTCGCCGCCCGGCGCCCCCTTCCCCCTCTCACGACTCCCCTTGGGCCGGGGGTCTCCCACGCTGGGAGGAGGTGAGGCCGGGCTGTGCTGAGGCCTCCGCCGTTCCTGAGGGCCGCCGGGTGGGGGCGGGGGGCCGGGCCAGGGGGAGGGCCGGGGGCCGACAGCCGTGCTAAGGGTGGGCGGGGAGGGGGAGGGGGGTATCGGCCAGCCTGAGCATCGCCCTCCCGCCCGGCCTCGCCTGCCTCTGCGCTTCCCCCTTCCCGCTGTGGGTGTGCTCGGCCAGGGGAGCCTCCACAAGCCTGCTCTGGAGTGAAGGAGCCCTTCGTGGGAGCTGGGATAGAGGCACACGTCGCCTGTTAGTCTTGCAGACCCTTGGTGCAAGTGAAGGCGTGCACCTGTCCCCCGTGTCGGTGTCACAGAAGGGACAGCAGGCTGTGAAGTTTGTTGGGCAGAAGTTCCTCTGTCTGACCAAGATTATGAATCTACAGGCCAAACATCTAAGGCTTTGTTGTTCTCTGTTCCTGTAATAAGCATCTGGCCACTTTTCCTCCTCCAACTGAATTTGGTTTTGTCAGGTGCAAGTAGACTTTATTTTCTGTTACTGTTGCAGATTGGCTAGCAGGCTGGATGCTCTGTAGCAGGTGCTGATGCCAGAAACATATGGTGGTCTGATAGCTAAGCCTTGGTTTTGTCTGTTTTCCTCAGAGACTGACTTGGTTTATTTCCATCAGTTACCAAAACAGCAAAATACCAAGTGAGTAGGAGAAAAGTATTAAAATAATTACAGCACTAATAGATTAACACAACAGTTGTTTAGGTAAGCCATGCATCTTAGCTTATCAGCACAAGTCTGATTTGTAATCATTCTGTGTCTTTTGCAGCACATGGTCCTGAAATTTTAATTTTGTAGTTTATCAAGAGACATCCGTCATGTCTTGGCTTGCTGATCTCGCTGGAAAGGCAGAGGATCTACTCAACAGAGTTGATCAAGGAGCTGCATCAGCTCTGAGCAAAAAAGACACAGCCGGCAGTGCAGTTTATGATAATAAGAATTTGGACTCTGCCAATCAATATTCTGAATTGCGCCAGCATACTGGAGAACTGAAATATCAGACATCATCCAAAGCAGCCTACATCTCCTCAGCAGCTGATAACATTAAACATCAAAAGGCCACAATCCTAGCAGGAACAGCAAATGTTAAACCAGCACGTAGGACATCTTCAGAGCTTGCTTCTCCAGTAGAAAGTGTTTCCACACCGAGAGCTGCCTCACATTTTGTGAGAAGAAAAAAGTCAGCACCTGATGATGAGTTGCTATTTGATTTTCTCAACAGTTCGGAGAAGGAGCCTAACGGAAAGATGGACTTTAAAAAAGAGAAGAGCAAGGCACCTGTTCTTCACAATCACTCTCGGACTTCAAGCGTTAGTTCTGTGTCTACCAGTACACAGAGTGCAAAAACTACTGAAGATAATTCCATCAGGAGCCAAGGCAATGGTAGTTAAATAGTATTGAACCTAGAGATATTTAAAAGCCAAGTATGTCTAGGGTAAGGCTAGGTAATGGATTTACTGTCACTTCATTAAACATTTAGTGGTAGTATGTCAAATGTGTGGAATACAGCAGGGTCTTGAACATTTTTTCATCACTAGGATAATATTAGATACCATGCTGATTTGACAAGCTGCATAATTAATACCTAAGTCTTTTGTGTTCTTGATCTACCTTGTTGCTCCTGCTCATCTTGACTTCCCTGAGCTATGACCTAACCTTGCATCAGCCCCATACATCCCCACTTAGAAGCACAGGTGCTGTTGCATTTGTTTGATCACTCAGGGGCCCTTACCTGTTGTTGCCAGGTAGGAGAGTGACTTTCACCAGTTGGTAGATGGTATTGGCTGTTGCTCAGCGCACCATGTGAGGTGATGTGAGGTTTTCTCTGTTCCACCATGGAAGATGGGTAAGCTGTGAAACTTGCTCGCCTTGCAGAGTGGGAAGTTGGATGTGGATAGGCTGTTGTAGAGCTACAAGCATGAGAGCGCTAGATAGATAAAGACTTCAGGTTTGCCAGAAGTAGTTAGTTACTGCAGTCTAAATCCAGACACCTGAAAGAGCCTCCAGGCCAGATGGTCAAGAGTTGGGGCTATTCTCAAGTCAATGCAAAGGAGAATGTGGCTGGGAAGTGTCAGGAACTTGTGTTCTCTGTCAGACTGTCCAGTCTGTATTCAGTCTTTGCTCTTGCTGTGCAACTCTGCTGTTCTTTATTCTATAAAATTGAAGCAAATGGTTGTATTATTTCTTAAAATGTAGTTAGAATACTTTATTATTTGTTCAGTACTTTGAGTGTGTAAAGCATTGTAAATGCCAGTTTTTTACTTACTACATTAATTATGCTGAAAAATTTTAGATGTGAAAAGGGATCATTTCCAAAGATGTGAATATTTTTTAATTTCTGGGTCTGTAACTTTTCAATAAGCTTTACTACTACTAACAATAATTCAAATATGTTATACCTGGCTATACAGCCTTGCTGATTGGCACTTAAGGAACATTTTTGTTTTACTCAGTGTGGCCTGTTGAATTTTCTTCTGAGGATTTTTGAGTGGAGTTTGCATTGTGGAGCTGCCAAATGAGGCAGCATACAATTACAAAGTAGAGTATGAGCATGCTGGTTTCATTTAAATGTTCTGTATAGCATCTGTTGAAGTAGCTTATGATACATTAGCTATAGACAAAACCAATTAATGTTATGCTTTGTATGTTGCCATGGATATACTTTAATCTGTGCTATAAATAGCTAATTTCTTGCTTCGTTAGCTTCATTCATCTGCTGAGTTTTCCAGACAAAGGAATGAAGATAAATTGATAATTTGGAAATTGTGTAAATGAATCAAAAGGAAGGAAACAACACTTCTTAGAACCATTTAAATAAGAAAGGGGTTTGAAAAAACGTGAAAGAAACCTTACTGTCACTGCTGCTACTTGTCGGTGTGGTGGTGTTCAGAGTTAATAGTCTGCCCCAGTTCCCCTGGGCTCTGGGTGATAGGGGCTGTTGCAGTGGTAACAAGGCAGTGGAGCAGGTTGGTTGGTGATCACAATGTCAAGTAAATAACGTTCTGACAGCTAAACTGCAGTCTTGCTTGAAATTAGTTGCAGTCTGTCCCCCTGGATTTTCAGCAGTTACTCATCTGGGACATACTAAATTCAGAAGTAATATTTTTGGATTGCCTGCTTGTTTGCTTATTGTGTGCTGTGTTTTTTTATCTTAATACTGCTGCCAAGTTTCCAACTGTCTGCACTCTGGAATCAAGACTGTTACAGTGGATGTATCAATTTCACAGCATTAATCCAGGATGCTCTCTGTGTTTGTGCATGATGGGGAAAGGCTGTTGGTTCCTCTTTCCCTGCAAGGGACTGTTGTTCAGACTACTGCCAGGACTTCCCTTACTGTTCTCACTGAGGTTCTAAGATTGTAAAAGAAGAAAAATAAAAATCTGTATTTTGGTTTCCATAATCTAGAGAATTACAGTTTGCACTGGCAGAAAGCTTTTAACAGTTTGCCATAGTATATCTACCTTATATTTTTTAATCAGAGAAAGGAAAGATCACACTTCTGCTTCAAGTCACTGCAACTCAATTTCACATAGTAAAAGTGCTTTTTGAAAAAATATTTTTAACTACTAATGCAGAATTATCAGTAAGATGATATTTTGACTGAAATTATTCTTAAAATGCTTTTTTACATAAAGATAACTAAAATATGTAGCTATGTGGCTGAGTTACATGTTTAGGTTTGGTATCAAAATGACTATAGTAATCTTAACAGATTTTTAAAAATAAAATTACAGCCTCAAAATCAAAATCTTAATGGAAAAACAGAATGAACTTGTACTAAAAATTCCCGTAGTTAGTTGCTATGTATACTTAATCTTTCCTGTTACTCTCTCAGCTTCTGAAGACATCTTTGGGCACCGTAGTCATAAAAAAAGTATTAATGTTTTGAAATCCTAAATGTGACATTAATGTAATAAGAAATTTTATAACTTCCATGTCTTGTCTTGCAGGATTAACAAAAATGCTGCATGATGCATGTGTACTGTGTAATAGTCTTGTTTTGTGCAAGTCCCTTGGGAGAAGCAGCTCCATATTCCATTTCAATATAAGCTATTTTGATGGGGGGTGGTGGTGGTATTTTTTTATATTATACATTTAACCACTGATGCAGAACATGGAATTACAGTTTATATCAAGGCAACTTACAAATACATACATTAGTTCTAACTTGCATCTCTCTGTACAGAAACTCCAGACAGTTCAGATTCTGGACTGGGAGCACAAGGGGATGGCATGAAGGATTCATCACTAAGTGCAGTAACTAATCCTAGCCTTTCAGCTAATGATGATTTCAAATCACATGAGCTATCCAATCTTCGCCTGGAGAATCAGCTGCTGCGTAATGAAGTTCAATCTTTAAATCAGGAAATGGCTTCATTAGTTCAGAGGTCCAAAGAAACAGAAGAAGGTACTGTGGTTTGGAAACTAAAGTGTAACACATCACAAAAATGCTAGTGAACTAGAAAACAGTACTGTTTCTATCTTAGTGGTTTGTGTCTATAATAAACTCTTTCTAGTTAAATTTGCATGACTTACTAAGCAAAGTGATTCTTGGTTTCAGAATAATGAGCTGGGAGAAACTAAAAGGCTTGTTCAACTACAAAGGTAACACAAATGTTGATTAAAATGATGCAGTCAAGTTAGTTCCAAAACTTGCATCTTATTAAAATGGTTTTAGCAAATGTTAACAGTATTAAAATATTTTTCCTGCTTTTTTAAAGGCCGTTGCAAAATGCTTAATTTGTAAATGAGTAAATTCCTTTAAATACTTCAAAATCTGACTACTTTCTGGCTGTAGGCTGTAATTTCTGATGCCTAGAAACTGACAGTAAAAATGTAAAATTTAGTATTTTTGTATGACTTCATTAGCTTTTTCAAAGTTAAATAAAATGACAAATATAAAAAATGTGAATATAAAAACACTTAAATGATAAAACAGAGCAAACTGCCACTGTTAGGCATACAACTGAGGGACCACGTTTTGCTGTAAGTAACCATATGAGCCAGAGAATTTTAATTTGCACTGAAGCTTAATCTATGATTTTTGATTAAAAGTCTGAGTAAGTATTCAGGCATTATTTCAACACTGGTTTATTTTTCTATTGTTTTTTAGGTTGAGCTTATTGTCACATTGAGTTGAACTAGGTGCTTTATGCAGAGGTTTCCAAAGTCTTGGTCACACAGGGCTATTCAGCAGTAGGCCATTGCAAGGGGTGGGCCAGGTAAAATTTGTCAACTGCATTGTGACAAAGAAAGAAATGCCTGTTTTGAGATTACCTGCAGAATTTTAAAGGTTGTACTCTGACAGCCAGTCTGGCATGTTACTTCTTGGTAGCTCATTGAGTTTCAGTGTTACTTCAACTTGGTGGTATTTAATTTCTTTCTTTAAGAAATGTGATGTATGCATCCTGACCATTTACAAGACGTTGTAATACCTACTTTTATAAGCTTCAAAGAAACTTCTTATTTTGTAGAATTGAACAAATCCCGGGAAAGGGTCGAGAAGTGGAATGTTGACCATTCAAAGAGTGACAGGATGGTTAGAGAACTTCGAGCTCGAGTTGATGATCTGACAGAAGCTGTTGGTGCCAAGGATTCACAGCTAGCTGTGCTGAAAGTACGATTGCAAGAAGCTGATCAGCTTTTAAGTGCTCGGACAGAAGCTTTGGAAGCATTGCAGAGTGAAAAATCACGGTACTTCATAATTTCATACTTCGTAATTCTGCAAATAGTAATACGTTTGAAAAATCAAGGTAGATAATTTTGTCTTTTTAAGAATAAAAATCAATAAACTAATGGGGAAAGGGATTGTATTGAGATTTGAAATATGAGGATTAAAGTTTGCTCTGAGCCTGCTGTATCATAGCTGGCAGTGGGAACAGGGCAAGTGAGTATTAAATGGGGGCAATTGTCACCTGATTATTGAAATCCATTTCGTATAAAGTATTTATGTTTGTGTCAGAGGCTTGAAGCTGAACATCTCAAGAAAAATGGTTTTGTCTTGAAAAATACATTTGCTTATCCACAAATATGAAGACTTTTCTGACTTATCTCAGCACTGGGCTATGAACTGGCACTTGGATACTCCAGAATATAGGTCAGGGAGGAGATGCATGAGTCGTTAACTCCAAGCCTCACACCTGTAGCCAGCCATATTCAGTAATTTACTGCGTAAATTTTCAAAGCTGGTCTGAAAACCAGGTAGTCATATTTCTACCTGAAAATCACACTACATTTCTTCTTTTACGATTAATTTGTATATTGCTCTTTCAGGATAATACAAGACCACAGTGAAGGGAGCAGTTTGCAAAATCAAGCCCTTCAGACTCTTCAAGAGAGGCTGCGTGATGCAGATTCCACACTCAAGCGAGAGCAAGAAAGTTACAGACAAATGCAGGTTAGACATGAAGAGTAAGGAAGAGTGTCAGACTCTGCTTGTGAGATCAAATCTGTGAGGTTCCAAGTGCACTGTCTTCCCCTTGGCTTCGGTTCCTGTTCAGGGTACTAAGTACTTGGAAGGATGTGTTGTCTGCTGCACTAAGTATCCTTGTGATGCTAGTTTACTTCTTGTATGTTATTTTGAAAGCTTCGTGATTAAAAGTTTTTGAGGATTAATGCTTACAATTTTTACTGTTTTTTTCATGCTAACTTTAATACTAAAACGTTTCAAAACTAAATCGGTAATCAGTTTAACATGCTATGTTGTTACACAACAAATTGTTACCCAATTTTAATACGTAATCTTAAGCGTACTAAGCTGGACAGTCACTTCTATGGTAAAGATGTGAGCACATAATTGCTGGAGATTGCTTTCCACACTTAGTTTTGCCTTGGTTATGTATGATAGCATCTTTGAAAATCTGTATCAGTGTCTGTGTTTGTTTTTTTTTTTAAATACATCAAAATATGGCAGACTACATTTGATAATGTTTTTTGAGGGGAAAGTTTGCTTTTTGTTTGCCAAATGAATGTGAATAATAGGAAGATTGTTATTCCCTCACTATTTCTGGTAAGAAAAAGAAATGCATATTTTTACTGGTATTATTTAGCACTTGTTTAAGCAAGCAGGATTTCTTTCCACATAGCACTAATGCATCTTTAAGTTGGAGGTGGTAGATATGAGGTGTTGTGTCATGTGTAGTTGCTTTTAAACTTTCTTTTTCCCTTTCTAGGTTAAAGTTGAGACTGTGTTTAAACACAAAGTATTGTTTCTTTATTGCTAATAGAGTGAGTTTGCGGCTCGTCTAAGTAAAATGGAAGCAGAACGTCAGAACTTGGCAGAAGGGATAACTGTAGCAGAAAGAAAGTATTTAGATGAAAAGAGGCGAGCTGATGAGCTTCAGCAGCAAGTCAAAATGACTAAAAACCACCTAGAATCTGCAAAACAGGAACTGACAGACTATAAACAGAAAGCTACTCGCATACTCCAAGTAAGCATTTCTGTAAAGAAATTCAGTTTGATTTGTACAGTTAATTTTTTTAAGGTGTTATGCTTTAAATAATCTGTGGGTTTTTTCATGTGACTTGTAATATATTTTGGGGCATATCTGTAATGATACCTATACAGAATGGCTACCAGTCTGCATTTTGTAAATTTAAGTTTACAGATTGAATTAAGTAATTGAAATGGAAGTTCGGGTCCTGAATTTAAAGAAAAATCCAAGTGAATCATCGCACTTACTGTGCAACATCTATCAGTGTGTTCTGCATCCAAGAGTCTCATCTTAGGCAGATAGATAGATGTAACCTACAATTTGTTCCACACCCAGTATTCTTGAGTCAAGAATATTGCTCTATTCTGCTTGAGGCTGAAGCACAGCATATAATGGATACTTAAGTGTAAACCGAAGAAAATGTTGGGGTTTTTTTATGTATTCTAAAGGTTGCATGTGGCAGGAGAAAGGATGGACTGAAAGGGGTCAGTTTTGTCTTTAGTGTCTGCTAGTGTCCGTCGTCTCTCTTACGGTGGCTGGAAAGCCAAAGTTGTTATCCATGACATGTTTAACATTCCAGGCACTTCTAAAGAGAAAAGCTGAACTCTTCCTCAGATAACAGAGGCTTTTAGTAAATACGATCTCATGGCATACAGGAAGTCAGAAAAATTACCAGTAGGGAAACATTTTCATTTTACAGTGTGTAGGGTCATTATTAACTTGGGTAAAAGAACAGATAAAGCAGTTCTACTGTATGTCTGCATTTTAATTTTAGAGCAAAGTCTTTTTGGCATATTCTAATTGAGCACTTGTTAAATACTGCTATAAATAATACATTGATTTATTATTTCAGTCTAAAGAAAAGTTGATAAACAGCTTAAAAGAAGGCTCTGGTATTGAAGGCCTGGATAACAATACAGCAAGCACAATGGAACTAGAAGAACTGAGACATGAGCGGGACACTCAGAGAGAAGAGATACAAAAACTAATGGGACAAATACAACAGATGAGAACAGAGCTGCAGGTAGGTATGATTATGTACACATGTATTTGTAGTTAACCATGCACAAAGGACTGCTTTCTTGTATACTTTAGGGCTGTCGCTTCTAGTGTTTATTTGACCTAGTATTAAAATAAGCCAACTTTTGCTCAAGGTGAGACAAGTGCTTATTGGATACCCAGTTTCTTTCCATGTTCTCTCTCTCCACTGCCAGCTCATGGCAGGAGGAATACTATGGATACCGCTCCTCTCTTCTTGCACTCCTGTGCGCTCCTTGAGGGAAGCATTGCTTTCCAAACAAGCATGGTGATTTCTGTAGGGATCACTTATATCCTTTTCTGCAAGGGCCACTAATCCTTGAAACAATTGTAATCTGAGTCGTCTGCTGGCATAATTGGCTTAACCCAGCAGTTGCACGCAAGCCTACTTTACACAGTTTTAGCCTGTAGACAGTAGAAAGAAAAAAGTGGAGGCTTTTCATTTCAAAATGCATTTCTTTTATTACTATATTAGTAAAAATATTCTGTATAAAATGACCAAGTGTCATTTATTCAATACAACCTCACCTTCGTTTTCCCTTTGAAGCAATATTGCAGATAGAACTCTTTTATGCTGTTACCTGTGACAGATTGCTGTATTGTTTGAATGTTAGTGAAACAGTAACACTTCTGTACATTTCAGGATATGGAGACTCAGCAGGTAAGTGAAGCTGAGTCAGTGAGAGAGCAGCTTCAAGACCTACAGGAGCAGATAGCAGCAAATAAAATGGCCAGGCAAGAGACAGAAGCTGAACTGGAACGGCAAAAACAGGTAAGGAGTTCTTGAAAGCTGATTGATGTTATTTTAGGCCTCATGTGGTGTCATCAACAGAGCATTTGGCTTAATAAGAGAGTAGCTTATACAGTATTTGGGTTATTTTTTGTCTGGTATTCCAAAGAAATCCCCAAAAGCTTAACAAACATCATGAGGCCAGACAAAGCACAACCAGTACTAAGCAATGCACAGGGCCTTCTGGATACTCCTGAGAAACAAGAGATCTCGCTGATGTATTAGAGAATAAACATGACCCTAGGGAGTGCACAAAATTGATCATGAGCTTAAATTTTATTCAGCAGGGGAACAATCAAACGATAGGGATATAGTATTATGTCAAGAAACTCAAATACTAAAAATGGTTACTGTGGAACTTCCTGTGCTTAATTACTACATAAGATTTAGCTCATAAACCAGTGTTATTTTAGTAGCAATTCATAGATTTTTTTTTTTTAATCCACTTGTTACTCAGTTGTGAATCTAAATGTTGTTATTTCCAAACTTCTCTGTAAGAAAAATTGCTGGTAAAATTATGTTAATGAATTGTGTCAGATTGTGTCATCTTTTTAAGCAAACTCCCTCTTGATTTAAGCAGATTTTTGCTAAAAAGAGGGGAAAAAAAGGCAAACTCCTATTTCATGTGAACAAACTTATTATTCAGTAGAAATCAGACAAATGCTTTGCACCCTATTATAAAATTTCTCTGTAAGAAAAAGCTCATGTAAAGAGAATTAATAATGAGGAAAGCAGGAGAGTACACTGTATCTGCTAGGAACAATTTATCTTATAGGATTATCTGTCCTTCCAGAAATTACATTTTAATGAGATGCTAGCAGCTTGAACTAATTAAAAGGCAGAAGTCGAGGTCTGCTCTTGATGGATAGCTGATGTTTATTATATCAAAGCAGATGGTAGATTGTATTTTGTTACTTCTGCCCTTCTGAGGGGTATATTTTAAGTCAATACTACATACAGAAAAAGTGAGGTGAATTTAAAAAAAAAGCGTTATCAGTTATTACAGAAACTGAAGTATTCCTTTTGATGACACACATTTACATGTGCTTTTAAAGTAATTGTGTTCATTGATACTTATACAATTACAGTCTGTTCTATCTGCAAATTCCTTTAACTATTGCCATAAGGTTCCTGAGACTGAAGATGGAAAATAAGTAGAGATACTATCTCTTGTACATCTGATGGTTTGAGGGGAGAATAGTATTATCTGTTTTCTGTAGCAACTGACAGCTGAAGTGATACAGTGGTTTGAAGACTGTCTTAATTTAAAAGATAAGCACAACAGGTCTTTAAGTCAGAGTTAAAATAGTCACTAAATCATGGGAGTGACAAAACTTATGGTTAATTTGCTGCTCAGTTAGTTGTCCCTTACTAATATTCCTTCCCCTTTCACATGTGTTATGATAATTTATTCTAAACTTTAAAGGAAGGTCGGCATCATACAGAATTATAGGTAGATACGCCACGGGTTTTTAAACACTTTCAAAAAATGGTATCTTGTATTGATGGGTTTATTTTAGGAATACAGATTCCTCCCCTGCAAAGTATTTCCTAATTGTTTAAGTTACATTATTGACACGTTTCAAGATAACAATGTAATAAATGGTGAGAGTATATCATGGCCCCCAAGAAATTGTGTGACTCTTAGTAAACTACCTTGGATTAATATTTATGTTAGCTCGGTCTCCACAAAAGAATTTGGTAAGTCTTGTAGGTTGTGTCTTCATACTCAGCTTGCTCTTCCCACCCCCATCCTAGCCAGACACTTAACTAAGATTAAATTCCAGTTTATATTTGTTTGCAGCATATTGCCTTCTTGTGTTCTACTGTGAAACTGTAGATAAGAGAATATCTCTCAAAATACAAATATGTATAAAATCTTTTATTTGTGATTGTGATACATTTTATAGGAACTCCATTATACCGAAGAAGAATTGTATCGAACAAAGAATACTTTGCAAAGCAGAATAAAAGACAGAGAGGAAGAAATTCAGAAGCTCAGAAATCAGGTACTGTATGTGTATAGAAAATAATTTTATCACCTTCAATTATGAAAAGTTATGAGAAATATTAATTTGAATAAACTGTACAAAAGAAACATAAAGGCTCTACTAATGAGTTACAGTGTACTTGTTTTCAATACAGAGTAGGGTTTTGAGTGGAGGGAGTGCACGAAGGGAACCATGAAATAGTAAATAGCCTGATTTTTAATTGCATGTGCTTTTGTCTTCGGGGGAGTGGGGTGGGAAATCAGCCTCTGTCCCAACTAGACCTGATGGGGTGGTGCTGGATCAACATTCTTCTTTTTTGAAAACTAAAAAAAGTCATTGGTGCTTGATAAGGTCATCATGATTTCTGCAAAGATCCTTTTAACTCGACATAAGAACATAAGTAACGTCCTACAGTGATCCATCTAGCCCACTGTTCTCTCTTGGGCAGTGGCAATGGGGCCAGCATACGAGCCTGGCTGCTTTCCTCACTCCCTTGTACTTGCTCAGCATCAGCAGTTGAATTAGGGACGTTAGTGTTTAAGTCCCTACTAAGTCCCACCAATATGTTTATGGACCTTTTTTCCTTGAATCAGTCTAATACCTTTTGGAACCTTCTGATAATTGTCATCCCCCCAGTCTCCTTGCACAGCATGAAGGCATAGGCCTCTTTATGCTAAGATAATTTGCACAAAATGAAAAGTAGTCTACGTGTAGAGAGGATGATAGTCTAGAGTCAGCTATGGTCAGCTGTACAGTTAGTGTCAGAGGGTTTGGAAGTTGTTGTGTTGTGCTAGAAATGTCTTGAACCTGTTGGCAGATGATTCTTCTGGTAATACTGGCTTCAGGACTACCTGCACCTGCCCTGGTACATTGCATCTAATTTGTATTTTTGATATCTCAGTGCCTCTGGTTCCTGCGATTCTGTTTGTTCATCATTGAACCTACATCTTTGTATGATGCTGCAAGTGGCTGAGGTCCAAGGCTGTAGTGAATAGTTGAGCTATTGCACATATGGCTAACCTGGAGGTTCCCATTTGCTTTAAATATTTTCTGCAAATCGAACTACACGATCCATGTCATCATTTGCTGTCTTTGCAGTTTTGATTTGCTAGTACAATCATGTTTTCTGCCTCAGTGCTCTTCAATTCTTCTGCAACATATCCCGCATTTTCTTCATTTTCATTCAAGCTTTCCTGTAGAATGGCGTCAGATTCTCCCCATTTGTACAGAGTTTTTCCTTCCTTGCTTGAAAACATTTACATACGCACTTGTTTTGTGAAATTGCAAGTATAATAGCCAGACTGGATTATCTTGCTATTGTCATGCCTGCCATTTAAACTCAGCTCTGAAGCATAGCATTGATTTTTGTGATCAGACTTATGATTGTACAGAAATGTTCATATGATTAGAGGTGGAAAACATAGGAATACATTTTTATGTAGAGTTTCCTGTGTCATGTAAAATCTTGTTTTCACAACTGTCAAAATTAAGTTTCTTCTTTATTGTGCTCATTGGTGATCATTTTGATAGTATCCTGTAAAAATTCTGCAATTTCTTCTTGAAGGGCTTAGATTTTGAGAGTTTTGTAATATGTCAGTTGGTCAGACTTTGAACTTATTCTGGTTTCTTTTCTTTGCTTTGTTTTTTAGCTCACAAACAAGGCTCTGAGTAGTAGTAGCCAGACAGAATTAGAAAATCGGCTTCATCACCTGACAGAAACACTAATTCAGAAGCAAACTATGTTAGAGAGCCTGAGCACAGAGAAAAATTCACTTGTCTATCAACTGGAACGACTTGAGCAACAGCTGAAGGGTATCCAAGGCACTAATACTAATGGACCTTCCATTAATATGGCAGGCATTGATGGTGCTGAAGGTAAGTAAGTAAATAAGAAAGTACAATACTTTAAACTCTGTCCTTTCTGCAGTTCAGGCTTCTATATTTCCTAATGCCTTTCCCTGAAAGTCTGAGTTTATAAGGAAAAAAAATGCTGAAAATACACAGCTTATGCCAGAGACCTTGTCAACAACAGCCAGTATCATAAAAAATAGTTAAGTAGAAGCTCCTTTTTGTGTGTAAATGACTTTAAGTAAACTCAATAAAGCCAATTTCATCTTTAATTCTCAATACTTTGGCACTATTGGAACAACCATATTTACAAATCCTGTTACAAGTGCAAATAAATCTGTCTTTGGGGTTTAAACTGAATGTCAGAAGCAGGATATAAATCTTCTCCTGTAAAAAGGGGTAGGGAGGTGAGCAAGAATGGGATATTTCCTTTTGAGAGTTGATCAGAATTATGGTTGAAATCCATTTCCTCCCTGCTTTCTGTTTTTCTCGAAAGGCAGCTTAAAATATGGTGGTTCTGCTGAGGTTGGTTTGTCTGTACTGTGTAGCGATCATCCTGTATCTCTAGGAGAATCTCAGTGGTTGATCCATGGTTTTGAGATGTTACTTTTCAAATTCAAAGTTTTTAATTTTGTATATATGGTAAGTACTTTAAAAGCAATGGACAATTACTAAGAGGTGTAAAATGACAATCCAGGCTTTTTGTTTCTGTGTTTATGAAAGACTTTTAAAGAAATAAGGCAGGAGAACGAGCAAATTTGAAATGTATTTCCTTTTGACTTGTTTTTAAGTAACTTCAGTAAGCTAAAGTTTAGTTGCACAAAGGTACATCTGAGAATCTTTATTTTAATAAAGTTGATACATAGTAAAAATGTAAATAAAGTAGAAATTTTTGGAATATACAAGTTAGTATCAGAAATGCTATCGACGTTTTACTGTATGAGAAATAAAAGCAAGTGGAGAAACTGTGACAGTATCAAACCCATCATTTTATACACATAATAATAGAATTATTATTACATGAGAGAATTGGACATCTTGATAGTCATCTAGTGAACTAAAATAAGTTTTAAAAATATATTAAGTTGGAAGAAACATTTGACCTGATTGGAAGTTTATCAAGAATCTTGCCCTCAAAACACGCTCCTCTGCCCCTAGCAAAACTGCACTAACAAATCAGATTAATCACTATTTTTATATTATTTTTATATATCTTTGTTACACACTATTGATTTGTCTTACTTAAACAACAACTTAGCTTGTTTCAGACTAATGAGAGTTTTTTGCTTTTTTCCCTTCAAATAGGTGCTCGTATGCGTAATGTTCCTGTCCTGTTTAGTGACCTGGATACTAACATGGCAGGAATGTATGGGAGAGTTCGCAAAGCTGCAAGTAGTATAGATCAGTTTAGGTAAGAGTGTCCTAAGGCAATACATTTTGTAACTGCTGGAATCCTTTTGCAGTTTTCAAGTGGCACACCTTCTGTTTTGAATTGCTTTTATGAAGGTAGAAGTAAAAAAAAATGAAGCTAAAGTACAGTATAAATTACTAAATATTGACCTAGTTCATTTGTGCTTTCCTGTCATATTAATATCCTTGGGCTTTTGCGAATTATAGTCAATTAGTTAAACAATGCTCTCGTAGATTTTGATACAAGAGAATCACTAAACTATGTACAAAAAAACCCTAACCTTTTCATTACCATGTTCTACCTTTTTCACTTTCAGAGGTTTTGACTGTATCTGTGATAAACACTGTAAGGGTGTATTAGTGGGGGAGTGTCATATGTATTCTTTTACTCCTGTTGAGGCGTCCTGATGAAGACAAGGTTCAGGGTTCTGACCCAGTGCAGCTGTTTATCTTGCAAGATAGTCTGCTCGAGGAATTAGTAAACAAAAATCATTCTGGATCCAGCAAGAGACTTTCTTTGATCCCTTTTCTGAGCAGTTAGGTTAATCGCCAATATTCATGACAAAGGTCTGCTCCAGAACTTGAATCAAATACCAATAGAAAACAAAATTAGGTAACACTTTTTAATCCCTTGAAAGCAAGATACCTTGATGCTTCTTTTGTGCTTCCATGGTACTTAATTTCATTGTGAAGAATATCAGGATTTCCATGATTGGGACCTATTATATATGATGTTTTAATACTAAAGTTCATTTGGCAATATCATACTCACTTCAGTACAGGCATGGGCTTTTTTAACTGAGTTACTGAGCACACATTTATGCAGTATGCTTTGTAGCACTGCAGCAGTGAACTTGGAAAAACCGTCTTTACCATTCTTATATTTCATTAGATGAAAGTGATCTATCAGATTTTTTCAAAGGAATCCAAGGTTTTAGTTGCTTAAATCTTTTTGAAAGATTCATGACAGCTCCTCAAGTAACAAAATTTGACAAATATGTAGCATATGTGTGAGTTTTAAAATACCTGTACAGCTCTTGAGTCTCAGCTCTTTTTCATAAACTCTGAGCCTAGCATTTAATAGGATTTAATTTAACTTAGGAGAGTATTTTCATGGTCTGAATTCTGAATTTTCTCAGTCCATTTAATGCCTTGAATACATGAAGTAAAATTCAAGTCAGAAACAAAGCCATGTGTATAACATCAGTTGATGTTTATGAGTTTGTGATGACTGGAATGAGAGGAACAGGAATTTATTGCTCAGTGCTGACTTGCGCATTTTGTTTTTCTCTTGTACTTGGGTAGCATTCGGCTGGGAATCTTTCTAAGGCGGTATCCCATAGCAAGAGTCTTTGTAATCATTTACATGGTGAGTAAGCTTTCTTTAAAGAAGATTAATGCAAGATTTGTATAGCCAGTTTATGTAATACTTCTTAAATTGCAAGATGTTTAATGTTCAAAAGGCTATATAATTAACAACTCTGTGGTTTTTTTGTAAAGCAGACTAGTACTTACAGAACAGCATTTTGGAGTTGCTTGGCAGTTTTCAGTTTTTCCCAGGAATTCTTAGTATAGCAGTCTTAGAGACATTTACGTAATTACCATTTAAAAGACTGTAAAAGACTTTTAGTACTAAAATACAGAATAATAGTGCCCTGTTGCCAAGGTTAACCCACCACAGCTGCGTGCACTGCATGTAGGAAAATGACATCCATTATAGCTTTTTTAATATTTGGCACTTCACTTTTTGTTCAGTGACTAATAATCACACTTCTCTAGTAGGTGAAGAAGTAGACTTAAGCAAATAGTAGAAGGTTGCTCATCCATACCGAGTGAGATTGTCAGGCTTGCAATTGATAAAAATTAGATTCTTCTGTTTTCCACTGGAGGGCAGATGTCTGTCAGTTTAAGTGACCTGTGGTAAGGTAGGTGTGCAGTATACCCTGCTTGAAAATATTCCAATAGTTGAGCCTTTGAGTCTTTGAAATTAAAAAAAATGTTGTTTGAGAAGGCATAATGATACTTGGGGACAGAGTTTCCAAGAACAGCTGTCACTATTTCTGGATATAAAGCAGACAGACACACATGAATAAAGCCTATTAGGTACTGGAAAGAACAGAGCTGTTTAATTCCGAACCCCTCTCTCTTCCTGTTCATCACTTAGACTTATCAGTATATGAATAAAATGCTTTGTACCAAAACACTGAAGACTTCTACCACCTAAGCTGCTATCTGAAGTGAAACTCAATGATGGTTGAACAGGAGTTGTATATTGGGCAGTCAGTGGCAGTTACCCTTTTTCAGCTTGAACCTTGACTATGACTACTGTAACTTGATTTGATTTTTTTTTTTTTTAAAGGAAATGTGGCTTATGTATTCTGTCAGTTGTCTCCCTTGTTGCACCCCCAGCAACTTCTATTCTGTTTGGATAGTTTCAGCCAGATTTGAATGAGAATTAACATTCCGAAAAAGTTCATAGAAATGCCTCAAATCAGTGCTTGTGGTAAGGAAAGCAGGACTCAGCTGTTTTACACAGTCTGGTATCAGCTAGTTGGCACAGGAGTAATGGCTTAGCAGTCACTCAAGGCATATCACACAGTGTGCTGGCTGGGAGCTGGATATCAGAGAGAACAGCTGGAGTTACTGGGACACGGAGGGAAAGAGAAGCCAGAGGACATAAATCTGCAGGAAACCAGGCTGCTTTAGTTTTGCTGTTTGTGTAAAATCTAGTTTTCTGCAAATGCCTTCTTTGGAATCTGACTTGGCATTTCATTGTGCAAATTTTTTTTTTTTTTTTAGGAGTATCTGAGTAATATGAAAAATACTTAATCAAAATATTTCTGCAAAACTAGGTTTTATTAGCTCTCATTGAGAGCTCTCACGTTACTGCTGCTGTGAATGATGATTGTCAGTGCTGATAAGTTAATTCTTTCTTTTCTTTTCCCAGGCGTTGCTTCACCTCTGGGTCATGATTGTTCTGCTTACCTACACCCCAGAAATGCATCATGACAGTCCCAGTGGCAGGTAGACTGAGTCAGGACCGTATGCTGTGCTAATGTAATTCAGACTGGCAGTGTCTTTAGAATAATCAGTCCTGAAATACCAGGAAAGTCTTCCTCATGGTTTTCAGGAAGAATGAAAACGATCATGCCTGATTTATCACTACTTTTCAAGTACATGTGTAATACTATGTAGCTTTTTCAGTTTACCTAAAGGAGCATCACTTTCCTGGAGAAATAAAGCTAATAGGTTAAGCTATGGTTAGCCTTTACATTTTACATAGAACTTCTGGGGGTTAGTGTAAAAGATAAGGGTTGCACCTACAGAGAAATGCAAGGATTTCTGAAATTACAGATATTTATGACACAAACTATTTTAGATCATACTAGATGTGGGCTGTGGTCAGGTAATAAACTGTACTTAGCAATTTAAATAAACTTTATTCTTTCTGGTTTCTTTCAGTCTGCCTTTGCACTTCTGTTTTTAACTTTGTAAATAATAGGCCTTTCCTTAACATGTTAAACTGAAAAAAGGACAATGGATTGGTGCAATATCTTTTTGTAAATAAGTTTAAAAATAAAATATTATGTATTCTTCTTAGCTTTGTACTTCTAGTGCAATAGATGTATCTTCCCTATCAGCTGGATAGTGGCACTGCCTATTTAAAGGCTGGTATTTTAGCTTTATTAGAGAAAGAGAGAGGTGGTTTTGAGAAAGAAGGTTCAAACTCTTTAGAAATAATGATATTCCTTTTTGCACTTGAAATTTATATATTTTAACTGCGTTTTCTTATACCTCTCTCATTACTACATGTCTTAATCAGATCTTATATTCATAAAAATACTTATTTTCTAAAGCTTTGGGTACTTAATTAAAACTATTTCTATACAAAATCTATCAAAACATCAAAAATTTCTCATTTCTAAACACTTACCAAATATACTAATAAATAAACCTCATCAAATATTTATTGTAAACCCCATAATACCAAACCTATTGTAATAATTCTATCGTTAGACCATGGCATTGTGTAATTATAAGTTCTCAGTACATAATAATACAAGGTCACTTTCTTTCCCTAAGAAATTTCTTGTTTTCTTGTGTGGTGCTCAAAGCTGAGTAATGAAAAGGTGACTACAAGCAATTTGTCACTCCTGTTCTTAAGAATATGGTTCAGTTTTCATGTGACTTGAACACATTAAGCATTAGGTCCTGTGCATGAAGTCTGTCATGCTGACTGCTATGGAAATGTTACCGTAGACAAATGACTGTATTGCTGCTCTGATTCAGATCCTGCAGAGAAAACTGAAATGTTTTAATTAACTAAGTAATAAAAGAGAGCATTTACTGTAAGCTGTGTCCCTGCCCTCTGTCACATTTGCTGCACTTTGCCTAATTCCTGTTGCCTGTTTTCTTTTCAATTCTGGTATTAAAGCCACTTGTGAACCCTGGGGAGAGCTGATTGATATGGAAGGAGATCAGGTAAGGTCCTTTGTACAATGTTTTTCTATACACATGCATTTTTTTCATTTAAAACCTCTAAACCAGTGAATCTTTGGATACTCCAGTATATTCTGACAATTTGGGGGGAACATTCTTAGTGGTATAAACCCCTTACAGCTTTGCTGACGTCACGCTAACTGCACATCTGTTCTTGCTTCCTTTCTCTGTATGTTTTTCTTTTTCCTTCCTTTTTTTATAGAGATCATGTCTCAGAATCCACAGATGCTTTTTTTTTTTTTTTTTTTTTTTTTTTTTTTGTAACTTACTGAAGCCACTACAGTGTTTCTAGAACCCTTTATCATAGATTATTCTTTTCAGTTCTTCCAGATTTTATGCTAGAAATTTTACAGGGGTAAGCACTGGAAGATTCCTGCTGACTTTAGCCTTTGAACTAGGCTCTTGTATTCCAGTATCAGTTTGGGCTTATGTAGTGTTGACCACTGTGATATCTTTAGAGTTGAGAATAACGTCTTTAGTGCAGGGCACTTGAGTGGCATCAGCCTTCTGTTCTTGACCTCTGTGTGTGTTGCTAAGATGTTTCTGTTTTTACTCCTTGTCCATGAAATGCTTGTTGCAACTTCAGTTCCTATCTATTCATTTTCCTTTTTTTCATACTTGTAAAAGAAGGACACAGCTGTTTGAGTACCTGATTATATTCCGATTTTAAAAAGGTGAGATGTTAACAACCAAACTGTGAATCAGTTTGTTTTCACCTAGTAAAAAACCTGGAAGTAGGTAGGTTATAGTTATGATTCCTTGCCAAACAAACGGCTGTTCGTTGTGGAGAGCAGTAACATGGGATGAGGAAACAAATGCTACTGTGCCACTAAAGGCTATGCTACAGTTTGTGTAAACACCTTTAAAGCTCTCTTTAAAGCATAGAACAGTATGAAAGCCATTATTATGGTGTTAAACTGTTTCAGAGCTACGAAAGAAATACAAAGAACTATTCCTTAAAGCTTTTGTTTAAACAGACGATTTTTGCCCCCATAATTCATTTTAATAAGCTGCACATGATGCAGTGCAAGAACATACAAGACCATGTGATGGAGTCTATCTGAATATAAATGTCAAATTTTGAGTTGAATGGTAAGATCTACTTCCTGCCTGCAATTAGCAACGTTGGGCTCCGATGTCATCTGTATAGATTTGTGAAGTGTGCCACAGCTAAGGGTCAAAGGTGACATAAGGACAACATTTCGACAGGCAGCTCCTAATGGTGTCATGAGGTTGCCTTACTGAACAGATGGCTTTGGAGCGAACAAGAAGCTTCTGTTAGTCTCTGTCTTAAGTGGTGGGAGGATATTCCAAGGGCCAAGTCTGTTCTTGAGGGACGATGGTACTACCGGGCAGTTAAACTACCCTGACTTCAGAGACCAGTATAGCAATATAGGGGTTTTAAAAATACTTTACAAATGCTAAGCCTGTCTTTCCATGCTCTGTAGCCTAGCACCAGAAATAAATAGTCATCATAACTCACAGAAAATAGGAATCTGTCTCCCAACTGCTGTATCTCACTGCCTTGAGAGCACAATAGGCTATTGTGGGGCAGAAGAAAAGTCCTTTTCCATTTCCTTCCTTCTAGCACTGAAACTGCTCCAGGTACCAAGCGTACACCTTGAAAGAGTGAAAAAGATGAAAAATGAGGAAGACAGGGTTGATGGGGAGCATCAGTTTACTTATATTTATTGCCCCCTCCCCATTTGTGCTCAGTTTCCATGCTATGGTCAGAAGGACAGAGTGCATCATGCTGCCTTTCGGGAAGGGGGCGAGAGGAGATTTCCCCCTGGGATGGCTGGCAGCAGGCTCCGGAGGAGCAGCTGGCAGACTGTGGGCCAGGGTGGGAGCTGCTCAGGCAGAGGAGGCTGCAGAGGGAGGCGGGGATGGGTAGTGAGAGCAAGACTACTCTCTGTCTGATATTTTGCAGCCTAGAAAAGGCCTATTTCTTTCAGACACTGGTCATCTTGGTACACGTTCACTTAGGTAGAGGTACTCAGAGCCAGATTTGGGTTTTTGTGAAAGAGGGCTTTGTGTGAATACTCACAAGCCCTCCTGTGACAACAAACTCTTCTATGCCACCTGGGTTTGCTGATACCTGATCTCTCTGCTTTATTTACTGTGCTAGGTCAGGCATATGTATACCAAGACCCTGTACAAAGGAAGTGACTTTATTGCTTGATTGCAGATAACATTAACAAGGGGGAAATCAGACTTGCACAGTAATTAATTTACTCATTTCTCATCGGTATAGATGAGACGGATGTTGCTTTACCACAAAGAATAGATTTCTTTGCTTCCCTCCTTTGCGGACCGACTGGAGCCTGCTTGTAAGATCTGCCTTGAATGTGTTGCTAGGTATTTAGCCATGAAACTGTAAGGCAGTTTTCATCGATCATACAGAGAATTCATTAGAATTTCAATTGCTTTCCTCTGTATGTTACTATCTTGCCCTACGGCTTGAGTTTAGAAAGCCTTGACTTGGAAAGAGGCAGACAAATGCCAGCAAACCAGAAATTATGAGAGATAATAGTAGGTCCCAAAATTATCTGCATTATTCTAACAGGCATCCATGTGCATGCACTGATATAAAGAATCCTTTTAGATATATAGTTTCCTTTCAGATATGCACTCAGGAATTTAATCTTTATCTTACAGTACCCAATGTTGGGCTGCTGGTAGAACCGGACTTCACCACTGAATTCCACAAATAGTGGAATAATTTTCTGAGCTCTCCGTACCTAATGTTGCGTCCTGCCAATTTCACTTGAATTAAATGCTTGTGCATCAAGGAGTAAGTGCAAGCTGTTCAGAGAAAGCGTCCAATACTACAGGCATCTCAAGGAACTGGGCGAATTGTGGACTGTTGAATAGATAGATCGAAGGCATAAGTGAATCAATGTGGGGGAAAAGCTTGGGCTGGGAGCACAATGACACTTTTTCAAGTTGGAGGGAAAAAATAAAAGCTGCTGATCTATGATTAAAAAACTCTGCTAATGATGTGGTTAAAAGTCTGACAGGTCAAATCTCATGTGAGAGACTTCTTGTGAGAAAATAAAAGATAATAAAAAAGAAGGAATGACCTTTTTGTGCCGTAACTTAGGCTTTTCTAATCAAGGAATCAGAAGCATGGACGGGTGTTTTGTCTAAAATTGACCTTTCCTGTGCTGAAATTTAACTCTTCAGACAGATGTTGCATGTGCAGCTTTTCATGTTTGCATGTTCAGTTCAAATCAGGCAGATTGTATTTTGAGGCCATGTTCGTTGAAGAGAAACTGGAGGAGGACACAAACAAGCAGGAGTTTGAGCTCTGTAGCAGCAAGTAGATGGGCTCCAGATGTTCTGCAAAATCAAGCAGGTGTGTTTGGTAAAGGTCTGTGATAAGAAAATTATATTCTCATTTGCTATAGCTACCAAAGCTGTAATTAATCAATTGCAGCAAAATACCTGGTATGATATAGGAAAGATCTGAGCTTGGAGGAATGGGATAGAATGAATGTTGGGTTTTTTCCCACAGAAAAGGAGTCTGTTTTGGCATTCATAGTGAAGAAGAACGTTATCAAAGACAGGACCTTCTCCAGTCTTGTGCTAATGTACTTGGTATATTTCCTCAAAAACTTATAAAGAAAGTATCACCTTAAGATTACAGTCTCGCAGCAACTTGGAATAGAGATAATTTTTATATGCAAATTCAAGCAAGAATTAAGTCCTAAATTGCTCTATTTAAAAAATTAAGAGGCTTGTTGAAAGCATTTGCGTTGATATCTTTAGTGGCAAGAAAACATAATGATTCACAATTAGTGTTTAATTTGCAATTAGAAAACATATTCTGCTGGGTGAGAGGTGGAAAATGTCAGTTTTCTGCCCAAACAGGTAGGTGCTCGAGGAGATCCCTGCCCGTGAGTGTCCCATCTTCACTGCAGCATCCCTGGCAAGCTGGGAGGGAGCCTTCCAGTTTCACCCCTGCTGTGACAGCTTGGGAGGTTGCACAGATGCAGCAGATGGAAACAAAGCGCAGAAATTGGTATTTCCCCAGCTGTTCATGCTGATGTTCAAAGCTTCCCCGTACAATAAATCCAGCTCAGCTTGAATTGCCTACCAGTTTCTACTAACTGGATATGCAGATCGAGACTTTCCCAAGTGGGATCTCCTAAAAACATATTTATGCACCTGAAGGAAGGAGTCTGAGCCTTGTTTTGGAAAGCCTTGATTCTTCTGGGCCCTGCTAATTTAGTGGGCCATGACTTTGACCTTTACAGGACACGCAGCTGGCTACAGGCTGTTCACATACGAACTTTTGCAGCCTTTACTTCAGAAAAGCAACGAAGGCTTTGCTTTCACAGAGCCGCATCTGTCCCCCCTTCTTCGGAGAGCCACGCAGATGGTGGAAGGCACCTTGGTCTGCAAGTGGGCGGCTGTGGCCCTGTGGAGGCTGGTTTCCCCAGGCCCCTGACAGACCCCGGGCAGCCAGTTGGGCACCGCAAAATGCAGGTGACCCCATCTGCAGTCACGGGAGCGGGAACGGCTGCCTCATGCCAGGCAGTAGGATATCAAGGACCAAGACTTGCCTGGTTCATCTGTGACGTGTGTGGCCATAAAGCCTTTCCTTGATGGGCAGCGGGTCTAATTGCACATGGTGTTTCTGCAGGACAGCAGTAAGGGAAGTTGTCCAGACTTCTGCTTCCAAGCTGGGAACGGAAGCAGTGCTGCCTGTGGAGGAGATGGGGGTGATGCTGCCTCTGCTGCTGGACCCAGGGGCTGAACAGCCACCAGGGCCGGGCACAGCTGGGGCCTGTGTACAGGCCAAAACTCCTGTCTCTGCCTGCAGAGGTCAGGGAGGGAAATAAAGGTTGTCCAAGGACTGGGGGCCTGGCTTTGCAGCCAGAACAGACACTTCCACAGGCATAAAGCAGAGCTGTGTGATCACCTGTATCAGTTATACACAACTATTTATCATTAATCCAAGGTTATTGAAAGCATGGGGTTGAACTTCCTGCATCTGCTGCTTCCCAAGGGTTCACACAGAGATCAATTATGCAACGAAAGACTTTAATAAAAGCAAGCAGTGCAGCTGCCGCTTTGCTAGGGGCTGTGCGCTTGCAGCCCAGGGCTGGGCTGTAAACACAGCCAGCCATGAGGCCTGTCGCTGCCGCATCCGGGCAAGCGCCGCCCTGCCCTGGCTTTGCCCGCCTCCAGCACTGTGGAGGCTGTGGGATGAAACATTCACCTCATCAAATCTTATAGCTGTCACTGTATTTATTTACTATTTTTTTAATATAAAACGTGGAACACCTTGTGTTTTGGGGGGGAGAAGATGTTGAATCAAATACCTGCTCGGGTTATTCCCAAAATACCTTGGCATGAGACGTTGCGATGGAGTTTTATGAACGATTTCCCTAGCACAAATGTTATACCCAAAGCCGCAGTACTTGACGATGAGTGGGGAGGAGGCTGAAAGGAGCTCGGTTGTGAGACGAGGAAAGTTTCTGGGAAGGTCAGCACCAGCTCACAACAGCGCTGTTTCCTAGCAGTTATTATTTTGTTTGCCTCAAATTCCACTTGGATGAACCAGGCATCTGGTGCTCTCTCTGGCCTCTGGAGTTATAGATAAAATATGTGCCTTTAAGCCTTACAGGTTTCCTCTCATTTTATTCACAAAACCTTGCCTTTGCTTGCCAGGCCACGCAATACTCCAGCCTCCTCCCTTACGACAGGAAGGCACAACACTTCAGTTTTCATTGATGATGGGTTTAGGTCAGCAGCAGTATGGAGGTATCCATTTGCTTGTACATTTTTCCCCTTGAACTCTTTCAAGCAAAGCGGTGAGAAGGTGTTTGCAGCATCCTTGTTGACCCATGGAAGCTGGGTTTCCATCCTCCTCAGCACCAGGAGGAGGAAACCCATCAGCCATCACACCTATCAAACCAACACCGGGGACCTGGCGCCAACCTCAAAACCCACTGACCTCAAGTGTGCGGCTGTTGAAACCCAAGGTGCTTCTGAGCAACACCCTCCTCCACACGTCGTTTGGTGGTCTCTCGGGAAGGCTGCACTTTGCTTAGTGCTTCAGATACCTCAAGGCATCTTCGGAGTGCCTAAGTCTGAATTCTTTCGAGATTTTGGCCTTATCATCTTAAGTCCAAGTTGATCTATTTCCTGCCATAAGAGCTTATGTTTATAAAAAAATATTAGTGCTTGATCATGAAGAAGTTCTGGCAAGTGTTGCCTTGATTTCATCAACTAATGGCATAGTATTAGAAAAGAAATCTGGCGTCGTGTAATTTCACCTGAACTGAGGTTAGGGTTGGGTATGTCGGTTTCTCCCAGCTGAGCTGGGATGTAATATTAGTTCAATGATTTCTTATGGCCTGGAAACTACAGTTTGTCAGAGAATAAAGACAGATCTTGTTTGGTATAAACTGTGACAGACTTCTGACACAGATAAGACCCAAGTTTGTGTTTAGGATGAGGTGCCCCTGAGGGGCAGCCGAGGCAGCAGTGGGCAAGATGCAGGCAGCAGGATCCATGCCGCAGCCTCCAGCTGTGACCTCAACTGAAGCTAAAGTTGCATGGGTTACAGTGAAACCGCAGTGCTAAAATATCCCCAGTAGTGGATTTTCTCAAATACGGCTGTGCTGAGTCCTACAGAAACATACTTAAGGGAGACTAAAATGGACCCACTGTTTCCTGAAGCCATTCCTGTCTGGAGCTGAAGGAGGAGCAGGCGCAAGCCTCACCACAGTGGGCTGCTGTTGCAGAGGGGAGGAGGAGCCCATCCTTCATGGGGCTGTGGGTCTCATCTTTTCCACCTAGTGAGGATCAGCTGGGTCTGGCTTTTAACAGCAGCGTGCCTGCCTAAATTGCTGGTTGGTAAATTATATTTTTCAGTCTAGAATGAGGTAAATGCGTATTTTATCTCTGTAATTAATCTGAGGGATAGTGCTAACATGATTATTATGTTCTCCTTTCCCTTGCTCCTGTCAATATGGCCATGTGGCATTTGTATCTCAGCCTTTATTAAACTGGTTTATTTGTAAGCAATCAAACAAGGAAAATTATAAGGATGGGGATGATTTTGTTCAGCCTGTCACCTTTATCCAGCGCTAACAAGCTAGGAAATAGCACTACCTTTTATTGTCTTCCTATCTCTGTAAACTTGCTTTTATTAAAAAGAAAAATAAAGCTCTTAAATAAGCAAAGAGGAACAGGCTTGGAAAATTCTGTGGACTCCAAGGTGCCTCTCTATTTTTCCTCTGCAGGACAAACACCACCCGTTCCCCTTTTCCCACGCACTGAACCTTTATATTAATATGTCAGGAAACATGACTCAATCTGCAGCTTTGTCAAGACACAGACAGGAAATTTAGGTGCTTGCATTACCAACTGCTACTGTTTGTTAATTTTTTTCCCTAAGTCTTGATAGTTTATTGGTTTAGCTTAGGCTGTTTCTTTGAATATAGTGACTAACAAGACAGTCAAAGTTGCCTTGGCATTAAAGATTCTTTGGGAGGGCAATGAGTTATTGGTGAAGAAAATGCTGTATGTTATTGGAGGCTAAGAGGAAAGAGTAGGAAAGTGTCTTATGTAGCTCTAGCGAAAGTCATCCATAGGTACGCAATCATAGGTACCCATTTTTTTCTCTATCCCACGTCTCCAGTAACCATGCAACAAAATCTTCCCATGTCCTTTTCAGTCAGAGCGGAAGCCAATGTGTAACCTGAAATGGGTCACTGTTTGGTCCTGTCCAGGGACCAAGGCTGGGGTGGGTAGGGGCAGCTTGCCTGGACGTTACCTGCACCTTGCTTTTTCAGTGGCAAACTGCCTGACCTCAGGTACAACTGCAGCACTGTGGGCCCTGGCCACTCACATAAGCTGCAGCCTCATGGGTTTTTTTTCCTAGCAGTTGTTTCCTTGAAATTTTATGGGTTTCAGTGTGTGTTTTCCAAAGGCTGAAGCCCAGGCACAGACCCCAGGTGCCTTGCAGTCGTGAGCCATCCACACCACCACGGCCAGCACTGCAAAACTGCAATGGTCTACCAGCCGAGAGACTGGAAAAAGTGTTTTCTTCCAAGTTTAAAAGGTTTTAGTGTTTGCTAAGCATATTTTTTTATTTTCCACACAGGTTTAAATAACAACTGAAATTACTGTTTAGTGCGGGACCTCAGGTTTTTTGGAAATGACCATTCTGGCTGCTCAAAGGTTTTAAATGTTCACACTGAGGTAAATTAATTCTATATTTTAATATCAGAAGGAGAAAAAGAATATAATGCTGTTAGACAGAGCTGGCTACTTGCCCAGGGTGAGCAAAGTGTCTCCAGCATGGGCTGGAGAGCTGAATGATCATCTCTGGTTCTCATGAGGGCTACAGCCATCAGACTTCCTCTTGTGCTCTCTTTGAGGGGTGAGACAGCGGCAGCTGGTATTCTGGAGCACTGCTTTGCTGAGAAGCTGACTTCTAATATAGTTGTGAAGAACTGTCAAGCACATGTTATTGCTGATTGCTGCTATCTATTCTGGTTTCAAATTAATTCTAAAGTGCTCCATTTAATGCTGGCAGGTGGTTTGTCCTGAATAGGCATAGCTTGCCCAAGCCAGTTTGGGGGACCTACATAATTTTTTTTAAAGCTACTGCTCCAGGACACATTTAATAGTCCCATCTACTCCTGAACCTTGAATTCTTTACCCCCAACCATCATACTGATTAGCCTGAATCCTGCCTGTCCAAACCAGCACCTCAGTCCCAGGCCCCTGCCTCCCCATCATGTTCTCACCCAGAAATACAACGATCCTGGTCATGGGAGGCTCAAAGCTAACACAAGGATATTCTTTGCACAACACAGAGGTAAACTGTGGAACTCCTTTCCTCAGGATGTTAGGGATATTGAAAGCTTACCTGGCTTCAAAATTCGATTAAACTCATTCTTAGAAGAAAAATCCACCAAGAGCTCTTAAACCGTCTCTGGTGCAGGAAGCCTCTGCGCTGCTGATCACTGGAGGCAGCATCACCATGTGGTTATCCAGTCTTAGATATTTCCCCAAGCACTTGGTTTGGGCTGCAGGCTGAGGCTTTGGTTTTGCTCAGGGAGAGCTTGCACTGCCCCAGGCTGTGCAGCCCAGTGCCCCATGGCTGGTGCACGCAGAGGGCTTCCTCCTGCCTGGCTGTGGTGTCTCCCCTGCCTGGCCAGTATTGGGGACAGGATAACGAGCTACACAGACCTCTGGGTTGACTTAACAAGGCTCCTCTTATACAACAAGGATGCTAGCATGGGCCCTGGCTCTGTGCAAGGTCCTGCCAAACAGGCAGCTGCCTGGTTGCACATCAGAGCAGGGTGTGCAGACCTCCAGGGTCTCAAGCAGCCACCAGCCCCAGTGTGTGTCTGTGACAGCTCTGCCGATGGGATATCCATTGCTACCGCAGAGACACTGGTAGTGGCAAAAGCAGATAGATGGATGCTCATATTTTCATCTAAATAAATGAAATAATGGAAAGGAGTCATTCAGTTGATACCAACCACTCATCCTCCTTGAAAGCTGATCTTATGGCCATCAATTGCAGTGATGGGTAAAGAGAAGGGCACGTCTGCAAGAGAACATTTGCATGGGCTTCCCCTTGATGCTGAGCTCCAGCAGCGGCTCTGACTGAATGGCAGTCGCATACATGTCGCCACATGCCTTAATCCTCTAGCCATGATCTGCTGCAAAATTTGCCACCCGTGGGCTTGTACTGCCTGGATGACTCATGGCCTCCCAGTTCCTGGCTCACCAGGCAGCCCTGAAAACATGGGAAAGAAGGGAGCCAAACTGCCTCCCCCTACTCAGCAGCAGGGGAGTGCTTCCAGCCTTCTGCGGGGCTCTGAGCACCCACAGCTCCTCGTGGCTGCCAGTTTCAGCATCTCAGTGTGTACAGTGATCTCAGTTCAGACCCTTGCAATGGAGAAAAAAATAGAGAGGGTAGCACTTGGGTTACTTGGGGAAGCAAATACTGTGAGGGGAAGGGGTGTTTCCAGTTGCACACCATTGTGGAGCAGTGTGAAGGGTGCAGATCGGCAGGGAAATGCAAGTCTGAATGCGTTATATGGCTCAAGCCGTGCATGTGGAGAAAGCATCTTACACCTTACAAATCTGTGAAAGCAAGAGCAGAGCTGTGACTCAGAGAGGCTCTCCAGCCTTTCCTGGCTGTGTGATGATCACACTGTGCTTTCACAAGTTGGTGGGTGAAGAAGCTGGAGGTGGCAAATCACTGTTGGATGCAGTTCATGGTGCTGAAACCACTGGTAGGTTGTATCTAGAGGTGCCCACGCAAACCCCCAGAGCAGGCAGTGAAGCAGCCCTGCCCCAGGACAGAACTGCAGCAGGGTGTCAGGCTCCCAGGTCTTGCAGGAAGGGGTCCACGTTTCTCAGGGACCTTCTGGTTTTGCGGGGGCGTGAGGGAACACTGTAAGGCTGATGTGGGTACATGGAAAAGTCAAAGGGACACCCTCTTTCACAAACCTGCCACTGCCTGGATTGAAAGTCCACATAACATGGATGCTTGCTCGTCTGGGAACATTTTGGAACCAATGGTGGGGGCAGCTTCCCTCTGTGAACTACTCCTCTCTCTTTTATATCTGGCCTAAAGTTGGGAAAAGCCCAAGTCCTTGAGTTTAAGCCCAACCTAGAGCAATTTCTGCCTTCATTGCTGTGACATCTAGTCTAATGGCTTGATAAAAAGGTGGAACAGCCGGTGGTGAGCCGTGGATGTAATGGCTTAAGTCACATGGTCGCCTGTCCACATGGCAGCTCATAGCTGTGGACTGGGTCCAGCAGGTTGCCACTTTACCACCACACCAGCTCTGGAAAAGAGCCCCGGGCTGCCTGCCACTCACTGCTCCCTGCCAGGCTCCTGCCTCCCACTCTGCCTACACGGCAGATGTAGCTGCGGGGCCATTTGGCAGGCTCCCACCTGCCTGCACCATTCATCATCCAGCTGTAGCAAGCTGCCCACTTTCGGCATGGCTGGTTGAACCAGCTGCCTTGTGGCCTCCTAGCATGAAACGGTGCAGCACATCACCGCTAGCAGAAGTGGTAAGTGCTCTGCTCCCTTCCTGGTTTGCTGTGCCCCGGTTTCAGGTATTACCATGCTGTCCTGTCCCCCACCGCATGTATGCCATTAAGTACTTGCTTCTGGCAGACCTTAGGAAGCTGTTGCACAGTGGGGGAGTGGAGGAGGTAGGAGGGTGTGAGTGAAGGGTACAGCCATCAGGCTATGCTCTCAGGGGACTGTAAAACTAATGCATTGCTTTATATGGCTTGGGATCCACTTTTGACCTTAAGAAGTAAGACCTGGAATGCTAAAGCAAAGAAGAAAACTCACTGCCATAAGCATGGGCTCATTAGTAACTTACTGATAGTAGCTCGGCCACATTCAGGGCAGAGGGCAGTGACCTTAGTGTGGCTTTGAAGGGACCTGAGTGATTGGCAGCTCCTCTGAAACACTCAAATTTCCCGCATTAACCAGCACTCTAGGTCTGCCATGCATCAGGTCCCACGCTCGCCCAGCAAAGTCACCTCACCAAATTAACACAGCTGCAGACATGAATAAAAATGTGGACCTTGACATGCCCATGTTGAGTTCAGTCAGACCTTGGAAATTGCACTCCGGCTAATGTGCCAGCAGTCCCTAGAAGGTCAGAGATCTGGATGTGAGCAGTTGTGACTGTGACTTAGCCCTTCCCTGGGTATTTTAAACTATTTTAAACAACCGTTCACTTCTTAGCTGCTGGAGCTCTCATAGGAAAAACACTCTAATGAAATTCCACTTCTGCAGCAATGCATCCAAGATAAGAGCTGAGAGGCTCATTGTCCATGTTGTTAGGGAAAACAGGTGAAGACAATTTGCTAATTTGTGGTGTTCAACTAACATGTGCATTAGCATTACTCCGCAGTGGAGGTTCCTGCTCATCTCCTCTGGACTGGTCACTGTCTGGTTCTGCTTAGCATCAGGCATAACAAGTCCTGGTCACAGAGTCCAGAAATGGAGGCACCCAGAATCAAGGCTGATTTTTAAAAAACATGTGTTTTAAGCTATATTAACCTCTGCACCAGGTTCCCTACTTGTCAAAAAAGGAGTGTGGTACCTGCATGCTAATGATGTGGTGAATTCCTGCTGCTATTACATTTGAATAATATAATATTTGGAAAGTTCAGAAAAATGGCTTTTTAAATTTCAGGTTGTTTCTCTTAGGGGAGGAACTGAGGATGGAATTTGGCATTTCTTTGCCATATCCCACTGCTTTGCCAGTATACCCAGCACCCTGCTCCCCACAACGCCACTGGGTCCAAGCCACAGGACAGAGGTTTCTTGCTGACAGTTCCCAGTCCCTTTCTAACAAGCCCTTTGCCCAGGGGCTCTCTTTCCTGCCTGATCCTGTAAAGGTATTCTGCTTGATCTTGCTTTTCTCTTCTCCCGCAAGGACCAAGGCTCCTTTCTGGCTCGGGCTCTGGGGTTTCTCTTCTGCGTGCTCCCAGAGGGGGAGGTGGAATGGGTTAGGGCATGTCCCCAGGGATAAGAGTTGAGAAATGCTCTCAGTTACAGCATTTTAGGTGTTGTCATCAGCTGCTGCACTACTGAAACTACCCAGCAGCATGAAGTATGCACAGCCTGTCTTTCTGAACACTTTAACAAAGTCAGAGGCAACTGCATTGCTCATATCTGGATGAGGATGTAAAAGGAGATGTGAGCTGTAAGGGTCTTTTGCATCCCATAGACCTGCTAAAAGTCTTCAGATAATCTTAGAATATTATCATCATCAATATGTTCATACAAACAACTAATATCTCTACCGGTATGGACTGATTTTTCCCCCTTTCTCGTACGCGTGATTTCATCTCCAAATACAACATTTGCCTGTTGTGCCAGGAAGAAGCTTATTCTGATGCTTTTTCCACCATGTCATTAGTCATTTGACTTGGGAATCCTGAACATGATGAAAAAACCCCGGAACTTCTGCATTTGCAGGAACCACATTGCATTTCCAAGGAGGTGCTAAGCCCAGCTTGAAAGCTATGAACCTCTTTTTTGAGAATCTCTTGAATCTTCCCTTCCTCACTTGAATTGGACAGAGTTTGAACCCATCTGGCTGGAGCTTCTGGCTGCAGTGCACATGTATACCAAATTCTGCTGAGAGTAATATTAAAATGTGGTTACTTCAATGGATAAGATATCAAGGTATTGACTGGAGGCATGAGTTGATGTCACTGTTAATTTGTGCACCTCATTACCTTACTCAATCAGAGTGCTCTCATTCCACTGGGAAATGTTGCTGTAATTAAGATCCTGGAGCTTTTTGAGAAAAAGGAGTAGAAACAAAATAAATTGAAGAAGAGCTTCTCTCAGCTTCTGTGAAAACCAATAGTTATGTTTGACTTTTCTGCCAAGCCAGAAGAGCAGTGTTTGACACACGTTCATTGATTGCTTGGAAGCAAGTTATGGAGCCAGACCCAGGGTGGTCACATGAATAAGTACTGACTTCAGGGGGGAATACAGTGTGCAACAGCTGAGGTCTTGAAGCATTTTTCTCAAAGCATCGGGTTTTCTTTCATTTTCTAAGCTTGTACTTGCTTAGGTGTGTTGTGTTCTGCTGCACAGTGAGGTACATGGGGAGGACTCACTTTCATTTGGGTAAGCCTTTCTGAGCAGGCATCAGGAGAATCCATTTACCAGTGCAGTGTGTGTGATGGGAAGGAAGGTCTGCCTGCAAGTGAGCATGCAGATCAATTTAAAAACCAGGCCGTGTTGCAGAAGCTTTGTGGTTGAAGCGGAGAGACTGAATAGGCAAGCTGAATTACACGCCTCCAACACGGTCTTCCAGGCTGCAGAGGTCATTAAATGTGGGCAGTACATCCGAAGAAGCAAAAGTTGGCAGAGATGTAATTGATAATTTGATGCCCTGTACCCTCTCACTGAGATCCCTCACTATCCCACACCAGCTGGTTGATTTGAGTTTCTTCCCCGTGTCCCAAACTCTCCTTTTTTCAAGCCGCTTGGCGGAACTGCAGCCGGCTTGGGGAAGAGCTGGGGCCGGCTGTCACAGCAGCTGCGGCAGGCAGCCCCAGCAGGCAGCTGCAGGCAGGGCTCCCCGCGGAGATGCTGTGCCAGGAGGGTGCTCTGGGCCACGCCGGGCGCTCTGCCCACGCAGCCTCCCGGCACACGTCACGGTCCTGCTTTCCCTGATGACCCCCTACCACAAAAGTGATACGCTAGCTTGACAACCCATGCCCCATTGCTTTAACCTGGATATAGGTTAAATAAGTAAATATAAAAATATTCAACCAGTTGGTCAGAAGAGAGGAAAATGTATCCCTTCTCCTCCCTCCTAAGCTCTTTCCTCTAACCTTTGTTCATTTGCTTGTTGTTATATTAAAGATCAGTTAGACAATGGCTAACTTGGATTTCTCAATAATCGCTGTTTGCACGGTACAGAGAGAAGCTGGAGATGGAGACAAGGAGATAAAAAGCTGGTTTCACTTCCGTATCAATATGCGATGTTCAGCATTAAAGAGCAGAAATTAAGATCCGGCCTGACAGAGCTGGCATAAGGGTCACACCTTGGCAGGGATGTCACCCAGCCTGTAGCACTGGCCTGTAACCGATAATCTCCTGATAGTATTACAGGCACTGCCATTATGACTGTCAACTTTAATTAAGCACACTCCCATTTGCTGTGTCCTTCTAAACGTTGCTCCAGGGCCACGGCTAATTCAGCGTGCAGCCAAGTTTCACCAGGAGGGGTTTTTGCCTTGCTGAAATTGGGTTTTGATCAGCCACTGGCAGGGTTAGCTCAGCATTTTTGTGCCTGCAGCAAGAAGACCCTTTGCAGTGCGGCAGGGGACTGCGGTGGGAGTGGGTCATGCACCTTCTGCTTTCCCCCAAACTCAGCTGCTGCCAGTGCTGCTCCTGGGGCTCCCAGCTCTCACGGGGGCTCAGGGGCAGAGCCCCCTCCCCTCCTCCAGGCAGAGGGGAGCCATGCAAAGGGGTGCTGGCCATCCTCCTGCAGCTGAGCTGGGGGGACACGGCCACCCCAAAGCCCCTTTGCATAAAACCTTCAACAAAGTCTTCAGCGTTTGGTGTCTTTCAGCTTCTGCCTTCAGTTTATTGGGCAAACATGAATTAAGTATTAGGACACCTCTGTTCTGCAAGGACACTGAGAACTGATACAGCCCCGTGTTTTATTCATTATGAAGAACTGAATCCTATTACATTAAAAATTCAAATATTAAACTGTATTATATGGACCTGTAGGGGATATATGTCTGTGTATCAACATATCCATTTATTCATAGGCTCTGTAGGGTCCTAGAAAAGCTATAAATAAAGTGAAATTAAGTTACTTGTCCAGTCTCATACGGTAAATTTCTAGCTGAGTCAGGAGAAGCTCTGAGGAGATGTTATTATTTGCTGTTGGTTACATGAGGAAGCCTAGAGCCTCCATCCAAAGGTCAGTTCATGTTTGCAAATTATAACTGGCTTTCCTGAGGTGGGCTTTGTCTAACACTTTGAGAATTCCCTTGGCAGCTGCTGAGAAAACGGTGTTATGGCCTCTTCTTTCTTCTTCCATGCAGTTCTATTTTAAAGTCATGAGATGACTTGTCCTGCTTGAATGGGTACCTAGCCCCTGCCAGCATAAAGAGCATTACTAGAAAGACAGCCTGGGGTGCAGAGTCTGGCCCCTCCAGCTACCTTCACCCCTCACCTCTCGCTGCAAGGAGCAGAAGCCAAGTCATGCTCTTACAGACCCGCTCCCCTGGCATGAGGTGCGCCTGGGGACACCTTGCCTCTCCAGCCCTGCGAGACCCCGGGGGCGCTGGGCTACCCAGAGAAACCCTGCGTGTGTTTTGTGCACATCTCACCTGTACTCTCGGGGTGGGTGAACAAGGTGGTGTCTGTTCTTCCAAAGCATCAAGGAGTCAAGCAGGCAGCACTACTTAAAAATTCAGCTTCCCACATCCCAAAGACTGGCCACTGCCCTTCCCCATCCAGGTGTGACTTCTTTTTATTTGTGCCAGAAAGCTCCTCCATCTCTGGCTCCATCCAAAGTTACACTAGGAAATTTGCCCTCAGCATTAGCCCAGAAGAGCTGCTTTCTAGAGCAACATGCTCTCATTTGAAGATGGCTGGGCATTAGTGGCTATACTATTCCTTAGCTAACTCTTCCTAAAGAGCAACCCTGGCAGTGATCTCATCTCACTTGAACACTTAGGAGCATATTCGTGGAAAACACCCAAAGGGTAGATGAAGGTCATTACTGTCCACAGCACTTAATTACGGAGAAGTGGCTATAAGGACATTAAACAATGGAATGGCAGGAGAACATGGACTTTATGGAAAAACATGAGCTGGACTAGCAGTGTAGTCTTCTCTTAGTTGAGATCAGGCCTAGATCAGCCTCTGAAGGACCAAGTACTGCATATGTCTAAAGGCTATTTAAATGGTGCATTGACAACATCTCCTTGTCCCTTGTAGTGTTCCAGTCATTACGCTTGTTGAAGCTGGACAACATCATTCAGGGAAAACACCTTGCTGAAAAACATATATCTAGGTGTTCGAAAGCTAGTAACAAAAGAGAAGGCACATAAAGGACCCTCCAATGCAATCTTGAATTTGGCCATTTAATACGCTGTCCCTGGGGCAGCACAGATGGGATGGTATGGGGTTTGTCCTCCAAAGGCATGTCTAAGAAAGGATGGCGTAGTTGCAGCCCAGTAGTCCAAGGTTCCCCTTGCTTAGCCTACTTTTTTTTTAATGCCGCTCACATTTAGCCCATAAAGTGGCTATAAATTGGTGGATCTGAATGTAGAAATATGGTAAATGGAGGGCCGGTATTGATGGAAACCTTCTGTTTCCGCAGCCATGAGATGAGGACTGGGGCCTAAGGTCATCGTTTCAGCTGGAGCTTGTGCAAATTGCCCAGCTGTGTAAAAGTGCAAAGGCCTAAGTACTGTTGTATTACACCACTGATGCGCAAGAAAATGTTCCATTTCAGAAAGCGACCAGGAGACGAATAGGCATTTCAAACTTCAGAAAATGAGAAAGGACAATTTCAGAGTAATAAATTTAAAATATGACCTGAATCTCTCGTGGATACATCACGTGTAGCAAGAGCTCATTCTGTGTTGCTCAAGAAATATAGTTACCTGCAGTGCAGGGATCAGCACTGTGAGATAATCTTGAAGATTAAGGAGTGATTTGTTTTTCAGCTCTGCATTTGTTGTCGTGACATTGTGGCTTGGGGAAAGTATCCAAGCAACAAGCCAGTCTTCATGATTAGCAGTATAATACCTGGCTAAACAAATATTTCACACACACAGATCTAATGAGGCTGGTGCTAGGGAAAATGAGCATTAAAATGTTAATTAGGATATGCTTTTTGAAACACATTATTCCTTACTGCTGCCGCAACACCCAGCATGGTTCAGGGAAGGCTGTAGCCAGATACAGTTACAGAACATCTGCTGAAGAACAAAGTGTGAGTGTCCTCCACAGAGCAGTCGCACCACGCTGAAGGGAGATTTGATGCAATAGCCCCAGCTGTATCATCACATGCAGTGCATCTTGCATAAGAGTGTGGAGGTCAATGCAGTCCGTCACAGGAGCCCAGGGCAGCTCTGATCATCCAGACTTCTCAGGGTCAAATAAATTTAATTGTGGGTAGCCCTACTTTAACCCTTCCTCTGAAAGGCACATGGAGGAACACAGTTTGTCTCCCAGAGCACAGTTTTTGTGCTGGCACACCTCCGACCATGCTACCTACACCCACATGTGAGCCAGGAGGCACAAGCGTTCCCAGGCACCGGCTCATTTCAAACATCAGCAAACCACCACCTCTGCTCGCTTGTCACCTGGGAAGGAGCCTCACAGCAATACACTGCAAAACCACTGTTGTAAGAGGCTTTGGTTGTGGTAGATAATGTTTGATTAGACATGGGCTGGGATAAGTGCATCAAACTGGTTACTCATCAAGGCAATTTTTGCCCTAGTTTCTCAAAATAATTTTGTGTGTTTGTTTGACTGTAAGTGTATGGTAACTATTGAATTTGAAAGGCTTATTAGGCAAACATGCCCTGATAGTCTGTACAAACTGCAAAAGGTGGATTACATCAAGTGACTTTGCTTTTGAAAACCAATAAAGTTCCTATGTATTCTTTGCACTCCTCCAATTAATTTCACAGATACTCATAAAGCAAAAGATTTAATTAGATGATCCCTTTTGTTAGTTGATATTTACAGTATATGCAATGAAAAAATAATAAAGAGGATGTATACTGAAAAACCCCTGCTCTGAGTATCTTACTAGAAACAAAACAAAAGCAAAGCTACCAGGCTGAATTTATTACTGCTGTAGTTGTATTTAATTCCATGCAGTTATAACAACTCTGCACCTGAGCCATGGAGCCTAAAGGCTCTTGTCCTGGTTTCAACAGCTCTTAATGCTTAAACTTCGCAGCAAAGGGAGTGATTGGGATGCAAGTTTCAGAAGCTGTTTCTATGCTTGTTTGGATGATTTTGTACGGACAAAGCCTTTTGGTACAGTTTTCACATGTATGCTTCAGAAAGGTTGCTAACATGCCTGCCCAGCTCCCTGCTTTCCCCCTTGAGAGGTGCATCCAGCTTTGTGATCAGAGGCATAGGATCTGGATAAAAGAGACATCTTGCAATAAACACTCTATGCAGGTTTCCTAATGAGGAGAGTTGTTAGTTCTAGGTGGAGTGTTTTAAACCAGGGAGACTTTTCTCACATCTTTAGCTATGAATGCCAAAGAGGGTTAGAAACCCCAGACAAATTTGAATTTTGTGACTCTCTACCAAATGGCTTCAAAATCCTGGTGTGAAGCTTGGAGACAGAGTGTGCCCAGAGCTGGGCCCTGGTGTACCTCCGCCCAGAAACCACAGCAGCTCTCACAGGGACACTCGTGACATGGACGTGCTCAGGAGCCAGGCTGTGGTCCCGGGGGAGAGCAGGTTTGTTGCACTCATCTGCTTAAATTGTCTTGTTACCGCCACAGAAGTAATGTGCCTTGCTTTCACAGTCAGCAAGCTGAAAGGTATTACAAGCCCTACCAGGAGGTGAGAGCATCCATCATGATCAGAAACAAGGTTGCCAGCGGGTGGTGTGAACCAGCAGACCAGCACCAGAGTGAACTCAAGTCTTGGGTTCCTGGTAATATGATCAGACATAAAATCAAGTTTCCTTTTTGCCTGTCACCCAGTGACCTTGAGGCATCTCAGCTGTAGGACCTGGAGGAATGACTCACCTAATCAGTACTTCTTCCCACCGTGATTTTCCTTGGACATCTGTGCACCTATACTCATACCTGCCACAGTGTGGTAAAGAGCAGCAGACCCCTCTATCTCCTCTTCTTGTTCTTAAATCCAGCTCCTACTCACTTCCCAATACAGATGTCATCATGGACTCTTCCTCCCTCTACAGGAGCTTGTCCAAATTTATACACCCACCCCATTCCTCCATGAGCAAATTCCTTCAAGCTCACATGACCTGCCTCCTAAACCAATGTTTTCATAACCGGCAATATTTTCTAAGACATTGTACTTACATCCACTCCACCTCCCAGGATCTAGGTTGCTGTGGATGCTCTAGAAGGTCCATATATGTATGACAAACCAGTACTACAGATGACACACTGGGCATGAAGGCAGCTCAAGCCACCTCTTCTTGTCTCCTTTCCCTCCACCCTGCACTCGTACTTCCACGTCATCAGTTCTCAGGGTTCCTCGAGTCACTTTTGGACCCAAATTGTCTCATAGTTTTTATCTTCCACAATTCTCCTATATATACACATATTTGTACATTTGCTTTTATCCCCCATTGGTTTTACCATACAGTGCAATAAAACAAATAAAAGTGCAAAATCATCTTCCCTGTGTTAAATAACCTCTGCGGTAGTATTTCTGCAAAGAAATGTAACTCATTGCCAAGCCATCTGGTGTCATACCATGAATGGCGGACAGCATATTTTTGGGCATTAGACCTGAATGAGGCTTGGAGGTGGCTTCTGTTTGACTCTAAAGTGCTTCAGGAGCTCCTGCTCCTGATTTAGGCCACTGGGACTGGCACCTTTCTCTGAAGTGGTAAAATTCAAAACCAGCACTCTCAGAAGCCTGGTTCAGAATACCATGCCCATCCTCTGTGTCACAGCTTGAAGCAGCTACAGTCATGTTCACAAGATGAGGAGGGTCAAGCTCACTTCTCCCATCCAAGTGTCCTAATGGGCAGAGTAAGAGTACATTCTCCCTTGCGCTCATTCACTGAGGCTCCAATTGCGCCAGTGACTGCTCAAGGAAAGGTGATGCTGGAGTATCCCTGGCCTCCTATGGCCAGGAGACTCTCAAGGGGGGTGGGAGTCATGGCTTTGAAGTTTATCAAACTAAGAGAAGCATTAAAACACTGCTTTCCCTTTTTTTGGAGGGGGAAGTGCTTTAAATACTGTCCTGGTTGGAAAGAGGCACTGCACTACAACTACCTCGCTGGCTCCTGGTTTTAACATGAAATTGTGATTCTAGTCCATTCCACAGGTAGGTACCTTCCTTGAGGAGGTGATGCAGGATCTAAGGCCCAGACGGGTAGAGGGTCCTCCTTGTCCTAAGTCAGGTACCCAAGCTGATTCACGGATGAGTCTCTCGACAAAGCTTCACATCCCCCTCTTAGACACCGAACCCCCACCCCATAGGTGACAGCAGAAGCCCACCTTTATCTTCCAGGTTTCATCCTGGGGCCAGTGTATAACAAAAACCACCAAGCTATGCGCCTTGTCTTAATCATGTTTACATATAGCTCTGAGCCTACAGACAGGGAGAGGAGGTGCATTAGCAGGGGTAGACCCTCAGACTGTTTTGGTTCTTCCTGAATCATTGGTCTTAATAAAACAATGGGATTTCTATCACACAGCATTAACATCACACCTTTCTTAAGTCCTGAGAGGAGATCTGAAGAAGTTGTAGGGAAAGGGTTAATGGCACCACACTCTACAAAGAAAAAGAAGAATAAAGTTGTGTTCTGGAGAGGAGAAGATCCAGCAGAGGCCGAAACATCCACTGTCATTTTCTGCTTCAGACTTCCTAGAAAGGTTGATCATAACCAGATGTTGAACACGATTGAAACATATAACAAGATTAGAGCCACAGAGCTGAATAAGGAAAGAAAAGCTTAAAGAATATTTAGATTAGTGAGATGTGTTCCAGCTTGCAGAACCAGACAAAATTCATCTGCAAGGGCTTAAGGACCCACCCAAATCCATTTCTGAGCTATTAGCAATTGCTTTTGAGAAGCTGGGGAATCAGAGAAGAATAACAGGGGAACATAGTACCTGCCTTGCAGGAAAAGCCAAGGAATTTAAATCAATATGCCTAACTGTAATTCTTGGAAAGAATGCCGGAACCAGTTATGAAACCCTCAATACCCTCAAGTCAGTTGATATGAAACACACTGCAGGGATTTGCCAAGAGTAAACTGTGTCAATTCGTTTCATTTTTTTCCTCTCTGGTCTAGTGGTTAAGGGAAACGGACTTAATTCTAAGAAGAGTTTGGACACTTTCCTACAGAACATGCTCAGGTGTGCACCAGGGAAACATGGTCTAGACTTCGCTGTGAGAACAGAGTCCAGCTGGAAGAGTAAAAGGTGGGCCAAAGAACTGCAAGGCCCATGTGTGCTCAGCCCATGTCTGACCAGCGTGTGAAAGAATGGGTGATGGGGAAGGGAGTGCAGTTACAACATGTCTGAGTAAAGCCTAGCTGTTAGAGCTTGCAAGACATTTGGAAGGCAGGCTCCTAATTCAGAATGATCTTGATGACTGAGAAAGTGCTCTGAAATCCTCAAGATGAAACTGAGCAAGAAGAAGAGAAAAGTACTGCAAGCAGAAAAGGGAGATCAATGCACAACTACACAGAGATCCATAAAGAAGGCCCAAGGGAAATAGTAGCAACAAACTAGGTATGAAGGGATGTTGTGCAGCTCTTGCAAAAAAAAAAAGAAATGGGTTTAAACTACCTATGAAAACACTTGAGCTGGAAATTAGAAGAATATCTGTATCAGAGGATGAAGTTCTGAAACAGCTTTCTAATAGATGTGAATAGGTCAGGAAATCCTCACTGGGTTTGAGATGGAAATGAGCAATTTCTGGCAGGGACTTATTACAGGTGATTCAGGAGCACGGGCCAAGGCTGAGTGACCCAGGAGCTTCCTTGCCAATGTCTTTCATTTGCTTCTCTGTAAGACATAGTGGGGTTACCTGCTCTTGTAAGGCTTCAGCTGGAGCTGCTGTCTTCTGTCTTGGGAACCCCACTTTGTGGACAACAGAGGAGATGGGAAAGACCCAGAACACAGCAAAACAAATGAGAAGAAGTTTGGAAAACACGCGAGTTTGAGGAGAGGCTTGGTTAATTTACAGTGGGGAAGGCTGGGGAGCAGGCTGGGGAAATGGGATAGCAATCTTACAGCTGCACAGGATAGCCACAGAGCAGGCAGCGGTCAGCAGTTCTTCATATCCCCCACTGGACAACCTCATCTGAAGCAAACAAGATAGAAATTAGGAGAAAATTGTAGAATTCAACTTTCAAAGTACAAGGACAGCTAAACATTCAGAAGAGCTCCTTTGAGTGTAAGGTCCCACTGAGTGGAAGACTTTATGTGTCCATTAGCCACATGACTGTCAAGGGTTGCTGGGGTACCTCCTCTGGCAGGAAGGTCCTGCAGGACCTAATCCACCCTGAAATCATGAATAGGTTCAATGGCCTTTGAGAGATCCCTTCAGCCTGATGCTTCTGTGAGTCAGTCTTGTTAAAACTAGGGTGAAGGCATGTGATATGTACCTGAAACCATGATGGTGCCAATAGGAGAGATCTCAGTGAACTTGGATTGACTCTTTCACCTTCTTCTGATCCCTACAGCTGCACTGGGTGGTATTTTCTCAAACTTTGCTCACACACCAGAGGTGCACAGCAGTAAAAATCCAATACGCTCTCAGTCCTCAGCTGCAATAACATGGTATTCTTTCAGCATCTTCTTTCAGACACAATTTGAAGAACTATTGCATTAGAAATCATTTTCAGAGCCACATCAACCTTAGTCCTGCCTGGTACCCCAGGGTGTCGTCTTAGTTGGGAGTCCTGAAACAAATTCTTCTGGAAGGGTAATAACGGGCACTGAAATGAGAGGGGAAAAAGGTGACGGGTGTGAGGAAGAGGGCACAGCAGGTGTGCCCGCAGTCAGAGTGCTCTGCCACTGCCCCCGATAAATTCCCACACAGAGGCTAAAGCTTGGGGGGAGGTCAAGGTACCCAGGATTTAACAGTAAATGACTGTCAAGGGAAAACAACTGTTTGACCATTCGCAAGACTGAAACCATGGTGGGTGTTAACACCAGACTTCAGAGTTCTCTGTTCACTCTCCTAATAAATAATTTTCTTCAATTAGCCTGCCCTGTGAAACGGCTCTGACTTGTTGGATCCTTTGAATGGGCTGATGAATGTTCTCCCAGCTTAATGACTGCCCGTAACCTTGCTGCTCCTTCAACCAGTTGTTCATCACTGCCAGCTTTTTCCCCCTCCAGGAGGTTGTTTATCTGACAATCAGGGGCACTGCTACTGGAACATTTCTAAAAAGATTATTGTCCTAATTACTCAGAGGTCGTTAATTGGAAGGTGAAGCAGGCACCGGCTCTCCGCTTTGAGCTCCCCAATACTACAAGAATGTTCCTGTTACACAAAAAGCGTATTTTTTTTTCTTCCGCAACACTTAATCTCTTCGCAGCATTTGAAGGAAGGCTTCAGCTCCAGCAGATGTGCTTTGTTTGTAAGAAACTGAAGTTTTCTCCCTTTTAATCAAGGGTATGTTCAATAACCACAGCAAGCTGAAGACACTTCTGCCTTTTCCAATGACAGGGTGTGTCATGAGGGGGAAAAAGCAAAAGCAGCTGCCCAGGTGATCCGAAATGGGCATCAGCAGCATCCACAGGCAGACACCACAACTACCCGCTCAAATACAGGCAGGTTTTGCCTGAAAAACTTAGATTTTTCTTCTTCCCAAATTACCTCAGGGGTCTGTAGAAAAAGGGACAGATTAGAAGTCACCTGTTTGTCAGGTAGAGGGTTTTAAAAGGGATCATGGACTCTGAACATTCCCCTCCACTTGTGCTCTCACTCAGAGTTCACGAGTTCATGGAGAACGGGGCAAAGCCCCTGCAGTGCAGGGCTCTTCTGGAGCTGCTCTGCTTCCCTCACTGGGTTTGTTTTGCCCAGGTATAGAGAGCTGTATTGCAAGCAGCTGCAAAAATATTGTTAAAGACTTAATGAGGAAAGGCTGAAACCAGACCCCAAAGGACATTCACACAGGTATGACGGAAAGTGGGACAGCCAGGATTGCAGGTGATAACTAAGCTGTTTTGGGTAGTCAAATGTCATGCCAATGGCAGGGCACTTCAGAGGGACCTCACAGAGCTGGTGAATTGACAGGAAGGTAGCAGGTGAGCTTCAGTGGAGATAAAGCAGGTAATGCAGCTAGGGGAAAAATAACAATCAGTGGGATGGAGCATCTGAGAGTGGCAGGAGGAGAAACACAAAGGTTGGGACACTTCAGTTTAGAGAAAAGAAGGCTATGGGAGGATATATAAGTGGGATTCACAAAATCGTGAAGGTGCAGGATAGGGTGAATGCAGAGCTGATACTCCCCAAATCCTGTGGCACTAGGAGTCAAGGATCTCTAGGTAACCAGTAGGAGACTGCATTAAAGCCAGTAAAGTTGTTCTCTGCACAGCAGGCTGTGAACCCTTGAGCTTGCTGCCATGGGAGCTGGCAGAGGCAGCCAGGACCAGCAGGGTCAAAAAGGGACCAGGTAAATCCAGGATACAGATACTGACATGGCAAAAAGAGAAGGTAACATTAGGGGTGTGCAACCTGCCATCCCTAATCCATCAGCTGAAGACAGATGCTGGGGGAGAATAAAGGGACTGCAGAGAGCAGCTGCTTTTCCGGAATTACGTCTACTGCCACTGTGGTTTTGGGGTTGCTTTTAAATTACGAGGAGACTGTGAGCCTCCCTCTTTCACAAACTCTGCAGTTGAGACTCCCGCAGTTGGGTCAGCGCAACCTGAGTGCCAGGGCTGAGCTCCACGAGGGGAAAACCACGTCCCTTGTGACTCACCCTGCCAGGCAGGATGGAGGCAGGAGGCTTGGCCCCAGGAGCCTTTTGCTCAAGTGGTAGGACATTTCTTAGGGACTTCTGTTCTTATGATAAAACTCCGTCCTTTCAGGGAACTGTTAAATTTTCAGTCTCTAGGCACAGCAGCCTGGAGAAAGTCCAGCCGAAGCAGCTGCAACAGTCTTATGTGAGTGGTCCCTTCACCACACATAGGTCTTCCGCTTATCCTGAGGAAAAGATCTTCAGAGAGACAGGAAGATCCAGACATCTGCACCGAGGGAGTGAAGTCTCCTCCAAACAAGGGACTTTGCCCTGTAGTGCTTTCACTTAGGACAGCTATTGGCTAATTTTACCCTTTGCTGAATTTACAAAGAAACTCAAAAGTTAAATCCCTTTGGTTAAAAAGCAATCCATCCTTTCCCCCTTATTTCGAGACATAAATGACTTCAAATATGTATTGCTGGATAAACTCAAATACTTAACGCTGACTAAAGGAAACCTATGTTTATTTAATAAGGGAAGAAGTAGATGGCTGCAAGAAATGAATTACAGACGAGACGAACTCTTGGTAACAAATGCAGGACTACAGCAAAAACTGTAGGTTTCCTGATACTGTGAGCTGTCTTACCAAGGGAATTCTGGTTTAGATGTGCAAACAGGGGCTCCCCTGAAGTCTGGGGACTAACAGTCTGACTCTGGCAGCTCTGGTTGAAGGCACTGCCTAGAATTCAGTTTGCAGTGGGGTTATACAGAGAAAAGCTGCATGCCTGGCTTCACCTATAGGACAAGGCTCAGGTGAAAACCAGCAGGTTTTACTCCAGCAGAGGTTTCAGTTCAAGACTGAAAACATGGTTCCCACAAAAGGCAACTTTAGAAAACTCATTTGGGAAGATCCCCAGCACCCAGGTGTCGCCCAGCACGTTTCTGAGTCTCCTTCGGCTGCTGGAGCCCAGGGGTAAGCCAGAGCTCGGTGCTTGCGGAGGGCTAGCTCTCGCAGCGCACTGATGCTGCACGAGCTCATGGGGTGGCAGCTGCTGTAGAAGCATTGGGTCGCTCACATCGTCAGTGACAAAGACTCTGGAGTCAAGACCACATGGTGGGGTTGTTAGAGGGGACTAGAAAAACCCAGGGTTTTTTTAACACCACTGCTCACAGAACAATTTGTTCGCTCAAAATGTGCTGCGGGGAGTGAGTCCCTTCTGGAGAGGCACCGAGGAAGGTGCGTGACAGTTGTCCTTATCAGCACATCTCTTGCTGTCTGGTCTGAGCCTGACGAGACCCATTGCTCTTTAAATCACGCTGTTTGTCACTAATTCCACTTCCAGCCCTGTAATTGCTAAATATCACTTCATGCACATATTTATTTGCTCCACAGTTACTACCAGGCCGACAACCATTAGTTACCCAAATGCCATTTACCCAGGGTCTGGACTGCAGCCTTGCAAAGTCATCAACAACATTTGCAATTAAAGAATGTAAGTTAAAAAATACTCAAACTCAGTAACAGAAAGAAAAAAGCAAGTTATGACTCCCTGAGGGCTAGCAGTGTGCTCTGGCTTAGGTGGCTGTGACTCCGTTGTTTACTAATGGAAGACAAGGGCCAGGATTGCAAACATACTGCCTCTGACATGGAGAAGGGCTCCGCTGTGGCAGCAGGTGCTTCACAGCAAAAGCCAGGCCTGCCAAAAGCTGAGCATTTGGGGAAGGGTAGGATCAACTGCACTTTACATTTTCTAGATGCTTCAGCCAATGTTATTGTTTGTAACACTAAGAGAGGTTTTGGAAAATAACTAGTGTTTAAAAAAGGTCTGGAGAACATATCCAAAGTAAGAAGACAAGAAGCAGCATGCTGAGGAATAAAAGGTTTCTGTTTAATTTGTGTATCAGCTGTCTATTAATGATAGCTATGCAGAGGGACATGGCTATAGTTCCCAAGCCCACAGAAATCCCCTCTGCCCCTTATGCTCCATGTGAGAGGTGAGATTATATCACAAGCACTAATTCACTCCCACCGCCCCAAGGACTGCTCTTCTCACCATCGAGCGCCGCTGCTTTTTCAGTGCCTTCACTACTGCCATTGACATTATTGACCCCTTTTGTAGGCCATTGGGAAGGTCGATCCCTCCCTCTGCACAGCAAAACCCCCTCACTTACTTGGAGGGCCTAGTTACAAAGGCATTATGGAGACCGGCTGCAGACAAATTCTTGGCACCGTGACTCACAGCCTAGAAAGAAAGATGTGGTGGGGGGAGCAGCTCTGGTTGGTCCCTCAAACCACAGGCTGGAGGTTAGCCCTGTCCCCTCAAACCATGGGAAGAGTGGGCTGGAGCCACAATGAAGGGCTGGGCACATGTTGTCCTCACTAGGAAAAGCTGGAGCTGCTTGAGGCACCCAAGAAAAGCACAAACTGGCCACTAGTGTCTCAGAGTTAATTTGGAAGAGCCTTTCCAAAGGTGAGACAGGCATGATCCCTGGGCACAGACTGGGACCTACAAGGGACTTTCTTCTTCCTGCTGTCGGGGTGAAAGGGGATGCTGACAGCCCCTGGAAAGCCACCTGGTTTGGAGACTACTGCAGTCTTGTCTTGTGGCAGACTCTGCCAACAGCTCCCACTGCATTTTGTTTAGACACCTTTCCCCACACACAGGAGACGCCCCTCTGAACAGAAGGATGCTGAGATCCTGAGACTCCTAGGAGAGGTTTCTGTACCAAGAGCTAAGCGTGATGTGCAACGGGGATTTCCACCCGTTGAGCAAATCACACTGTACCCCAGCCGGTGGCACCCCGGGAGGCCCTCTCTGCCACTGCAGCCCGGCTTTGAACTCGCTGGGGAAACCCAGAGAGCTGACCGCATGCAGCGGTGTGCACCGAAACGATACCACGGGGGTAACTGGTGCAGGCAGCAGCTCCAGCAGAGATGGCCAACCCTGTCACAGGCACCCAGTGCCAAGCAGAGATAAGAGAGAGACCAGCAGCCTTGGCACCACCTTTTTCCTCCCCACCCTTCAGAGAATCTGGCTGCAGTGAGACACATCTCCAGCTCTTCACCTTTTCAAAGCAGCCGTGCTAACGCAAAGCAGCACTACCGTGTGAGTAGAGCATCCCGTCACTCTCCCTCCAGCCAAACAGGATTTTACACTTGCTCTGTGGCATCTGCCTCCAAACTCCCCGGGCCACTGCTCTGCTGGGGGGCACTTGGGCCCCTCAGCACCCTCCAGCCCTTGCAGATGGGCTCCCAAAGCATGTGTGCTTCAGTTCATCACTTCAGGCTTCACTCTTGCCCCAAGCAGCTGATTAGCAGTTCTGCAGCAGCAAAACTGCGCTGCCGCATAAGCCAGGTTTAGATGATGATCCCTTTAAACAGGAATGATCTCTGTCAGAACAGCTTTCTTAAATCCTGAGATAGATGCTGCTACTTGCACTAAATTGTTTTTCTGTGTGTTAGCTATTTAATGGCATTAGCATAATATGCACTCCCATTTACAGAGGAAGCGTTTATCTATGTGGTTTCACCAAAAAGTGGGTTTGATTAATTAAAAAAGGAGGACGGATGGGATTGCTGTGAGGATTTGAATGTAAATGCACTAGCAGATGCTTCCTGATCCTCCCAGCAGAGTACATCACTTTTAATAAACTCAGAACAGATGGCTGACTGCGGTGTCAAAGATGATATGTATCAAAGTGCTCTGCACTCCCCTCCCAGCCAACTCAGTCCTCAAGCCTCAAAATCCAGAGGGGTGAATCCTCACCTGCAGCCCTCTGGCAAAGCTCCCTCCACCTCAGGGGTGCTGTGCTTACTCATTGCAGCTGAGGAGCCCTCCCAGGGGTGTGCAGGGTTTCTGTTTCACGAGTCCTGTGGAAATGTGATAGAGCTGCTTGCTGGAATGCAGAGCCCGTAGTTAGATTAATTAGGCTGCACAAGAAGCAGCAAGAGATAAAGTACAGCTAGTTAAAAGTTTAGGTGTTCCTCTTCTTTCTCCTCTGTGGGAGCTGGGTCCTGCTGATTGCAAGCAGGAAAACCTCCTCAGTTCAAAAGGGTGTTTGCTTGAGCCAAGCCTGCAGAACTGAAGTGACCTCTCCCTGAAACATTTAGTGTACCAAAATTGCCACAAACTCTTTGTTTGCCTTATCTCTTGACCAAAAGACAGGATGAGGAATGCATTTAAAATAGGAAAATTCTAGAAAATGAATAATGAAACCTTTCTTGGGTTTTCCATTCCTAGGTCCTGGAGCCCTCTCCAAAGACATGACATATCGCTGGGATTTTGTCTAAGGAGTAAACTGAGGCACAGAGCAGATAAATGTGTTGCAGTGGTCATATGGGAAGGAAATAGCAAAGCTGAGCATAGAAACCAGGTCCTCAAGCTTTTATCATGGGCTGAAATGTTTCCCCAATGTAACCATGTCCATTACCTGACTCATTGCCAGCTTAGTTAGTGCTGGTTTGATCCAAGCTATGCAGCGAGTCGTCTGGCTCCTTCACACCTATTTGCTGCCCGATGCTGCTGCGCCTGGTCTGGCTGCTGGCAGTAATTGTAGGAGCTGGTGGCTGGCAGGTGAACAGCAGCAAAGTCTGTGTGACTACTGGAAAGGAAAAAACGAGCTGTATGATTCACTAGAAAATAGAAGGCAATTTTCTGACAATGGGGAGATGAGTTAAGTAGGTCTTTCCCTGGACTATCACTAGGAAGAGAGAATATTTGTCTTGAGGGGCCGCGCAGCTCAGGTGTTGCTAGCAGCTGTTTCGAAGGTCATAGAGGGAATTAGGCTAACAGGCTGACCTCTAGGCATCTTTACCATCTGCAACTCAAGCAATGTAACCAGAGGCAAATGCAGACCTAATTCCATAAAATTAGTTAGGTCTCATGAACAGTGTTGCAGATGAGGAACGTCTGGGATCTAGTGAGCAAAATTTCTGATGTGAAATCCTCGTGAAGATAAGGGCTGGCACTAAGAAGCTGCATTCATGGTAAGAAATCTGGCCTTGGTGCAGCCTAGCAGGAAGACACAGAGGGATGAAATACGAAGCAGAAAACAAAAAGATCTGTGCTGAGACTGCTATTGAAACATCCCGGTTTTAGCCAAAGCACAACAGAAAAGCATGCGGATATTCAGCAGAAGGGATGGCAGACTGGCAGCAGAGTCCAGGGGAGGCTCCTGGAGAGGGTGATAAATCTGGAGCTCAGAAAAGCCTGATCCAGGTCCCCGTTTACATGGCAGACCTCCTACAAAGCCTTGGATGAGCCATACTGGGCCTTTGCACCCACCCTTCTGTGGGTTAGAGAGGATACCTATAGCAGGCAAGCATGTAACGCTGAACATCCCAAGTTGCACATTAAAGAAGATGAAACTTGTGTGGTGTTGGTGAGGATGGTGTGGGGACATAGAGTTCAGGGTAAGTGCAGGACGCAATTAAGACTTTCAGAATTAAAATCAAAGAACGGGGTCAGGGGTTTTAGAGAAAAGTAGATGGATAGCAGGGAGGTGGCAAATAAAATGTCAGGTAGGATATTCTGGAGAAGAGAAAAGAAAACAGATAATGGGCATTATTGAAAGATACAGGGAAGTTTGAATGGTCTTGTCCAGCATCTCAGCATGCCTGGATGACATGGTCCTTGGCTAGTACGATCCCTGGGTATCACACAACCTCCCATAGCGCTGAGAATAACCATCAGCCAGTCCTTCCTGTTGCTGACTTCAACAGACATCTCCTATAAAACTCTGTGCCCTCTCATTTTTTGTTCAAAGGTAAATATTATTGTATATCGGAGGTATGAAATTAAGATAACTGCAGTGTGATTGATACTGGGGGGGGTAAAAATACTTCATAAAACTTAGTCTCTGCCAGTAAAATGGAGGCTTTGCTGCTGGATGAATGCCTGTTTTAGGAAGTTCTTTATTTTAAGCATCCATTTATCACTGTAGCAGGGACCATTGGCTGCAAGCATTCAGTGACTGCAAAATGAACTTTTCCATGAGTACAAAGTCATCATTCAACTCCAATGATTCAAAGAAAAGTTTCAAACTAATCCATACAAGAAAAACGTCAGTGTCATCCCGGGATGTTAATAGAAATAGAAACACCATGCAAGGTCATCCTGGTAATATGGAGGAGCCCTGTGTTTTCTTGAAGAAGTACATAATATGTATCTAAGGGTTTCGAAGCAAAGCCGTTGCTCCTGCCAAAGCAAAGGGCCTGTTTCTGGGTCATTCTGAAGTCCGTGTGAATCCTATTGACATCATGGGTGGACATGAGGGTTATGGTTTCACAAAAAAGGAGATTAAATAAGATATCAAGCTTCTTGTTATTCACCTGATGGTCTTGTCAAAACTAGTAAACATATTCCAAGGTAATTTCTGGTGGTAAGGGGATACTTCTAATCTGGAACATGAAAATGAAAACATCAATACCCTTCAAAAATGGGGAAGCACTTTCTCTTGATGGGTGGAGCAAAGTGAGGCACAGGGTGTCTGTCAGCCTCTGGGCTGGGTAAACAGAGCAGCTGGCGTAGCTGAGCCAAGACTCCTGCTCACTCACTTCTACTCACTGCCAACATTGCCTTGTTTTGTGGTGGTTTTATTTTACCCGTGAGGGTCTGACTTCTCTAATTACCTTTTTTTGTTACATAGAAGTTATACATAAAGATTTCCCTTTCTCATCTCTGGCTCAATAGAGGGTAACAGATTCATTAGACAATTAAGTGCTCTTCCAATCAAACAGCAATATGTTGTCCCCTGGGAGCTTTCTTTAACCACAGAATACAAGCAGCCACTTGAATTGTGCTATGCTTGAGGCCCACTGCAAGGGCAACCAGGGCCATCGCTTTTCCTGATAGCATCTTTGGAGCAGAGCAGGAGGGAGTTCTGCGTTTGGTTCCCCTATTACAGTGTGGATTTCCAGTGGGCCCCTTGGCTTACCTACCTCTTCCAATGAATGAAGCTGCTCTCAGAATATGAAAAATTCATTTCTTTGATTAAGTCAAGGAATAAACCCCAGAAGGTCGATGATTTGAAGCACTCAGATATAAAATTTTAAAATAAAATAAAATAAAACTGGAGTGCTCATGATACCCAGGAGTCTGTCAACAGAGGTGGGAAGGTCAGGGCTGAACATCTGATTCCTCTTTGTGGCTATTGTACAGAGTGTACCTGCTGTTTATAAAGGGTTAACAAATCATCAATAGATGCAATAAGCATGTTAAAAACATGAGTAGCCTGTGATCCAGATGGCTATAAACATACCATGGTGGTAGAGATGGTCTTCAGCACAGTTATAAATAGAGCTGATCAAGATATGGAAGTGTTTCTGCAAAATATTTCAATGAACCACAGTTGTTTTCAGTTCAAAGGGTTTGAAATACGCGTTCTTATTTAAAAAAAAAAAGTTTGACAAAGATCCCATTTCACTTCTGCTTTCATTTGTTAAAAATATAATCAAAATAGATATTGACAATTTATATTGATCAAAACCACTGTAAAATGGACTGCCAGTCAATTTTCAAGGATGGAGCTGACTTACTCTGTGAGGCACTGATCCTGCAAAGAGTTTCTACACAAATGAGCTGGGGCTTCTTTATCATTGCTAGGCTTGCATCTGTTTCTCCACGTTTCACAAGAAATTCAAAGCAAGTGAGATATGCATCTACATATATTGTTGTTCCCGTTGCTCTGACTTCTAAAATATCAGTTTTAAGTCTGTAGCATCACCTGTTGGATATTTCCTAGCTTCAAAGCCGGAGATGCATACGGTTTTGTCAAGCTGAAGCTACTGAAGTGGGCAACGAGGACTGTCCCCATGTCTGGTAGCAGAGGACAGAGAAACTGGCCAACATGTACATCGGCAGTGGTGTTAAGCCAAAATAAAACTTAAAAATCATGGAAGACTTCCCAGGCAGATGTGCTGATTTGTTACAGTTCTTTTCAAGGAGGAGGTTCCTGTAAGGTTTTGCAGGAGAACTTGAGCTGCAGCAGATGCCACTTGTGTACGGAGTGGAGTGAAAGTGAGTAATGGTATGTCTGTGACAGCGCTGGGGCTGGGGAAGGACTCTCAGGTCCTTCACACAGGCTTCCTGCTTTCACATCTGCAAGAGCTGGAGAAAGCTGTAGCTGTCATAAAATGTAGCTTAGGCTTACGTTATTGCAGCAGGACCCATACCACACAAAGGGTGGGAGGCAGGAAATACCCTTTCTCATGACAACTGCTGAGATATTACCCCTCTCCACACAAGGACAAAACTGGTGGCAGAAAGGCCCTGCCTCAAAAGTAAAGGGAGACCTGGGAAGAGCATGATCTTCCAGCTCCCAAGTGAACATAGCAGTGGTATTTGTCAGCCAGAAAGCTTATTTGTTGAGAACTGATACACATAACCCCTTGTGCTAGGTCCCACAGAGGCAGCTGCGTGGAGATGTGGCCCTCTGAGGCTCTGCTCCTCCAGAGGGTTTCTGCACAGGCGATCCTGAGCCCATGGACAACCAGTGACCCAGGAAAGCAACACATGTCCTTCTCAATGGCTGGCGTGGCTGAGGGAACAGCGGGGACCACCCCTCTAGCGGCACTTGCAACCAGCCTGAGGCAAAGGGGCTCTTTGACCAGAACTGTTTCATACACAGCGGTTCTGCAGGTCTTTGAGTGACCTCTGCCATGTGTGAATCCTAGTCACAGAGAAACCTGCTTCAAACCAGTGACAATTTAATTTCTTCATGAAATACCACTTTGGATGAGCTGTGTTCTTAGCTGGCTGTTTGTCTTGTGTTACTAGACCTCTAAGACCACAGGGAACATCTGTATTATTTGGCACCAAGTAAAGCAAGCTGAAAAGGAGCAGACGGTTCCTGAAAGCCAAGGAGCTCGCGCATCATTGCAGGGAGGGCCAGAAGTACTTACCTCAAGAGGTCAGATCTTGCAGCAGCTGAGATGAGCACCGATACATGGCTCTCCCCGTCCTGGCACAAGGCAGAAGTTAAGGCTGCACTGAAGCTGTTAAGGACAGAGGTGATGCAAAGCCAGTATAGGCAACAGGAGAGTCATTCCTGCACTTGGGTCACAACAACCCCACACAACGCTACAAGCTTGGGGGAAGAGTGGCTGGAAAGCTGCCTGGAAAAAGGGGACCTTGGGGTGCTGGTCGACAGCCGGCTGAATATGAGCCAGCAGTGTGCCCAGGTGGCCAAGAAGGCCAATAGCATCCTGGCCTGTGTCAGAAATAGTGTGGCCAGCAGGACACGGTCAGTGATTGTCCCCCTGTACTCGGCGCTGCTGAGGCCGCACCACGAATACTGTGTTCAGTTTTGGGGCCCTCACTACAAGAAAGACACTGAGGTGCTGGAGAGCGTCCAAAGAAGAGCAACGAAGCTGGTGAAGGGTCTAGACCACAAGTCTTATCAGGGGTGGCTGAGGGAACTGGGGTTGTTTATCCTAGAGAAAAGGAGGCTGAGGGGAAACCTTATCGCTCTCTACAACTACCTGAAAGGAGGTTGTAGCAAGGTGGGTGTTGGTCTTTTCTCTCACAAGTGACAGGACAAGAGGAAACGGCATCAAATTGCGCCAGGGGAAGTTTAGATTGGATATTAGGAAAAAATTCTTCACTGAAAGGATTATCAAACATTGGAACTGGCTCCCCAGGAAAGTGGTAGAGTTACCATCTCTGGAGGTATTTAAAAGATGTGTAGATGTGGCACTTAGGGACGTGGTTTAGTGGTGGACTTGGCAGTGTTAGGTTTATGGTTGGACTTGATGATCTTAAGGGTCTTTTCCAACGTAAATTATTCTAAGATTCTACGATCCCTGATGCCTGACGATCCCTTTCAAAGCAAAAGTAGGTCTCCCACTTTGATCCACCTATGAAGTGCTGCTCTGGGGTTTTGGAAACGTTATAAATGATTCTGGCTTTCCAATATAAATAACAGTATCTATACCCACAAGGAGTTTGCTCCTGTACCATTCAAATTCAAACCCCCATCAATGTGACTGCATGAAGATCAAGTCCTGAAGCCCTCTTCCGAAGAGCCTCCCAAAGGAAGAAGGGCCAGGCCATGTTCCCAAGACCCATAGGTAGGCTGTCTGCTGCTTGCATCCTTCCACAGAAGAGTACAGGAAACCTGGAGTAAGGAGCTAACTAGATGTTTTACAACCATTGCCAAGAGCTGGGTCAAGTAGTCTGCTTACAAATCAGGAACTATCAGGCTTAATAAGCAGTGGCTGACATGGCCAGCATTTCCCCTCCAAGTGACCTGGAAGAACTGACCCTTCTCAGCCACCACAAGATGCGGCTTCAGTAATTAGGAGCCTGCTTCTGCTCAGGATTTTTCTGGGCAATCAGGAGACTTTCTGGAGCATTTCACTCTCCAATATCACAGATTTAGGTCTACAAAAATCTCCAGCTGAGCAAAGAAAAGCTGATCTAAACTGATATTCAGAGGGAATAAAGTGTCAAGTCTGCTGTTAGACATGCAGAATTCAAACTGATTTCCGGTCTTTATTTTTGGTGATAAGTAACATTGACTGATATGCCTTTTTTTTTTTTTTTTTAAGACTTCCTCTGAAGAGCAGTTATTCCCCCTTGTAGCTGATGTCCTCACCATTACATTTACTCCTTGCCTGAGTACACTTAAATTATATCCTTGCCTCTAGGAAATGCATCCCAAACTCAGGAAAGGAAGCCAGGTCTGGGGCTCAAACTAAAACTCACTGAAAAGGGTCTTTCTATTGTCCTGAGTATGTTTGGGTTCAGGCTCTTAATGAACAATTTGTTTAGAAGCACAAATAACAGATTTGCTCCTTACACTTCCAGTTTCTCACTACGTGAATCTATGTCAGGCAAAACAGATGCAACATTCCCCTCAGTACAGAAAGTCACATACTTACTGCAACTTTAAATACAAAGTGAATGTAGTACCCATTTATCTTCTCTGCCTGGGGGAAACCCTTCCATTTCTGCTCTCTTGGGGTTACACATGACAGCAGTTGCCTTTTACATGGCACGAAATGCGTACAAGGATTTCACCGTGTTTGCGGTTATCTAGCTGCCTCCTTAAAACAAAAAGCTGTTGAGAGCTAGCAGACATTGTTTCAGAAAAAAAAAAAAAAAAAAAAAAAAGAGAGAGAGGCATGGTCAGGTTTTTGTTCCTTTTTTTTTTTAAAACCCAGGAAAGTAGAAAGCATGGTTTGTCCTGAAACATTCCCACAAGCAGTTAGTAGCAGAGGCTGAGTCTGAACTCAGCTGAGTACAAACAGAGAGGAGATCTCTTGCAAGGTCAGCGGTAGAAGTGCAGACCCTTCCCTCCAAACAGAGCAAACGGTGGGGCAGAGAGCTTCCTTGGGATCCTGCAGCTTTTCTTTGGGCTCATCCTGCAACGCCAAGGAACCTGTCTGGACCATTTTGTCTGCAGAGTATGTGGACGAAGACGGCTCAGCAGAGTCTCTGCTGCATTTGAAGGTGCCTTGTACTGCTGTCCCTTCCTCTGCAGAAGGTAATTTCTGCTCCCCAAGGACAGGCACTGCAGCCCCTGCTCTCCTGGGAAGAAAAAGCACTGGACAAGAAAGAAACCTGAGCTCCTGCGTGGTGAGGAAAAGCCCAGTAACAGTAATTTAAGATTCTGTGGCTGTTCCTCAAGCTGCTCTGTGCTGATGCTCTCAGGCAATTTAATACCTAAAAGGCTACCTCCTCCTGTTCTCTGGTTAGTATAGAAGGAAAAGGTTTGCTTTGCCTGTAAAGAGAACATTCATTAACTGGCATTAACATGCAATTTGGTGTTCAAAAACTGCCTTATCAACAGTACATCTGAGGTAAGAGCCATCTGCACTGCAAAGGTTGCCCACAGCTCTGCTCGGCCTGTGTGGAGAATAGCCTGACCCAAACCAGGATGAATGGATAGAGGGAAGGGACCACGGTGCCAGCTGAGACCAACAAAGCCACAGTGGGAGTCTTTTTCCTTGCCTCATCCAGGCTGAGTCAGATTGCCTAATACAGGCTGAGACCACTCTCTACTACTGACTTACTGCTGGAGCATGTCTAAGACCTCCAGACATCCTCCCTATCCTCTCCATGGTGTCTTTTATATGAGGGAATAAATAGATCTTGAAGGATACTGACTCCTGAGACATCTGTGTATGGTCATTGCTCAAATGAAAAACAGGTATTTCAGGTATCGCCAGAAAGTTTCTGGGACACTAAGTGAAGACTAAAAAAGTCCCAGTGAGAACAGGATACACCTGGATCTCTTTGCACTATGCTGTAGGTAATTATAGGCTATAGGTAATTAGGTTGTGGGACTCACTGGTTAGTAGCGAGGTTTAAACGAGCCACGTGAGAACCAGATGATTGGGATTGTTCCTCTTGGAAAGAAGATGAGTAAGGAAGAAATGTAAATATCCATGAAATCCTCACTGGACTAGGGAAGAGAGAAGAAATTTTGGTTTTCCCAGCTTTTAGTATCAGGATAAGAGGCAATTTGAAAACAACAGATGAAATATTTTTGCAGTGTTTAAGTGAGCTGTAGTACTTAATGCCATAAGAAATCTTCAGGCTGAGAAGGCACCAAGTTTGAGGAAAGACTCTTTTCAGAGGGACAAGCAAACTAGCAACTTCTAATTAGCACTAAAACATTGTGGAGCACTGTTAAACATCAGGGCTGATGCCCAGTTTTTGGGAGATTTGGAAGCTGGGATTCAGCCTGGCACAAGGGCAGGGAGAGGCCCTGTCCCCACCCCAGCCCCTGCCCCTGGCTCTAGGGGGGGCCCAGGATCTCTGGCTGGATCCTGGCTCCCTGCTCCAACCCAGAATGGCAATTGCTGTGTCCTTACTCTCCATAGCTCCAGGTAAGTGGTTCCAGTGATGTGTTATTACCACTATGTGGAAGAGAATATTCTTGGGGGAGAGCAGTGCCCTGGAAGTCCTTATGTCTGTCTTTTGTGGCTGGCACTTTTGGAGCCAGAGGGGTGTAGGGAGCAGATGCTCAGATCCTCACCCCTTCCCTCCATCCTTCTGCAAGAGCGGCAGGGAAGCAGGCTGTGTTCAGTCTTCTTTTCATCTCTTCAAGTGCATTATTTCCACTGTGAGCCAAGGAGATCAAAAAAAGCATATAGAATGGAAAGTGCTGATGTGTTTCATGATCCTAAACACTGCCATTAGAAAAAAAACATTCTTTTAATTGTAATTGTTTTTCAGTTAGGGATTTTGTCGCTTCATCTCCATGAATTGGGAAAGTTAGCACAACTGCATCTAACTTACATCTCAAAAAAGACCCCTACCCTGCCCACAGCATTTGATCAGTATACAAACTCTGGCCATATGGGCATTCCAGGCGACCCACGTACCCCTGTACCTCACTTGGTGTTCACTGAGCAACCGGCCTGGAGTAGATGGACAGCTTGGGACAGTTCAGGAATGAAGGAGCAGGTGTTTAAAGGCAGAATATGAGGAACAAGATTAATCGCAACGAAATATACCAGGCAGTCATTTAATGTACAGAATCTGGGATGATGCTGATGCTGACTGAGGGTCCGTGTGTTAGCTAAGAGCTGCTGGCAGTGTGGGGGTAGTCTGGTGAGCTTGCGGACCCGCAGAAGAGGCGTGCTGGTCCAAAGACCTGAGTCCCTCTTGTAATTATATTTTTTTCTTAATTCTCATGAACTCTGTTAGTGCCTGCAGGGCAATAAATAGTACTATCTGTCTCTAACTTTGGAGGCAAGTAACCAATATCAATGATGTTCTCATGAACTTGTTTTAGACCATTCTAGAACATAGAAAATTGTTTTGTCTTACTAAACGTGTACATTAGCATGACACAGACTTTGCTGTCACAAGTTAAATAAAACCATAGCCATGGGAACAATCAGTAAATTCCTGAGGAGGCTGTTTGAGATCACTCTGCCTGGGGAGAACCTCCATCACTACATCTTTGCTTACTGATTCAGTGGGGCTTACAGGAATCAGCGGGGATTTTCTGTAAGTGCTAGGTAAACTGAACAAGGCATTGGAGGGGTATGACATTTTCCAGATTGGTGTTTGAATATTGTTTAGAAAAATCATATTGAAATCCAAGCTATTCACAAGGGTGCCCAGATGGCATTCTGTGATCGCTACAGAGAAGTCTCTTCTCCCAATAGAGAACATACTCCATCTGCCCCAGTGAGAGCTGTGCATGCCAGGCAAGGATGAAGGTGGATAGGCAGAGCAGTAGCTACTGTCAGGACTGGGCACAATGTTGGGCTTTTTCACGGGGTATAAGGAAACCTTTGAACAGGAAAATTAATTAATTTCAGGTTGGTGCAAGCACAGTCTAGACTAAGAAAATCGAAGCAAGTCTACACCATTTTGCCTCTGACCTGAAAAAGAAGAGAGAGGACTGCCTTTTAACAGTGTAGATGGATATTCAAAACAGCAATCCGGGCTTTGAAGCTCATTTCTATTTACAGGCAGACAAGCAAGGCTTGTATGAGGGAACTGAGAGGCGAGCATGATTGACTAACATGCGGGAAAGAAGAAAAGGTGTGATGTGTGGGTTTTAATAGACTTTGCTACTAATTTGGCAGTGAGCTTACATTCAGGTTTTTCAGTCAAACAGTTATCAATTGTCTTCATATGCAAGAAGGTAATTGTTGCCTATTTTTTGCTTAGTGGTCTTTTTGGTTAGGGTGTGGGTAATAGCCGTGCCTAGGCTTCAAGCCTTTTTGGGTACCTTCTTGAAAATTACACTTTTCCTATTTCTGTGCCTCAGTTCCCAGATCTGTAAAATCACAGCAGTCTAAAATGTACTGTCAGTGTTTCCAAGCACAGGAGAGGGGTGAATTCTTAACCCAGTTTCAGCAAAGAAATTAGAGAGCAAAGCTCTCAAAGTAGCTCAGAGCCATACCCCAGATCCTTTCATTTTATTTCCTGGATTTTGAAATAAAAAAAAATTGACTCTTATGTGTTGATTGAGAATAGCACTTAAGCCACATGATCTCTTGAGCAAATGACCTTATGCATAGGAAGATACTCATATATCAATATGGCTTTCAGGCTGGCCCTCTTGGTCACTCAGCTCAGAGCATGGGTAATGCAACAGTGCTGGGTGTCTACTTCCCTCCATCCAGACACTGCCATCTTCTCAAATCACTTTTCAGGCTAGGAAGGCAAATAACCTTTTCCCATCACAATAACTCATCTCTTTGTCCATCTGCACGTTATGTTAGTGATCGCAGGCAGGTAATGGTATATGGCTCTCCACATTCTTACGACATTTCATGCACTAGAAATTGGGCAGCTATAAGGAAAAATGGAATTGCTCTCTACAGACACAAATGGCTTTTTTATAAGACTGGAACTGGTCAGAAATGCCCATCTTCATCATGTTGCCACCCACTAAAGATCTAGTCCTGTTCTCTGTACATTAAAACACAAACTGCTTCAGAGACTCAAAAACCTGCTCTTCCCTTGAAGTTGGCTTCTGCATTGCCTTTCTCTGAGTGGCAGAATACCTGCCACTTTTTTTATTTGATCAGTTCTGCTTTTTGTCATAAATCTTTCCCTGACATGCTTTACTTTGACAGTTCCTAATATAGCTGTGCCTAATGAGACAAATTCCAATACCAGAAGTACTGATTGCTGGATTAACAGTTTCATATCCATTTTCCTGGGGCAAGAAATAGAAAAATTTGTCACCCATCATACATGAATACAGTGGAAGAATGCATGCCATACCTGGAAAACATTTAGTTTCTCCTTTGCAATGAACTTAATGGATGCAAGAACACAGCTTGAGGAAGAGAGAAAAAAATATAGTCATGGGCACTACGTATCCTGTTATTTCTCACAAAGAGGCCCCAGGGAAGAAAAGGGCTTCATGTAAGAAACTGGATTAGAAGTGACATAATGTATTGCCCTAATAAGATCAACATTTATATGTAAGGATAAGTAAATATTGACTAGGTAAACATACCCTGATAAGCAGATCAATCTGTTTCTCTCTTAGGAATACACAGGAATTAACAAGCATAATAATGTTCAGTATTTCAGACTCAGAGACTAAAATGCCCTGGTGTATCCTAAAGGAGTAAAAGGCCATTGTATATGACCCCCTTCCCTCCTCCCCCAACAAATAATTCAACAACACACACACAAAAAAAACCCCAACCCAATAACTAAAAAGAAAGGATACCTATTGTTCCTGGAGGATGCAGGTTCCCTGTGCAACAAGAACTGTCATGAGTGTTCATTTTATGGTCTTATAAACATTTAACAATCAATCAATGTCATCCACAAAGCACTGTTCAGAGGATCAATTTATTTCCAGCTTCTCTCTGCTATTAAATAGAAAATGCAACAGACAAGGGGAACTTTGATTTTGTATGAGTGGGCTTTTACAATCCAAATGTGCCTTTTGAGGCATGCATTTAAATCAGATGGAGGACATGTGGAAGTACATGTGGGAGCATGTTTCCATGTGCATATGGAAAGAGAAGGTGGAAACCTATAGTGCAGTCTGTACTCCCTGGTCTCATAGGAAAGTTCTCATTATCTTAGAACAAACATGTTCTTTCTAGCTCCTTGGGTGCAGGACTCCCCAGTGAGCAGGGTAAGGTAGGGTGGGGAAGGACAGTGCATTTTTCTGAATTTGATTTTCTAGTATAAGTCCCTGGCTTTTGTGACCTCTGAAATTACTTAAGGGACAGCACGGAATAGCAGAGGTGTTATTCCTAAAGAAACAATGTCGTAAAGAAGCAATGGAGTCACTTTCAAAAGAGAATCCAGCTGGCTGATCTGACAGATGCTCCATCCAAAGAATAGACAGCCGTTTTGTCAAAAGCACAGAAATGCTTGTGACTAAGAGAATGGTACAATTTTTCACTTCCTCTCTCCCCCTTGTCAATGGAAACTAGTGACGAGGTAATCTTGGTTACTTCAACTTTGGAGTACTTAGCAGTGAGGGTGTAGGGTGATGCTATAGGTTGTTCTGAATCACTGAACAAAGGCTAGCAACCTATTAAAATTTGCTTGCAGAGTCACAATAGCTGAGCAACAGACCCACCAGCCTTTGCTATTTACCCCAAATAATATCCTACTACTTAAAAATCTTTCATAAAATAGCTGGGACTTATCATCTCCATTGGCAAACCCATTTCACGGTGACCAGTTCGCTGGCTCTTCACCGGTCCTACATGCACTCCTATCCTCTGTGGAGGTGTTTAACAGGCATCTAAAAACTTCAACACCTGTTCTAAACTTCCGTGCTAAACTTCTGTGCTCAGTGGAAGACAAGGGCAGCCCTAGAGGGCAGATCCATCTACAGGTGGCTGTGCTGGCTGGGGTACCTGAGGCGACTCTCGCGATTGACTACGGGCGCACACAGAGAGGGCGCATACGCAGAGGTGCTTGTGGATTGCCAGTGTTGGGTGAGGCGCTGGAAAAGGGATATCCTGGAAACACATCTCACAACCTTTTCCGCACCTGCTGAGTGTGAGAAGATGGAACAACTGGAGCCTGACACCTTGCTGCTGGAACCCTTTGCCCGGGCACCCGCGGGGGGAATCCTGGCGTGCGGCCGCTCCTCCAACACCCGGCGAGTGCTGGAAGCTGACGGGAAGGCTGTGTGCGAGGGGAGGGGGGAGAGAGGAGGAGGTGGCTTCCTTCTGACGCCATTTCCGAGGGGCTGAGATATATAAATGAGCCGGTTGCTGCAGTGCCCCATCTGGGATCTTCAGCCAGGGCACTGGCGTAGACACGCACGGTGCTGGTCTCCCCCCGGCACCTCGCCTGGAGCCCCAACGCCAGGGACTGACTCACCCTCTGCCCCTTACTGTCTCCCTCCCTCCATCCCCCCAGCACCATGAGCCGCCCAGGACTGCTGGCCGTCCTGCTCCTGGCCGTGCCGGGTAAGTGGGGCTGGGCGGGGGTCCGTGTCCCCCCTCCCGCGGGACCCTCAGCCCGGCGGAGAGCGCTGCACCCGCCCCGCTCCCGGCCCGCCACCGCCCCTTCAGCACCGCGGACAGCGGCCGCCGCAAGGTCACTGTCCGAGGCCGCGCCGGCCCTGCCTGCCCCGCCGGCCCGGGCCACCGGGCACCGCCAGCCTGGGGACGGGACCTTCCCTTCCCGTCCCTTCCCTTCCCTTCCCTTCCCGTCCCTTCCCTTCCCTTCCCTTCCCTTCCCTTCCCTTCCCTTCCCTTCCCTTC
>JAVKLA010000040.1:4886420-4900034 GCA_034782735.1 Sagittarius serpentarius
TTCCCGTCCCTCTCTGTCCCCTTCGCCTTCCCCTTCCCTCTCCCTGGGGAAGGCTGAGGGGGGCACAATGCATGCATCCAGCTGCTGCATCACCCAGGGACCACTTCTACCAGAGACAGACGTCCCTCTTCTCCACTCCCATGTTTAGCAGGATAGGATTTCTTAGCTTGTCTCCCAGAGGAGGTGAATAACAAGCTCTCTTTTTTTTCCTTCCCCTCACCTTACAGCTGTCTCCCTTCCTGTGACAAATGACATGAATAAAGGCGACACTAAGGTAAGGATAGGCCTGTAGTGGAAGGGGTGAGTGAAGATGAAGGATGTGATGTTTAGCCTCCACACCTAGCTGGAAGGTTTTTGGCTGCTCCTGCTGAATTACCCTGTAGGAAGTGCCAGGGATTTGCATGAGATCCCTACAGCAGGATCCATTCCCCACTCCCTTCCTACCAGGATTTACCCTTTGTGCATGCACTTCTGGGCACCTGGGCAGGAGGGAAGTCCCTCAGGATGTACCAGAGGGATCAAACAAGCTTTTCTAGATACTGGTGAGGCTGGGGATGGAGATTGGGTATAACCCTCCCTAGTCCTCCTACTTTCAGTTTTTCAAAGCTCCCAACAGGAGGTGACTCAGGGGAGAGTGGGGGGAGATGTGATTCAGGAACGGGCATTGCTGGAACTGCATGTGTTTGGGGAGGTGTATACATCTGTGTTTGTATGTGTGTGGTGTGTTACTTAAACATGCATGTTCCTGAAAAATAGGCAACTGGCTACTCTAAGGTTGCTAATCTGTCCTTAGCTACTGCTCAGCCTGTCTGGATGGCTACGAGCAGCGCGGGACTTGGCTGACCTCTCCAGCCTTCTTTTAGAGGCTTCTGTGCATACATCTGTGTCATACCTCTCTGACATTCATAGCTGCACTTCGCAAGTGTGTGCACTCCCAACGGGCTTTTGGCACCTAAATGCTTGGATTGATGCGTCTGCCTGTGTTGATCTGTGACAGACCCAGATCAGATGAGCTGATCTCTTAGCTGCCCAAATTAAGACTTCTACAGAAATTAATATCCAGAAAGGAAACTCCAGCCCTTTTCCCCTTACTTCTTGAATGTCTTTGTTTCCTGAAATCTTCTAGCCACATAATGTTTTCCCCAGGCAGCAGTAGGGGAGGGCGCATTCACGTCAGTCTCAGCCACAGGCTCCATTGCACAGTGTCTCTGCTTGTTACCTACAGGGCAAGTGCCACGAGAAACGCCTCCCCATCTCCTGTCAGATGTGCTTGGGCCTGGAGAGCCATTGCTTTGTTAAGACTTTTAGCCTGCTTAGCCCTGGCTGGGGATGAGCCATGAGCTGTGAGCCACTGGGAGCCTGCTTCAGGCCGTGTGCTGCAGAGAAAGGGGACTCAGGGCAGGCACTTTCCCCTTCAACTGGCCATGCCAGAGTGGGATGCTCATTGGGCATCTGGTGGGACGATCCATTAATTCCACAGTTTTCCTTGTGAGACCTATTCCCCAGTATGTTCTGTGTGTAAAACATGGCACTTTTGTGGAAGCTGGTGCAACTCCATGGAAATGCTTCCACCAAGGAAGGATTCTTTCCCAAGCCTGCCCTTTCCCTGGGTACTGACACAGGCTCTAGCTGAGAGCAAAATCAGACCACACCTTTCTTTTGAATTTGCTGCAGCTGGAAGGAGCCATTAGGGCTTTCTTGCCTTCACCATCGTCTGAAACATAGCATTTCAGTGACGGAGGTCCTGGTCTCACAGGACAGATCAGGGCAGGGATATCATCACATGGGTACAGCACCACAGCTCTTCCTACACACCATGCTCTGTGCCACCAGCATTTGTGGGTGGCTCAGGGTCAGCACCTGCAGGCCTTTCCTGGGCAGCTCATCAGACTTTCCTTACACCAAGGGCTTTCCATGGGGAGCTGAACATGACCAAAGCATTTACAATATCTCTGGCGTTTGCCCACTTTTGTGCTCAAAGGACACTGTTTCCCACTTAAAACCATACATTTCAGAAGGGCCTGAGCATAGCCGAGCTCAAACGTGGTGAAGTCTGTCCTTGTAAGGACGTGATCCTTTGGACATTTCTGTGTAGGGACAGCATGAGCAGCTCTTAAGGATCTAGTTACATGCTCACAATTAGAGGATAGCTATGGCAAAATTCCAGTCTGAGTTTCTGCACTGGATTAATTACATTCATTTGGAAAGGATCTCCTCCATTTCCTGATGCAGGCTGCTATTTCACGACCTTGTGAACCCTCACTCTGCAAGACTCTCCCTTACAAAAAATCAAGGAGAGCGTTATGGAATGACTGCGCTCTTCATTTCATTGTGTTACAAAGTTCCTCCACAGAGTTGGCTGTATTTCTGTGGTGACTGATGTGTGTCTTTGTGTTCAGACAAAGACCTTAAATCAGCTTAGAAAACTTCAAAAAGTTAGTACAGTATTTCATTGGCCCAGATTCTTATTTCTCATGCTGAGAAAGTCCTTGCTCCTGTACCTTCTGTAAATACTGCTGCAATAAGTGGCTCCAGAGGTTGGGAAACATGGGAGGAAAGTATCAGAATCTGGGGTTTGTTCTATTTAATGGTAGAGTGAAGTGACTCAAAGTCATCTAAAATCAATATTAAGGGATTGCTTGTGGTATAGGAGAATGATACCAGGGAAACTTCCCTGCTTTCTTTTTGTTAGGTCTTTCCTGTAACACTTTTAATCCAGCGGGCAATCCCCTCAAACTGTGTAAGCGGTTGTAAGAGTTCAGCATTTTATGGCTGTGATCTGCAAAAGCAGAATTCTCTCCTTACACAGGGCAAAAATTTGCCCATTCCAGCTGGTCAATGAATATACCTGATTGCTTGAATGAGCAGCATCATAGATGACTGGGAATTGCTGACTTGTGTTTAATTTCTACTGCAGCTGCAGTGCTCTGCTCTCCTGAGAATGGCACCTTGTGAGGGAGGTCAGGGCTCTTAGGACTGCCTGCAGAAATCATCAGGAGAAAGAGGTTCAGTGAGTGAATTTTTGCCCCCAAGGCTTACTTGTATTCTTTTTTTCAATTTAGCCTCTCTTTTCCACAGGCAATTGTGAGCCCTGCATACTTTCTAGGCTGCTTTATAAATAATCATCCTTTCAACCTAAGCAGCCTGATTCCTGCATCACTAACCACTACCAGACTGTAGTGAATGCTGCTTTCTCTCCTGTGTGACCGTTTGGATTTACCATGACCACACAGCAGGGCTCCTGGTGGCGTGTCTTAGTGTGGCGAGGATGCCTTCACCCCTGCCAGAGGTGCCACCTTGTCTTTGCGCCTGTGGCTTTCATTCTCCTACGACACGTACAGCACTGGGTGATCCCTGTGGGATCAGCGGTGCTGCAGTTGCATGGCTGAAGGGCTAAGCCTGCAATCTCAGTACAGGTGACAAACTGCATCATAAGTAATGCTTCTCATTTTACACCGAAGAAAAGGGCTGCTGGAAAGGGCAGGCCCAGAGTTCATCCTGTCTGGGTAGCTGCCTCAGGTGGTTGCAAAGGCTTCCAGGGAAAGTGTGGGAACTTCCTTGCTTTCAGATGACCTGGCTCCACATACAGCTCTTCCAGTCTGTAACAGATGGCTTGAACACTCAAGCACAAGATCAAGCACTTCTCCAGAGTGTCTTGTCCTTCTCTAGGGCTTGAGAGCCATATTTCTCATCTGTGTTTGAAAGTACAATTTGCCTCGCCTCGCCTTCCATGCCTGGCTGCAGCCTAACTGTGGTGCCCTTCTTAGGGGTCGAATAGCTTGCAAGATTTCAAGGTTACCAGTTGAAGAGCTATGACCACTTGTTGCTCTCTACAACCTCCCACTGAGCCCTTTTATGAGATGCAGGTTGAGATATATTGACTTAAAAGAGGAGGATTTTGAGCTTTCTGTGTATATATCCAGATCCCCTTTAATCTCCTGATGTGCCCAGCCTCTGGGATGGGCTGGAGTCATGAGGTCCTCAGCTGAAATGTGCATCATGTTGAAGAAGCTCTTTCCATTGCCATGCGCCATTTGCTCATTTCTCAGTTTCAGGAGGTACCTTCTGTTTCTGCGTTAGGTAAAACAGGAAACGAACATTCAGTTCTGGCTCGACCAGAGCAAGAAGATCTGTGCCATCATCTGCTGCATTTTAGCCTCAGCAACAAATAGATTTAGGAAAAAAAAGACAAAAAAGCAGTGCTTTGATTTGTATTTTTGTCTCTTTCTAGGTGATGAAGTGCATTGTAGAGGTCATCTCTGATACTTTATCGAAGCCAAACCCCCTGCCGATCAGCGAGGAATGCCTAGAAACACTCAGAGGAGGTACAGGCTCAGATTTAATGCTGTGTATCAGCAACAGAAGATCTGGAAAGTAGGGGCTGGTTCTGCTCTGACACGTGCTCTAGCATCTGACATGGGGTTCCAGGCACATTCACCTTCCTCCTGGTCACCCCACCAGGCTGCACCAGGCCCCAGAAGCAGGGACGGAGCTGCTGCTCAGCCCAGGCCGTGCATCACGCTGGCACTGTGGCCAGGGGAGTGCTGGGTGAGATGGAGCTGCCTGGTTTTCATGGGACCTTTCTGTGACCTTAACCTCACAGTTAAGAGATGTGGCAGCGAATCAGGCCAAGGGAGAGAAAAGAGTAAACAAAGAGGGAGGTGGCGTTTCGGGTTCTTTTTTGTTTCCTTGGGGTGGGGGGAGGTTGTCTTTGACCACCTTCTGTACCAAGTCTCCCCTATTGCAGACGAACGAATCATTTCTATCCTTCGCCACCAAAATTTATTGAAGGAACTTCAGGAAATTGCTGCTCAAGGTACAGTGTCACTATAGTTATTTGGGAAGAGGGGTTTCATTTGTTGTAGCCCCTTGCACAGTTTTGTTGTTTGGGTTTTTTTGCATTTTACATTGGTTTGACATCATATAAATGTGCCCTGGGAAATACAGTTCCAGGACTTCCAATAGATACTAGGTGAGTGGGGGCAGGATTTTTGCTATAATAACTCCAGTATGCATCTGATGATTTAAATGACTGTCAGTGTAGCTTGGTGGTGATGTAGACTATAGGCTTTTTGAGGTGGGAGAACCCTAAAAGGACATACTGTAATTTAATTCAACAAATAACCACCAGCTCCCAAACTAGAATGAAAAGCAAGAAAACCCTCACTGTTTGTGCAGCTGGAGTCCAGCACTAAACCCAGGTGTGGCAGAAGGGAAGCCTCACCGAGCATCGAGTGGGACTTGCACCTGAAAGACCCCAGTGAAAACATCCTTGAGCTAATGGGGATTTTCTGTTGGCTTCCATAGCTTGAATGCAAGTTTCTTTGGTTTGGAGAGGTGCAAGCTGCTCACTGCGGGTCAATGTAGGAGCACCAGCAGCAGCACAGAGCTGTGCAAGGAGGTGTACAAGGGGAAAAAGAGCTATTCTCAGGTGCGTAGGTCCCCAGAGCCGATGTGCAGGTCCCAAGCAAAGCTACTTCAAAGCCAGTGCAGGTCCCTCTGCCCGGGTGGTCTGGTTGAGGCTGCAACAGGGCTCTCCCCAGACTGCAAGGAGAGCAGCTCCTTGCCTTCCCTCCTCCTTCTCCCTGTGGTAACCCAGCTGGCAGCCTTCCCTCACCAGGGCGTCCCTGTGCCCTGCTCCCGTGTGGCATAGCTGACAGGGGTGGCTGGAAGCCAGTGCCACTAGACTGCTTTCAGAGCAGGGAAGCCACAGTGGCAACAGGGAGAAGGGAGAGGAAAAATTCAGGAAGTCAGGATTGGGAGAGAGCCTCATGCGGCTCCCAAAACTATAATTTGGTCACTACCCAAATGCCCCTGGCGGAGGGGCCAGCTGGGCAGAGACCTCAGACGGGTACCGTGGATGCTCTGATAATCCAGAAGAAAGAAACCTGGGCCTCTTCAGTGCGCTGGGGTGCTGCTGCCAGGCACACCACAGTTGTGAGGGGGAACGCTCAGCTATCAGACAGGCTGTGGCATACAGCATGGAGTCCACATGAAGGGGTTCATTTCACAGAGGCGCATCTTGCTCGGCTCTTTCCTTGGCTTGAGCCCATCACACCATTTTGTCCCAGGGTAACGTGAACTCTAACCTACAGATTGCAGTGACCGGGGGTGGAAGAGTCGTGTAGCCCAAGGGAAAAGCGAAGGTGTCTGTCTTGGTCTCCTCTGTGCTGGCTGCAGCTGATCCTGCTCAGGCTGGAGAGCCCACACCATCCAGCTCTGCACAGTGTAGGGCTAGAGAGGACTGGGCTGGCAGTGCTGGCTCTTGCCTTTGCATTAAGGCGTAGAAGCAGGGCACGAGCTGGGTTAGACAGGGCTTGCTTGGCTTGCGGATCCATTTGGGATGGGGCTGCCTGAGGAGTGCTTGTTGCCAGGGCAGCTGGGCTTTGACCTCCAGCTCGTGCTGCCTTCAGACACCTTTCTTCAAGGTGTGGCTTTTGTCGAGCCGGCTCCATAATCCCAGAGGCGAAGGTGTGCGGCCTTGGAGCCCCAGACTATCCTTGGAGCGGGAATGAATGCTGCTTCTTCCTCCCAGTGCCCTGGGGAGAGTGACCCCCACAACCAGGCTGGAGGGCACAGGGTCTCTCAGTGCTCACCTCAACAGGGGTACGTGGGCAGCATCTGGCAGGAGGCAATTTTTATCCTTCAGTACTCCGATGCTTAAGTCTTTTGTTGGCCTCAATGTGCTGCAGTTCAGCATCTCTTATTCCCTAGCTCTCCATCAGTATTGGTTTTCCTGGCAACCCTGCTTCTCTATTTGTTTAGAGGCCTTTTTCTTTCTTGCAGATGATGTTTTTGATGGTGGCTTTGTTACTGCACTTGATTCACATATCCTTCGGTCTCACTGCCCTTTGCAGATCCCCCTTGGCAGCTTTGTCCATTGTAGAAAATATAATTTTAAAGGGCACAGAACTATTATCCTACCTCTACTTTCTGAAATACAGGATGGGCTGTTGCCTTTCCCTACTTTTTGTTACTTGATGCAGGTGCCAATGAGAGAACTCAGCAGCAGAAGAAAAACAGTGGCTTTGAAGATGAACTTTCTGAAGTCCTTGAAAGTCAGAACGACAAGAACAAGCAGAGAGGTCAGTGTCAGCCTCCCCCCCGCCCCAGGAAATCCAGGTCAGGCTGTAAACAAGGATGTTCTTTCTAACAGCCTTGATATGTCCATCTGCTTCTCATTTAGGCATCTTCTTTGATGCTGCCACTGACACACACAAGCAACACAGTGTTTGCTTTGTTCTTCTTTACCAGCTTAAACAACATGTAATTTCTGAGCTATAGTAACTGGTGGTGGCCAAGTCACCAAATTGGTACTGATCTTTTCCACCCTGCTGCCAACACTGTCACTCACTCGTAATGCTTAAAATGAGTCACAACCAGGGAAATCCTGTACTGAAAGACTCAGCGATACAGGCAAGGGCAATCTGGGTCTGCTCCTGCCGCCCTTGTTTCCAAGCATCCAGGATACGAGGTTATGGGTCTCTGAAGGGAAAACTGAACTTGGGATACATGCAGTGCACTTACCCACAAAACACCCGCACCTCGGAAAGACCACGTTCAGCTGGCATTTCCCCTTGTCACTATGTTTCCATGGCCTGGCTAGAGACAGGCAGTGTAGCAGAAAGAAGGGTTTGGCCCCTTCCCTTTTCCACATCAGGAAGAAATGATGCCAGCGTGGGGTGATACGATTTCTCATCCAGCAGCAGCACCGCCGCAGAGGGTCTCAAGCGGGCTCTGGGGTGTGTGGCTGGGCCACGGCAGCGCAGCGATGCTGCGATGTCAACCCAAAGCTGCCCAAAGCAATGAGGAGCGATAACCCCGGGGGCTGCTGCTGCAGCCAGCACAGCCAAAAGCCAACAGAGAGGACGCGTAGCACTGGGTCTCCCTCCTGCCAGGGCAGACCTGAACCTCTTGCTCCAGCAGTGCGGAGACTGCATGAGGATGAAGCGTGGCACGTTGGGCTGCCCAGGCTTGCAGGTAGCCCAGTGACACCAGCACAGTGTCACGGGTGGTCGCCAGCCCTGCGTGACCGGTTCTCTGCATGCCCTCACCCCAGCACACTCCTCAGCCCTGCTTGGGGCTGTGCTTGCCTTTCCATAGGCATCTGGTTTTTCCCACTGCTCTTTAGCCCCCCCCTTTCTATGGCTAAGTATGTTAAAAGAGGCCAGTCTCTGACATGAGCAAGAGCAAATACCCAGCCCACATTAAGCTCCTGCTGAGTAGCTGCTTTACAGAAGCAGAGCCGGCCCCCGCTCTCTCTGGCTTGCCCACGAACAGCGCTGGCTGCCTCTTCAACCTGGTGGGAGAAATAAGGATGCAATGTTAGCGCAGCACTCAGAGCAGGGAGGGCTGTGCAAGTGCCATATTACACTCCTAAATCATTTCATTTTACATGCTATCTGGTTTCACATGGGGCAAGTTTGTTGCTGGCATCTCAGGAGATGGTGATGAGGACCGTGCTGCAGCAAAGCACTTTGGCATATGTTTGACTTCAGCCTTGCGAGTCTCTCCAGGAGAGCCGGCACCAGTGAGAGCACTGGCTTGCTTGAACGCAAGCATATGTTGAAGTGACTTGTGAAAGGATCCATGGGCTGGTAAAGCAGATTGCTGAGTGGGGCCGACGCTCCCTAAGAAATGCACGGGCTTCGCTGGTGGTGAAATGAGCTCTCAGGAGAGGTGTTGCTTCTTGCTCCTCCCTCTGCAGATGCAGCAGGAGAGCGCCGAGAAGAGGAGCAGCCCACGGGGTCCCTGGCTGAGCTGGCAGCACAGAAAACCCAGCAAAATGAAGATTCAAGAGAGGAGGGAAAAAACAGCCTGGAGGAGCCCAGGCCACGGGATGCTGACCCTGGCAAGAAGGAAGATTGGGAGGAAGCAGAGAGCAACGAGATTGGGGACAGAGAGGATGCCCAGCGAGATGAAGCTTTGGATAACCGCATCAGCAAAGTCTTCAGCAAAGATGAGCAGCAGCAGCGAGGGGATGAAGAGGAGCAGCCCAGAGGCCCCAGGGACAGCCTGGAGCTTGAAGATGAGGGAGAGCAGCCATCCAGGCAGGGCCAGGAGCAGAGCAAGGAGGTGGCAGGGGAGCGTGTGGAGCGGGAGGATGACGGAGGAGATGATGCTGCAGAGGAGGACCCTACCGAAGCAGAGAGGTCACTTGATTTGGCTGAGGAGGACGAGGAGGCTGAGGAGATGCAGGGAGACGACAGTACGTATCCCAGATGACAGCACTGATACCTACCCAGGGTGAGCTGAGAGCACTGAGGCAGATGGATAAGAGGCTTTAAAGCCTAAAAGTTCAGGCAGGTGCTTACCGGGTTTACAGAAATACCCCCACAGATAGCCACCCAGACCCCCCCCGCAAGCACCTGACCATGTGGGCCCACGCACAGTGGGTAACAGGCCCCGGCAGCTGCCTCGCTGCCTGGTGCTCAGTTTTCATAGCACCTGGGAACAGCTAATTTCTTTTTCTTGAACTTCCTGCGTGGTTTTTGACTGCTGCCTCCAAGCCCTGTTACTGACGTGAGAGTGGGTATTTCCAGAATCTTGGGAAAATGGGCCTAAGTCAGGAAACCCACTTTGCATCGCCGCTGAAGTCTTGGTTCAAAGGTGGAGTGTAACCATGTTAACACTTGTGCTCACTGTTGTGTTTAATGCTCTTTCAGATAATGACAATGTTCTCAGATTTGGCAAAGATGGGCGGAGCTCTGAGGAGGAGGAAGAGGAAGAGCAGCCCCGGGCACTGAGAGGAGGAAGGCATCACCTGGAGGATGAGGGGATGCAGGGGGAGGAAGATGCCTTCCAGCCCAGGGATGCCAAAAGTGAGGAGATGGAGGAGGAGTCCTCCAGGGAGTGGGAAGACTCCAAGAGGTGGAGCAGAATGGATGAGCTGGCCAAGCAGCTGACATCAAAGAAGCGCATGGAGGAAAATGATAGTGGGGAAGACCCAGACAGGTCCATGAAAATGGCATTTAGGTCTCGCAAGTATGACTTCAGTAGTCCAGAGGAAGATGTGAGAAGGTCATGGAAGCATCACTCGAAGGAGGACAGCAGTGAAGGAGGTTTCCCTCTTGCTCCCATGCCTGAAGAAAAGAAGGATGAGGAAGGCAGTGCTAACAGGAGAACGGAGGTTGGTGTACATAGGCTTAAGAATAAATCCCACTTGGTTATTATTTGGGAAGCCAAACTATGCTTGGAGATGTGGATGGCACCTTGGCATTACGCAGCCAGCATTGGTTCTCTCTGACATTAAGGAGATGCTTGGTGACCTTTTAGTCATTCCGCCCTAGGAATTATTGAGATTTGCACCTGGCTGTGCCTTTGGTTTATATCCTTGTTTTAGTGACTACTGCAAAAACATGCCCTGCCCCAGAGAGTCTTAACAATGTGACAGGACTTTTGCGCTGGCCTGTGCTGGACATGGTGACCAGAGCTACATCTGGAGCCTGGGGGTGGGTCTTTGTCCCAAAGTCCCTCCAAGCCAAAGGGAGTGCTTTCCCTGTCTCAGGGATGGAGTGAGTAGTGTCAGACCTCCTACAGAGGTAAACCAGGGGCGCAGCCGTGGTGAGGTAGCTGAGGCACTGGAGTGGAAATGGTTGACAGATATGGGAATACATCTGAGCCAGGCTTCCAAAGTCAGAGACCTCCTTCCCTGGTACCGTGCGTGATGCTATGTGGTAGCTCAGCACCTCTCTGGCAGCCAAGAGTGGCGGTTTCGCCTTTGTGCTGAGGCCCAGCTCCAAGCATGGATGTTTATTTGGGATAGTGCAGGGGGCTGGACAGCAGGGCTGGGCATGGGGTCTGTGGGTGTTTGCTCTGGGACAAGCCATGATCGGGTGCCTGGGAACAGACTGGGGCAGCAGGTGAGTAAAGCCAGTTTGCTGCAGCTCTCTTGCCTCCAAAATGCCTCTCATGCCTTAGTTATGCACCAAAACATTGCCCAAAGCTTGTCCATCAGCATCCCCCACTGAGGGGGCATGCATCTGTCGTTGTGTTGGTTCAAAGCAAAGCCAAACATCTCAGCTCCAAGGAGGGATGCGGGAGGTGCCTGTCAAGGAGTGGGCACCTGCCCCATCGCCACTGTCTGCTTACATCCCAGGTCTCTCCCCCAAGAAGGCTGCTCCCCACCCACCTCTGCCAGCGGCTCTGGGGTGGACCTTGTCTGCAAGGTGGTGGGCTCAGCCTCCGAATGCGGACTGGGAAGGAGGTTGCTGAGGCTGCATAATTCCTGTTTACAGTTGCAACAAGATTTTTTGATTTGTTTTTTTTAAACTAGATCAGGGCCTCTGGGAGTCAGTGAGGAGGTGTCAGACCAGGCACCTGGCAGTGAGGTAAGGGAAGGCACAGGCTCTGGCTTTGCCAGAGCAGCTGCCATCCTGTCCCCTCTCGTCACTTTCGGGCCATGTGGCTTGGCCAGTGAAGCCAGCATAGGCACAGCCAGAGGCTGAGAGTGCTGTCCGCTGCACTCGCTGGGGCTCAGCCTGCGGAGCCGGGCAGGAGCGAGCCAGAGCGCACAGAACAGCGCGAGGCAGTGGTTTGTGTCTGACATCTCCTCTCTTTGGGTGCTGCGGAGGATCTCAGCACAGTGCTGTTTTCTTACTTCCTGGGGGCTCCAGTTGCAGCCAAAGCTCTCCTCCAGCAAGGTGCGCCTCAGCCGGCTGCTCCCTGACCCACTTCAAACAAAACGCACTGGAACAGGCACTTGGGCTCACTCTGGCTCCCTGGGGTGCTGGCAGGCACCCCAAGCCACCGGCACACTGCTGTAGCCAAAGCTTTCCCAGGGCTGAGCCAAGGGCCCTGGGGAGGGGCAGAGTGAGTGTTTCCCTGTTCAGGAAAATAGATCAGGGATGAGAAAAATGCCTTTTTGTTTTTTTTTTTACATAATTTATTTTTTTAAAACACTTTTTTTTTTTTCAAACCAGCCACGTGCAGTGCAGGCCAGTGGCTCAGCATCAGTCTGTGCTTGACGGCTGTTGCAGGCAGCGGCAAAGCTCTACTCCCTCCCCTCTGCACAGGAGAGGGGCTGTCACCTCAGGTCTGTCAAAACGAAAAGGCACTTTTAGCACGAACAGCCCCAGGTTTGCTCCCGCAGAGGCTGCTGCTGCACTGGGTGAGCGCATGATCTGCAGCAAGCCCCAGATGACAGCAGCTGTGAGGGACAGGCAGGGCTGGGGCTGGGCAGCAAGACAGGGCCAGTTGTGTATGACCAGAGTTCAGGCAAAGCCACACAGTTTCGAATTTGAGTACCTGTGCTAAATAAAATAGGTTCAGGTGACAGCATAGATACACAAGAGCCGCTATAGAAAGGCCACCAAGCAATGAGCACCTTGAGCCTTTAAACTGATGGCTTCCTCAGTCACTATTTTCCCCAGTGGAAAAGCCTCTTCCAGTACTGGAGGCGCACGCGGACACCCAGCGCAACATAGGGTGAGGTGATGCTGCCATCCCCTCCATGGGCAGGGCACATGCTGCACTTGCCACAGGTGGCAGGCAACTGTGCCTGTCCCGGTTTGACACCACTGCCTCAACACAGGGGCCCAGTGCTGTTCAGCAGTGCCCGCCCCGGCTCCCCAGCAGCCATCTCCCTCCCCCCCCCCACGCTCTGGAGGGAGAGACCCCTTGGGGGCTGCCCGGCCCAGCAGCGGGGCTGGGGAAGGATGGTGATTTAACACTGGGACAGAACTAATTAGTGTTGCGCACAGACATCTGTCCAGAGGGGTAAATGGAGGAGCGGGCTGAAGGCATGGGGCAAGACACGGCTGTGCTCATGCCACCACTGGCAGCTTAGCCCTGGACAAGGCTTTTTGTAGCTCTGGGGGGCAAGGGCTGCCTGCCTATGGCCACTGATGCATGTCCCGGGCTTTCGTTGCAGGACCAGGAGCTGGAGAGCCTGGCCGCCATCGAGGCAGAGCTGGAGCGCGTCGCCCACAAGCTGCATGAGCTGAGGCGAGGCTGAGGGCCCCAGCCCTCCCTGCGCAGATGAAAGCCACCACCACCGCCCTTCTCCCTCTCCACTGCGTTTTCATTTCCTGATTTAAAAGCAATTAAGCCGGAGCAGAAGCATTGTGCCTAGGAAACCAACCTCGCTAGCACCCAGGCCTGCCTCCCTCGCCATAGTGTTGTGCCCATCGCCGCTCCTTCACCTCACGCTCCCCTGTCCACACAGATGCCCACCCGCCCGGCTGGGTGCCGGTGGGTGCAAAGAGCAACCTACACGTGTATTTTCTGTCTGGGTGGGGGTTTTTTCCCTCTTTTTTTTAAAAGACAAGACAGCTTTCTAGAAAGTTCTCCTTCCACCGGTAGTTTCACTGGGTAAAAAACTGCAATAACTTGTTATCTTTTGATTAAAAGCTGAGAACTCTGACTGTAATATATTCTATATAAAAAATTTATCTAAGGAAAAATAAAACTGCAGTGGGTTCCTTCCTTTGTTTTGGTAGCTTCAGTCTTGGTTGTCAGCACGCTGCAGGGCTTGTACGGTCCTGGTGGAGAGGAGGGGGAATGGGGGCCTCCCTTCACCACAGACATACTGTGTTGGCATTTCCCTCCTTACCCAGGCTCCAATGCTGCTGCCCACCAAGGCCCAGCATCGAGGACACCTCCCTGAGGTCGTAA
>JAVKLA010000040.1:4900134-4920342 GCA_034782735.1 Sagittarius serpentarius
TGTGTTTGCATCAACCTGGATTTTTGTTCCCACTGCCTGGGGCCCAACGGTGCCGTACAGCCCAGCCCCAAAACTGTGTCCCCCACGTGCTTCAGTAAGACGTGGGTCACATCCGTAGTTCATTGATGAATACAGGGTTGACCAGAGAGAAAACAGTTTAGAAGTTTAAACACTGGGGCAATACTTGACCAAGTCAAGTTTTGGATAATGCACGAGTGGGTTAAAAAAATAAACGTAACAAATAGGCTAGTCATGAGGAAAACTATTGGTCTATGTTCCCCCAGAGGTGAAGGCTGGTCCTGAGGGGACGCCCCTCCTGTGCGTTGGCTCGCAGGAGCCGTGTTGGCTGGCTGGCAGAACCTTTCCCATCCTTTGGGCTTCAGGCCAATCTCCATCGGGAGGGCCGGGTGGTGCCCGGGCTGGGGAAGCTTGCTCCAAGTGTCTCTGAACACTGATCATCTGATTTTAGACTACGTGTATCGCCAGGAGAGGAAAAGAGCATCCCACTGCCAGAGCTGTATCCCACCTCCCAGTTCAAAGCTCAGTTGTTTCCCATCACCTGCAGCCCACAAAACAGCTGAGATGCTCACGGAACGGCTGCCAGGCTTTGAACTTGACACATTCCTTTATTCTGCTAAAAACATCAGCGCCATCGGCCCGTAGTTTAACTGCACTGGAGGTGGGCGTGCGTGCGGGGTCCCCTCTTCACAGCAGGCACTGGGGTGTCCAGAGCTGTCCTCCACCCACCAGGTGAGCTTCCCCAGGGAGGGCTGAAGGAGCTGCTGAGCGGGCAGTGCCCCTCGCCCCCAGCCCTGCTCAGCCCCACAGCGGCAGGGGGAGGCGGCAAGGCCGAGGCACGGCCTGAAAGCTGCCCCGGCACAGGGAGCAAGCCGGGGCAAGGCACAGGGCAAGAGCCTGGCTGGGGAAAGCGCACTGGAGTGAGGTGTGCGTCTCTTGACCCCATCCTCAGGAGATCGCACTCTTGTTAACCTCAAGGAAACACACATAGGAACAAAAGTGAAACCAAAGCCGGTCCACAGAAACAGTACTAAAATGTCAGTTATTAGGGAGTTAAACCAGCTGTAAAAGTCACATTTTACATACTGATCTTCATTTACGTTTTAATTGGAATATTGTATTTAGTTTCTCCTCTTTTTTTCAAGGCGGAGTCTCTGCCGGTAGCATCACCCATACAACCCCTTGCAAACTCAGGACTATGTGTCACAATAAATTCACAGAAACCCTCACCCACCCACCCCACACCCACCAAAACAAGAAAAACCCCAAACCAGAAAAACAACCCCAAACCCACGAAACCAAACAACCCACCATAGAAACGCAGCCACCTCCAAAGGAGTTAAGACAAGTTTTTCCGCAAAGGATGGTGGCAGCAGACAGAACTTGTCTGTTGCTGCTGCAAAATCAACAAAAGGAAAAATATCGTTACTTGATGGAGCTACTATAAATACTGTCTTAATTGGATATTCAAGTAATCACAAACATTTGGGACCCAAGGACTTTCTTCAAAGGGAAAGGTGGAATTGAAGGCCTGAGCACCGGGTCTGGGAGGATGCCCCACCAGCTGGTAAGTGCTGGCCCTCCGACTGGCTGTACCTCTGCTCTACGGCATCTCTCAACTCAGCGCTGCAGGGCTTGGCCTTGGGGCTCACACCAAGCGCTGATCCCCAGCCAGTGTTTACGTGAGCGCCCTTGCTGAGAGTGCTCGTTGCTTAGCAAAATTTAATGCTTCTGGGTGAGATATCTACCTTTCCTGCACTGGCCAAAATAGGGTCCTGATTAAAAATCCTGCTAGGTTTTGAGAAATCAAGAATTCCCTATCCAGGATGATGAAGGAAGAATCAGTCCAGAAGCCTATACTAGGAATAAATGTTTAAGTACAACAGTAGCCTAAATCCCAGTGATATTTAGCTGTGTTACATAGTAAGGTAAAAATACCCACCTTCCCACTAGTGTTAGAAATCAAATCAAATCTTGCTAGTACAAGAAAGTCCAAAGTAACTGCAAACTGCACTGGGGAAGGACGTGAAAAACAAATTTTCATGAAAACAGGCTTCCCCCAATGAGCTGCTTACCTTACTGCCCTACCCGTTCACAAAGAGAAAGCAAAGAAGAACTTGTTATAAGGCATTTATTTTCATTATGTGTTGGAAAGGGACAATTTTGTCTTCAAAACAATTACAGAGAGAATGCCACAATACCTACTGCATATTGCTTTACTGTTGAAATGAAAACATTGTCCAAACAGGTGCTTGGCAAATGAAAAGAAATGAATATATTACCATTGAAATCAATGCTGTTAGATGAAAGCACCATCTTCATTGTCAGATCTCATCAGTCATGCAGTTGAAGATGCCAAATAGCAAGTATTTTTGGTTTTTACAGTAAGCCATGATCTTTTAAGGGTTTATATAATTCTATAAGAGTTTACATAATTCTATACAAATTTAAGTTCAAATGGGAATTATGTTTCAGAAATCATAGTGAACCGGGCTGAAGCAAATCACAAGACACACTTGTTAACACTGTACAGCTGGATTTGAACACAGGTATCAATGAACTTGTGAAACCTAGGACACACACAAAATGGTCCCCGAGATTCAGCCATGCTTAGGTGGGGAGCGATGCTGGAGAGTGAAGGAGAATATCCAACACTATTCACACTCGGAGGGCCAGTTTTCTCAAATTTGTTGGGATCCCAAGAAATTTATTACTCCATTTTAAGAACGACTGCATTTTAGTATGTTGTTCTCACAAGGGTACACACAAGCTGTATCAAATACTGAATCAGAAATAAATAATAAAAAGATACATCTAATACGTCTTTTATTTTTAATTTTTTTTTACAGCACTGACTTTACAAGAGGATAAACAACTCATTTTTAGGGGCTGCTAACATCTGAAACAAAGAAGTCACTATTTTATACTCAACATATACTCAACCTTTTAATAACTTTATATATGTATATATGACTTTTCACACAAAAAATGTTAAAATAATTTATATCTAAGAACTACTGTGTAAAGAACAAAGGAAGAAATAAAATGTAGGTTTCCTTAAAAATGATGGAAGAGGAAGACCTGATTTTCATGAACTCCATTCCCTGTTTCAGCTACTTCTGGAGTTTCAAAAGATTTCCAGGCCATCAACAAAAACTTCCGAACACATCGGGAGCCCTCTACAAACTCATGGCATGCTGGGCAAGGTCACCTGCTAGAGCTCACGTGGCCCACCGGCATCTGCTAGCATCAGCCCCAGTGGATTCAGAGTAAGAAAGGTGGTGAGAAAGAAAACAACTCCCCAGATGGCTATTAAAAAACGTAAGACTGAAATTCTGGACCACTGGTATCACAATGTCCACTGGCAGGGATTTTACTCCCAAGCCCTACCTCTCCTCGCCCTCCTTCTGCATCACAGATAAGGACGTTTTCTTACAGTGGATTTTTTATTTCCACAGGAAAACTGCCCCAGCAGTAGGAGTGGACCAGACCCCAACACCCACCTGCACGCACACAGCAAGAATGATTCCCATTGCTTGCTACAGATGCTGCTGTGCTTGTGTTGCTGAGGAATTGCTCCAACATCTCCATTTATACCTGGATCCTCTCAAACTTCAACCATCTTTAATAATTTTTGTGGCCATGTAAACATGACAGAATCCATGGCGGATCTGAAATGCATCCAGTCAAAAGCTCAAGTGTTGATGGCCTGGATCCACACAGAGTGAACAGGGAAAGGAAAGGTAGTGAAGATGTGGAAAGTACTTTTCTGGAGGTTACATTCCTTTGAAATAGATATTAAAGCAATATTACAAATAAAATCAGCAACGTGATCGGCAACGGCATGTCCATTTATCTATGAAAGCGAGAGGAGATTATATTAAAGGAAATATTTTAATCTACATGAAGCATTTTCACATACTCCTAATTACAAAACACACAGTTGCAACACCATAAAGTAATTGTATACTGAATACAGAAATCAATACATCTCTTACTAAAAAGGAGAGAGAAAAAGAAAATTAGCAGGGTAATGCAAGTGAACTCCTGCAAGTGTGCACATGGGGAGACTGCTATGAACTCAAAATAGACTATTCACTAAAAAAACAAAATCCAAGATTTTCTGCACAGCTGTAGAAGGCAAGGCTGCAAGCTAGTGTGAAAAAGCCTGACTCACTTGACACTGCTGCCACGCAAAGACTTTAGGAAACCAGTGTTAGTCTAAGAGTTGATAAGCCTGGATTTTTTTTTTTATTGGATGGAAACAACAGAAGCATTTTTCCTTTGCTTCGCTCTTTTTTGCCAGCCAATTCAAACACCTCTGGCCCCATTTATTCTGTTGCCTTTGGACTGTATCCTGCCCGTTATCTACCCACTACTCCATCTGGTTGTTCCCTGGCTGGATATGGCCCACAGTTAATCTGGAGAACTTGAGGCTTCATCTTCAGCAATCCTCGTTACCGCATGAAGCCTTAGGGTCGGGTTCTTAATTTGTACTCATCTATAACGAAAACATATTAAACTGGTGGTTTTCCATCTGAGCAACCTGCTGCAGACCTCTGCACAAACATTCCCATATTGAGGATGAAGATCTTTAAACAGCTTTATCATTCCAACAGTCTGAATAGTATTAATAAAAACAGTGCATCCTATTTACCGACCAGCCCGGTCAATTGGCTCCTACAGCACGAAGGGGGAATACCCAGACACGTGGTTAACCAAAGGCAAAACAGCATTGGCCCAGTGGTAGTTCTGCGTTACACAAACCACAAGCGTCAGCACCAATGCTCCTCGCGAGGCTGCATTTCTGCAGTTACTTTTCATGTAGCGATGGGGATGTTCTGGTACAGTCATTACAAACCCAAGCATAACATGGCAAACTCAGAGGGCGAGGAGGATGGTGATGGCTTTACATCGCAGGCAGTAATACCACCAGTCAGGTTCTCTTCAACAGGGAAAATTCTTTACCTACTGAAGCCAATTACTTAATTAGAGTGGAAACCAGAGTCCCATCTCCTCCATCACGCTGACAGAAAACCTGGAGAAATTCCAGTCAAGCTAATGGTGTTCCTGTGGATTTCTAACAGTGAAGCAGAACAGAAATAGATCCCTAAAAAGCTAACTGGTGACCACGTAATTTTAATATAATTGCTCCCATCAACACAGCAATAATAGCTATGCCTCTGAAAACACATTAGAACCTTTTCTAACTCAAAATAACAGAATTCAAACACACATTATGGAAAATCTCCCTCAGATTGTCTGCAATTTTAAGAGCAAGGGCATTCTGGTATCGTCTAATATTACTAGACTCCTCTACTTTTACAAAAAAAAGACAAGACTACAGAATATTAACTAACTTACTGTGAAGCTTATCTTAAATCAAAACTATCCTGAACTTATCAAATGAGGCAGCAATTCAGAAAAGCACTTTAGCACAGGCTTAATAACATACGCATGCTTGAATGTTTTGCAATAATGTAATTGTATGTCTGGATACTTGGTAATTTACAGTTTTGGCTTTTAAAAGTTGGTCTCCCAATTTGCCCCTGTGATTTAGCAACATTCTAGTATACGAGCCATAACAATAATTTCTGCAAGGAAATATAGTAGTACAGCAATTGCATGGTAATTTATGTGAAAACTCTATTGTAATGCCACATCACAACAGGTACCTACGTATCGGCACCTGGTAAATTAAAGTGATACTGATACATTTGATAAATAAAAAATAAATTACAGACTATGGGAAAAATATCACTGATCACACCAATGACCTAAACTTGTTTTCTAGTTACTGCCAAGGTCTGGAGTAATATTTAAATATAGTATTTATGCAAGCCTTCAGAGAATTACAAAATAAACTTCTAACAATCATTTGTAAACAAGTTTAAAATGCACAATTATATTTCAGTAGTTTATTTTGGAGAAATAAAGCAGTGCAAAATAGGCCAACCAAAATTCAGAAGGCAGCCAGGAAAATAAAATTCTTATTTGATGTTCTAACTAGGAAACAGCATACAGACATTTCCATTGGATCCAACACTCAGACTCATGTAAACATACTTAGTTTGAAAGGTCTTGAGTTACTAACCCAGTTTTAACATCATTGCTTCTTCCCCACCACCCAGTAATAAAAAAACAACAACAACAAAAAAAACCCAAACCCAAGCCATTGTAATAAAGGGAGCAAAAGGCAAGTCTACAAACACTCCATCTGCTGGTTACAAGAAAGTACCATACAAAAATATGCACTGGCAAGTTCCTTCCTGAGGGTATCTTTTGTTACACGTGTAACATAAAAACACTTTTTATTTTAAACAAACAAAAACAAACCTCAAACTGTAGATGTCAACTTTATTTTAGTCATGGCTTTACGAAAGGTTTGGTCTATCATGAATACTTTTATAAACCCTTACCTATGTACATCTGACTAACACCACAACTACCCGAGACCTGCGAGCTGCACACGATGTGGGATCCGGCAGCCTCAACGCATAGAAGGGTTGTGAAGCGTGCCCTGCTCAGAACTGACCTGCAATAGTCGAGGAAGTTGGCTGCATTTATGTGCACCCTGGAATCTGACAGATACCACACTCATAAGGTCCTTCCAGTCCTTACAGAAATATCTTAAAGTTAGTAACCCCTCTAGAGGTGGAATAATCTTCTCTTATATCATCCTCAAAAATCCAATCTTGGCTACAGGAAATTCCCAAGAATAGCATTTTGGGAACAAACGCAATCTATGCTAAGGAAAAAACATTGTTTACACAAAAGAACTGCTACACAACTCTTCAAAACTTTTTCGCCTCCAGGACTGGTACCATCAGGTAGGGTGGTGACATCTTCCCACAGTTTACTTCTCTCTCCATGGTCTGCCTGGGCTTGAAGCGCTAGATCCTTTCAAGCAGATACTAAGCAAACTGGTATTAAATGCTGCAATGATGGATGCTTTACAAATACCTGCTATAGAAAGACAGAAATTCCCATACCTGCAAGCTAGGAGCTTAACTAAGGAAATTTTCTTAACACCACCCCTCTTAAATGTATTTTAGGGCTTACATGGGGAAGGAAAGGCCACTCTGTCTACCAAAATAGTGTCTCCATTCTCAGCACTGACAGACTGGGATATTTCCAGTTTAGTGTTCAGAATTGGCTAAAGTTGCAGGAATTCTCAACAGCAGAAGATGCTGCCATGCTAGAAGATGCAAGAAAGGGTGAACACTGTAGGTTCACTGCGTATCTCAGGAGATACAATTTGGCTGCACTATAGTTTACAGATAGTATAAAGCACTATCGTAAATTACCACAGAGCCTCACCTGGCAGCTTGCAACAAAATAATGTGGTCTCTAAGCCAGACCTGTGGTGTACTTCTACCTCATACAAGGGTACACAATTCTGCTTATATTTAATTTGCAAAAGAAAAACAAAATGCAGAGCAGCATGGATCTGTGGAAGGCAGCAACTCTGTTACCCCTTAGGATCTGCAGATCAGGTGCACTACTCCAAGGAAAACGCACGGCTCTGATGGCCAGCCTTTTTGCAGAGCTGCCCCAGAGTCCTCGCAAGTGCAATGGAGGGAGAATGAAATTCTCTGGTAAGAGATGAGCTGCTTCCATTAACTCTTCTAGGATTTCACCCCTAGCAGACAATTGAAAGGATGATACTTAATCTACTAAATCACTCAACCTAACTGTCGGCACCCTGTCTGGATCAAACGTGTCACTTGGCAAGTGTGGTTAGAAGCTGCTTTTGACTGACGCAATGAGGCCTGGGGGAAGAACTGCAAAGCTGGAACCGGGGTGGTCACTTTGGTTCTGCACCCTGAACAACCAGTTTGCTCAGTCCTACTCAAAGTACTGCAGCTTTACAGCAAGCTACCTGTCAACATCTTGACTAGTCAATGTTTCAAGAGATTTGGTTTAGTGATACTGAAGTTGTCTTAGCTTTCTTTTGCAATGGCTGGCCTGGAAAAAGGGAACAGGGAATATTTTAGGCAAAAATCTCTAGCACTGTTACATTCAGACACTGCATTTCAACATTATTATCTTCTTGATACCATGAGGTCCGATTTTAAAATGCTGGTCACCAGTGATTACAAAGAACAATAGAAATAAAAGAGCAACCCTCCCACAATGAAAGGACTAGTGTTAAAACCCATGTGTGTGTAAACTCACTACAGATTTGCAACTGGAATCTGATGAAACGGATCTGAATCACCTTCTCGCCCTCCCCCCTTTCAGTCCATTCCATCAGCAAATCAGGTTAAATCAAATGGAAGGTTTTTTTTATTTTGCTTTTTTGTGTTGTGGTTTTTTTTTTTCTCTTTTTTTTTTCATTTTTCACAATTGTATTGTTACAGCCTGATCTGGTTCTGGGACCACAATTTGTATCCCTGTGGCTTTTTCTCAGTCCATGACGTTGGCAAGTTATTGAGAAGAAGCTTTTGTTGCCAACGTAGCGACACAGTGCTGCTGGAAGCTGGGGGACACTGCCGAGTTGCAGCCTAGTCTCTGGTGTTGCAGTTTTACTGAGCTGTTGGTCTCGCTTTCCACAATCCAGGAGGAGTCTTTGCCCATGACGCTGAGACAGCCTGTGCTAGCACAGCATATCCGCTCGTCCATGATCCCACTGGTCTGCTCTGCCAGGAGCTTGCTGCGGTTTAGCTGGGTCACCTCAGGCGCCTGACCCTGCAGGACAGCAGCTATGTGGTTTAGGAGATCTGTGAAAAATTCAGAAACACCCTCATATCCTGAAGAGAGGAAAAATGGAGAGAAAAAAAGGCAATTAAGTCATTTTCATAAGTTCTTCGAAAGGCTTCTTCTACCACTTTATTTCTTGGGCTGTCCTTGCACTCCAAGTGATAATAAAAAAGGCTTCTTTTCCATGATATCATTTGGAGTGACTGCACGAGAAGATTCGCATAAAGAGGAACAGAGACCCTTGCTACAAAAATACTTTTGTTCAATGAGAAAAGCTGTCACCTTTCAGATTTTCTGGTCTTTTTTCCTCCCAAGTATGTATGTGTATACATAATTTTAGGTATATTCTATCATTTGTTGCCAAGTCCATGTTTTTCCCTAAGTCACACACTCTGTGGTATAACATTGATCTTTGCCATCCTGTTTCCAGGTTTACTATGGTAAGTAGCTCTAATGCAGAGTTTCCTTGAGGCTCTGGACCCTCTCTAGTATTTGCCCAGCAATACCCTCAGTTAGGGAAACCTCAGAGGACAGCAGGGCTGGCTTTAGACCCTACAGAAAAGGCAGCTTCCCACTGTGTAAGAGGCAATGTGATGCTCATCTAATCTAACTTAACTTGGCACTTAAAATATGTTCCCTGCTATGAGCAATGTCTGAAAAACCACTCAGGGGCAGTAAACATATACCAATGATAAAGGATTTGGTAGACACATCTTTTATTTCAGTACTGAAACCACCTTTCTGCATGTTCTGTTAAGCAATTCCAGACAATTTACAATGCAGAGTTGTAAAACAAGTTTCGTGGTTAAAACAGTTGCTCAAATACCAGGAGACATGACATTTTTGGTGACACAAAGGGTACCAGTAGGCATACAGAGCTTCTGGCTCTATTTTAAACACTCTGGTACAGGCACAGTTTTATCACTGCATTAATTTTAAAACTGAACCAGGCATGCAACATATCGGTACAGTGCCTCGCAATGGATCTTAACTGCTACTGCATTACCTAAAATTGTTATCAATGTGATTTAGTATTTAGAGGTGACACATGACATTTAGTGTATTTAATGGGATAGGCTGATTGTTTTAAAATGTCTATAAAAGTATTCTGAAGGTGACCTGGTATTAATACAGGAGACTGAAGCAATAAATAAGTTTAAAAGTCCCATGCGAATAGCACACATTCACACAGCGGCACAAAAGCAGAACCAGAGACCACAAAGTAAATGCACATTTTAAAACACTTTTAGTGATGTGATCACAGGGCAGAGGAGTCCCTCAGATCCATAAATAATTCAATTTTAATCTCCATTCTCCTGTAAAGACCGACTTCCTTAGGCAATAAAAAAACAACTTCCTGAAAAACATAATATAAGAGCACAATTTCACCTTAAAATAAATGTGGTGATTTTATGGTGTATTTATAACCCATGCGTTAACCAATTAACTCTTATTTAGGCTGCTACGTTGCCTTAGATTTTACTGCACTTCGTCACAATTCTCCTAGATACTTAACAGGTCACACAAAACACTCCCAGTGTGTGACAACAGCTCCCAGTTTTCCTTTCTCAAAGGCCCTTAGCCAGATTCACCAAACAAATTGGCCACTTGAAAACACCAAGTTTCCCAGCACCCCACATGACAATCCATTGGTTGGCAGGGGACAACTAGGACTCTTACGGCCGGTTATCGGAGCCAGAACAAGATCTCCACCTCCTTGACAGAGGTGCTCGTTAGCTTTCTTGCTTATGTAAAAGCCATGGGATTAGCCTTCAAATCCACTCAGAGTGCTTCAAACACCCTGGGAATAAGCCATCTCCATAGTAACAGCTTTAATATTCAGAGAGGAGATCCCTAGTACCCTAGAGTGTTTCGTGTCTGCTCACTAAAAACAAACCAGCCTTGTTTGAGGGCACCTGGCAAACTCGCAAAGAAGTTGCTTTAAATATTTAATGGGAATAAGATGGCCAGTTAATCAGTCCTGAGATCAGCAGATGTTACAGTGTAAGGAAGCTGCACACATCAGGCAGGCTTCCGCTGTGCAAGCCCTCTGCACACTGGGTGGAAAGGCCCAAGTAATTCCGCCTCGTCACTCAGAAGAAACTTCATACACTTGTAAGAAATACAAGGGAGGGAGGAAGAGAACCAGTGTGTCTCAACTCTTGAGCCACAGGATGCCTGGGGAAGGCTGCCAACTCTGTGGATATTGCCTCGCTCTGTTCACTGGCTGCTCCTGCAGACCTCTCCAAAAAGGCAATTGTGGGACATCACTGTGCTGTGATGATAAAGTCAAGAAGGGCAGATTAAATACACCTTCAGAAACTACTGGCAATGAATTTGGGGTTCATGTCACACACGGAATCAGTGGAAGGATACAAGTTTTGCACGCCTCAAAGCACAAGCTGCATGAATTGTGCTCCAGCAGGTACTATCCCAGCACTGCCCACCAAAATTGTTTTGGAAATGCCTGCCTACAAGAGGCCTGAATTTTGCTATGTTGAAAACAGTCTCCAGAGTCCTCTGGCTGAGCATGGATAGGAAGCGTATCCATGCAGCAAGGCATCTGAAAACAAGTACCTGCCTCTCTGAGCTTTGCGGAGTCAAGAAATGCCTATGAGCATTTTTAAGCTAGCATTAGAGATGCTACCTGCCTGATTTTTAGGAGACTCTCCCTCATCTAGCACACTCTCTGCTTTTCTGCATCTTTCCCTAGGCAGAGAGAAATGGACCCATGTCCTGCATTTGTGGCAGCATATTTACACACACAAAGTGTGTGTTCAGATCTGATGCTTCCAGCTATCACATATATGCACACAGAACCAGCAGTTCACCTATACTGGTGACAGGCTGCAGAAGATGCGCACAAGCTGCTGCTCGAGCTGGGTGAGCTCAGCCACAGCCACAAGACAGCAGGCTAGGTGGAGCCTTTTCTCTGTTACCTGAGGTCAGACAAACATAAAACCCACATGCTAGTGACTGTGCCTGCCATTAAATATCTCAGCTGATAACCACTGCTAAATATAGTCCCAGTGGCTTCCCACAGAACAGGAGACACAACAGGCCTTTTAGACATTTATCTTTAAAATCTTTCTGAAGAGTTGCTGGTGTTAATGGAGCAGATAACAGACAACATCCTCCTACAGGTACATCTGCTCTCAATTCTGACATTAAACTAATCTCAAGATGACATCCATGGGGTTGCAGGTTGAAATGAGCTTCAAGCCTGGTAAACACAAAAGACAGCACACAAGGAAGCCAAGCCTCTGGGCAGTTGGTCAGGCCTGGCCCCAAGCTGTAGCTTGAGCTCCATGAAAGAGGCTGTCAATGCTCCTTAAAGGGTACCTCTTCCCCTCCCTTCCCCAAAGCAGTAGTGCAGAGATAATGTAGCAGGTCCCTGAAGTATCCAACTTGGCTCCACTTTGGCTCTACTGCAACCCTTGCAGCATAGGATGACTTGGGGAAGAGGAGCAAGGGAAAGCCCCTTCCTGGGACTGCACTGAGCCAGGAACAGGGAGATCCCACTGCTGATGCAGCCCATCGGTGACTCTTTTGAGCAGGGCTGTATTTGAACTTCTCATTAGCAAGGTGCTGGCTCCATCAGTGAAGCCAGCCCTTGAAGCTGCTCAGCCTTTAATCATACTGGCCCTTGGAGGGAAATGCAGCTGCCTGGGCTGAACATGCTTTTGGGCAACAGAGTATTCTGTGTTGAGATGTAACTTTTCTTCTGTTCTATTTTACCCTACTGCTTCTTCTACGACCTCAGCAGCCCTTGTGAGCAGCTCACCTCTCTCAGTTCTGCTACCCTTTACAAATTCAAAGGCAGTTTTGTCTACCCCCAGTCTTCTCTCTTCCATATGTCTGGTCCCTGCTGCTATCCTCTAGACTTTCTCCAACTGGTGTTCAGCCTACCCCATGGTGATAAAGCCAGTACTACCTTCACTACCCACATGCTAACCACCAAAAAAATCCTGTGTGAGACAGTGTAGACCTGTGCATAAGAAGCTTTCCTGTGCCCTCAAGCCTCCTGCAAGGACTAAAACACTCTATTAATTCAATGTCTTTTCAAAGACCAATTACTGTGCAGACTGAAACACAGGACTTTGGCTGAATATTGAAAACTATCGCCTTAGGGTAGAAGCACAGCAGAGCACAAGGCCGAAGGCAGTTCTGCAAACTTCTGCCACAAGAAGAAGACATTACTCCTCTTTAAATAGTTGTTTGCTACTAGTTGTTCCCCAATCTGGACTTCTCAACATTTCAAGAAAAGGGGAATTTCAGTCTATACAAAGTACCAAATCCAAAACAATAATTGATTAAAAAAACCAAAACCAAACCACCAAACCAAAATGCAGGATGCAGGATTGCAAAACAATGTCCTGCATCACTGACTTCAAGACCCAGTGCCTGAAATATAATCCCATTCATAAAATGGATATGGCTCCATCTGACACTCAATTTAGGTTGTTTCACTGCTCTTGGCAGAAGACTGTTTTCATAGGTCTGCAGATTGCATCAACACCATATGGTAGAACCAAGCTGCAAAGTGACGTGAGAATAGCAGGGTGGAGTTTTAAAAGAAAGACAATCACTGTGGAGACAGTCAAGGCACTACAGGGCAGTAGTGGGACAGAGGACTGGAACTGAAAGGTTAAGAAGACTGGCAGCTCTGGGCAAGATCTCTAGATGTAAAGATACTGCAGCCATATTGAAAACTCGAAGTCTTTAATGACAGGTTAAACAAACTATGTAACAGCCTGTGTATGTCTCTGGAAACAAACATCACTTTTCAGGTAATGGGAGTTGATTCTCAAAGAAAAAAAAACCATGCAAAACAGCATCAAGTGAGATGACATATTCTTTTCCTGTGTTAGGCTACTGAATTTAGCACAAGTGACAGACCATTATTGCCTCCACTTACAACTCGTTTTAACAATTCCTCTGGTCAAGGAGTTTGTTTAGTTGTTTCCAAGACATATGTTGCACTAAAAAAAACGGAGGACAAATTTACCCATTTTCACATGCTCTATTCTATTGTTTTACTCTAGGATGCACTTATGAGAACCTGCAAGGATATTTAACGTTTTACAGCAACTTCTGTGCACATACAATTTTATCATCTTCTTCAGATTCCTGGTGGTGTTGCTTTTGGGCACAAATGCCTTTTTGTGGGGAATCAATTTGCACAGGAAGAGATTTTCAAGGGAACAGTTTGCTGCTTCCACCCCCTCAACACTTTTAATGGCACAGTCTGGGAAAAAAGAAATCTTAAAAGGCTCTCCTAAAATAGAAATTATTATTATTATTATTTTCATCTTCAGAATGAGGGACAGGCCCAGAAAGGCCATGTCCCAGCACACAGTCCCACGCTTCAGTTCCTGGGCAACCCTTTGCAGGGAAGGGCATGACAGCCATGGTACAGCTGGCCACTAAAATTTGACTGTATCTCCTAAGAGCTGATATTTCAGTATCACATTCCTTATCTAGATTAGGGTTCTGCCCTTCCCAGATGGAACAGTGTTTGATCTCAGAACAATCTGGATGCTGCTCTTCCGTCCTCCACCTGGGAAGCAATGATGTGAGACACCAGCAGTAGAGTTTCACATTAAGCACGCACTGTACAGTTTCCACAAAACAGAGTGGAAAGGCCTTTCTTACCTGGGAATGCATTTATATCAATGACCGCATGCTGCCCAGTCTGATTGTTAATGATGATATCAATTCCAAAAAGGGAAACTCCCAGAGCTTGCCGAAGTGCCTTAGAGATTTCCCGGATGACATCATCGTTTGGCCGCTCAAATACTCCTTCGATTTTATCCAGCTATAGTGGAAAAAGACACATTACTAAGGGGACTCCAAAACAGTCTTTTTAGTGGAAAGACTGATTTTTCAGAGGTTTCCAGGTGCATATCCACCAAATCTAATTGCAGAGAACCAGTGGCATGAAACAGAGAAAGACACCAAAGAGAAACTGCTTTCATAATTCAGAATACTTCCTATATTGGAAGTTCACCTGCTCTAAAGCACCTAGCCCTTCCTCTTCATACTGCTGCAGCTCCTCGAGAGACAGGAGCAATGTAGGAATGAATGGAGAATCAGACTCACTAATTTAAGTTCTAGATCTACAACTTAAAAAACCAAATACAGCTGGCATGTTTAACACTGTGCCGCAAATATTCTGAATATCATTCTGTTATTTCAATGTAGATTAAGGGCTATGTTAAAGGGCTGATAAAACAGACTCCTGCTGTCAGTTTAATCTGAGCCATACAATACAACTCAGCTGATACCTTCAGGGCAGAGGCTAACTGAAAGGGGATACCTTTTATGTGGGTTTTCACGTATAAATTACTCTACAAACATTTGTTACAATGAGTAACTCGGGTTACTTATGATTGGAAGATGTCATTTTCTTCACTTTTTAAACAACATGTTACGAAGCAGAAGTATGCTGTTATGCCTACAGAAGCGTGTATGGAATATGTACGTGTATGTGAGAGGTGGCAGGTAAACCACAGGAGCATGTACTCTAAGTTTGAAAGTAAATTTAGGCATAAAGGGATTTATGACTAGCATAATTACAGTTTTAATAGTTAGCATGCCTATCAGTGTTGCACACAACTTAAAATTTAATCATTGTCGACTATGAAACTACTCCCAGTAGAGCTTGTGAAACAGAAAAGAATCTGGAGACTCAGAGATTGAAAGGACCCAGTCCTGTAAAGTGACTTTCTCAGAAGTCGAGTGCTCGAGAACTTGTTAGGATTCGTATATGCAAAGCTTACTTAAAGGACTGGTAATGCAAGTATGAAACTGTGCAGTGTGCTGGCACTGCTGGACTTGGAAGACACCCAGAAATGGTCCTGTGGCCATGGCTCGGGCATGCTCACACCACAGACAGCTACTGGCCCTCTGTGGCCCCCACCCAATGCAATTTCTCTGCTTGAATTTTCACTGTTTGTCTTTCCTCACAGAACTGAGTCCTAGAAGGATGATTTATGCTTATTAAGCTCTCTGGACAGGAAAAGGTCAGGTATTTGCATTCAGAACCTCCTTCTTCCCCCTTTGCCTAGATTAGCTCTGGGGAGTTTAGGTCTGGCAAGCAGCACAGCCCTGCTGCATCAGTGCTTCCTCACCGGAGCTCGGTAAGGAAAACCAGAGGGGGACACAGTCATGCTGGTTCGTTGTACCAAACAGACCTCAGCCTGCAACACAGAAGCAGACAACTTGTGAAGGAGAGTCACTAGCTAATAACGCTTCGATAAGAAAGGACTAGATAGTTTTCCAGCCGCGCTAGAGGGAAAAAGACCAAGTGTACTTACTGCTGTTAAGACAGATGAGGATTCTGGTTTTGAAACATTGTGGCTGTTGAAAAATATTGATTCTCTGTCTGGAATTAAAAGCAGGTTGTAAATAACTTTACAGCAGATTTTAATTTCCAAAGGATTAGTGCAAGCAACAGTAGATGGCACTGCAGCCCCAGGAATCCAGTCTTGATGCCTACCGGGCAGTCCCCTGCCACCCACCCACCCACCCACCGGGCCTCTCCGGCTTGCTGGCACTTAGCTGCCTGCACAGGCAGGGACCCACAGCTGGGTCACCCCCCATTTTTTGACCTTGGACCACAAATAAATAGACCTGTACAGGGTTAATAGAAACTGATTTCCTTCCCTTCACCAGAGCCAATTAACTAAGTTCAGTTAAGATAAGGAAGTTAATTTCTACTAATTTGCTATACTCAAAGTAACAGTTCCAATGGGAAGGCCTGTGATAGAAGGGAGAAGCTGCATTCACTGCAGGCAGTAGAATGACAGCACCCAGGGTACGCTGAGATCCCTGTGAACCTGGGGAGGGCACTGTCACCATGGAGGAAAGCAGTAAATTCCATGGTCAGGACCTGCCCTCCTTTTGGAGTCACCACAGGATTGCAGGAGACACCCTGAGGTGACAGAAGCCACTAAAGCACCACAGCAGAAACCATGGGGAGAATTGTACCAGCACGTGCCGCCCCACTCCCTCTGTGCTGGATGTTTTACTGGCAGGCAGAAATCCACCACAAGTCTCCCCTTGGGACTCCCACCACAGCAGACTGATGGCATCGTAGAGACAACCTGCATGGGAACACCGGGACCAAATCCTCAGCCCGCAGGTGGCACCAGCAATAGAGTATTTGTGCTATGCTGGTCTCTCTGAGGTGACATTTAAAAGAGCAGACACAGGGTCACACAGAATAAAGATGCGGGAGCTGTGAAAAGCAAACCCAAATCCACTCTGCAGTCTGACAGCACCATATACTCTTCTTGCCTTGCCTTTCCTCTCATTTAGAAAGGCCCTGTACTTTCAGACAGTCAGCTCCTGGAGCGCCTCAGAGCCACCCAATCTGCTTAATCGTCAGATCTGCCTAGTCAGGTGCCTGTAGCATGGCCCCCTTAAAACTCTCCTCATGAGGGTAAGAAAGCCAGACGCTTATCCTAATCTGCCCACAAAACTTATTTTCATCTGGGCTTCCAGATAACTTTCAAGCCTTACACTAACAGATGAGACATTACCTAAGGCATTTTTAAAAAGATGCCTTATAACTTTCCCTTCCAGCAAAAGTATAGACCAATTGTCCTAATAGTTTATATGAACACAGATTCTGGCTTACTTCATTTGATTAGGACATAGAGCAGACCTAAACGGAAATAGAGGCATACATACCTACAGACAAGGACTTTTACCAGGATCCTACTATACATATACTAACAAAATAGATATTTGTGTGCACAACACACTGGTTAGCAGACCCGGACATACTAAGATCAGTGGAAACCACTAAGAAAAGTGACAAGAAACTGGCACTTGTTCATTCATTTCCTTTAGTTTGATACCTTCTCCCCTCCCATCCCCACCTCCTAGATTGTTGCAGGCAGATCATGCTTCTATCCATGTGCTGCTAATTGCTTTTTGCTTCTGCTGGGCCACAGAATTGCAGTTCTCTGGAAAGGAGCTTTTCTCCATTAAGTAATCTTTAATGAAAACTCTTCAAGTGCTGCTTTCTAGTGACATATAGGAGGATCACTGTCCTGACTGACAAATCCATTCCTCCTTTCCACCAATACAGCTGGTACCTACAAACCAAAGGACACTTCCCACCAAAGTTTACAACACTGGGCCTCACATGAACAGAGAGGCTTGTTTAGGGGAGAGCACAAGTGATCTTTCATTTAAACACACATACATAATCAAGGTAAAAATAGGGAGAGGAAGTTCTGAAACGATGGAATCCAGGAAATTCTCTCCAGAGCACATTTATATAAACAAACTCCGGAACAAATGACACATGAACTTACTGTGAAATGAGAGAATTTCTTTCCTTTTCCCCCTTTCCACATGACATAAAACACTGTTTCTAACAGGTAAGACTCAGGTTACCATCGCATAAATATTTACTATACGAATGTCATTCATATGTATTCCAGAGCAGATGAGTGATCTCCCTTCTTACTGAAGTAATACAGAAGAGGAAACATCGTACGTGAGAACCAGCTGCCTTCACTTCAGCAGCCTTTTCGAAGATATTTTTCTTTTGAGCTGTTTGATGCTAAGGCTCTGAGAACTAACATTTCCTTTTAAATCAGCACAACATACCTGAGATTCCTGCAGAGAAGTTCTTTAAAGATGGTCTTTTCACCACCGTGTAGGATTCCCCGACCACGAAGACTTTATACAGCACGGCATTGTGATTGATGAAGCTCTGAACGACGCAAGGGGGGCGAACAGCTTTCAGGCCCTCCTGGTTGAAGATGATCGCCATCTGGAAACACACATGCACAGTTGTGCTCAAGTCTTTCAGTAATTTCATGCTTACCCATCATCTGACTAGCAGTCTCAGCTCTTTGCAATTGCATTTGCTGCTTTTAGCTGGGAAGCCACTGCAACTGCATGTACTACAAAAGGGTAAAACATTTGACCAACAGAGATTACAAAGTTTGTATTGAATACAAGCATGTATCATGAGAACAACAAAAGGAACAGCTGTGTACTAACTATACGAGTTCTTCCCCACAGCTCTATTTCCCGTGGCTTGGTTCAGTCCATTTGCAACGGCCTAAGCACCAGGGTTTCACCCACACCATCAGAGAGCTTTTTTCAGACTCTAGTAGTCCTTACTGCTAGCAAATGCCAGCCTAATGATTTTCTTGGCTTGGTTTCACCCCATTACTCAAAATGGACAGTCCTCTTGAAGGGACTGGGACAAATATGCCAAAAAGAAAGGCATTTAGAGGGCCTGAATGATGAACAATTGCCTCAAAGAACACGGAAGCGATGCGGGTAGGTGCACAGAAGTACTTTGATGAGCCAGCGTTATCTTCAGCACGTTATACTGGCTCTTTCCATCGATCCCTCCATTACCATGCTTACATGCATATATAATTATTGTGGTGCCCCATTTTGCAGGTTTGTTGTTGGAGTATGGATGCTACCACGCCTCCTATGCAGAACCAGCAGCAAGAACCATTCTGGCACAGGTGATGAAATTACTTTATACCAGTGTGCCTAACATATAGCAGTGAGGATAAACTTAGGTTTGCTCTCTATCCTCAAAGCCCTGAAAAAGCTATGCTCTAGTTATCTGAATATTGAACTCTCTTCATTACTCCAGTGATGCTAGGCCTTGTTATCCACAGTGGCAGCAGGCCATGTTGGTAGTCAAGTGAATACAAGTAAGGACTGTTCAAGGCCAGAGAACCTGACATACGTTTTATCTTCCTTTCCTCTAGGCAAAACTCCCTCCCACAGGCAGAGATGCTTTGATGAGAGCACCTTCCCCCTCTGAAGAGCCTTGAAGACAACAGTAACCACCCAAGTCTTGAGCCTGCTGCTTACCTCAGTCAGTGCAGGATGCACAACACTTACCCGAAAAGTTCCTAAGCTCTGATACACAAGTTTTTTCTTAGGCCTGTTAATATTTTCTTACTGGCCTGCTTGGGCCTACTCTTTTAGTTGGGATGCAAGACAGTCCAGAGAGGCTAAGAGAATTCCTCTGGGTCCCACAGTGACTCCACAGCAATATACAGAATAAAATTGGAGCTTCCTGCCTCAGCATGGTGCAGATGAGTTATACTGCTTGCTCGCTCTTCCCGTATGCTTCCTGTCAGTTTTTGTGCTTTCTGAGATTAGCTGTATCTTAGTGAAGTCAGGGTCACTGGAAGGATTTTACAAAGAGACTTTACCACTTTGTGCTCACTCTCATATATTATATATGATCAGCTGCTCATCTGATGTACGCTGTACTTTCAGACTGAATTTTTGCTAACACCTTAGTCTGTTCCTGTAATAAAAATAATAAATATAATAGGTTTTGTTGTTCAAAAACACAGCCATAGTAAACGATGTAGTGATTACATATTCATAGTTAAAAGTCTGAGCACATTTTTGTCCTTATTCCTCCTTATCTGGTAGGCCACATTAGATCACATAATTGTCCGCATGCATGCACAATGACTC
>JAVKLA010000040.1:4920352-4950050 GCA_034782735.1 Sagittarius serpentarius
AACATTTTCTGAGTGCAAGTTAATGCGTGCATTCAATAGCTACTTGCAGCTGATATTCTTACTCTGTCTCTATTATACCAGATGCTATCTATCTGACAGCACAGAGTGAATTTTTGAGTGGTAACAACCTGCACAAGAAACCTACTCTAACCAGCAGAATCGTCCATCAAGATGATTCACAGCAACAACAACATCATACCTCATTTGTCTCTCACGGGTGGCAAGAAACACTGGTCTCTTTCTCCTCCTGTGTAGACTGTTGGCATTCTAGTATCTACAACATCACGCTGGCAAGAACTATGCTGCTCCTATAGTGTTCTCTTCAAATATTAGTTAATTAAACCCCACAAACATAAGATCAGCAGGTACTTATCGTCCTATTTTAGAAGTGTGGAAACCCAGAGAGTTTATTTTCTCGGCAGAGAACTGACCTAAGCTACTAGAAAACATGTGAAACCTCTCTTCTGCAAAGCCTGGTGACGACAGCCCCATGGACTAGCACACAACCCATATAACTCCCATGGTGTTGCATTACGCTTTTTCACTGGGATGTCTCATGGTTTTTCGCATGCATGAATACAGCTCCAAGAATTCACTTGCAGGGTGCACTTGCTCTTTGTCATCTAGCACAGACCTGCTGTGTCTGGCAGTAACATGGGAACAATACTTTATATCATAATTTCCAAATAGCTTTCCTCATTATAAATGCAGAGCTCTTCTGAAGGCAAAACAAAACATTTGGCACCAAGAATTTTTACTGACAATGTCCTTAAGGAATTCAGTCTCAAAAATCACAGCGATTCTATGCCTTTTCAGTCCTGTCTGCTCAACACTTAGAAATAGAGTCATTCTGGAAAGTTTTCTTCAGGTTATGGGTCTCAGTGATGTCTCATGGCAACTTTACCAAATGTGAGTTATGTTCTGACCTGCTGGCAGCCAGGAGTGACAACCTTCAGGCATCATCTCTTTTCAAGTCTAACAAACGGTGCTGGCAAAGTGAGCTTCGAGTGCTGAGCTGGCTGCCGCAACTTCTAGTGCAGAGGCCATGCAGAACTGTGGGACACCACAAGAAGACTAACTAACAGCACCTTGGCTAAACTAGCTCATGTTTTCACTGTAAAATGCGGAGTCTGCCAGCCTTGGTTGGCACCAAACGCGAACTCAAGCCTGTACCTTCACCTGTCCCTATTAGCCAGTACTTGAACTTTCTGAACAGTCATCTTAGGAAGAAAAGCAGGTTTCTGGTAAGGCTGTGTTCTAGTTCCAGTGTCAGCTCTGCAGTGGGAATATCTCTACAGAAAATGTAGTGATTTACCAAAAGCCAAAGAAGGAGTCATTAATAAAACAGGCAACAATTTCTTGCTTCTAGACTTGTGCTCCATCTTTTAGACAGACTATACTGTAAGCAGAGTATTTATTCTATGCTTCCCTTGCCATTATTGACCATAAAATAGCAATTACAAGACAAGACAGTTCCTCTCTGATGATAAAATACATTTCTGGATCACTCCTGAGAACTCAGCAACTCCAAAAGTGACTACTACCACTAACTATGTAAAGTACCACGCAAGACTTCAGGCTTTTTTCCAAGGGTCCTCCTAGGCTCTAGTCATAAGTTCCTGTGATAAAGTGCAGTCCACAACTGTGTTTTAGTCTAATTTTTGCTCAGAAAATGGAATTCTGGCCGGAGGCTGAGGCATGTCTGCCCTGTATGAAAGAAGAGGAAAGAAAGATTCACCAGGGAAACAAAATCCAAGCCTGACTGGACAAGCACTGAAAGGTTAATGCATGTCAGGTTGCAGTTGCAGAGGAACCCTTGACAGAAAAATCAGCAGTGAAGCTGGAGTCTTAAATTCATTAACAGTCCAGTCCCCAAGTGTCTTGGGAATGATAGCAAACATTTATAGTGGCTGTTCCGGCAAACTAACAGGACTGTCTGTCAGCTTGTAAAAGGATCCAAGCTAAGGCCTGCAAGAAAAAAATCTCGCTGCATTTTTAAAAGGAAGTGCTGGTCACTCAAGATTTCAGCCGTAGCCATTCTGCTCGTCTAGATTTACATTTTACGTCAGGGCCTTCAGCTCTCAGAGACGCTGCAGCAATGTACTGCGTGTTTCAGGAGCAGCTGGGAAACCTGGACCGATGACCATGCTGTTAACAAAGGAAGCCAGGCATTAGGAGAGCCAGCAGTGAGGGCTGGATTCTCAAAACTGAGCTGTGGTAAGCAGGAAGGCAGGAAGCACAAATGGAAAAGAATTAAAACAGGACTCAACTTGCCTAAATTTAGAGGAAGCTAGGCTCATAGGGAATGCACTCCTTCCAGGAATACACAACCATCTTAACTGCAATTGCTTTACGGGAAGGCAGGAAGGCAGATAGTTCTACCAGTCCTGTTCCCCCCACAGCTCCAACCATGTTATTACAACTGAATGTGCCTAGAAACCGTCTCTGTTTGCTATTCCCCACTCCTCAAGGAGAGGAACCAGCTGCTTCCTCTGCAGCACGAAACCATTTCTCACCTGTACCACATACATGCTGGAAGAGAAACATGGTGGGGTGGAAACATCACTTAGTGTGACCTTCCACCAAAGGAGAGGATGAAGGAGATTCCTTGCAGACAGAGCTGACCGGAGACTACAAACTGCTAGAAGCAGCTAGATGATAGAAGCTAGAAACTGCTAGAAAGAAATTCCATGTCAAGAGGTTAAAGTCGTATTTAATTTCATTTCAGGTAAGTCTGAAAAAATAATGGTGTAATTAAACATGCGGGAGAGGCAGGGGAAGGGAAATCATTTGGGCATAGCCCTCATTCTGCCTACTACAGGATCAGAAAGCACCAGCCAAACCACCATGGGGGGACTGGAAGCAGGGTGGTAATGCTGCTTAAGTTTTTTAACTCACCTCGTGAGAGTTGGTTCCATGGGCCACTCTGGTTTTACAAACTGGGTAAATAAAAAAGAAAAAACAATGCACCACTGAAACAGGACACACAAACCCCTTATAAATCCATTCCCACCCACACGTGCAAACACTGGAGTTCACCAGACCAAGGCACTGCCTGTACCAGATACCAGTGACAGTCTCAGCTTGAACAGCGTCCTCAATCACTGCAAAGCTTGGCTTGCTCCAAGCTCTACTCTCTCAGCTCCTCCCTGCATCTAAGGTGCAAGCAGAGGTCATTACTAGGACTGGACAGAGGTGCAAAGCATCAGCTAAGAAGTTAGTACCAGTACTTGTACTGCCATCCTGCCTATTCAGAGGGCAATTTCATGTGATCACAAGTATGTGATTTTGCCTGAGGCTGGAGCTACTTTACAGGTACCACAAAACACCACTGTCCTGAAAACAAGGGAACTGGGACACAGTGGAAACCAACTTCTTTTCCTACCTCCCTGTTTTGGGGGAAAAGCAGGAAGTGGAATGGGCTGAACCAAACTAAGATACAACATATTTTTTGCAGGCAACCATAGAGGGGGACAGAAAAAGCAGAAAGAGCCCAGCAGTTGTTCTTTCTCCTTAATATTCCTTATCTGTTCAATATATCCTGGTTCTCACCTCAATCCTAAAGCTAGTAAGAGGAAAGAAACAACATGCTCCTGCTATTATGAAACCAAAGAGCTGAAGACCCTGGGACACGATGACTAGAGCTGATGTTATTTATGTTAAACAGAGGAGATGAAAACTTGCAAGTAGTGAGGGGGATGGATAGGACAAAAATTCTTTGGGGGTTGTTGGAAGAGTCAAATTGCCAGGCAAGAGGACAGGCAGCTATGAAAGGCAGATGACCTGCACTAGAGTCCAAAATAAGTTGGTAACTTGAAATTTTGGAAAGTGGTACACTATGTCTTACAGACACATGCTCTGGAGAGCAGGAGCATTTTTAAGGAAAAAAAACCCCAAACAAACAAGTGAGAGAGAGGAGACAGAAAAAGCACTCCCACAATACCACGTTATATTTATTTTCAGTGTTATTTTTTAATTTCATCATCATTTAGAGGGGTTGATTCAGGCATTCTGAATATATGGGCTATGCTGCTGACTACTGAGCGCTAGCCAGCCTGTATCGAGAGGACTGTGCGTAGGTGAGGAAGGGGGATCAAAGCCATTCAGTGGGCTTTAAATTACTGCTTCACAACCTAGCTTCAGGAGACCTGCCTCATTTGGGAGAGCGATGGCAGGGAGGGAAAAACATGCTTTTTCCACACGACTTTACCTCTGAATCTTACAAATGAGGCAAGCACCAAGGGAACAAACACCGACTAACTGATTCTGCTCACTTTATACTGCAAGGAATCAAATAAAGGAATGAATTAAAGCACAAGCCCCACAATGAAATTTGCTACAAAGCACAAACAGTTCATAGCAGCTGTTAGAGGCTGTGGGCCCTTGGAGCCTGCTGTCTGTGGTAATTTTTACACTCTTCCTTCTACCCTCTAAGATTGTATCTGTAACCTGGACCAGGGAAAGGGAGGGGTGGGTAAAAAAGGGGCCAGTCAGCAAGGCAGTGATTTTCTCAAGAAAAATAATGAATGCAGCTGGCAGGAGGAACTTCTTGCACAAGTTCAGGGCAAGAGGCTAACATTTTCAGAACTCTTAGCATTTCCCAGGAACACGTTTATTGTAGCAAGGTGTTTAAACTAAGAAACATCAATAAAAGGCAAAGTAAAAGCTGATAGGGAGGGGTTTTGTTCCACATCCCGAGTAGACTACTTCAGAGCATTTGTTTCAGGAAGGTTTTAACATCCCTGACACTTTGGCAATGAAACCCACACTCTTACAGTGTGGGCTATGCCTTGGGGGGGTGCATGTGCAATATTCAGAACCTACTGGAAGTACCAGGGAAAAGCCCATGTACATACTGAATGGGAATGCCAGTCCATTCTTCTCTATAAGTTGCAAGGTATCTTCTCCACAGGCACTTGTCAGCTCCATAAAGGGTGGTGAACAGATCCTCTCATCTACAAGACAAAAAAAAAAGACTCAAATTGAGATGAGGGGTTTCGCTTCTCAGCTGCATCTTACCAGCTCTCTCCATACTAACTGCTTCTTGATAGTCAGCTTTACTTTAACAGTTGATATTAAAGCACCAGAAAGATTATCAGCCAGGCTTGAATTTGGGTTTCTGGAAACATTTCAGAAGATGAAAGGCCCAATTTTCTGATATCTAAATGGAAATATAAATCCCATATTTTCACACGCAGGGAAAACGATCACCTGCTTAGGAATATGTAGCTGCACAAGACTGAGCCAGTGAGATGAAAAGCAACTGTGATCTTAGCTCTTAACATTATGCCTTCAAGCATAATTTTCTAAAGCATTTTACAAAAAACTGAATGGTCAGCAAGTGTGGCTGGAGCAGGCAGTCTCACAAAGCCATCATTACTGCAGGGCCCCTCAGGTGGCAGATTCCAGTGTGGATTTACTTCAGCCAAGGTGCCAACCATGTAACACACCCCACTGTCCACTGGGACCTCTCTGCCATGAAAGCAGTGCTCATCTGGTCTGGCAAAGCCAGTCAGAGCAACGCTGAGACACTGAGAGACCTTGGCAAGCCTGCTCAGTGGACTTCGGTTAAAGAGAAAAAACACAGGAACCACAGTAAAATTTAAGAAAGCAGGTCTGCTGCAGAGTGCTTGTGCTGACATTGTGCTTGTTCACATGGGGTTGCAGGAAAGCTGGAGTCAAAACTCAGCCCTCTTAGTGACTCAGTAGCTCAAATTGCTCTAGGATTCACATCCTGTTCACTGTAGGAGAACTTTGATTCCCTAGGAATGCAGCAGGAAAGGGGAAAAGCACTGTAGGACTCAAAGTACTTTAGCATAAATCTCCACCACTCAAGAGGGTTGGGTTGCAATTTCAAGCACAAAGAGAACACTCGCTTCAGCCACAGCTCTGGGACAGGTCAGTGGGCCCAAAGGCTTTCAGACAAAAGCTGTACACACATTGACAAAGCCAAAGCAAGAACATCACCCAGGTAAGAGCAACTATCCAACTTAACTCCTCAGTGAGCAGTCTTAAAAGTACCGCCTCCATGGAGTTTTAGCTGTGGCCAGGTTAACTTTGAAGTCACAAATGAGTTATAACTCAAGTTAGCTGTGCAGTACTGAACCGCAATTCAGAACGGGTCCGCCAAAACTCGCTTCTAAGACTTACTTCAAGAGAGACAGCGTGACACCTTCCTCCAAGAAGCAACTGGAGACCACAAATGATGGGAGCGACTGTATTTGGCAAACTCAAGTCACAGTTTTCTATCAACCAGCAACTTGTCTTAAAAATAAGCAAAACATGACTGTTATCACCATCCACATCTATCCCGGCAAGCACAGAGAATCCAAACGGGTGGAGGCTGTGCTGTGCAGATGATGCAGAAACTGAAAAGTACATGTAAACTAAAACCCCAGCAAAACCAACTATATACTCTGAGAGCGCCATGCATCCAGAAACCACTTTATAAGCATTGTTTAGACTAATGCTTTTCACTTCATTGTAAGTATATGTTTACGCATGTTCCCTCACACAGAAGAGAAAGTAACAGACGCAAAACACTGTTTTGGTATACATATCTCAATACATGCTTCAGCGCTCCAAGAATATCTGAAAACTCTGGCCATTACAAATACTGTTGCTACAAGAAGTTTTCTGTGAAAAGACTAATTTCATACATCCTAAAAGGAGCAGAAAGATTGATGCTTTGAGGTCAACCTCTACAAAGCTAAACAAAACATCCCAGACTTCAAAGCTTTCAGTTCGCTGCTATGAAAACAGAAAGCAGCATCCAAAAGTGACAGGTACTGTAATATTTACAAGTCTTTGCCAGAGTGAAAAGTTCCTTAGTTGGATGAATTTAAGGAATCAGATTTAGTTTACAGATACTTGGGAACAACTTCGGCTTGGCAGCTCTCCCACCCATATGCTTAACGCTCAGAAGTAACTTTGCCTTCAGAGTGCAGATGCAGAGGGACGTATGGTTCCATCTCACTTCCCTCTGTTTCTCTCCCATGCAAACAGAAACGGGAGACAGGGAGGATTCAGCGTTCCTGCCGATTACACGACACTTGCATGGGGAGATGAAGGAAGGGGCAAACAGTAATTTCTTTGACTTTGTACTTAGAAAAGACCACCTGGATCAACAAAAAGTAGCAGAGAAGACTCTTAGCATCTCAAAGTACTCCTGCTGAGTTTGCACAGCACTGGCATTTTCTCCACCAAAAAGGCAATTCTAGCCCACTGAAGCCTCTAAAACAGACCATTAATTCACAGCCAGATCCGAGGACAAACAAACCCTTGCTCAACACAAGATTTCAGTATGGCCTACAGCTAGAAAGCTGCTGCTCCAAGTTTAACTGCACACACTGCAATTCTGAAGGTAGCTGTACATTTAAGAAAAAAGTCCTGCAGCTGCCAGCGATGATCCTCTCCTCCTTCCCAGGGTGGCAAACACATGCTGAAGCCTTCTCTCATCACCAAGCTCCTGCTATCAGAGTGACAGCAGTCTCAGCACACCCTCTCTGCACTGAGGTCCAGGACAGACCTAATGCAACGGTTGAGGGTCAATCTCAATACTGTTCTACACCAGCACAGAACCACACCATACAAATCCACAAAGTGCAAACGAATGCCCAGTGGTACATTGAACCCCCTCCTCTCCAGCCAAGGTAAGCTGCTTTAGCAGGGTCTTACTGAGCTGTGGTCAGGTGCTGCACCCTTGGCCACCATCACTGCTTCTTTGCAAACCAGTAGTGACCAGTCACCATGGGAAACCATTACCAAAAAGGACAACAATTAATATACAAACAAATAAACATAACAGTCTAGAGGTGAAAATGGGCAACACAAGTCCGGCCCCACCACTGACCCTTCGTATTGACTCTACAGCCTAACCCTCCCATTGAAAACCAAGCACTATTCTCATTTGCGTCAGAGCATGCTAGTGTGGATGAAGCACTTCTATAAAAGCAGTCTGAGGACTACTAAAGTATGAGGCCACAGCCATGGCATGCCTCCCACAGAGCTGCGTTAGTCGTGCACTGCTAGCAGAAGTGACTCTGTATGTCTGTCAGGACACAGAGCTGATACAACCCGGAACCCGTGCAAGGAGCCGACGCTGTCACTCTTCTACCATCAGTATTCAGCTCCGAGCTGTGCGTTGGAGTGCTGCTGACTGGAAGAGACTTCTTCTAAAACAGCAAGTTTGGAAAAGGCTCTGCTTCATCTTCCTACAAGTGCCCTTAGTTCCCAAGAGATTATAACAAATGCAATTTCTATGCTTTCCAGTTTGGATCTGAAACGAAAACTCAGGCACTTCCTCCTTCCCTCCCTTTGGGGTACATACATTGAATCACACGATAAAACAGATAACCGTAATTATTAACCCTATCTTCATGCAGCCTTTACTGAACTGAAGATACAAGCAGGAAAAACCTCTCAGTAAGTCGAAGGCCTGCCATAAAACAAGAGGCTGTACCTTTTTATAGGGCACATTTAGAGAGTGGCTTTTCTTTCTTTTTCTAAGTGCCTGGTAGTCTCTCAGAGACCTGCCTTTGAAATACAGCCAAGACTCCAGGTGGACCATGTCAGGTCCAGAACTGCCAACTTAACAGCTACAAGGAAAGACTCTTCAGATCAGGAGAGGGTTCAGCTCTCACTTCAGACAAGTACCAAAAGTATCTGCAGCATTTTTGTTGTTAGAAACAACATAGCATAATTAAATTTAAAAGTCAAAATGCTGTCACCGTGTTCCTCCTCCGTCTTTGTCCTCATTTTTATTGTATGCCTTGGCACAAATTTTGCGGTGTCTGCTTTCTGTATTTTCCTTAAATTATTCTCCCTTTTCTTCAAGATTATCTGATCTTATAGGGAGCTCCCTCTCTCCTCTTTTTTACTTTCTGCATTTTTTCTCACCCCCATCCCCACTTCTTCTCCTTGCCAATCTTTTTTTCAACTGTCATTTCTGTTCTTCCACTGCTACCTACAGTTTATCCCTCCATCACCTTTGAATGGAGATCACGGCTGGGATCACGTTCATTGCAAACGCAGGGGGAGCATTTGCAGTGGGACCCTGGAAGACAGCAGGGAAGCTGGCACGAACAGGTCGCAGGTGACAGGCAGCAATCACCTCCCTTCACACAGCATCGGGGCAGTCAGCTCTGGCATGTCCTGCTCTGGGGTGAGCTTTGTCAGAGCATTGCTCTGCTCCCATGGAGCAACAACATTACTATGAAGGTGGAAAACATGACTATGAAGGCCAGTTTACAGGATGAGTAACACAGCTAACCAACAAGAAAGAGGTGAAAGAGTACTCAAACCAGGGTGTCGGTGCCAAGGAGGGGATTATTCTGGATGAAGTTCAACAATAGTGACGGGGCCAATGGGGTGTGAAGATGGGGAAGATGCAGACTAAATACTGGCTGGGGAAAAAAGTTTTCTGGCAGTGAGAATCAGTGGAAATCTTTATGCTTGGGACTTGCTTTAGTATGAGATGTTCAGCAGCGCTCCTCTACCCTGGGGCCCACGCACCACTGGTGATCTGCAGACAGACTGCCAAACAATTACAGGATACCCAAACACCCAAAAGGAAGAAGGCACAAGAAACCCAACACTGAACACAAACTCCCATTCAGCAGGCAAGCAAAACAGAGGAAAAATAAGACTAATACATGGCTGTTCCCAGTTGAAGCAAACCTTACGTGATAGTAAATGGAAACCACTGTGACAGGGCTGTACAAAGTCCCTGGATCGTTTTCAATACGGGTAGATGGTCCTTGCACTATAAAAGGTTGAGAAGTACTGACACAGAGGACAGCTGTGGATCACTGGTGAAAAAATAAACAAACCATAAGAACAGAACCATCAAATAGTTTCCTATTCAGGTTTCTTTGGTCCTTATGATTTTGGAGAGGTAAGACAACAAATAATAAATTGCAGATCCAATGCTCTGCTTTCATAGATCAATGAACTGCACTTCCTTGTCTTCAGAAAGGCGTTTAAAAAAAGAGTTCATGGTCATCTGTGAGGATAGCTCAAAACCTGTGGCTTAAGCAAAAAAAAAAAAAAAAAAAGCTGCTCCTGAAAATTGCTGGTCTCTGCTGTAAACACCCTTAAGACAAGGAGAAAAACATCTGTGTCAAAATCAGAACTGGCTGAGGTCAGTCATCATCCAACGCTCATGGAGCAAATGTTAAGCCTTAAGCTATCCGAAAGATTTACAGCAGACTGTATCAGATTCTAAACTTCCTACTTTGTTGAGAAAAGCCACTCTTTAATAGAATAGTTGGCTCTGTGATTTGAAAATGCTTAAGCCTCTTTAAAAATAAATATATTTTCAGTAAACTGTGCTTCACTAGCTTCCACCAGCTTGCACTGCTGCACTCTGCTCCTGGGGGGATAGAGAGGATGCACGGCCAGGGCAACGTCTTTTTCTCCTAATACAATACAGGGAGGAAATCTGAACTTCCAGCTCACCCCTGCCTCCTAAGTTCATTTTCAACCAAAAAAACCCAACCAACCACACAGACAAACTGGCAGGTTCTTTTTTTAGCATGCAGCTGAACCTTATCTTAAAGGTATCTTAATTTAAATCACTACATGACTGGAGCTTTTTGCCCTTCAGAATCTCTTTAATCACTGTAAACTTATCAAAGCTTTGGACTGTCAGTTCTGCTAAGGTCAAAAGTTGGTATGTCAAGGAGTCAGCCAAGCTAAGCCAACCCACAACTTCAGAGCAGCCCAGTCTCTATTGAAGAACCCCCTCCTCACTTGTTCCTCTAGTAGATGATTTTTCAGTTGAAGCTTCATAAACCCCACAACTTTACAGAGTGTTCCATCAGGTTTATTTTGGCACTTCTGAGCTGTATTAAAAATACTCTCAAGTTGTTTTCCCTTCCCCTCACACATGTATGTGCATGAGGAATACTGGCAGAGCAGAGTTAGTTCAAATCTATGTCCATGTGTACTCATCACTGAAAACCAACCCATATCTGAACACCCTTGTGTTTGCATCTTACTCTTAAGTCTATCAGGGGAAAATTCCAGTTCTCATGATAAAGCAGTTGTATTTGGGGAGCATTTGGCAGCACATTCCAAAGACACAAGAGGGCAGAGCAGACTCAGCTTTGAGGGCACGATTTTACCCTTACCCTAGCTTTACATACAATGAATTGTGCACTGAGTATCTTATGTTAAATGGAACATCTGCAGGGCAACAGTCTTCATTTCCAATGAAGTAGTGATTTTGAAGCATCTGGGCAGTGAGTGAGGAAATCTCACAACTGAATATAAATAAGAAACTATTCAAAAAATTCCCAGTAATTTGCCATTTCCATGCAATTTAGGAGTGCTAATTATAGTTTTTGAACATAATGAATTCAGCTTAGATTGAAGAATAATGATAAAAGATAAAGAAGAAATAAAGGTGAAAGTCAAAGTAAAGCCAACTGGAGTTTTTTCCCCCAGCTGAACTCTTCTTCAGAGACAATCATTTCACATAGCTACCATCTGTACAGGATTCTCCCTTACCTTTTACATCTAGACTTTCATCTTATGCCCACTTTCCTCAGCAAGCAGGATGCTGCTGATTCCCAAGAAGGAAATTCACCTCATCTCTTGGGTGCTGAGGCTGAAAGAGGTAGGTTTTGCAAACAAGCATTCAGCTTACTCGTGGTGATGGAGCCTCACGGGTACCTGGTAGTAGAGGACTACAGCTACAGACATACCTTCAGTTAAAATAGACCTGTGGTGAAACACATTCATTGACACAGCCCAATAAAGTGAGCGCATGGAAATGTAACAAGAGGTGAAAGATTATCTCATTCAGGATACAGAGTAAGGGGTGGGAGATGTGTGTTCATCATCAAACCACCTCATTTTTCAGTACGTAAGAGGAGTTACCCACCACCTTACAAATGTAAGGGACAGGAAGCTTTGCAGTTGAATTTTAAAAAACCAAGCACAACTCCTCCCCACCCCCAATTATTAAAACACATGAATTTAGGAGTCTGAAAAATGCAGCATTTTGGCTATGTTTATACACACTGTACACAAAAACTAAAGCCTATTTCCTGCAGTTTGTCAGGATGACCCAAGAGACGGGACTATTTACCAACTTCAATTCATCCTCCTCCACTGTCTTTCAGGTTTCCCAGTACCATCACATGCAAAGGCTCTTAAGGAGGCACTCTGGCATGCCTGACCACAGAAAAAGGAGGCAAATGGACCAGCTTTCCAGGAGAAGGAAATAAACCTTCTGGTGCTTTTTAGACTCTGTGTAAAGAAGAACGGTAGGCAAAACTATCTGATAAGTAACGATGAAGGGTGAGGAAAACCAGCTAGAACGGCTTTTGTTGAAACAGTAACACACACGTTACTGCAGCTGTACCAAAAATTGGGGAATCATTTTCCAGGCTGGAGTGTTTCCAACATGACAGGAATAATGAAAGTCATTTTCCTCATGGAGGAAAAAAATGAAAGGGATTGTTTGGCAAGCTCAAAAAAAAGTTTATCTGCATTTTCACCCCAATTATGTTCTACTCAGGACCCTGGCGTTGAAAGTATTGATATCTGTGAAACCCCAAAGGCATTTCCAGAAGAGACAATGCAAAATCTGCTCTGCGTGCCTGCTCTATATTAAAATGCTAACATGAGGTTCAGTGTGAATATATGAATCTTGATTAAAACCAACTCAACTGTCTTGCTAAACAGTAATTTGTATCTGCTGTTTCATATGCTTACCCATATATGTTGGATACAGGAATGATAAGTTAGAATTGCCATTCTGAAGTAAGAGAAGTCTCTGATTTTAGTACTTTTACCAACATGGACTATCCCAGTACACAAAATGATAAATGAGTCTCAGAACCAAGAACCAGTGTCCAAATACACCTTCTTCCTCTGAAATACCAAAGGCATCCAATGGTCCAAATCCAGCTTATTTCATGTTTCCTCTCCCAAATACTGAGATAAGAAACTACTTAGACTAGTACAAAACAAATTCCAAGCTAAATTCCCATCTGCAAACTACACACCTCCAGGACAGGAGTCAGTGAAATGCTGGTTTGCATCCCCCTGGCCTAGGTGGTGGGTGAGACCAACAGCACTTCCCTGTATGAACACATACAGCTTGAAAATGGCCAGGGAGCACCAGATTTGGTGCAAATATACTGCTATACACTATGTGTTGGAGTTTGAAGGAAAGGTGTGAGCACGAGGGCCCTCACATGCTTGAACAGATAATGTAGCACCAAGGTTCCTCATAACCAACTAATGCACGTGAGAAATTCACACCAGAGCACCAGTTTGCTCCATGCAGCGGGATGTTAATCATACCCAGGAATCTAAGGTGAGCCTTGAAGGCCCAATACTGAACTCCTTCCTGATTTTATACGCATGTAACTCCACTGACTTAAGTGAGTTACTTCCCCTCGGTCGAAGAATCAGTCTCTCCGTGTCTTACACAGAGTACATTGTCTAATAAAAAAGAAAAACACCAGTATTTATAGCAGGGGGCATGATGACATACATGACACAGGCAGCTTTTTCTTGTCCTTGACAGAGTTCATTTGCAGACATTTGAGTACCCAGAAGAGCAGAGTCTACTAAAGCTCTTTATAGCTCTAAGAGGGTTGATGGCCCTTCACCAGATCAGTTTAATGAGCTTTTGGAAGCTAAATCCTGGGAGAGACTACACAATGCATGGCCCACGCTTTCAGTAAATACCACTTCCAATCTATACTTGCTGGGTCAGAGGCAAAGCAGCAGCCCACAAGAAGTACAAAATAGTGACAAAACTCCCTCTGAGGTAGAGAGGCATCTCAGGGACATGCTGGAACGGACTCTGACAGTATCAGCTGATGCCCAGATCAAGCCTCCATAGTACAGCAAGACTCCTGCAGCAGCTGTGCCCCAGCTCGAGCCAGGGAGGAACAGGGCTTTAGGCTCCTGTTCCAGACCATGCCACCAATGACGGGGGGAACGTGAATAACTATCTGCCTTTTATTACTTTACCAGCTCACATGTATATGAACACAAAGTGAAGTGCAAGAGATCACATGCAGGTCTATAAAACACCGAAAGATCTTGGGATAACACTGAATAATAAATAGGAGAGGCACATTGCTGCCGCTGCACTGCTGAGCAGGGCTGACAGCAAGCCCTGTGGCTAAGCATCTCCAGTCAGCTATGTTGTGTGTCCACCTCTGCGCTGTGAGGTCAAAAGGATTTTCCAGAGACTTGGTGACCGTTGGTTTCATCTGAGTTTCATTATCTAGAACAGCTTCCCAGAACACAACTACACAATAGCAATGCATTTCTTACTGTGTCAGGGATGAAACATACGAACAGTATTTCAGTAACAACAGTGGAACAAATTATTTAGTCTGAAACAAATATATGTTTAAACAAGGACAGAGAAACCTAAGCAGACACTTAAACATCAACTTAAATATGCAAATGATCATCAGTCCCAAGTTTACATGTAATGTGGGAAACAAGAAGGTAACGCCCTGCCCTAACGCTGTCTTTGCAAACTTCTCTAACACATGGGGGACTTTTACCTTCCACACTGCTCATCGTTCAGAGCTTGCACTTTGTGGTGTGGAAGGAACAACGCCAAATGAACAGGGTTTTTTATTAAGAAACATTTTGTATTTTCAAATGAAGATCTTAAAGAAGACCTGTAGACAATCCTGAAACACTTAGGAAAAATGTAACTGTCAAACTGGTTCTGGCCTTGAAGGATTCTGCTCTGCATTTCTTTGCGATGGCTTAACTGGAGCATGGTGCACCAACCAAGGCTGCTGCCTACTACAGGGACTGGTGCGATTTGATAATTTTTTCGCAGTGGGATTGTCAGGGCCCACTCTGAAACCAACAAGAAATAACTTCTGAGACAAACAAGCTACGTGTATTTTAAACACCAGAAAGAAAAAAAAAAAAAAAAACAAAAAACCTATCTATGTGGGAAAGCTTTGTCGGTGTATCTTTTTCTGTTATAATTATGTTAGTACAACTGCAGCGAAGGAATGCACACACACCACTTTGTTTACATTGGATTAGTTTCTTCCGTTAAAAAGTCTTCAGATAGCCCTGTACTTTTTTTTTTCCCTAAACAACTGCAAAACACTCAGGGTAGATATTGCAGGGAACAGCATTCCCACACTGGATCCCAGGTGATCAAAACATGATGCAACACCTGTGAGAAACTACTGGGAGGCAAGGACCAGCAGTCCTTACCCGCTACCCCGAAGCCATGTTGTTTTAGGGAGCTGACACTACTTCTACACTGCTGACGTGCTGCAAGGAGGAAATCCAGGATTCTGGCTGGCACCATGAAGAATAGGTGGTGGCCGCTGAACTGGAAGGGGCACGTGTCCAAGCTTGCTGTTTCTGTGGATGTCATCTGCTAAGACGGCAGCCCTCTAGCAGCATCCAGAAAAAAGTGCCTTCTGATTCTATTTTCTCTTGCACTGTGAGGCTGGGCCTTTGGCACCATCTTTGGTGCAATCAGTGCCTGAGTCCCTGGTTTGATGCTGGGCATGTCAAGCAGCTAGCAGAAGCCTCTTATTCCCTGTAAACCTCAATGCTTCAAAGCAGCAACTCCAGCATTTGATCTCCTCCAACAGCACTTGGGCAGGAGGGAGATGGCAATAAAAAGGCAGTGGGAGGAAGGACAACTCCACCAGAGCGGAGTCCCTTACTGACGTGCCAGCACACACAGCAGCACCAGGAGCCAGGCGCCACGCGACAGCAGCCCCCTGAGCGTGGTGGCTGTAAGCTCCCAGAAGCCGTGTGCTAATGGATAACTGTGACAGAAAGGGGAATTCATTTCGCTTAACTCCAGCCAACTTGTCTATGCGAGCTGTCTGTGTACCAGCATGGTCAGTGGAAACGGGCACATCTGGATGGTGATTTACCTTATACATTCTATAGTTTAAGATTAATCACTTCTGGACATAGCTATCTCTGCCCACTGACTGCAGAGAAACGTAGACTCCTAGTGCTGAATACACATGCAACTTTTAGCTAGATAGTGTCAGGTGCAATGAACTGCCCTTTGCTGCCAGACAATTTCCTTCACAAGAACTGCTGCTGCAAAGTAATTTTCCTGTTTTCCTGAAATATGCATTCCTGTCTTGCAGGAAACAATGCTGACCTGTATAGTCTGAATACACAAAGAAACACATATGATTTTCTGGCTTCTGTTACTACACTGACTCCTAATTCATGAATCTGCTACCACCTCCAGTCAAAGAAGCACAGCAGCAAGGGTGGAGGCAATGTCTACATGCAGAAACTCCCTGAAGGGAAGCCCAGGAAGGAAAGAGAGCTTGAGGCCGATTTCCTCAGTTTATATCTAGCAACAGTGGCCAGGACAAAGAGTCTCCTGAATCATATTCTCCACTTTGGCAAAGATTAGCTCCCAAATAAACTTATAGTATAATTTTACTTGTTTAAAAGGGAGTGCAAATATTACCCTAGTCCACCTGACTGTAGGTATGTCTCTGGTTTTGTCTTGGGCTCCTCAGCACAGACTTGCTACTCCTTACTGAATCTTTTGCTTGTAACAGCATATTAGCCCTGGATTACACCTCCTGCTCTTGCCTAACTGACTGGTATGGACTCACACAGTGGGAGCAATCTTTTTTCTGTGTATCTCTTTGTACTGCATTGGGCTGCAGGAGTTGTGCCAGCCTCTGCAATTAGTTCCCATCTGCTGACATAAGGACCAAATGTATGGAGATAAACTTTTTTTTTATTTACTGGTTTATCCCTTTAAGACGTGATATAATGGCTGTCTCTGTGATGCCTAAAAACCAATTAGCCAGGATTTAAGGTGCGTGGGAGGTGCTTTCCCTGAAAATTAAAACCTTCTAAAAACTGCTATGCTTTCTACATATAATGGGCACATCTTTATTTCTTCTTTATCCCTTCCCTTTTATGAATGCAGCAAAACATTCACTGTCTAGGTCCTCTCATCCTGGTTGTCCTTTAGGTAAAGGACTGCCCCCAGGTCTTCTCACACATTCCTGGTTGTCCTTTCTGTCCACTCCAGAGTCCCACCTGCTCTTCTAACTGATGACTCAGCCCTGTCACCATCCCTGACCTTCCCCTTCCCACCATCTTGTCAAAAGCTTTCTCAAGGATAAGCTCCTTCTGCGACATTTCTAAAACCAGGTCCTTCCTCAAGCCCCCTTTGTCAAAACTCAAGCCTATACAATCACTTTTTTCCTTTCCTTGGGTGGCTGGATCCTTTTTACATCTCTCCTCATTAATTTAACAAATTGAAAGTTGTAAAGAAATGACTTATATTTAATAGTCTTCTCAATTAACTATATATGAAAAAGCCAAGCAGTACCTCAAGAGGAATAAGTCTCAAATATCATGAAGGAACTGAAGAAAACCGAGCTACAGCATAGCTGCAGACTGGATCATTAAGACAATGGTTGCTGAGTGGGTGCATGGAACTGCATAGGAAACCCTTCAAACTCCTGGCCAACTGTCCACAGTTCCCCAGATGTACTGCACCTATGCCAAGAAATACAGGGAATCCAGACTCCTAGAAGGCCAGACTACATCATATACACCCCATAGTTACTCAACACAAAGCGGGCTGAGACAGCCAGTGACACAACTGCCAGTGACAGGACATACAACAGTGACTGAGACACAGACTCTCTGGAAGATCATCTTGCGCTACACAGACACATCCATTTAGAAACCACCACCACACTTTGCAGCTCAAGGTATCTGATCAGCGAACAGGAAAGTTTCCCTTCTGTTCCGTGTTAATTCCCAGTTTTCACCAGATCCCTTCCCAAAGGAAAAGGAACACCCCATGTCTTCAGGAAATGTACTTCTTTGAGAAGTAAACAGCTGCAAAGACTTTGAGTGCTTTGTTTGCACCTGCTGACTATCTTTCAACCCCCTTTTTGGTGGGTGACAATGCTGCAAAGGTATGTTGAAATCCTATGTTCTACATACAGTATGTCCTGTGCAAAAGAACTTAAAAGTTACTAACAGGGTAAGTAAAATCACAGGCTATTCTTAATTATGTTGTAATCAAAGCAGCATTAAACACTACCCAGTCAGAAGAATGCTGGGTTCATACCATGCCAGTTGTAGGATCTGAACTCTGCTGTGTAGGTGGATTAGCAAATTATGGAAGGAGCTAAATTCTTGGCCAATTGTCAAGGAAACATTGCTAAGCTCAACAAGCTAGACAGCTCTCAGCATGACCCATCATGGTTTGTATAAAACATCTTTGATTTAGTAGACATGTATTTCCTTTTTGTCTGATCTATTTAATGACTTTTTTCCAGGCTTCGGGAATCTGGGTACTCATTTTCTTTTTGACAGACTGAAAATGCTGTAACAAAGTCAAGGTGACAGAAGACATTCAGAGACACAGCACTGCCCAAATGAGGACTGTATCCATAGGTCTGGGAAAGCTAAATACTTCAAGGGCAATTAGTAGATTTCTGAGACATGCGGTCATGTCTTTCAGTAAAAACTTTACTAATCTACTTCCTAGTAGATGAAAAGAATTAGCTTATATTTGCGATGACTAAAAAACCCACAGAATAAATACTAAGATTAAACTTTTCAACCAGCTAAAATGCAGATGAAAGAATGCTTACAGAAAATCCAGGCTTCTATTACTGATGTACACTTCCTTTATACAAACTTTTTCAAATACACAAAGTTTCACATGCATCAAAGAGTCTTCCAGCATCCCTGGGCTATCCAAGGGGGCTTTCAATTTAGTGCCAGGGAAGCTGAAACAGACCCTCAGTGAAGTGACCAAGGCAACGATGGGTTTCAGCAGCAGGCTCCATCTCAGGATGTACTGGCAATTCTCCCAAGCTCTCACACAGCACTCCACATTTGAAGATCTCTCCCTTTTTACAAGGGTAGCGCTCGTCACCACTCCATTTTACAGACAGTGAAAACAAGAGAGAAAACCCTAGAAGGACTCCCCAAGAGACAGCCTGTGGACAGGAGTGGAAAACCTCATCTTTTGTGCCTGACTCCATCTGAACCAAGAACTTCCTAGTTCCTGGGTCTGTCCCAAGCCACCAGCCACTTGAAATGCAAGAGCTGAATGACGTTCGTTGAGGCATTTAAATATAGAGAAAGGAACAAATATTGAAGTAAAAAAGTGCAGTGGAAAAGTTTACAAAACTATGACCAGCACATACAGTATGAGCACTTTAGTTTATTCCAAGAATGCAGAAGGTGATCCCAAATATCATTAGGATTTGTGAAGATACATAACACAGACACATAGCTCAAGCTTTATATGAGATTTCCTCATGTGTCTGGAATCCTAAATCCTTGTCCATTTGTTTGGCTTTAACTTTATATTCTTGCATTGTTGTGATTACTAGAGATTGCATTTTTGGCCTTTGTACCCATGGATGATTTAATGTAATTGTAACTGTGCCACCAGCACTGCATAGGTATCCAAACACGCTCAGTTCTGTAGAGCCTCTCAAACACAACAATCTGCATGTCAGCACTCAAAGCACTTCAGAAACAAGCAGGACACGTGCTGTACAAACACATCAGTTTTCTGGGGCAGGGAGACTGCTCTTCCCGACTTGAACTCATGTTTGGAGAAGATGAGATTATGTAAACACAGGACTTCTGAGCCCATGGATTTGCCCTGACAAGAACATTTTAGTTTTCCTTCCTCTTCCCTAAGGCCAGCACTGGCACCATTTGTTAGCAGAAACCCCAGAACCACGTGTTAAGCAGCAAAGCAGAGTACATACAGCTTTTCTAAGTAATTTCTTCATGTCACCAGAGAAAAGGGCAACAGAAGACATTAGACCACCCCGGACAGGGTGCTGTAAAATGCAGCACTGTGCTAAAAAGCAGGAGCGATGTACCTTCTGTCTCATGGGGAACAGCCTTCAAAACCTGACCTCAGCAGCTTCTCTCCAAGACGCAATGTGGAGGAGGATGCTAATGCTTTGCAGTGCTGCTGAATTCAGATCAGCAAGACAGGGAAAGCAGTTGGGAAGGAACGCTGCGTATGCCAAACAAGGATGCCTTAGCACCCTACCAGGACACCAACCCAGGCAGTACAAGCATTTGTTTTGTTCCAGTAAGTCTATTAGTCACATTTATGCACCAACTGCAGCAGCCAAATGCTGTAGTTAGACATATGAGACTTGTACAGGCAATTCCAGAAACTCATTCATCCCATGCCAAAATACAACGCGCTGCCAGTTACAGAGGGGGACTGTCACTCCAAGAGTAGGGGTGATATTTGGTTTCAAAAAATATACCAGGAGCCAGTGGTGACAGAGGACCTGAAAACAGGCAGGAATGTATCACAGCTCAGCCTGACAACGCACTTGTCCTCGGGAAACCCTTAGTTTTAGCAGAACAAGAGGAGGAAATGCCCTGAGCACTCCTTGCAATGTCTCCACAGGAAGAGGAATTGATCGTACTGTTAAACTGAGAAAGTGGGGGCAGGGGGTGGGAAATCTCTGTTCAGAACTAGAGAATCACAGCAGGTGCCAGTATTTTCCAGTCTTCAGGCATGTAAGATCAACATTTCAGGCTTCTCTGTCAAGTGTTTAATAATAGTCTCTTTACGTTCCTTAGGAATTGTCTGCACAGCATATAGCAGAGTACAAAGGCAGGAAACCGTTGGGAGATTTGGTGCTTTACTGAAAGGGGAAGCAGAGAACATGCCAAGTTTTTTGTGAAAAAAAGATGATCACACATTAGTAATGCTGCAAAGGGCGACTGCGATCCTGACAGTGGTTAGGCTATCACAGCTTTCGGAAGTGCCAGGGAGCCACAACCAAGATGACAGGGTACCAGCAAAGAGCACGCAGTGGTAAGCCTACCTCACTCACGCAAAAACCTGTAACTACTGCTACTTGATTTTGCAGACCGCTTTCAAAGCAATACACAGAGGAAGGAGGCATCCTGTATACTTTGTTCATCTGAGAGCAACAGTTCAGGCTTCCAGGTAGGAACAGGCAGTCATGAACAGAGAGAAGACAAAGTTTAACAGGACTCATATGCTGCTACTCCTTCCAGATGAGAAACTGGGGACATGATCTTGGTTCAGAGCACTTTACACAGTCATTACTGAACTTCTGGGGCTGCACCAACTAAACGCACCCTGTAGAACTAAACTCTTTCATTTCCTTCTGTTAGCCCTGTTTGGGGCACAAGGACACAGGCTTTACACTCCAGCAGGCTCACAGAACGTACACAGCAGCTCCAAGACTGACCGATGAGGAAACCACAAAACCAGAAAGGCCCCTTCCTTTCCAACAAGCCCTTGTCATTCACCTGCATTTTTCTGGTGTGAGGCTGGGGAAGAAGGCAAGCACCCACCCACAGTTCAGGAGAGGACAGGACACTTGTGATATTCACACTTACTTCAACTGTAAGCTATCCATGACAGTACAGAAATTAGCATGCGGATGTGCCACTGGAATAACCAGTGGGAAACCAATGCAACCACCTCACTGGAGGATCCAGGGGCTTTATCTTCCCGTGGTGTCAGGACTGAATCCTGCTGCAAAGGAAAGCAGAGGTAGGCTGCTTCATAGCTGGATGCAATCTCATGGCCACAGAAGGCAGACAAAGTGAGATCCTGAGGAGGATGGCACTGCCAGAGCTTCTGCTGGCTAAAACAAAAGCAGAGGACATGTCTAAGCCCAGGCACGCTCAGGGCACACAGATGATATCTCAGCATCTTTTGAAACTGTAAGTCTTCTACATTATATGCTTTATTCAGTTGATATTCTTCCCCCATGAGGCTGACCTAGATGCTTATTTGAATTTGCTTTTAAATCTACAGGATGACCCCCGCTCCATATACCATGAAACAGTAATTATGCTCATTTTGGCAATGGTTATTGGTCTGTTACCGAAATGAATACCCTGTCCTCAATGCCTGTTTCTTAAGTCTGCCTGAGTAAGAGAATATTCTATAAATATATTCCTGTCAGCTAGCCAATACACTCATGTTATTTTCCGTAATATTGGTGTACTTTTATACGTCTTCCCCTATAAATACTTTGCAAGCCTATCTCAGACAAGAAAAAATTCATTTTCTGTATGAAAAGCAAATGGTGGATGTTCACGTAGCATAGCCAAAACCGAAGCATTGCAAACACATCATTGCCAACTGGGCAATTATCATTTCTTCACTCGCAAGAGTTTGAGAGTTAGGTATGAATGAAGTTACAACCCTTTCCTCTCCCCCTTCTGTTTACCCTACTAGGCAGGAAATCCCAGAGAAGCCTCAGAGCCCACATTTAATAATGTATCTTTCTAAGAACCAACTTAAGATTTTTAAAGGATTTTAATTTGTTACAGGTCATGATCACCTCTGCATGGCCCTGTACTCATTTTACTTCAGCTTCCCTCAAAAAATACTCAAGAATTTTAATTTCATTTTATTTTTATCCTTGGCACCCCATTTCAAAAGTGCTTATATTCTGCAGTATGAGTCTAGTCATTATCTTCTGCCTTACATAAAGCTGCCAAAATCCAGGGTTAAACTGCAGTCAGCCAAATTTCAGACTGCTTCTTCAGGAGAACACAGCCCAGGGAGTGGTTCGAGCGCCACTCCTCAGCACAAGGTGGGGTCCTCACAGGCAGCATCCCACCTCAGCCAGCAGGTAGGTACAACCTGCAGGCACTGGCACCAACATCTTTAGAATAACTTCATATGCATTTCATTCCAGATACTCAAAAGAGAGGACTAGAAAGATGTCAGCTGGCTTTTTATTTCAATACCCATCTGACTACAGTATGACCAATAGGAAGAATGAGAAGGGATGGGACTTAAACACACCATGTGAACCTGCTATGGGTTTCTAGTTTTCTTATGCCCTTAGGCTTATCCTACTTCACAAGAGAAGAGTGGTCTTTCCAAGACACCGAGAAGATTCATCTAACCAGGATCAGGAAGGTGGTTTTGTTCCCCAGGATGAGGCTCATCCTTTGCATTCCAGGTTTGCAGAGAATACTATGCTCACAGATGCAGGTCAGATTTTGAACACAGTCTCCTACACAAAGTCCCTACCTCTCATATTGAAGTGCACTAAGCCAAGAAGCCCAGTTATTAAGAACTAGAAACTGCTCTAGAAAGGTTACGAAATACTTAAAAGTTAGCTCTTTATTTAAATTTTCTTAGTTCAGAAGGGCATGCATTTCAGCAGAGTTATAATGAAGATGAGAAACTTACGCAGTCACAGAGCATCAAACATACTGCATTCTTCTGTGTGATTTAGAAAACTAATCAGAGGCCATAACCAAAAAGATATTCTGTAATACCTACGCAGTTAACTCAAGTTGTAAATCCTCCCACCCTTGTGTTCATAAGGAAGAAGAAGATCCATACTCCAAAAAAGAGCTGCAGGCCCGGCTCAGAATTTGGTAGTGCTGGTCAGACTCTGACTTTCATCCACAATTGTGCTGACGTGAATTTTCAAAGACTACTATGCAGGTAGGCAGGGAACGATGTTCAAATGTGATGCCTGCAGGGAATCAGCCTGCTTAATACCCTCCACTGCCCAAATACACCCCACACACACCCCAGCCCCGCAAAACCCCACTTGCCTCACTTAAAGTAAAAAAAAGTCATACTATACATGTTCTGCTCATCAATTCCAATTGAACATAGGCAGTAAGATATAGCTGGAAATAAGCTTTAACTTTACGTTAACTTTAAATCAAGAATTGGATTTTGCAGCTGCGTGTTTTTTGTTTTTTTTTTAATTTGCTTTGTAGCAGCAGATGTGTCTGGTTTGGGGCTCAACTTGAAAAGCTCAGAAAGCTGCTCAGATGCTCGTTTTGAACCCCAGAGAAACTCCATACAATGCTCTCACTCTCCCCCCTGCCAGAGGAGATGTGCTCCACTGATTACACAGGCATCCCTAGTCCACGGCAGCATGAAAGGAATCTTCCTCCTTTTACCTTGAAAAGGAGCTATAAATTCAGAGGCTGCTATGATTCTGAGCTAACACGTGCCCGACCATGAGACCTACCCCATTACTGGGAAAAAGACGCAGCCTGGAAGAAACGCACGTTTCTCCTGCATCATGCAATGCTCATGGCTAGATGCAACTGTGACACAGAAATAACCTGCCCCCTGCAACGCTACACACAGCACGCTCTGCGCAGCCAACACAGACGACTACTGCTGCTTTAGCCTTCTCCTGCTACAGCTGAGCATAGTATTTCAGGACATTGTATGACTGAAAGTCAAAGCAAACTGATACTACTGAGATCAGAGACATCTCTTGAATTAGTAATCACATCAGAAGTGTTGGTTCTCAGGAGAGTCATTTACAGGATAACGGTGACAATTTGGTCGATGGCCATTTTACCATTATGGAAAACTCTTCAGGAAAGGCACTGTCATTCTGTACCATAAAGGTCAGCGCTGGCAAAAGACACTTCAGGAAGCCTTGTGACAAATGGCAGAGCTGTCCCAGTATTATCTTATCCAGCCATCAGCTAGAGATGTCTCAAATGGTAAATGCAATTGAAAATAACAAATAAATCCTATTTTAGGAACAGCAGCTCTCTGGTCAACTCAGTCTACCAAAGTTTAGCTGCAACTCTCACAGAAACATATATTAAACTTAATTAAAAAACAAATATACAGTCTGGTTTATTTGAACTACATTTGGTGACGTATCGCCAGCCCACAGACTTTTCCTCCCCTACATCAAACTCTGACTTTAGCATATGTAATACTTCATTTTGTGCAAACGAGTCTTCCTACAGGATAAGGATTGTTATATTAAATTATCATTAATTTTAATTACCATGCTATCTCAACTCTGGATATGTTGCCCAGCCCTAAAGATATGTTTTGTTTCAAACTACAAGGCAATGTCTCTCTCTGGACTGTTTTTAAAAGCCATGACGTTTATTTAACCCTATGACAATCAGTATAAAGGAGAAAGCTAAATCACACCACTGAAATGGTAAACATCAAGTTCCCAGCGGTGTTAACCTTTCTCTGATCCCTTCTTCCAAGAGGCTGCTCCTTGCAATCTGATCAAACTTGAAAGCCCACAAGTACTGTCAGAGATTAGCTGGTGAAGCAGAAAAGTGGAGAGTGAGTTAGGGTGGACAGCGAGTGTTCCATCGTGCAAATTTCTTCACACTTGATCCCCAGAGCTCTTTTTATTAAATATGTTTTATATTGCTTGAATGACAATCTGTACTGAATTTCTGCAAGCCCTCTTCTGTCAACATTCAGCAAACCCCAGCACTGACACTGGCCTTAATTTAACACTGAGAAAGCAGAAGAAGATGGAGGAAGACAGGTAGCCAGGGGCCCCACCAGGTCTCCTGCACCCCTTACATCACATAAAACACTTGAGTTTTTTACTTGGCTTGAGGAAAACTGAATAGAGAAGGGCTCTAGAGACAAGAACAGGACACTACAATTTTGGAGATGTTGACAGATAAGGACACAGAAAAAAACCACACTGCTTTAGGCTTTGGCTACTTCTGGGGACGTTGGGACCTGAAGCCTAAATAGTCTCTCTTCTCATTGTTTGTGCTTGCCAGAAGTATTCTGCAATGGTGAGACTAACACCGTTGTCTGAATGACTAAAAATCAAGAGAGTAGGCATTAGACCCTGTGCATAATACAGTGCTACCAAGTAAGTACAGATCTACTGCTGGTATGGAAAGACACATGCATGTTGTGTACGTTAACTCAGATTATAGTCTTAAACCAGATGACCTGAACACAGAATCTGTGGCTAGGTTTGGAGGTACTTTAATTCAGGCATGGGTTAGATCTGGGAGCCCACTTCCACTCTACTACTAGCTACTTCATGAAGCTACTTCATGAAGTTCCTGTTAAGATGCAAATTAAAACTAACCCTAAAATGTTATTAAACGCTGTCAGTCCATCAAGGTTTCTGCTACAATCCTCCCCATCCTTCTATAAACACATTTTCTCACTGACAAGAGTGGCTGAAAAAGTTATATGGTGCCCTGGAACTGCACAGCCTTGGGCCACATTCCATGCAGGCAGGTGACTGCAGCAGTGGGACACACTAGGATGGGGCACAGGGGATGTTTGGTTGAAAGACTTCACGTGCATACAGCCACAGCATGTAGCGTGGATGTTGCTCAAGGGCCAGTGTTCACAAGAGCCTAAAGAAGCAATCCCGCTGTCACCAGTATACCCGTTTTTATTGAGAGTGCTTTCATTAAGAGAACATAAACTGCACTTAACTTCTCCTTTCTCAGCTTGGTAGGAAAAGCTGGTATGGCCGGCAATTCAAGCTCATTGTGGAATGAACTTACAATTTTAAACTGGCAAATACTGAGCACGTCACAAATCCTCCCCAGTGGGGGCCATGGCACAACTAAGAGTTAATAAAATGGGAAGGAAGAAACATGCACACATTTCCAGACACTTAGAAGACAAACAGTGTCTGTCAAGCTCCGTACTCAGATTCAGCACATAGGTAAGGCACTTACGTTCACATATTGGAACATTTTGTCTGTTTTTTCCTAAGAATAAGCACTCTCCAGTGGAATTAATGCTCCAACCTTGTACATGTGTACAACCTAGAATTGTAGGTTCCTCAGGTTCTCTTACAAATAACCTTGTTTGATGCTTGCATCCACTGAACTAGAGCAGATGTTCTCTAATCATGTTTTTCTTTTCACTAGGGTGAGAAGAGAGCTGTAGTATGAGAAGACCTACTTGCAGCACTGGTGACACCTGGAACTGAGGATAAACAATCAAAAACTGCTTCATTTGCTCTTAGTATCCTCTTTTAGCATGTCATTTGATATGGACAAAGAAAACAGATGATTTTTAAAAAAAAGTAAAAAAATCTTTTTCACTGTTCCTAAAAGACTAACTGCTATGGTCATGCCCTGACAGGAAAATCCTGATGTGAGTATCTGTTCTCTCACTACTTTGTAACAACCAGCATGAAGTTCTATCAAGTAATTTGTTGAATAATTAGGTTTTAAAATAAAAAATCAAAACTGCTTAAATTTTAATTACTGACTTCTTTTGCAATATCCTTTTCAAAAACCAGTGCGAGGACTAACAATTTATTCTCATGATTATTAATGCAACCCCATTACACAGCCTGAATTTCCTATTCCTCCTCACTCATGTTCCCTGTCTCCTTTTTAAAGGAAAGAGATGAGTTTCCTCCCGGAAAGAATCTCTTCTCAATCCTACATTCACAGATCATGTAGCCAGAATGAAAAAGGGAAGGCAGAGAAATGACAGAACAACAGCAAAAGGTCAGAAAACTGAAATTCTTCCGCAATGTCATTCTAAATCAAAAGGCAGTGAACCCACAGACCTGACCCACAAATGTTAGTTAGAATCAAATCAGCTGGATGAGAAATGCTGTAGGTAAACCAGGATGCCCTCACTAATTTTATTCATCTTCCATTTGCCTTTTACAAAACAACAAACTACCCCTACTACAGCCAGAGCAGGGGTAACTCAAAGCAGAGCTATGCGCAATTCTTGCCCCATTGCACAGATATGAGATCTGGGACCCGCAAAGAAAATGGCATACTTTTAAAATGAACGCTGCAATCCTCCTGCTTCTTAAAATCAATACATGTTCCTTCTCAGTCCAGTGCGCTAGCATAATGAAGGCTCCGCAGGGGTCCCAGGGAGCAAGCAGGCTGGCCTTTCCGGGGACAGAAAGAGCTGGGCACCAAAACCCCCACCACCCTTGACAGGAGACAGGTCTCACTCCTCCAGAGCTGTCTGAGCATTCCTGCCTTTCTGTTCTGTGCGTTGTAATTTTTTTCACTCTCGAGATCTATTTTAAGGTCTGAATTAGGTTCTGTGGAGTTTGGCTGTTAGTAATAGGTCTAACAAGCTGCAGGTTTGTTTCTTTGCAGAAACAAAATTCGCAGCAGTTCCCAGTACAATGATCTTATAATCTTACTTTTCAACTTGAAGCAGGGAGTGCAGGAATAAACTCAGACACATGAAGGCAATCGATCAAGGGGACTGGGGACTGGGCACTGATGACAGCCATCACCTGACAGAAGAACCTAAGGCAAAACCGGGATTCATGAAGTAGGGATTGCTCATTTCTCAGCATGAAGCAAAAATGTTCGCTTCCTAATTAAATCAATCTTGAGACCCCAGTAAGGCTTTTCTGGCTTATGGTTACTACTTACACTCTTTCAGAGCTCAGCTGCACCACTCACTCCCATCTCACTGACTTCACTTCAGTTTGCTTAGTACAAGCTTGCACCTACACTAATCTTTGCATCTATGTTTTGCTATACTGATACCTGCAAGTTATATGTGATATCCTGGGAGCTACTGCTCAAAACTGCCCACCGTCCAGATAACACCCCCTTCAGCACCATTTTTTTTTTTTTTTTAAGCTCAAATGCACTTGGACTTTTCTGTGACCAAAATGTTTCATTCCAGAAAAAGAATTGTGGGTTGGGTTTTTTTTGTTGTTGTTTAGTCAACATACCTGGATTCAGGAGACTAACTACAGCACAGGTCTTGCCAGCCTGAAGAATTCTGCTTCACATGAACCAACAGTTCATCTATGCTTTCTTCCCTCCCAGTTATAAAATACACCTTTTCCCAATAACTACACAACAACTGGGACTTTCATACTATTCAGTGTTTCAGTTTTATAGTCTCAAGCATTTCTACAAAATGGCTGTGAAATCCAAACTGTAAAGGACTGAAGCATTCAACTCTATGCTCATGCTCATAGCATGACAGACTATTAAAATATTTAGCTTAAACCTTTTTAAGGCATGCAACTGTAAAGGTACAGTACCAACCCTTCACATTTCACAGTTGATTGAAGAATTAAGGAGGATTCTCCTTAGCCCTCTTCAGATTTGTCGAGATACTGGAGAAATGACAAACTAAGCCATGAAATTATTGAAATGATGCTATAAAAGCAGCATCTAAATAGGTCTAGGAACTCTCATTCTCATCTGTGTTTTTCTACTCAATTTTGGTTTGCTCCGAGCAAAACCCTTACAAACTGCATGTCAAGACATTTCTATAATGATCGAGTGAACAAGCATTAGTTATGGCAAGATTTATGTAACTACCTACACATGGGAAGATCAGCACAAAGTATTTTTAGCATCAGATACCGCAGGCTTCAGAATAATGACAAAACTTGAATGTTTAAAGAAACCAGGTCATAGCTCAGAATTCAGGTTTCACTACATGCTGTTTCAAAGCGTTTCCTCTGTATGCAGTTACAATGAAAAGCTATGTGGAGACTGTGGAAGCCTTACTATTTTCCCCTAACATCATAGGATCATTTGTATTACAGTGGCATTGGAAGGCAAATATTTTAAGCACTGTGCAAAACACGTAATAAGAGGTAGTGTCTCCCTCGGAGACATTTCAAACCAAACAAGTAGGACTGATGAAGGACAGCAGTGAGAAATGAAGAAACAAGGGGGTGGAGAGATCAATACCTACCCAGACACCATCAGGAAGGCTTGGAACAGGATCAAGCCTTTCAAGCCCCAAGACAGTGGAGTTCTTCTACAGGTTTGTCTTTAACAACTTCAAATCTCTCTCTGTACCTTCCTGCCTAACCCTTGCTCTAATGGAGATAATGATGGTGCAGTTCCTAGATTAATACTATGTGGCCTACAGCCACTAAAACTACACATCAACTTTACCATTAACCAGGGGTGCACGAGCCAGAAG